>JAESUZ010002899.1:0-600000 GCA_017311185.1 Proteles cristata cristata
AAAGAGAGAATTTTGAAAGCAGTTAGGGAGAAAAGGGCCCTAACATACAAAGGGAAACCCATCAGAGTGGTGACAGACCTATCTACTGAAACTTGGCAGGCCAGAAAGGAATGGCAGGAGATTTTCAATGTGATGAACAGTAAAATATGCAGCCAAGAATCCTCTATCCAGCAAGCCTGTCATTCAAAATAGAAGGAGAGATAAAAGCCTTTCCAAACAAACAGAAATTGAAAGAATTTGTTACCACGAAGCCAGCCCTACAAGAAATCCTGAGGGGGATGCTATGAAGGAAAGGTTGCAAGGAACAAAGTTTCCAGAGACACCACCACAAACATGAACCCTACAAAAGATACAAAGACTCTAAAACCACATATTTCAATAATAACACTGAATGTAAATGGGCTGAATGCTCCAATCAAAAGACATAGGGTAGCAGAATGGATTAAAAACAAAATCCATCTATATGCTGTCTACAAGAAACTCATTTTAGACGGGAAGATACCTTCAGATTAAAAGTAAGGGGATGGAGAAATATATATCATGCTACAGGAAATCAAAAGAAAGCCGGAGTAGCGATACTTATATGAGACAAACTGGACTTTAAATTAAAGACAATCACAAGAGATGAAGAAGGGCACTACATAATAATTACAGGGTCCATCCATCAGGAAGAACTAACAATCATAAATGTCTATGTACCACATATGGGAGCACCTAAATATCTAAAACAATTAATCACAAACAGAAACAAGCTTATAGATAAGAATGTGCTAATAGCAGGGGACTTTAATACTCCGCTTACAGCAATGGATAGGTCAACCAGACAGAAAATCACTAAAGAAATAATGGACTTGAAAGACACATTGGACCAGATGGACCTGACGGATATATTTAGAACTTTGCATCCTGAGGCGAGGGAATTTACTTTCTTCTCAAGTGCGCATGGCACATTCTCCAAGACAGATCACATACTGGGACGTAAAGCAGCCCTCAATAAATATAAAAGAATAGAGATCATACCATGCACACTGTCAGATCACAATGCTTTGAAACTTGAAATCAATTACAGGAAGAAGTCTGGAAAATTTCCAAAAACATGGAGGTTAAAGAACACCCTTCTAAAGAATGAATGGGCCAATCAGGCAATTAGAGATGAAATTAAAAAATATATGCAAACAAATGAAAATGAAAAACACAACAATTCAAAATCTATGGGATGCGGCAAAGGCAGTCCTAAGAGGAAAGTACATTGCTCTCCAGGCCTATTTCAAGAGATTAGAAAAAGTGCAAGTCCAAAATCTAACAGCTCACCTAAAGGAACTAGAGGCAGAGCAACAAGAATGTCCTAAACCCAGTAGAAGAAGAGAAATAGTAAAAATTAGAGCAGAAATAAACAACATAGAGACCAAAGAAACAACTGAACAGATCAATGAAACCAAGAGTTGGTTTTTTGAAAAAGTAAACAAAATTGACAAACCTCTACCCAGACTTATCCAAAAGAAAAGAGAGAGCACCCAAATAGACAAAATTATGAATGAAAATGGACTTATTACAACCAACCCCACAGAAATACAAGCAATTATCAGGGAATACTATGAAAAATTGTATGCCAACAAACTGGACAACTTAGAAGAAATGGACAAATTCCTAAACACACACTCACTACCAAAATTCACGCGGGAAGAAATAGAAAACCTAAACAGACCCATAACGAGTGAAGAAATTGAATCAGTGATCAAAAATCTCCCAACAAATAAGAGCCCTGTACCTGATGGCTTCCCTGGGGAATTCTACCAGACATTTAAAACAGAATTAATCCCAATTCTTCTCAAGCTATTCAAAAAAATAGAAAGCGAAGCAAAACTCCCGGACTCATTTTATGAAACCAGCATCACACTGATTCCCAAGCCAGACAGAGATCCAGCAAAAAAAAAGAGAACTACAGGCCAATATCCTTGATGAATACGGATGCAAAAATTCTCAACAAGATCCTTGCAAATCGAATCCAGCAGCATATCAAAAGAATCATCCACCAAGATCAAGTGGGATTCATTCCTGGGTTACAGGGCTGGTTCAATATTCGCAAATCAATCAATGTGATACATCATATCAATAAAAGGAAAGATAAAAACCATATGATCCTGTCAATAGATGCAGAAAAAGCATTTGACAAAATACAGCATCCCTTCTTAATAAAGACTCTCGAGAAAGTTGGGATAGAAGGAACCTACTTAAACATCATCAAAGCCATCTATGAGAAGCCTTCAGCGAACATCATCCTCAACAGGGAAAAACTCAGAGCTTTCCCCCTGAGATCAGGAACACGACAGGGATGCCCACTCTCACCACTGCTGTTAAACATAGTGCTGGAAGTCCTAGCATCAGCCATCAGACACCAAAAGGAAATCAAAGGCATCAGAATTGGCAAAGAGGAAGTCAAACTTTCACTCTTCGCAGATGACATGATATCTACATAGAAAACCTGACAGACTCCGCCAGAAGCCTACTGGAACTGATCCAAGAATTCAGCCAAGTTTCAGGGTACAAAAATCAATGTACAGAAATCGATTGCATTTTTATACACCAACAATGAAGCAACAGAAAGAGAAATCAAGAAACTGATCCCATTCACAATTGCACAAAAAACCATAAAATACCTCGGAATAAACCTAACCAAGGATACAAGAGATCTATATGATGAAAACTATAGAAAACTTATGAAGGAAATTGAAGAAGACACAAAGAAATGGAAAAACATTCCATGCTCATGGATAGGAAGAATATAGTTAAGATGTCATTACTACCTAAGGCACTCTGCACATTCAATGCAATTCCAATCAAAATTGCATCAGCATACTTCTCAAAACTAGAACAAACTATCCAAAAATTTGTATGGAACCACATACAAAAGACCCCGAATAGCCAAAGTAATCCTGAAAAATAAAACCAAAACGGGAGGGATCACCATCCCAGACTTTAGCCTCTACTACAAAGCTGTCATCATCAAGACAGTATGGTATTGGCACAAAACAGACACATAGACCAATGGAACAGAATTGAGAACTCAGAAGTGGACCCAAAAGTATACAGCCAACTAATCTTTGACAAAGCAGGAAAGAATATCCGATGGAAAAAACACAGCCTTTTTAACAGATGGTGTTGGAAGAACTGGACAGCAACATGCAGAAGAATGAAACTAGATCATTTTCTCACACCATGCACAAAAATAAACTCAAAATGGATAAAGGACCTGAACGTGAGACAGGAAACTATCAACACCCTAGAGGAGAAAGCAGGAAAAAACCTCCTTGACCTCCACCACAGCAACTTCTTACTTGACACATCCCCAAAAGCAAGGGAATCAAGGGCAAAAATAAACTGTTGGGACCTCATCAAGATTAAAAGCTTCTGCACAGCCAAGGAAACAACCCAGAAAATTAATAGGCAACCAACGGAATGGGAAAATATAGTTGCAAATGACATATCAGATAAAGGGTTGATATCCAGAATCTACAAGGAACTCACCAAACTCCACACCCGAAAAACAAACAACCCAGGGAAGAAATGGGTAGAAGATATGAACAGACACTTCTCCAAAGAGGACATCCAGATGGCCAACAGACACATGAAACGATGCTCAGCATCGCTTCTCATCAGGGAAATACAAATCAAAACCACACTGAGATACCACCTCACGCCAGTCAGAGTGGCTAAAATGAGCCAATCAGAACTCTAGATGCTGGCGAGGATGTGGAGAAACGGGCACCCTCCTACACTGTTGGTGGGAATGTAAACTGGTACAGCCCCTCTGGAAAACAGTGTGGAGGTTCCTAAGGAAACTAACAATAGAACTCCCCTAGGACCCAGCAATAGCACTGCTAGGAATTTACCCAATGGATACAGAAATGCTGATGCATGGGAGCACATGTACCCCAATGTTCATAGCAGCACTCTCCACAATAGCTAAAACATGGAAAGAGCCTAAGTGTCCATCAACAGATGAATGGATCAAGAAGATGTGGTTTATCTATACCATGGAATACTACATGGCAATGAGAAACAATGAAATCTGGCCATGTAGCAACATGGATGGACCTTGAGGGTGTTATGTTGAGCGAAATAAGTCAGGCAGAGAAGGACAAATATCATATGTTTGCACGTATAGGAGCATTAGGAGGAACTTAACGGAGGACCAAGGGGGAGAAGAAGGGCGGAAATGGTGGGGGAAAGGGAGAGAGGCAAACCATGAGAGACTCTTGAATGCTGACAAAAACTGAGGACTGGTGGATGTGGGGGGAGGAGGGGTGGGCATGGAGGAGGGCACTTGTGGGGATGAGCACTGGGTGTTATGTGGAAACTAATTTGACAATAAACTATTTGTAAAAAAAAAAAAAAGAACAGAATGGTTCAGAGGATTAACCACCTAAATAGCAGTAAAATAAACATTCATCTTCCAAAAGTGGTAGGGAAAAGGTGCACATTCAGTTCAACTGAGAGTTAATATTCATGCCATGCATGAATTACTAATTTTTAAAAATTTAGAACATGTGAAGATAAGCCCCATAACAACTATTCAGAAGAAAATTTAATCTTGCCTTGATGGTTTCAAGATACTCCAAAAATTTGTAGTGCTTCTGGGCCATAAAGTCAAACACCAGTGATCCTTACTCTCTAATAGAAGTTGTTGATTGTTGGACTGAATCTTTTCTGACTCTATTATCTTGACACAGAGTAATAAGAGATATTTTCTTTGTCATTTTTCAAAAACTGTTACTGATTGAAGTTACTTGGATTTCTTATGACAAGTTTTTTTTTTTTTTATTTCTAGGAGAGAGAGAGAGAGACAGCGTGAGCAGGGGAGGGTCAGAGAGAGAGGGAGACACAGACTCTGAAACAGGCTCCAGGCTCTGAGCTGGCAGTCGGCACAGAGCCCGACGCAGGGCTCAAACCCACGAACCGCGAGATCATTACCTAAGCGAAAGCTGGACGCTTAACTGACTAAGCCACCCAGGCGCCCCTTCTTATGACAAGTTTATTGCACCTTTTATTAATAGAATGTTCACATACTCAATTCAATTTTTTTTTCTGGGACTGTTCTATCACATAGATTTAGAACGGTATCATGTCCAAACAATAAGTGCATATTACATTGCCTTCATGTGGACAAGATACTTTCTCCATTTCCCTTCACTAAAAAATAACCCGTTAAGCATGAGTATTCTCTAGATATGTAAGAGAGAACTGGAACAGATTTAGGTTTATGGGGATAGAAGATGGGAGCTTTCCCCAACGGCATCTCATCCATCACATAATTCACTGGCTGCCTTTACTGACATCTTTGGTCTAGGCTTTTCTCTGTGAGCTCTAGAATCTCACATCCACTGCACAATGACTTAACATAACTTATTAATTTATAAGACTGGCATGTGTCAGAAATTAGGGGTGCTGAGATAAATAAGGTAATGGCTGAGATGGACATATAATTAGATAATTAAACTTATTGGTATGAAAGAGGTAATTAAACACACTCTATGGTAGGGAGCACAGAGGAGTGGTACCCAGTCTGTGTAGACTTCAATCACTACAAATATGTCTCAACTTGACTTCATTAAATCTGTCCCCACCCAAACTCCTGCTTCAAGAAACTGAAAGCAGATGACATGCAAACTATGGGGGCCTAACAGGGCTTGTGAGAACAAGTCCACTCTGTGCTCCAGAAGTTGTTTCAAGGGAACTCTATTCTATAACGTCTCTGCAGAGCCCTCAGAAAACCAGATGAAGTGGAAAAGCCCTAGACTGAAGTTCCGAAAAACTGTAATTTTTGTTCTGATTCCACCTCTGTATAACCTTAGGGCAAGTCACTTCAACTCTTTGTTCTCTGTAAAATGAGCACTTGGAAGGAAAAACTGGGGGGTGGTCACTCACAAAATAAAAGTCTCTGAGTCAGATGTTGGCAGTATCAGGCACTATTCAGAGATGGGACCTTCACCCAAAGACATCTGGCAGCCAGGCCTTAACTTTTGTGATACATTGGCATATACTATTCCAGTGGTTTACAGCTTAGCTTGCACATTAAAATCAACTGGGCAGTTTTTGAAGCTACACCCATGGCCAGGGTGAAGCCAACACAATTAAATCAAGCCCTTCAAGGCTTGAGAAACACTGCTCTAGCCTGATGTGAGGGAACACTGAATACCTAAATTTGGATTTCATGTTCACCAAGCAATCTTCTCTGATTAATATTTGGCTTCCTACACAGATTTAATAGGGAGAAAAATGTGCTGGTTAAAATGACTATTTCTGGTCTTGTGACATTTATAAAACTCTATGAATTCATGAATTGGCCTTCTCTTTTCCCCTACATCCATCCTATGAATGGCGTTAATGTGAATCAGCTCCTGAGAGCTTGGCCTGCTGTCGGTGTGGGGACACATCACGTGTCTGAGCTGGCAAGGCTGGGGCCAGAAAGCTAGTCCTTGGAGATCTTACCTGCTAATAAATGCCCAAAATCCAGGCCCCTCAGGAGGCGGGCTGCTACCTGTTCCCATGAGAAAAGTGTGTGTGACCATGAATTGCTTTGTGTGTGGGCAGAGCTAGTGAATCTGCATTGCCCTTCCCATGCCTTAAGGCAGGATTTCTTCCAGCTTTATTCTTCCTATTCTTTATATGAACAACTTTTGATTAAAAAAAAAAGGCAGACTTGAACTACCTATTATCTACAAGATTCTTCTCTAGGAATCATCGTCTATTATTGGCTTTAGTGTTTCTAGTATTTTAGTAAGATTTTTATACCTATAACGAGTGATTTTCTCCAGAATTTATCTATGTCATTTTACAGTGTTTTCTAGTGAACCCTGTATTAAGAGAAAGAAAGAAAGGAGGGAAGGAGGGAGGAGAAGGAAGGAAGGAAGGAAGGAAGGAAGGAAGGAAGGAAGGAAGGAAGGAAAGAAGGAAGACAGGCAGGCAGGCATGCAGGCAGGCAGAATCTACATGTTATCAACCTGGCCACCCACTATCCTATCTAGTCAAATAAAACTCATTAAGTGCAGTTGTATTTTTCAAAGTCCATGATTCACATAATTCTCAGGGACAGATATATCTGGGTAAATTTTGTCCCAAGGTAAAATTCAAATTTCTCATTATTCTCAGAATTTGTTCTTGTCCATGAGTAGCCAGAGCTTGAGCAGGGTTTTCCTTCCAGATGATAAAGTTATCTTTTTCTTAAATTATGATAAAATATACATAAAATTTGACTTTTAAACCACCTTTAAGTGTTCCATTCAGTAGTAAGAACATTCACAATGTTGTGTAGCCATCATCACCATCCATCTCCAAATGTTTTCATCCTCAACTGAAACTCTGTACTAATTAAACAATAACATCCCATCCCCATCTTCCCCTGCCCCCAGTCAACCACCATTCTACTTTCTATTTCCATGAATTTGACTAGCCTGGTTACTTTATATAAGTGTGTGTATATCATATTTTGTTTATCTATCTACATATCTACCTACCTCCTGTCCCACCTAATTTGGTTATTGTGAATAATGCTGTTATGAACATTGGTGTAAAAAAATCTGAGTCCCTGCTCTCAATTCTTTTGGGTATATACCCAGAAGTGAAATTGCTGGGTCATATAGTAATTATATGTTTAATTTTTTTTAGAAACTGTCATACTGTTTATCCTCAGTGGCTGAGCCATTTTACATGCCTATCAGCAATACACAAGTATTCCAGTATCTCCACATGCTAACACTTCTTATTTCCTCTTCTTGATGTTAACAGCCATTCTAATAGGTATGAAGTGCTATGTCATTGTGGTTTTGATTTGCATTTCCCCAATAATTAGTGACGTTGGGCATTTTTTCATGTTACTTCATATTATTTCATGTTATTTGTATATCTTCTTTGGAGAGATGTCTATTCAAGCCCTTTGCCCATTTTTTAATCAGGTTATTTGCTTTTCTATTGTCAAAATTGTAGGTGTTCTTTATATAGTCTCATTATTAATCTCTTATCAGATATTAATTAATCTTACCAGATACATGGTTTGCAAATATTTTCTCCCATTCTTGTGAATTTTCTGTTCACTGTGTTGGTAGTGTTCTTTGATACACAATAGTTTTTATTTTTATTTTGATGAAGTCTAATTTATCTATATTTTTCTTTGGTTGCCTATGCTTTTGGTGTCATAGGCAAGAAATCATAATGAAATCTAAAGCCATGAAAAGTTTTAGCTTTGTTTAAAATGTTGATTTATTTTTAGGAGAGAGAGAAGAGACCAGGGGAGGGGCAGAGAGAGATTGGGAGACAGAGGATCTTAAATAGGGTCTGTGCTGACATCAGAGAGCCAAACACACAAACCTGCAAGATCATGACCTGAGCTGAAGTTGGATGCTTAACTGACTGAACCACCCAGAAACTCCACAGTTTTAGCTTTTATATTTAGATCTTAAATCCATTTCAAGCTAATTTTTGTATATGGCATAAGATATGGGTCCAACTTCATTCTTTTGCAAGTGGATATCCAGTTTTCCTAACACCATTTTGGAAAGACTGCCCTTTTCCATTGAATGGAACCCTTGTTGAAAATCATTTGATCATTGTGCAAGGATGTTTTCCTGGGCTCTCTATTCTATTCTATTGGTTTATATGTCTGCCTTTATGCCAGAATCACAGTTGATTTTTAAGATTTTTTTTTAAAGTTTATTTATTTTGAGAGAGAGAGAGAGCACATGCACAAGCAGGGGAGGGGCAGAGAGAGAGAGAGAGAGAATTCCAAGCAGGCTCTGCACTGCCAGTAGGGCTCAAACTCATAAACTATGAATGAGATCATGATCTGAGCTAAACTCAAGAGTTTGATGCCTAAATGATTGAGTCACCCAGACACCCTGCCAATATCACAGTTTTGATCATTGTAGCTTTGTGGTAAGATTTTGAAATCAGAAAGTGTGAGACCTTCAATGTTCTGAGAACTTCAATGTTCTTTCTTTTTTTTTCCAAGATTTTTTTTTTGACTATTTGGAGTCCCTTGAAATTCCATATGAATTTTAGGCTGGATTTTTCTATTTTTGAAAAAAAATGTTATTAGGATTTTGACAGAGATTGCATTAGATCTATAGATTGCTTTGGGAAGAATGGACATCTTAGGAATATTGTCTTTCAATTCATGAACATGCATGTCTTCCCATTTATTGCTGTCTTCTTTAATTTCTTTTAGTAATGTGTTGTAGTTTTTAGTGTACAAGTCTTTTTCCTTCATGCTTAAGTTTATTCCTACATATTTTCTTCCTAAAATATCTGTCTGGGTTGGGCTAAGGGAGCAGTCTCAGAGTTAGAATGGAAGAGAACAGCTACCATGATGCAAACCAGGGAAGTCAGGAGGAGGGATACTGTAAGCATTAGAGGTAGAAGTTCTTATGTGAACTGTTTGCTCCCAGAAAAGTCACCAGCTTGAGACTAGACTGTTCTTGATCTAATACATGTATGATACATGACAGCAACTGTTAGTCAAATGTGTTAATATCTGGTGCCCTTGCTGATAGAGAATGAGACAGACAATTGATCTTGGCTAGGTTGCAAGATGGTTCTTTAAGTGCAAGCTTAAAGACACCTGATAAAGCAGGTGTCTATGACTGTCAGGTGGGATCTCTCCTGGAAGCTAGCCTTTACTCCTACTAGAGAGGAGTAAGATTACACAGGTTTTTCATGTTTGGATACCTTAGTTGCTTGCTTGCCTGCTTGCTTTATTTATTTATTTGTGGCATGAAGATACCAAACTTTTCAGGGATACCTGATTAGTTTTGCAGAGGGAAGAATCTGTTGTTATTACCTTTTCATGTCTTGTACTTAATATGCCCCCTTGTAGCAAAGCTCCCCTGCCACATGTTATGGATCAAAATATGAATTATGAGTCCCCAGATGAAAACTGGAGTGTGTAACTGCGTCACAGTCCATTTCCAACCTGTAGGTCCAATCTCCAAGGAGGCAGCTGAAATATGTCCTTATGGATTTCAATACAATATAGTGTTGGGTTTTTTTTCCTCTTAGAGCTGACAGCAACTAAAGATTACATTGAAACCTCAAAGGAAGAGAGCAGTAAGAAACAGGCAGACTGTTCCTCAGCAGGCATCTGACAGGACTTGGAAGTTCTGATTTATTTTCATAGCGATGGTGATAGGGTAGGAGGAGGGGAGAGAGAAGTCATTAAGCACAGATTCAGAAGAAACCTTGGGAATGACACTGCTCATAGGTAGCTTTAAATCTGACTTATGTCTATCACTCTAGTCCTAGGCAACACTGTTACTGTTACCCCTGTTATAAATAATACCAATGAAAGGCTAATAAATACCGATTTCCAGCTTACCTAGCAAAAAGATGTCAGTTTCATTTGGTCTTATCTGCATAATAAAAACTGCAAAATGATTAACTCAAATGACATCTTTTCCATTTCTGCTGATAAAAAATGGTATTGTCACCACACTGACTATATTTTAAGGAGTAAGAAATGATGGATGGACTTATTAATACGGAATACTTGATCCAGTAACATAGCAACTACTGTTACAAAATGACAGCTACTTGTGTATGTATATGTCTTGGTTGTAAGTTTCTTGGGTCTTGGACCCTTTCTTCACTCATCTCCATATGGCAGGACCTGTATAGAGTAAGCGTTAAGTAAACTTATTTATTCAACAGTCTTTTTTTTTTTTTTTTTTTTTTTGAGGCCCAGTATATACCAGATGTTAAGACAGAGATGAATAAGACAACTCTTTACCCTGGAGAAGCTCTGCGTTAGGGCAGAAGACAAGTATCTATAATAGATACCAACAATAGAAATGCAGTTCTAGTCATAAATACTATCCTAGAGAGCTGGTGTTGATGAATACAAGTAGAATCTAAGGTAAGATTAATGCAGCTTAGTTTACGATTCTTTGTGTTTGGAGGGGAGGGTGATGGGTAAAGGTCAGATCTGTGTCTTTCACTGGCAAGCCAAGTGAGAAACCTCATTGTATCCTTGCTTTCCCTGAAATAGGTTTAGAAAGAGAGGCCAAGTGAACCGTTCAGCTTTACAGGCTGCGGGAAACACTGGGGGAAGTCTTGTCCTGACCTCTCAGATCTTCCCACACTTGGCTGGAAGACTATTAAGAGATAGATCCCTGGCTCCACTAGCTTGCTTTGAAAAGTTTTGCTCTTAGCTATTCTGCTAGCTTGCTCAGTAAAGATGTCTCCTGCTAAAAATAGGAGCAGGAGGAAGAGGTTCAAAAACAGGAGGCAGAAAAGGGCTGAGGGAGATGTCACTCTTAACGGAGCCAAGGGAGCAAAAGAAGAGAAGAGATGGAGGGAGGGAGGGAGGGAGGAAGGAAAGCAACTCCCTTTTGTTTATATGTTCTTTCTGTGGTAGGAGTTTCCATGTGCTGTTATTTCATTTACCCACCTTAACAACATTGCTAGGTGTATACTATTATTTCCTATTTTACATAGCTAATAATTCCTGATTCAGTACATATTTATCTTCTTTTCTGCAAGGCGCTGTGGGAGGTCAGCACTGTGCTCAAGGCTACGTCTTCCCAGCTAGTTTCCCACACACACATCTTGGTGTGCTGGGAAACATGTTGGATCCCATCCTCCTCTGATGCCTGCTAGAGGGCCACCAGGTTGGGTAAAGTGTCACTATAATGACCGGGAATGCATTCACTTGCATCTCCAAGACGGCTTGTGGTGGGGCTCAGGCTTCCTGGAGTGAAGACTTTCTCTCCTGCTTGTGAAATTGCTCTGATTACAGCCACCAAGCAGATTTACAACCTACTGAGGCCTGGCTCTTGCATATCCGTGAAGAGGCATATGAAAAGGAATGGAAGTTAAACAGATTCTATGAGTTTTATGATTTCATTTTCATTTCAAAGCTTTGTTATCAGTTGAGTGGGGGGAGGAGTAGAGGGGCAGTGGCCCCCAGGGACCCCCTCCTTCCCCTGTTCCCCAGCAGGCAGGAAGTTAAGAGGAGAGGAGTCTGGACCCCAGAGAACTGGGAGGGGTTTATTTTAGGATTTTCTCTTGGAAACAGAATTAAAAAGACAAAACAAAACACAAACTCAACAGATCTTTCCAGAACAATGTGCTGTATTAGGTACTGGCAATGAGTGGCCATGGGGATAGAGAGGGTGGTTGCAAAGGAATTCATGAGGAGTTTAGGGCTGTTGTTGAATATCCTAGTGGTTAAGACTCTGGGTTCAAACACGAGACAGATCTGGCTATGAGTTCTAGTTCTGATACTGGAAAAGTTTGTGTGAACCATTTCACTTCTCTGGACCTGTTTCTCACGGCAATGGGGACACTAACACATGTCACAGAGGATGCAGTCTGTGTCTAACGTAAATGCCTCCTAAGTGGATCATTGTGTGCTTAAAGCTCTCTGACATTCTTCCATCATACTTGGGATAAAAGAGTATGAAAAAGTCCAGAGGCCCTGAATCTTCCAACTAATAGAGGCCACACCCATTCCCAATAGCCTTCCCATCATACCCTGCTCTTTGAATAGAATTATTATTACTTGTCATTGTACAGATTTTGGCTTCCTCTCTTAGTTACTTATTTCTTTACAAAAACGCAGTCTCCAGGAGAGCAAGAACTGCTTCTAATTTTGCTCTTTAATCCACGGTATGCTCACAAATGCCTAGAACTTAGGTGTTCAATCGATATTTTTTGAATGGATTAATGAATGATGATGGATGAATGGAAAGTGTCCGGCACACAGTAGGTAGTCAATAGATGGTATTCCTGTCAGTAGAAGCAATGGGTTTTCATACCTTTTGGGGAAATAGATGCTCTACACATGAGACAATTGGAGTGTTGGGTAGCTTTACAGTTTAACATATGCTTGCGCAAGTGGTATCTCACTGTCAGTATTAAACTATTCTTAAGAGATAGGCAGGCCAGGTGTCCTAACCCACATTTTACCAACAAGAACACTGAACTAGAGTAAAGCAAGATGCTCAGCTTCAAAGTCCCACAGCCAGCTAAGTAAGATCAAAGTGCAGATGTTCAAATGTTCCCACTTGTGTAGTAGAAAGGGAGAGAGCTCCAAGCCAGAACTGAATAGTGGAGAAGCATTCATCACAATGCCAGGCAAAGCAGTAACCTGGCCTTTCTTCTGAATTTGGGAGAAAGGAAGAGGTGTGGAGTTCAAGATGACAAGGGATATTTATGACTTAAGGAAATATCCTTCCAGCCACCTTCTTCCCCAGCTCTGTAGAAAATGTAAAAAAAAAAGGAAAGAAAGAAATCCAGAAAATAACTAAAGCAGGAACTGCCAAATACTGCCCCACTTTGTTTGAACTACAGTGTCTCTGCCTAGAAAAGGCACAGAGAGAGGCACATGTATATTGTTAACAGAGTCAGCAGGTCAACAGAAGTGAGCGAGAGACTTCCTGAGCCAGGATTGGAGTCGTGAGGCAAAGCCACCTGGCCTGCGCCCCCAGATCTTCTCTGTTCACCAGTTCTGACATTTTACAGTCTCTCCCACCCTTCTGAAAGCACCACCATTTGAAAGATGTATTATTTTGCTATGGCTATGACAAATTACCAAAAGTGTGACTTCTAACAACACACAGTTGTTTTCTCCGGAGGGCAAAGGTCCAAAATCAGTTTCACTGGGCTGAGATGAAGGTGCCAAGAAGGTCACGCTCCCTCTGGGGGCACAAGGGGGGCACGTTTTTCCTGCCTCTTCCATCTTCTCCTGACTGCTGGCATCCCTTGGCTTATAGCCACATGACTCCAATCTCTGCCTCTCTGACTATGTTACCTTCTCCTTTTGTGTAGTCAGATCTCCCTTTGTCCTCTCTCTTATAAAGATACTTGACTACATTTAGAGCTGACCTAGATAACCCAGAATAATCTTCCCATCTCAAGTTCTTTAACTTCATCACATCTGCAAAGTCTCACTTTTCATATAAGATAACCTGGTTAAAATATACAGGATTCCAGGAATTTGGGTGTTTTGATCTTTGTGGGGGCATTATTCAACCTACCACGGTGGTTAAGAATCTGGAGTCAGATGTTCTATGTCAAATCCTGGCTTTGCTCTTAAGAGCCGTACAATCAGGAACAAGTCATTTTACGTTCTGTGACTGTTTCCTTGTCTGTGAAACAAAAGTATGAATGGTAATAGTCCCTCTCTCATAGAGTTGTTGAGTGGGTAAAAATTAAAGCATACAAAATACTTGGTACATTTTAATAATAAATGTTAACTATGATTACTTGAACTAAGTGTTTAACCTTCTTTTTCTTTGTTTTCTTATTTTTCCTTCCCTAACAATAGAAGTCCTTCTTCAACAGACTTTAACATAGAACCCAATGTATAAAGCAGATCAAAGATGGGCAGTTCTGGCTGAGGAGGTAAGAAGTGAGGAGCTGCTTCTGGTTATGTGACCTTGCACAAGTTATTCACTGCCTTGAATTTTCTTATCTATAAAATGGTAATGATGATAATGTCTGACGTGTATAGAATTGTTACAAGGACTAAATGGGTTTATGCTTGCAAAATCCTTAGGATAAGGTCTGGCACATGGTAACTATTTTTTGTTATGTGCTTGACACACAGAGAGAACTGGGCTCCATAGACTTAATAGAGTGCTGAGGATGACAGACGAGGGACTCTGATCCAAGGCCAGGCTTGTGTGTGAATGTGGGGGCAAAGGGCATTGGGCAAGGAAAGGGAAGTATGAATCATGTTGAATAAGAGGTATGGAGCCACAGAGGTCAGTTGGCTTTGAAAGAGAGGCAGCTCTGTGGCAAGGGTACATGGAATCAGAAAGGCTGGTAGACTGAATCGTTAAGTGGGTAGATGTGGCCGACTGTAGGATGCAAGGGGGTACTGTGAGAGGGGATGAAACCAGAAGAGGCAGGGACCAAGGGCCTTGCGTCATCCAGAAAAGAGTTTCCATCTCATTCTTGAGGTCATACAGAGAGACATGAAAGGAGTTGTAAGCTAAGGGAAGATCACTTACTTTTCTTTACCTTCCCTTTTCTTGAAGACCAATATTCTTGGGTTTCCCTGGAGGGTTAAGAGCTCTGCGTGGCCCTGACTGCCTCTGGGGTGCTCTATGGCTGAAAACAGGCTCAGTGAGGGGTTATTGGGAGGGATTGAGCCCTGCCCTCTTGAGGCTTTTCTGAGAGACATTGACAGGGATTCTGGGCTGATCTGGTTCCTGGTCCACCCCACACTCCTTGAGCTGTGGGCACAAAGGCAGCCATGCCCTGGCTCAGGAGAACGAGTCATCTGCATGAAACTTTTGGATGAAAATTGTGACTCTAACACAAAGAAATGTAACTATCTTTGGTTCATCAAATACATCTCAGTAGCCCACAGCTTATATGAGGCCTAGAACCCCATAGCTGGAAAAGCCCTAGAGTCAGGTCATTTTCAAACTGGTTCTCCAGAATTCTAGGGTTCTACAGAGATAGCTCTGAGACCGTTTTGGCCTATGAGAAAGGCTAAAAGTGGGTCCTGAGTCCATCAGCCTCTCTAATGCTTTGTTTTCTTTACTGAAGTTCTATGCAGAATTTTGTTAGTAATATGAATATGAAGTTAAAACTAAAAATTAGAAATCACTATCTTAGCCAACCTTCTCATGTGACAGATGGAAAAATTGATACTCAGCCTGGAGAAAGTTCAAAGTCATAGGACAGGTGCAGCAAATGGATTTTTTTTAAAGAACATTTATTTATTATTGAGAGACAGAGAGAGACAGAGCATGAGCATGGGAGGGTCAGAGAGAGAGGGAGACACAGAATCTGAAGCAGACTCCAGGCTGTGAGCTGTCACCACAGAGCCTGACACGGGGCTTGAACTCACGAACCATGAGATCATGACCAGAGCTGAAGTAGGATGCCTGAATCACCCAGGTGCCTCAAATGCTGGGTTTAAAGATTTGGGCTTTTTACTTCATCACCAATTGTGCTTCTAAGAAAGTCATCTTAAAACAGACAGACAGGGGCGCCTGGGTGGCTCGATCGGTTGAGCGTTCGACTCCAGCTCAGGTCATGATCTCACGGTTAACGGGTTCAAGCCCCACATCGGGCTCTGTGCTGACAGCTCAGAGCCTAGAGTCTGTTTCAGATTCTGTGTCTCCCTCTCTCTCTGACCCTCTCTTGCTCATGCTGTCTCTCTCTCTCAGAAATAAATAAACATTAAGAAAAATTAAAAACAAAACAGACAGACATTCACACTGGCACTGAACTCTTCTTCCTCCCTTGCCATGAATCCTTTCCTTTTCTCTTGGTTTGGTCTCCTTGGTTCCCCTTCTTTCCCATTCTCTTTCACTTTTTAAAAAAATCTCTTCTCCCACCATGAAATTAATTTCTTTCAGTTTTTTTGGCCAGATAGAATTCGGAGGATCCTACACTCCCCTATTCGATCTCCTTATCATCCCAAGCTCCCTTTTCATTTCTGGTCTTTATGAATATATTTATATGGACTGGATTAAGAAAAATGAAATTGACTCCCCTTTCTCTCACCTCCTCTTTTTTTTTTTTTTACAAATAGTTTATTGTCAAATTAGTTTCCACATAACACCCAGTGCTCATCCCCACAAGTGTCCTCCTCCATGCCATCCCCCCCTCCCCCCCACATCCTTCAGTCCTCAGTTTTTGTCAGCATTCAAGAGTCTCTCATGGTTTGCCTCTCTCCCTTTCCCCACCATTTCCGCCCTTCTTCTCCCCCTTGGTCCTCTGTTAAGTTCCTCCTAATCCTCCTATACGTGCACACATATGATATTTGTCCTTCTCTGCCTGACTTATTTCGCTCAGCATAACGCCCTCAAGGTCCATCCATGTTGCTACACATGGCCAGATTTCATTGTTTCTCATTGCCATGTAGTATTCCATGGTATAGATAAACCACATCTTCTTGATCCATTCATCTGTTGATGGACACTTAGGCTCTTTCCATGTTTTAGCTATTGTGGAGAGTGCTGCTATGAACTCACCTCCTCTATCTTATCTCCCCAAACTCTAAAGAGTTAAAACTTGGGCCTTCCCCAGCACTTGTATATTGTGTGTTTGATGTTCATGCAGCAGAAACCAACAGTATCTAATTGCACATACAGATGTTTGCTGCGTATATTCATTGTACATTTTATTTAATCTGATAGTTCATTTGGGAGGTTATTTGGGGGGTGATTGATTTTGTTTTTAAATATGTAAAAAAAAATCTGTTTTAAAAAAAGGAAAAGAAAGGGTGGGCTGAAAGTAGCCTGGTATATAGACCACATTATCCATTCAATTCAGAATTCTGTTTTATTTCTGAGGACAGAGGTGGGACAATCAGCTACTTCCCCTGAATGTTCTCTGGAAATTTCCAAAGACAGGAAGATGTGTTAACCTTTTTTACCTCCCTTCTTGGTGGGTAATTAGTCTGGGCTCTTGAAATTGTGCCTAGTGCCCTACTTTGGAGAAGCAGCTAAAAGCAGCTTGACCTCAAATCTATTCCCCGACTCACATATGCAACACACACACATACACACACTCACACATGCACACACACCCCCCACTACCATCACCACCACCACCACCAGCGTGGCCAGGGTGTGTCCGACGCTCTCTACAGGTGCCCTCCCTGTGGGGAACTCTGCTCATCACCAGCTCCAGATGAGGGAACTAGGTCACCTGCTTCTCCCTGTGAGCAGGAAGGTGAGGGCTGCACACCCATTGGCCTGGGGCTGCTGCAGAGCAGAGATGAGGCCTGGCCACAGACTATTTCACGGTCTTTCATCTCGGGACCCAAAATGCTTTGGTTTAGAACCAGGGACAAAGCCTTCACATTTCATATTTCTCTGTCACTGTCACCCACACCTCCTCCCCTCCCCCCTTTTTAATTAAAGGTTTTTCTGACAGGTAGATGGTAGGAACTTCAAAGTTCCTACCGTCTCCAAGGCCTCGTTTTCTCTCTTCCAGAGGAAATGACTGATTCTCATGGAAAGTCGCTGCTGTGCATGCAAACGGAGCTCTCCAGGTAGGAGGCAGCCTGGAAGTGAGGGAAAATAGACCATTTGCACCCTCCCCCCCCTCAAACACCACTAAATACAACTACAGCCACACTTATACGCACACCCCACAAACCATATCACATACACACTCCATACCCACAGGACTGGTGTGAGGTCCTAGTTGCAGAATTCAGTGGAGGAAAGTGCACTGCATTGCCTGTCCTGTGTCTAGCACGGCTCATGTTTCTGCCCCTCCCTGCCCAAGACCTTGCTGCAGAGAGCTCTACAGTGCTCGGAGGAACAGCCCGTCTCAGGCATCTTGCCCAGGATCAGCTTCTCCTTTATTTTCCCAACCTGCCATCTTTGTTCTCTTGCTTTTGTATTTGGGCTTTGGATACCCAAGATTGCTTCTTCCTTGGCTGAGGTCTCAGGGTTGAGTTTCCCCAGACATAGCCCGAGCCAGTGGTTAGGTGGGAGATACAGACAACCTTGGTAGGAGAATCACAAAGCAAAAGAAGGCAGACAACAAAGTGTGCCTTATGAAGCCAGACATTCCAGAGGGTGACTGGATCGCCACTCTGTGCAGAAGCTCTTGGAAACAATGCAAACCACATACCTCAGAATTATGCTCCCCAGGAAGTGAAGGAAATGGAGTATTTGTACACCAATTCTAGCCAGTGTTTGGCTATACCTAGGGGCTGGGAGTCCTCCAGTGCTTCTGCTCTGCCATTTACTGGCAGAGCAGCCTTTCATGGTTCTGGGAAGTGAGGCTCTCGGGCACAGGGATGCACATGCTGGTAGTTGGAATTGAAGGGTGTGGAAATCTGGATGGCTCAATGACAGTGCTGGCTATAAGTTAGCAAGCCGGGCCCCTTCCTCAGTTTTCCACACCTGTCTCATGGTTGGCCAATCACATATCTTCCTTGGGATTTTGGAAACTGGAAATGAAAAGGCAGAGTGTGTGTCATTTCCTATCTGCTTGTGAGGGGTGATGCCCGCGCCTTCTCCTTCCCCGTTTGAATAAGCCCAGGTTGCTATGGGAGAAAAGGAAGTTGACACACCAAGAGAAGTGAATGTGACTCAAGGAGAGAATTCTACCGGGTTCTAGTCCATGTATCCAGTTGCCCTGAGATCCAGCCAAGCCCCCACTGTGAACCTGTAAGGAATTCTCTCTCTGTGCTTAAACTATTTGAGTTGAGTTTTGTTCACCTGAACTCAGACGAGTTCTGATTAGTGTACCCCTGTATAATCTTGGGTTGCCTCTCCCTTGCCACTATCTATAAATAATAGTGATTATAATCACTGCACTGCTACTATGTGTCACATTTTGTGGTAAACACTAGAGTGTAAAGGAGAAGTGATTATCCTATGAAGAGAACCTGCCCTTGATCCTAGATATTCTTTCTTTGCTTTCTCTGTCTTCTCTAATGGCCCTTATTTGGGTTCCAATGCTCCTCACTGGGCTGTGTATTATATGTGCCCAGTTCCCACCCAGCCTGGTTTCTTGCTTAAGTGTTCTCTCTTCATGACAGATTTCTTCTCTCAGCCAATGTGGAATCACTGTGTGAAATCCATTTAAAAAATAATCTCCATAGTCCTCCTGAAATTTAAATTTCTTTTGACAAAGAGAATAGATCTCCACTTGAAAGTTAAAGAAAATGTCCATTCATGACTTTCAGGAGCCTTTCAGTTGCAAAGGGGACATTTACTGGCTCATGTACTGAGAAGTACTCATATACTGAGCTTCAGGTATAGCTGGATCTAGGAGCTCAAGCAATGCCGTTATAGCACAGTGTTGTTACATCTCTCAGATTTGTTTTCCTTCATACTGGCTCCATTCTCAAATGAACTCTAGCCACATGGCCACTTCTTACTTTACCCGCAGCAGCTTTTGGATAATACCCTATTAGCAAAAGTCCTAAGGCCAATGTTCATTAGCTCTCATTGGCCAGCTTGGGTTCTGTGTCAACCCCTTGGCTTATCACTGTGGCCATAGGTATTGGTTGCTTTTAGGTAATATGTCCACATCTGAATTTGGTGGGAGGAGTTAACTCCCTAATCCGCATGGCCTAGGGTAGAGGAAAGGAGGGTCTCTAAAAGAAAATAGGTATATTCTTCTCAGAAAAGTGCATTTGAATGCAGGACCCACAGAAACACTAAGTCCCTGTACCACGCAAACACCTATCTGAGAGAACACCTCGGTGTATGTAATCGTGACACAATGTCTTCTGTCAATCAATAATGTAGTGTCTAATGACAAATTTTTCTATTTTCTTATGGAAGAAGGAGATGCAGAGAGCAGAAAGACAGAAGGACCCTGAAGTGCAGTGAGTATTTCTTGGCATCAGAATGCTAGCACTTTGGGAAAAGGAGTTCTCCACCTAGCATTGCTTCTGGCCTCAGTTCTAAATAGGAGAAAAAATTGAAGGTACAAGCTGAAGCAAGCACTGGGAGGGGCTGGCAGTAACTGCCTGGGGCTCTAGGGAAAGCCTTGCCAGAGCTAACATTTGAAGATAGTTATCATGACTTTTCTATAATATAATTCTGTGTTCTCCAAACAGAAAGCCAGTGAAATCTTCTCTGATGCCCTTGAGGAGAGTTAGTCACTTAGCATTCTGAACACACCCTGCTATCTGACTCACTTAAGCAGCATTGTATTATAATTGTGTTTACATATCGGTCTCTACTAGAATGCCAGCTCCCAGAACTACTGTGTCCTACCTTACAAATCTCTCCCCCATTAGAATAACACCCGGGAAGTGCTTTACTAGAACGCTTATTACATACTAGTATGCCATGCATTTTACTTATTTTGTTTAGTGTCTTTCTCTCCTTCAATTGAAATGCAAGCTCCTTGAGTGCCCGAACTTTATCTGTCTTGTACAGGAATGTATCCTCAGCACCTAGGACAGTGCCCAGCATAGAGTAGGTGCTCAGTAAATATTTGTTAGGTGAATGACCATTCATGGGACTGGAGGTGGGGTAGGAGGAGACCCAGGAAGGGAGTTACTTCACTCAGGTGCTGGTGGTAGAAGAGGGTAACTGGATGCTGGCTAGGTAATAGCAAGTGTCTCAACCATGGTGGGTAGAAGAGCCATCCTCATTTTTTTTTTAATGTTTTTTATTTATTTCTAGGAGAGAGAGAGAGAGAGACAGCGTGAGCAGGGGAGGGTCAGAGAGAGAGGGAAGTCACAGACTGAAACAGGCTCCAGGCTCTGAGCTGGCAGTCAGCACAGAGCCCGACGCGGGGCTCGAACCCACGAACCGTGAGATCATGAGCCGAGCGAAAGTCGGACGCTTAACCAACTAAGACACCCGAGCGCCCCAGAGCCATCCTCATTCTTACTGTCATTTTTCAAGTATCTGTTTCACAGTGCCCTCTCTTCCAAACAATGGTCAACCATTTCTGATGAACCAGTGAATTAGAAAATATACCATAAATGCAGTACTGAAAAAAGTTACCAACAAAAAACCAAGCAACATTTCATTGTACGTATTAACAAGATGTTAAATGAGATTGTTCCTACTTTCTTAGGAATTTTGTTTGAGGACAAGAAAGCTAGGAACAGCCACACATCCTAAAGATGTGCTGGAACAGCTACACCTGGCTTGCTAAGAGGGTCTCCTAGCACTAGCTCATAACCAGAGCAGTAGGGAGAACTGTTCTGAAAAGTCACAGGTAGGCTAATTTTCACCTTTCCTATCTACTCCCATGGTATTTTCCCTTTATCTTGAGCCAAGTGAGGAGAGAATTTTAAGAAAATCATTCACAGAGATTTATGTGTGTTCTCTGGAACTTGGAAGACCCAGGGACTCTCAAGGGAGAACTCTGAAGGCTGCTGCATGTGCCAGAGAAAAATGCAGAAAAGACTTTCCCAGCTGCTGCACCTTCCACCTATGGCAAGTGAAGAATGTATTTATTGTGGACTAAATACAGGCCTCATAGAAGGGCCTCTTAAGATTGCATCCCAAGGTGACTGTCTGGAGTAGGCGTAACTCGACAGAGAAGTGGACCACCCTATGGCCAGGGGGAGGAGGCAATTGCTGGCCCAGGAGAACTTTAGAAAAGAGGTATCTGGCAAGGAACCTCCAAGGGACCCATTAAATTGCCCCACAGGAGGAAGTGCCGTAAGTTGTGCTGCTGCCACATAAGGAGAGCTCAAAGCCAGAGCACAACTGTGTCAGTAAAGTAAGACCATGACTAGAAGTGGGGCTTGAACCCACAAACTGTGAGATTATGACCTGAGCTGAAACTAAGAGTCAGATGTTTAACTGACTGAGCTACTCAGGCACCCCAAAGTAAGACCATTCTTATCCCTTACTTTCCATCCTCCCTTTGGATCCTTGAGGGACCCCAAGCAACCACCGGGTAATGGGGGAAGAAGTAGAACAGGGAAAGAGGGAATCACCAGCCATATGTTTGACTCCTATTATAGGCCTGCAGGTCTAGGGCAGGGGAGAAGTTCACAATGTATGACTCAGAGTTTTTATTATATGCTGGATTGGACTGGACATCATGTTATCTCAGGAAGACCTACAAAGCCATGAGACATGGCTGCAGTTCAACCCATCCCCTTGAATCATAGCCCCCACTGGAATAATCATCTGTCTCTGTCTATGCTGCTCCTGCAGCCTGGAGCAGTCTGCCCCCTCATCTGAATGATTGAGTCCTACTCATCCTTCAAGACACAGCTTGAGAGACATTTATTCTGTGATGACTTCCCTGGTACCCTCATGCTCAGGAAAGTGACTTTCATCTCTATTCTAGTTACATCCTCACTTATCTGGTGGAGAAAGCTACTTGCTCACAACGTTTCTTTTCTCCTTCTCTAACAATAGAATGGTGCCTGGACAAGTGGAATGCAACGGCCAGAAATTGCATCACTTGGCCCACACGGCAGTTAGCTGTGTTCATGTGACTAAGTTCATATTAATGTCATGTCAATAATATTCCTGGGCCTTAGAATGTCTCACTTATGCTCCTTCATAATCTTTTTCCTTCCTGCTAGTGGGAACACAGATATGTTACCACCCAGCTTCAACCATCAGATGAGGATAATATTACAGGGGCCAGTAGAGTAATAGAATGGAAGGAACCTGGGTCTCTGAATGACAGAGGTAGAAAAATATCTGCCCTCCTGGGATTATTGCATAAGAGAGAAATACTCTTCTTTGTCCCTTAGTCACTGTTTTGTCAGCTTTTTCTTTGAGATGTTCAGGTTTTTTTATATACTACTTTGACTTATGGGTCAAGATCTTGCTATAACTGCCTGTTTACCTGTCCATCTTTCTCAGTAGACTTGGAGTTAGTTCCCTTGTGGCCTGGAACCGGACCTAATGAATTTTATTTCCCCAGAATCCAGCTCATATCTGTTCACGTAGGTGTTCAATATGTGCATAAAAATGAAAGAGGGCAGGTGAATTGAAAAAAAAAAAATCACAGTGTCCTGTAAATGGCCCAGAGGCTTGAAATAGTACTCAAATGGATTACTATTGACCACTAAAGTAGAATATTCCCTACGGTCTCTGCTACCTTCACCTTGCTGCCATCCTGCTGTCACTTCATGGTGATAGAGCCCTGGTGGGTGGGCTTGTTTTAGTCGCTGAGTGGTTTCTGATAATCATGCATAGGTAAGAAAGCTGAGGCTTTCCTTTCTCTATTCTCAAGAGTACAAGCAGAGGGTGGAGTGGTCTGTGCATTGGTGAGATGCAATGAGAAAACCATTTCTCATTCTTCTTCCCCAAGAGCAAGTGCTCTGAATCTCTGGTGGCAAGAACGAGGAGGAATAGGATTTTCCAACAGTAAAGTTCACAGTTGATTTTGTCTGCCTGATGGAAACACCGCATTTAGAAACATTAAAAATTGCTATTTCCTACTGGCCCTTTTCTCATCACTCAAACTGAAAAACATAAAGAATACTTATTGGATGCTCACATAACTCTAAATTTTTATAGCCGAATAAGTAGCGATACATAAAATTTCTGCATAGGCCTAAGATCATTTATTTGTAAAGAAGTTTCTGATAGAATATAATCTCTCTTTCATTTACACACCCAGTTATTCTACAAATTTTTATTGAGCAGCTTCTATGTTTCTGGTACTCTATTGAGCATTAGGAATTCAATAATGAGAAATTTTCCACATATCTAAATTATTTCCAATTCTCAATTCTTTAGAGTATAACAGGGAAGATCAATAGATAGTCAATAGTAACTTGAGTGTGAGGAGGGTGCTATGGACTGAATGCTTGTGTCCCCCAAGTTCCCTCATAATAACACCAATATGATAGCATTTGGAAATGTGAAGCTTAGGGGAGGTAATTAGGTTTAGGTGAGGTCATTAGGATAGGTCCCCCATTATGGGGTTAATGGATGAAGAAGAAGGTGGATAAAAGAGAAAGAGGTCTCTTTCTCCTAGTCTCCTCACATGAGGAATGCCCTCACATGAGGGCACTATGAGAAGATGGCTGTCTGGAAGCCAGGAAGAGGGCTTTCTCCAGGAACTGAATGAGCTGCATCTTAATTTTGGTTGAATTTCCCTCCTCCAAAATTGTGAGAAATAAATGGCTGTTGTTTAAGCCATTCACTCTGGCGTGTGTGCGTGTGCGTGTGCGTGTGTGTGTGGTAGCCAGAGCGAACTAATACAGAGCATTATGAAGGGTGATGTATCAGGAGCTCTGGGGACATCTAAAAGGGGGAATGAATCTAGTTTAATATTCATGAGTGCCCTCCCTGAAGAAATGACAGTTAAATTGATACAAGCAGTAGGTAGAGAATGTTGGCAAGTGTAACAGCTTGATTTTGGTCAGGAAAAGAGAACTTTAAACATTACAGGGATGAAGGCTTTAATGTAGAGCTTCCCTGAGTATGGGAAAAGCTGAAGGAATGAAGATCTGGAAGAAGAGTCAGGGGATTGGAGAAGCAGGTACTAAGTATTTCAGCTTGAGGTATAGGTGTGGGTGAAAAAGCTATAGTTTGCAGGGAAGTCTGATTTGTGTCTATCTGACTGTCAAAGTTAGACCATGAGATGGGAGCTGTGGTGAGGTCTGAGAGGCCTGTCTAGCCACTTCACCTGACCAAATTCTCTGTCTGACCATCACCAGACTCCTGTCATGTTTAACTGCCATGATTTTGCATGAATAAGACTCTACTTCATTTTTACTTTCTAAACCTTACATGAATTCCTCTCATTGCCAGTGAGGAAGGAAGTTCTATGAAATGTAGTTCCTAGTCTTAGCCAGATGTGGCTCTGCCAAGTTGACCACGGAGAACTTAGTTCATCAGGTAATGGGGGAGAAAGTTCTGAGCTAACGAAACAGCATGAGCAGAGATGTGGAGGTAAGAAAGCATGCTATGACTGAGGAAAGGAAAGATAGCTAAGAAAATGTCAGGATGGGGTAGTAAGTCAGGTTGCAGAAAGCCTTGGGAGCTTTTTATGGATACTGAAACATTTTTCTATGAGGAATGGGAAGCCATTAAAGGATATCAAACAGGGGAGGACCTGATCATATTTCCATTTTGAAGAGGTCACTCTGGCTGCAGTATGGAGAGAGGATTAGAGACAGAGAGGTGTGAGAAGAGGGGAAGATATAGCAGCCCTCCATGCAAAAGTAGCATTATTTAAGATAGGATGATGGTAACAAGGAGGAGAATAGTAGAATGGTAGGAAATGCATTTTGGAGGTAAAGAAAAGCTTAGCTATAGATTTTACTTTTGCATTTTTAAAATGTTTATTTATCTATTTTGAGACAGAGAGTTGTGAGCAGGGGGAGGGGCAGAGAGAGAGAGAATCCCAAGCAGGCTCTGCACCATCAATGTGGAGCTGGACATGGGATTTGAACCCACAAACTGTGAGATCATGACCTGAGCCTAAATGAAGAGACGGATGTTGACCAACTGAGCCACCCAGGTGCCCCTTAGCTATAGCTTTTAAAAAGTACCTGCTTTTTACTAATTGATTAAACCACATGAAATTGCCATCTTGTAGGTAAAAATAACCAAATATTGGCAATGTCATATGATTCACGATACTAAGTTCACTAAAGTTCTATAATAATTATGTTGCTGCAAAAGAAGGGCCACAAGGACATTTGCTGTGACTTTCACTAATGGTCCAAGTTGGGAGCAGAACGGGCTTTCCATCTACATGCATGCCTGCAAAACAATACTCAACCCAATAGACCTTGAACTGCAAGTTAAAAGAAGTCTAATTCAAACCAAGTTAACAGTAAATCATACTTATAGGCACATGAAATTGAAATACCTGTGGTATGCAGACTACATTTGTTCTGGAATGTGGTTTCATTCTTCATCTCTGGGGTCTTCTGTGATGGAGTTTTATCCTCAAGCTGACTTCCTTCTCAGTATGAAGATGGCTGCCAGTATCTTCGAAATGAAGGGCCTTGGGGCACTTGGCTGGCTCAGCTGAAAGAGCATGGTCATGATCATGAGCACTCTTGATCTCGGGGTTGTGAATTTGAGCCCCATGTTGAGTGTAGAGATTACTAAATAATAATAATAATAATAATAATAATAATAATAATAAAGTTAAAAAAATTGAGGCCCTCATTGAGGTCTAAAGAATTTCATATAATCATCACATAATCTAAAGGATTTCTTAGGGTCAGTGGTAACCACGAGGCATGTGCCCTTGGGTCCTGAGACTCTGTCACCCCAATGCTGAGGTGGCAGCAGGAAGATTCAGCTTAAACTCATTTCCTGAAATTTGCTCTGGCATGAATAAAGAAAAAGAGAGTCATCTCTTCAGCTTTGGGTAATAGTTTGTCTCATATAATTATATTAAGATGGTTCTTCAAATGTTGTCTTCCCACTGTCTCTTTGAAATGCAGTATAGATATGGGATTAGAGAAAAGCTGAGTGCCATTTGCAAAGAGCTTGTTAAAAGTTTCCACTGTTATAAATGCAGAAAGGAAATATGCTAGACATTAGCTCTGTGTCACAGCCCAGCTCTTCTACGAATGGTTTCCTTGTAAAGAACTCTTCATCACTGACCATAATTTTATACTTCTGGATCCTATCAGAGGTTACTACTGAACTCCGTTTTTCTGTCTTAGGTTGATGACCCTTCCTGGAAAATGTTGCCGTCTGGGATGCATTTTTGATATTACTAAAGTGACCACGGGTCCACATTTCCTCAGGACACATTGTCCCTATATTCTAGTTTAGCATTTACCACAGATGGGAACATCTTGATTTGGATGACAAACTGTATGATCATCCTAACTGTTAACCATTTGGCATATGCTGCAAAGCATACTGGGAGATGGAGGAAAGATGGAAACAAATGGGGCCAACCTTAACAAAGCACTGCAATTTCTAGTATTTACTATGTGTTAAGACCTGTATTAAGTGCCTCATGTGCTATATCTCAGTCCTCACAACAATCCATCAAGGGCAACAATATCACTATATTTGTTTTACACATGAAAAAACAGAAATACAGCTAATCAAATCGCCCAAGCAAATTTTCCCAGAAATTTTGTGGAAGACATGGGACTCGAACTCAGCATAGATCCGGTCTGGGGATCAAACAACAATGCACAGCAATGTGGGTATCCCAGTATCTGTATTGCTGAAGATGCTTTTATCTCTGGGCTACAGAAAATCCAACTCAAAATGGCTTAAGCAATATTAGCTGACAAAGGAGGAGCCCTGAGCCAGGGAGGCTCTCAGCTTGGGTAGACAAGAGGTTCAGTGACCCTGGCAAGGCTCCATGCACATGCTCTGAGGTCCACAGTGTTAGCTTCAATCCAAAGCTGCCCTCCTCCATCCTGTGGAATAGTTGTCATTAGCAATCAAGGGTACATGCTTCCTTGTTCTCAGCCAGTACAGAGAGGCTGACTTCCTGGGATTTTTTTTTTCTCTTCAGAGCAAAAAAATGTTTTTTTTTCCCAAAAACTCCCAGTAAATTATGCCTCCTGTCTCATAGGCTCAAAGTGGCTTAGGCCTGCCCCATCCCTAAACCAGTCACTGGCAAGGGGGATTACATGTTCATACTGGGAATGAGATGGAATGGCCTCTGGACACTCAACCAGTGTTCACTTGCTCACAAGACAGAACCGGGAATCCAGTGACAGCAGCTTTTGAACTGTATTAACATTTGGAATCTCAGTTCTGGAGGTAGAGTCACATGGGCTTCGCATTCCATTTTGTCACTCTCTAGCGAAGGACTTGGGGGCAAGTTTCTTAACCTGTCTAATCACTGATTTTCTACACTGTAAAGAGGGGACTAATAATAGTATTTGCTGTATTCGATTGCTCTGAAGATTCCTTTAAACTGTTTAAAATATGCGAGAGCAGAGAGCTCACTGTTTGACTCATTGTAGATGCTAAGAAACATAGATCCCATTCCCCTTGATGTCAGAGGAGCATAAGAGGAAAATTTCAACCTCTTCCCATTCCAAACTCAATAACGTGGATGCATAGTACAGGTTTTGTATCATGCTGATATTTCCGCATTTTATTTGGATATGGCTTTTCTGTTGAGGACCTAGGATAAGACCAGCCTCTGTAGGTATATCGGGAGACATATCCTATATAATTTTTGGGTAGAGACAGAGCATGAGACAGGAAATCAGAACTTAAGAGGTGGAGTTTTAGACAGTCAAGAAGATAAGAAATGGGAATAGTTGATTCTCTTCGGTTCTTATCCTCCAGGATCTGGATGTCAGAGAGTTTAGACGTAGTAAAGGATAGATGGTTTCTGCTCTAAGAAGCAGACTGAAAGCCAGGCAGAGGCGGCCACGGGGGTTCTCATCTGTAATGAGAGGGCCCCATGTTATAAGCCAGGTTATAAAGCTATATGCCATCCTCTGTTTGGATTTCTGTCTTGTTCTTACCAGTCCTAAGGAATTGTATGTTTAAATGTGGCAGTCTTGGCTAGTGATACTTATGGGGAACTCTTTCCTGGGCCCACATTTGAGCTGAACCATCAAGGAGGCAGACATACTGACAAATACTGTTTTAAATGTGGAATCTAAACAAACAAACTTATAAAAAAAAAAAAAAGCGATCAGATTTGTGGTTACCAGAGGTGAGGGGATGGGAGAGGGAATTGGAAGAAGGTGATCAAAAGGTATGAACTTCAAGTTATAAGATAAATACGCACTAGGAATGTGATGTACAATGAGATGACTGTAGTTATCACTTCCCCTGCTATTCGAAAGCAGAGCGTACCTGTGAAAACTCTCATAAGCCAAAATGGCTTAGAGTGAAAATATCCTCCGCTTTATGAAAGTTCATGTTGTGCCACTTCACATTCTAGAGAGACCTATGGTAGTATGGTAATGGCATTTTTTTTGTATAAGTGAAAATCCTCTTCAGATTTCTTTCAGTTAGCAAAAACAGGTACTAATGTAGGTCTTTCATAAAAATGAAGTGGTTCAATGAGAACTTATAGAATGTGAGGGATACCTGTATAGGAAACTTGTTAAGAGAGTAAATCCCAAGAGTTCTCATCACAGGGAGACAAAAACTTTTTTTCTTTTTATTGTATCTCTGTGAGAAGATAGATGTTAGCTAAACCTACTGTGGTGATTACATCACAATTTGTGTAAATCAAACCATCATGCTGTACACCTTAAATTTATACAGGGTGTATGTCAATTATTTCTCAATAAAACTGGAAAAAATTATCTAGTAAGAGGACACAGAGTATATTCTTAGAATCCTCTGTTTAAAAAGTATTCAATGAAAATTCCAAAGCAGCCATGATGTTAAACAGGTATACTATTTTCCAGACTTAAAATAAGAAGGAACAAAAATCATTGTACATATACTAACAGAAAACCTTGTCCTGTTTTCCCAATAAGGAGAGGGAGATTAAAAAAGACTAGGGAGACAGGTAAACACATGGAATAGAAGGGCGAGGGCAAAGAGAGTCAAAGCACTGCCTCTTCCTTTGTTGGGCAGAATCAGCCATCGGGGCAAATAATGACCTTGAAGGGGATATGGAGAGGATTTTGACTTGAGAGACTCTTGATTTGCCACTTTTGGGTCAACTCCAGCAGTGGGTAGAGCAGAGAGGAGTGGCCTGAGTTGAAATCCCAGCTCTACCTCAACTCTGAATTGACCATAATCAAATTACTTAATCCACCCAAATGTCGGTTTCATCTTTTATAAAATGGTTATTATGAGGATTACATAATAAATGAACACATATGGCACAGAATAAGTATTCTATAAGTAGTTTTCTTTCTCTTTCTTTTTATATTCTCTCCCCCAGAATACCCCTCCCTGCTACAATCCCCCCCTCAGATACGGGCCATGAGGCTGTTTCTAGCTCTGTAATTCCGAGGTTTCCCATTCAAGGCTGGCCGACTGAGAGGGAACCTTCTGGTTGCCTTCAGGAGTGTTCAACTATATACATGGGAAGGGAGAATATGACAAAAACTTGAGCCTGTAGAAAGCCAGCAAAAGGGGCGGAAAATCAAGCTGAGAACTCCTTTAAACTGAAAAAGGAATAGTGATGGGGCTGGGGAAGCCCTACACAAATGATTGGTGGATGAACTGAACAAAGGACAGGAAGAACAGAGATTCATTGGATCTCAACCAAATGGTGTCAGGATTCTTGCCCTCTGTATTCTCTCTTGTTTTCTGCATACTGAATTAGTACCTTTCCCTATAGATCAGCTTTTGGAGATCCTGGCTACAAACAGTTTTTAAATTTCACAGCTTGTGGCTTCTTTTCACAACCAGGGAAAGACTGAGCCACCCTCTTCATCGGTGTCAAGAATAAAAATAGGGGACTCAACTTGAGGGATTGCTTACTTTCGGTCCAATTGACTGTGACTTGGAAGAGGGTTTGTAAGAACATGGTGACGTTTACTCAAAATAAATGGATAGAGTTGAAATAGGAAGATTTTCCACATACCAAAAAGGGAATTCTGTTCCTAGAATGAAAAGAAGGGGTGCCAGATGGCTAAAACAACAGATGTCTTCTACAGAAAGTATAAATCCACAGTAGTATGCTAGATTGGTCACATTCAAGCTAAAATTTCTCAAACCAGGAAATGGCTACACTTCATAGGTGAGATGCCCTATCTGAATATTCAGGGGCCATTCTACACATAAATCTAAATTCCTGGGGTACATGATTCTAGAGGTGTATGTTATTTCCATCAAGAGTGTTAGTCTAATATAAGCGATGACTGCACCAGATACATCTGAGGCAGTCTGCGCTATGAGCCACATGGCTTTTTCTCACCATAGCTGAGTGGACCATGGCTGGTGAGCCAACCTGAGGTTGGGCAACCCATGTTTCCTTGTCAATGTTCTGTGAATTTATTCATTGATCGATCCATCAGTTCAACAAACACGTATCAAGTGACGGGCACTGTTCTATGCACGAGGCATATAGTGTCCCTGCCTTCACGAACCTTGCATTTAAAAGCGAAGACAGATAAGACACAGACACCAGGTGTCATGAAGAATATAAAGCAAGGTATAAGACTAGAGAGTGCTTCAGTAGCCTGACACAGGAAGGAAAGATGGGTAATCAGATTTCTGGAATTGTATACTGGGAAGCTGAGGCAGTAAGCTGTGAAACACCCAGGGCCTTAAGATCTGAAGCCCCCGATGGGGCCAAATGTGGCATAAGGAAGCAGAAGAAATCTCTTCTGAGAGGGATAAGCAGCTTCCCAGAACTGAAAGGAGAAGCTTCAGTTCCTGGTTTCTCTTCTAGATCCAGCTCCTGGGAGGCCAGTAGGCTGTTCACCAGAAGTGGTGGTATGCTAGCATGAGCTTGCCCTGCCTGGCTCGTGAGAGCTGTTGTGTGCGTCTCTTCCCAACTCTGTGTTCAGTGACATGACATCGTAGCTTGGAATTTGCCATGGTGGGAGTATTTACACCATGGAACTGGCAAATGCCACAGGAGTGACAGTCACGCTTCACTCCCACCACCCAGCACAGAGTCTGGCACCCAGTAGACTTGGCACATTTTCATATAGGAATGTTAGTGTTTGGTTATTGAAAGATTGATTTGTTCTCTGTGGATTACTCATAGCTAACACCATAGGCTATATGCTTATGTGCCAGGCATTGTATTAAGCACTTAATATACATTTGCTCATTTAATCCTGTAACAACCCTGTGAGGCACAACTATTATCCTCACTTTATAGATAAGAAACAGAGGCACAGTGAGGTCAAATGAGTTCCTGAAGACCATACAACTATAGATGGAAGGACAGGCCTGTATAAATAGAGTGAATTGTACCTTGTAGGCACTCCATGGTGGCTCCATGGGGAGTTAACTACTTTACTATGTGGCTTCCTCAGGTGGACATACTCAGCAGGTTATGGGGCTGGTGATGAAGGACAAGTAAACTGCCTGGATCTCATGGTAAATGGTGAAGAAGGGGAACCTAGGGCAGTCTGTGGTCATAGTTCTGTGAATATGCATGATTCTAGCTGGGTCTGAGATTTCCTTAGACCAGTGTGAGGCTGGCTGGACACATTCTCACTGATGAGCTGCACTTGGGCTGCAGCATACCTATAGGGTCTAGATCTCCCTTTACCCCTGGATCCTAACCATATAAAATAGGCCTTTCCTGGTCATCATGGAGTTGTTTTTATCTGGAAGCAGCTGCAACTGCCAGAGGCATTTCCTGAGGCTGGCCCAAGGCCTAGCTAGGGTTTGAATGTGGCCAGACTTGTAAGCTGAGCAAACCTCAAAAACCTGGTGGTTGGTCATCCCCTGGAACTGGCAGCTGCCAAGGACCTGGCATCCAGAAAGCCATTAGGCTGGGTCTGGTGTGGGCCTCTAGCCCAGCAAAAGTCAGAACGGAAGCTCTCACTTTAACGTAGTGAGCTCTCTTTTAGCAACCTGAGGTGCCACAGTCCTGACAAGTGACCACAGAGCTGTCTTGTTTTCCTAGCTCCCAGTGAGAAGGTGGTCTGAGCCCAGTGAGGCCACTGTGGGTCCCCAGGAGTGGGTAGAGAGAATATGGTTGTTCTGAGCCAGGGTAAGGGCTATGGCATCAATCAGACCTGAGTTCAAATCTTGTTAGCTGTTGGGTTCCAGAGCCAGAATGTAACCCTCCAGGTATCTGTTCTCTTCCCTGAAAAATGGGGAGAGTCATATCTACTTCACAGAGTGACTGTGAGGACACATGAGATAATACATCATAGCCACACAAGTGTGATAATCAGAACAGATTAATTTCCATCACAGAGGAAGGCATGGATGCTAATTTAGGAAATCATAGGCTCCTAGAAAGTTAGTGTCTGGTGACATCTAAGGAATGTTCAGCCCAATTTTCTCATTTTTCAGAGAAGGAAATTGAGGCCCAGAAAGATTACACTGCTTATTAGGTCAGGGCTGCAGCCCAGTGTAACCGGGCTTTCTTGTTCATCCAGGTGTCATTCTCCATTGGTGATAAGGCCATAGCTGGCACTGAACATTAGCAAGATTTTGATAGTGTTAGTTCTGTGGTGGGAAGGAGATCTAGTGGACCAGACATCCTCAACGATGAAGCTCCTCATTCCTCCACATACCTGGCATAGAGCAGGCACTCAGGAAATGTTGGTTAAATTGAATCAGTAACTTTGCCAACTCTAAGAATATGTAAGAGTTCCATCACTAAATACATCAATGCTTCAGACTCAGTCTTCTCTTTTTCTTTTTACTAAGCATACCCCATGTCCCAAGAATATTTGCTCATGTGGCCACTTAAGATACAAAAGCCCTCCAGCTCAAGTCAGCATGGAGAAGTAGAAATGGCACGGGGCTGGGCCCAGAGGATCTAGGCCCAAACAATGGCTCTGCTATCGTCTAGCTGGTTGAAATTAACCAAGCCACTCACTTTCTCTGGAGATCAGTTTCTAATCAGAAAAATGAACCAGACCATGCCTTGCCTACTTTACAGGGAAGGTCTCAAAGTTAGATGAGATTCCTTTATTCTCTCCAACATCACCAGTACGATTGGCAGTCAGTGTTTGGGAGAGGCAAACCTGGACTCTGGAGTCAGACTGCCTGGGTTCAAATATAACTCAAATGCTTACCTACCAGCTGTGTGACCTGAGGTATAACTTAGTCTTCACTGTCTCACTTTCCTCATCTGTAAAATGGGGATGGTATTATTACCTCACACAATTACGACTGAAGGCCTGAAGAATTAATCCATGTGATATGTTTAAGACAGTGCCTAACACAAAATGCTCAATTAAATGCCAGCTCTATGACTATTAGCTTAGAGGGTAAGTTTTTTCCAACTTAAATTCTCACATGCTCTCATTTGCAGGAGTCTGTTATCTCCTTCATGGGCCCTTCCTAATGCATACCTCCCACACAACACTCGGTCAAGTTGCCCAACGAGCTCAGAATTTCCTCTGGCCAGCCTGATTCCAGATGCTCAACACAGAGAATGAACAAGACAAGCTGATTAGGTGTTCACTGCTTTTGCTCTCCTTTCACCAGATGGTGCCTGGTCCTGCACCATCACTCAGATGCTGGTGCATGCCAGTGATGCCCTTGCCAACACTCCAGCAGTGCCTTTTGGCTTGGCTCCAAAGCTGCACTCTTAGTTCACACTCACAGAGCTTCTCATATCAGAACCCCTTGCTGGAAGGCTGGGTCCACAGTCTTCCAGCTTCAAGTCCAGCTATGCAGGAGCCAAGAAAAACACAGCCCTTGTGTTGAACCTAGATGCCCCCTGCCCTCCTGATTAGAAGCCTTGCTGTGTTCTCCTGTCTGTTGGCCTCGGTCAGAGCTCTCTAACTTTCACTCTCAGGGATACAGGTTTGGGTTCATAGCAGTCTTCTTCCCCTCAACCCAGCAGGCAAAATCTGTCAGGGAGGGATGGCCTTGCTCCATATTTCCCTATAGCAAGGGAATGCTCTCCTTGGGCATATCTAAGAGGCCCTAGTGGCTCTTCACAGAGCAGGTGTGGTCTACTCTGAAGTCCTGTCTGCTGCAGTAGGTGGAGGGTGGCCCACCCAACATATATGTCACCTGGGATCTTATTTGGCAAAAATGTATTTGTAGCTGTACTTAATTTAAGGATTTTGAGATGAAGTCATCCTGAATTACCCCAGTGGACCCTAAATCCAACGTTAAGTGGACACGCAGAGTAGGTAGCCATGGGAAGGCAGGCAGAGATTAAAGCCATGCCACCCTTAGGGGGTGGAAGAGGTGGGGAGGATTCTGTTTCAGAGCCTCCAGAGAGGTGGTGGCCCTGTTGACAGCTTGATTTATGACTTCTGGTCCCCAGAATTGTGAGAGAAAAATTTTTGTTGTTTTAAGTCACCTCGCTGGCAGTAATTTGTTACAGCAGCCCAAGGAGACTAATACCTGGTATGCACCTACACTGAGAAAAGGCCAGCGGCTTCTCACATCCTGTTGTGTGGGCATTTATTAAGTCTACTCCCCACTAGCAGGTGTTGGGCTCATGATGGAAACAACAGATAAGGCATGCCTTGTTAACCACAAAGTGCTCTACATACAAATGTGTATCATTAGCTGCTATGATGATTGATTTCTTAGAATCTGATTCTAAGGCTGTGATTTTAGAAGTTGTCAGGGCTTAACCTTGAATTTCCCAGGTTCAGGCAGGGGAGAATACTTAGCTTTAAATTAAGTCCTTTGTGCCAGGTACTGGTGTCTCTGGTTTTCATGTGTTACTTCATGCAACCCTCTTAAGGACCGGAAGTACCTACCACTACCATTGCTGTGTTGGGATGAGGAGTTTTGAGTGCAGAGAAATCAGATAACTTGCCCCAAATTGCACAGTGAGTGCAGAAACCAGGCAGCTAACATGGGCCTGGCTTAAGTGCTTGGTCATTTGACCACAATGCCTCGTTCATTACTTTGCAGCAAGAGCTTAGAAGCCAGGGACTAAGCTGGGTCCTGGGGCTTCAAAATATACTGTCAGTGTCCTAATTCTGTATGGATTAAAGGTAAGACAGGAGTCTAGCAATTGGTTGCTGACTGGTGTGGGCAAGCATGTTTACGTTAGGTTGAGGACTTTATTCTGTAGGCGGGGGCAGGCACAGGAGGCTTTTTGGGAGGGCTCTACAGAGAGCTGGCTGGCAGTCAGGGGCCAGGAGGCATTTTGAGGAGAGCTGGGTGAAGGGGGTGTAGACACACCTCACTGGACTTGGCCAATCAGGATGATCAGGGATTGATACTCCTGTCTCTCTCCTTCCTGGGTTGGCTTACTTCACTCGGGGCCCAGGGAACCACAATCTTTCTCCCAGGCCCCTCCCGGTTTGCCAGCCACCCTGTAACTGGTCAGTTTGTCCTTCAGCTGGTCCCTGAACTCAAGTCTTTTCTGATTGAGCTGGTCTCCCAAACGGCCTTCTCTTTTCTAACCCTCTTTACAGTTCCTTCAACCTGGACCAAATTAGCATTCCTTCCAGGCTCCAATTTCCTATTCTCTTCTTATTCCTGGTAACCAGCTTTCAGCTGCTGTGCAGCTGCACACAAGAAGCCATGAAATAATTCATCGATTTTTATTGCCCACCCTTGACATGCATGGTTCCATGCTAGGTACCCTAGAGGATGAACAGATGTGTCCGTCTCCTCCACTTGACAAGGACCTTATCTTCTCCTTGTGTTAGCACAGTGCCTGACTTTTGGAAGATGGTCAATATTTGTCAAATGAATGACTAAACAAATGAAGAGATAGTTTCTGCCTTTAATGAGCTTATCATCTAGTCAGGCATATAGGTACAGCAATGTCTTTCTGACCTGACATCACCAGGGGAGTGAAGAAAGTTGCAGATAAATTTTCTAGATAAATGAAACACATTTCTTTGAATACCAAATTGTAATTACCTTAGACATTTTAGTTGAGAAAATTTAACTTCTTCCTTTCCTTTTTTCTTCTAGTAGCTATTACTCTTCATGTTGCCAGTAGCAGAATTGAAATTGACTTTGATAATAGGATTTTCTTACCTGAAAACCAGGGGTTCACACTCTCAGCTGTGGCTTGATCCAGGCCTCAGACAATACAGTCAGGATGTACTTTTTTTTGTTTTGTTTTTTGTTTTTGTTTTCCTCTCCCCATTTCTGGCCTCTGTCTCCTAAATGTTTGCTTCATTCTCAGACAGATTTTCCCTTTGAAGTAAAAGAGGGTGCCAGAAGATTTCAGGGCTGCACGCTTCTTTCTGTCAGTCAGGAAGAAAAGAGTATCTTTTCTTGGTACCTTTTATAGAGGAAGGAGGCTTGTCTTCCTCTGAAGACTCAGGAAATGTCTCTGACTGGGTTATAAACCATCATTGAACCAATATGTACTCAGGAAATTGGAATTCTGTGATATCTTTGAGCCAAGAAGGCCCACTGTTTGGAGTGGGGGTCATTCATGCTACAATATCAAGACTGAGCACTGGGGATGGTAGTTTCCTCACAGGAAGTCAGAAAAGTGGCAAATGAATGCTGGGAAGCAACCAATCAGTATTCAGTGCCTCCTTCCCTTCCTTCCTTTCTCCTTCGCACTTTCTTTTCTTTTCTCCTCTATAGCAAATTCTGTGCCAGGACAAAGGCTAAAAACATTAGGACATATTTCCTACCCTTGGGCTTCTTCAAGGCAGGTCAGGGAGTGATAAACAAGAGCAATGATGATAGCAATGGGCTAATAATACCGAGGCACGAACCCAGAGGAAGAAGATGGACAGTGTTGTTGACCTGGAGAGGACACAGAAAACTTTCCAGAACTGTTAAAACTCGAGTTGATTTTGTAGATTGAATAAGAGGTCACCAAATAGTCAAAAAGAGAAACAATATTACTGTCAGAGGGAACAGAAAATGTGAATGCAAATAGATGTGAAAGATTGTGGTAAACTTCAAGGGGTTCTGTGGAGCTGGAAGAGAGGTGAAGTGGGGCATAGAAGAGAAAGGAGGGAGCTCAGATAGACTATTTGTCATCTGCTGAATGGGGCATTGCACGTGCACCACTTTATTTAATTCTAGCATTAACACCATATGTTTTATAATAGAATAAACTAATTTATGGCCATCCTTTCTCTTTTTCCACTTAGTATTTCTCTTTTCCTCATCTCTGAAGAAGGAAAAGATAAAAATGGCAGAGACATTTTTTCAGGAAAAAAACAATGAGAATAGAAGAAGCATAATCCCTGAAGACTTGTTCTCTGTACAGAGATATGACACGTCAAGAACATGTCATGGGGTGGGAAGCTGTGGTGAGGAGAAAGGGGATGTGGGTTTTACCTGATGGGACAGGGAAAGCTGGTGAGAAGTTCCTGTTAAAGGAGAAAGGTAAGAGAGTCCAGGAGGTTGGAGTGTTGGAAGAAAGGAGAGAGCAAGAGATTGACTGCATTTCAGTGAACTTTGAATTTTTGAATCTTGAATTTTGGGGTTCTGCATTAGTTATCTATTGCTGTGTAACACAGTAAACTAACTCAAAACTTAGTGGCCTAAAACAACCATAAGCATTTATCTCCCATAATTTCAGTGGATCAGGAATTTGGTAATGGGTTAGTAGAGTGGTTCCGGCTCAGGGTCCATCATGAAGCATCAGTCAAGATATCAGCTGAACTATCACCATCTAAAGGCATGATTAGGCCAAGGAGAGCCACTTACACGATGGCAGGCACATTCATAGGGCTGTGGGCAGGAGGTCTCACTCAGCTCCTTACCACATGACCTCTCCACTGAGTGTCCTTATGACATGGTAACTGGCTTCCGTCACGCTGAGTGATCCAAGAGGAAAAGAATGGACACTGCAATGTGTCCCACACACAGTCATTTCAGCAGTATCTCATTAGCTACACAGGTTGGCCCTATTTGGGGTAGGAAGGGCCTCAAAAGGGGGATGAAAACTGGAAAATCACTGGGGGCCATCTTGGAGGCCCCACTACCACACACATCCTTTTATGTTTGAGGGGAGCATGAAGAGAAGATAAAAATTCCACTCCGGGCCACATTCATTAAATGTTCTGTGGCTCAGGCAGGGGCTGAACCAAGACAATTTTGAATCTCAGCTTTATGTGTTAGCTTTGGTACTTTAAAAAGCCATTTTACAGATGGAAAGTACCATCTTAGGTCAATAGCTATCTTGGTCCACCCAAATCCAAAACTCATGTTGCTTCCACAGGGTGAAACTTAAAGTGTGGAAAATGTGTTAAGAGGCTCTGCAATGACAGTCCTTGGTTGAACAGCAAGTGGATTACAGGAGCCAGGTAAATCTTGCCCTCGAATTCAAACCCATTTTATTGTTCTATCTATTCTATTGTTCCTAAATTTCTTTTTTTTATTATTTGTATTCACTTTGCAATGAAGATTTACAAAATACAATAGCATACATTCTTCAAGGGAAAGGATTATTTCTGACTTACACTATTATTCCAACATCTAAAACATTGTCTTGAATTTAGTACATAATTAGTATATATTAGTTTATCTATAGCTTTCATTTTATTATTAAAGGTTCATTATTGGGGCGCCTGGATGGCTCAGTCAGTTAAGTGTCCAATTTCTGCTTAGGTGATGACGTTGTGGTTCGTGAGTTCAAGCCCCGCATCAGGCTCTGTGCTGACAGCTCAGAGCTTGAAGCTTGCTTCAGATTATGTATCTCCCTCTCCATCTCTCTCTGCTCCTCCCCTGCCTGTGCTCTTTCTCAAAAATAAATAAACATTAAAGGTTCACTGTCTTGCAAGGTGCATCAGCCAGGGTTCTGTCAGGAAAACAGAAGCCATTCTAGGTATTTCAGGCTGGAATTAAATTTGATATAGGGAGATGGAGGCCAATGCAACCACTAGAAGGGCTGGAGGCAAGGATGGGGAAGGTGGCTACTCTCTGTCAAGGAATCTCTCTATGTAGGTATTCCAGTGAAGTGGCTACCAGGATCTCAGCTGCCAGCAGTAACGGTGGTCCCTGGGAACTCCACACCTGCTCCAGAAAACAATGTCTGTCCTTCTCATCTGTCTTCCAAATCTCTCATTGGATTTGGAGTCTAGCCAAACCTCTGCTGACAGGGGGCTCTGGGAAATGTAATTTCTAGGTTTTCAACCTCTGTAGTATAAAGTGGGATTTAGAAGGGTGAGGGGTATACTGGACATCAAAAGACATTATCTGGCGTAGGCATCATTGTTTTCACATGGTCATGGTCGATCTTCAGGGGCAATGACATTTGTTTTTTATTATGCAGTGTTCTTTGGAGAGATACTGACTCAAGAGAGAGATAGGTGAAGTCTGAAAAAAAATTATTAGTCTTAACTCTGAAGGCATTAACTAGTAGCAGTAATTATTATTCATAATGACAGTAACAGCATAGTCATTATGGTTATGAGTTTCAGAATTCTAAACACCTCTGCGGGAGCGCCTGGATGGCTTAGTCAGTAAAGTATCCGACTTTCAATTTCAGCTCATATCATAATTCCAGGGTCATAAGATTGAGCCCTGTGTCTTAATCATGGAGTCTGCTTAAGATTCTCTCTTTGCTTCTCCCTCTGCCTCTCCCCAACTCACAAACATACACATGCATTTTTTCTCTCTCAATCAATCAATCAATCAATCAATCAATACCATGTGCCTATCTGGTCTGTGACCTTGAGGAAATCATTTAACCTCCTAACTTCTCAGTTGCTCATCTGTGGGGTGGGGATAATAGAATCTCCATCATAGTCTTGTTGTGAAAGTTAAATGCAGTTAGACACACAAAATACTGGCTGGGAACCCAGTAGATGCTTATGAAGTGGGAGCTATTTGTATTTAAAATGATGCACTACTATTCACAAAATACCTCAACACATGTGACCTATATGACAAACCCAGTTAAAAAGGGACACAGAATGAGGAAGAGAAAGTAAGAGTGAGGGACATGAATGCACGAGAGGATCAAGAAGGCCATAGGAAAGCCTTGGTTGCAGGAGATCAGGATCAAGGACCCAAGGGGAAGGTGGCTAGCTGGCTCTGGGCGGTGGGGGGTGGGGGTGGGGGGAGGTGAGAGGATGCTGGGCTCAGAGTTGCCATATCCACCACCTTGTTAACAGTCTTTTCCCAATGGTTTTGTTTAAACCAGAGGATAGGAAATACAAACAAGTGCTAAGAGTCTATAAAGCCTATAAATGATAACCATGGATTTAGATACTTTTTTCCTGCCAAATATTAAAACAGAAAATGTACACACCATGCCTTTCTTTTGCCCTAGCTCCAGCCCCTGAGGGCTCTGCGGCTCCATTTATAACAAACAGATGAAGAGCAGAGACTGTGGGCTTTGCTGTACCCATTAAGTTAGTCTTATTATTTTGAGATATTTTTGTACCTATAAATGAATCACAGATGATCTCTTCAGCTGATTTTATGATTTTTCCTTTACTAATTCTTCAGGAGGCATGCTCAGACCTTCATAGATTTCTCTGTTCCTATCTTTTTCTTTGCGGGCAGCTACATCATGCACAGCTCAGGCAGTGTTAGAGAAGCACTGGGCTGCCTCTAGGAGAGCAGGAATTCATGACCATGCTCCTAAGAGGGACATTCCTTGGTCCTCAGCACCCCTAAAGCTACCACTTTGGGTGCCCTCAGCTTTTGATATGGGCACCTGAGTTTCTTTCTCAATCTACAAAGATGAATGAAAGCATCTGTAGAATTTGTTTTTTGCTACTTCTATTAATATATAGCACATTCTAACTTAAAGTAATGTGCTTCTTCTGCAAAGATTGATGTAAATCAAGTGTACAAGCACCCATTCACAACCTGGTTACAACCTCTTATCCTGAATAAAAACTGTGGTACTGGTGCTGTTAACTACAGCCCTGCCTCTTGGTGACCATGTACTGAGTTATCTGCATCATTTCTGCTAACCCCAGTTTCTTCTGTAAACACAGAATAACCACCCCAATTCCTAGAATTGTTGGGAATACTCAATAAATAACACATAGAGCACACAGTGCAGTATTGGGCACATAGTGAGTGCTCAGTAAATAATTATCATCATCATTAAGTAGCATTAGTCCCAAGGTCATACAATTGGTAAAAGGCAGAGACAACATTTGACCCTGGATAAGACTAAAAAGTCTCTGCCCTTTCCACTCTAGAACTTTTCTTCCCAGCTGAGTAAAAAAGCTCAAGATTTGGTTAATTTCCTAACAGGTAGGTCAGGGATAAGAATGAAACAAGAAAGGCCAGTGAAAGGAAGTAGGTGCTAAGTGGCCAAATCAGAAGAAAAGAAAGGACACACTGGAAAAGCACAGAGATGAGGGGAGGCTTCAGTTAGGCTTAATCGAGACTTGACAAGATGATAGGAGAGGGGAAGCATCTTATCTGCCCTTATCTTGATGGTTGACACTCAGATCTTTCTCTGGAATTACTTCAGTCTTAGGTTGAAGTCCTGGGTCTCCATATAGCAGCTGTGTAAGCCTAGGGACATCACTTCACTTCAATCTGCATCTTGGTCTCTAGTTGTATGAAACAAGGGAGTGAGGCTCCATAAAGCTCCTCTCAACATCAGCCTGTCCTACCAGAATGCAGTGCTCTGTTCTCATGTGTCCAGGACATTTTGTACAGTTATCTTGTTTTAATGTTTCTTTGTTTTTGAGAGAGACAGAGACAGAGTGAGAGCAGAGGAAGGGGCAGAGAGAGAAGGAGACACAGAAGCTGAAGCAGGCTCCAGGCTCTGAGCTGTCAGCACAGAGCCTGACATGGAGCTTGAATTCCCCAGCCCCAAGATCATGACTTGAGCTGAAGTCAGACATCCAACTGACTGAGTCACCCAGGCACCCCTGGACTGTTGATTTTAACAGAAACTGAATCAAAATCCAGAGAGGGATATGGGAAAGTAGGGGAGGGATGTAAGACTAGGAATGCCTCACTTTGACCCAAGAATAAGATGGCATTCAGGCCTCATGACAGTAAAGACCAAAGGGGAATTCTCATTTTCTCTCTCTCTCTCTCTCTGATCTGCTTGTTTGTCATTTTCTTGCTACACATCTACTCGCTTCTGTTATTTCTCTTTGCAAACAAATTCTCTGCTTAATCTTCAGTGCACAGAGCCTCAAAGTGTGCAGCCCCCACCAAAATGTCTGCTTTGGCTCCTGAGTTTATAGGACCTCACAGGCCCAGCCCCTATAGCATAGAAACTCAATTTGTGGCTAATTCAAAATCTTGGGAAGGAAATCTAACAGGTCCAGCTGTGGCCAGGGGATGTTCTTTGGTTTTACTAGCTTTAATGATCCTACAGTGGAGGCCAGCTCCTCTCCTTAGGTAAGGGTGGGGTGGGAAAGCCATTCTGGTCTTCATCCTTTCCCGGCATTGGGTCAAATGAGTTACACTTTTCCCACACCAGTCTGTGAGTTCTTCATCCTTCTTTGCATCCCCTTGACCAACAAAGGGTCTCAAGGATTCACAGTATTTGTAGAACTTAGAGGACACACAATAAAAACAACAGCTAATGTCCACATAGTTAGAGCTTACATCATAGTTTTCCCACACGTGGCCTCATCTGACCCTCACAACAACAGTAGTATTAGTCCCTCCATTTTATAATTGAGGAAACTGAGGCTATATCAAGGTCACACTGCTATTATGTGGTGGAATCAGGATTCAAATTTAATTGTTCTGGCTGAAATACCGGCACCTAACTGGATGGTTGCTAAGGATCCTTCTGGTCCTAGTATTAACCAGTCCAAGAATATTAATATCATTGTGCTTTCAAAAACTCCCACATCCCTGTGCTTCTTGGTAATTATTTCCATCTCCTTCTCAATTTTAGCTTTGAATTGTGATATGGCAAGTGAGATACTGCACTTTTAAAAAGCTACAACACATAGGGTCTCATCTTATCTGTCAAAAAAGCATTTCATTTGGAAGCAGGGAGAGTAGAGAGGAACTAGGAAGTTCACAATGAAAAGAGGAAGGCTTGTAAAGTGCCTCCTCGCTGTGTCTTTAATGAGAAGCACCAGGCTCAGCTCTTAAGGCCACCTGGGAGGTGGTCCGGAGATCTGGCTTAGCTTTCCAGGACACCTCTAGTCACTGGCTGCCTCAGGCACCTGCCTGAACCGCCCTCTGTAGTTGAAATGTCAGGAATGTCTTTTATTTCTTTTACTGGCATAGACCATGCTTTTGGTTGACTTGCTAGTGTTAGTGTTTGTGTAAAGCCTGACCAAGGTTTTCTGTTTTCATCCCTGGGGGACATTCCCTGGAGAACTAACCTCTTGTAGAGGTACATCCTTTTTTTTTTTTTTTTAATGTTTTTTATTTATTTCTGAGAGAGAAAAACACAGCATGGGCACGGGAGGGTCAGAGACAGAAGGAGATACAGAATCCGAAGCAGACTCAAGGCTTTGAGCTAGCTGTCAGCACAGAGCCCGACATGGGGCTTGAACCCACGAACCCTGAAATCATGGCCTGAGCTGAAGTTGAACGCTTAACCGACTGAGCCACCAAGGAGCACCTAGAGGTACATCCTTTAAAGTGCAGTGATAAATATAGTATCATTGATTGATCACCCTACAATGTGTCAGGTCAGAAGTAAATAATATACATAATACTACTCAATGGAATTTCCCCCAAACCCTGTGAGATAGGTAATATAATCGTACCTTTTTAAAGATAGTATTACTGAGCCTCAGAAAAGTAAAGTAGTATCCCATACCTAACAAATGGCAGAACTGGCATATAACCTAGATCTGGTTGGCTGCAAGGTGCATGCTCTTTTTGTTTGTTTGTTTGTTTGTTTGAGAGAGGGAGAAAGAGTGAGAAAACATGAGTGCGGGATGCAGGGGGGGAGAGAGAGAGAGAGAGAGAGAGAGAATCCCAAGTAGGCTCTGGGCTGTCAGCACAGAATCTAATGCAGGGCTTGAACCCATGAACCCTGAGATCATGACCTAAGCCAAAACCAAGAGCTGAATGCTTCACTGACGGAGCCACCCAGGCGACCCTGCATGCTTTTAATCACTGGGATTGGGGCCTCCTAAGCCTTGGTTGAACACCAAGTGGCTGAAGCTAGAGATGAACACAATTTTGCCTTGTCCCAAAGCCTGAACTTCAAAGAGAGCACCCTGCTTTTATATGCTGTATATATTCGGGTTCTAAGTAATACATTATTTTTGAAAAAATCTCTAATAATAAGAATCATAATAACTTTGAAAAGTCATTCAGAACTTTCTCCAATTATCTTTTTCTACCCACCTCTTCGTCCTAGGCTTTCAGCTAGATCCCCTTTCCTAGCACTCCTTGCACTTCTGTGTGCCCATACGACTCAGTTCTGGCCAACGCGAGGCAGGCACAAGTGGAGGGCACCACATGCTAGTCTCCTTTACTTTCTCTCTTCAGACTCAGGTCTGAAGCAGGCCTTGCGTCAAAAGGAGATTCCCATCATAATATTCTGATGGTTGGTCTGTGACTTCATTAACTCTACAGCAAGATTGGGACTTTTTTTTTTTTTTTAATTTTAATGTTTCTTTCTTTTTTTATTTTTGAGAGTCAGAGAGCGACAGCACGAGCAGGGGAGGGTCAGAGAGAGAGGGAGATACAGAATCTGAAGACAGGCTCCAGGCTCCGAGCTAGCAGTCAGCACAGAGCCTGACGCGGAGCTCAAACTCACAAACCGTGAGATCATGACCTGAGCTGAAGTCGGACGCTCAACCGACTGAGCCACCCAGGCGCCCTGGGACTTTTTTTTTTTTTTAACATTTATATTTGAGAGAGAGAGAGAGAAAGCAGGAGAGGGGCAGAGAGAATAGGAGACAGAGGATCCAAAGCAAGTTCCCTGTCATCATAGAGCCTGACACTGGGCTTGAAACCACGAAGTATGAGATACGACCTGAGCCAATATCAAGAGTTGGATGCTTAACCGACTCAGCCACCCAGGTGCCCCAGGATTTGGGAACATTTTGACTGACACTATCTCAACTCTGCTTTCAGAAGAATTAATTTATTTTCTACTTGCAGCCAACATCAATAACTATAAGGGTCTCTCTCCACTCTTGCTTAGAAGAGACTATTGAGCCATTTCCTCCTGCTTTGGGGCCATGTGCTTTATTCTCCTTTATGTATGTCTAATTTTGCACTATCAGAGCTCCTGAGTCAGACTCAGGCAAAGAGGAGCTCATTATTTAAAAAATTTCTCATAGAACTTCAGGATTCTCTAGACCAAGTTTCTCATTTTACCAAGAACAAAGCAGAGACCCAGGGATTCAGTCACCTGCTGAGGGACGCTCTTATTAGTGGCAGAGGTGGTACTAGAACCCAGGGCTAGGACCAGAGCAAACAACCTGGAGTAAACAATTTAAAGAGACCCTCCATTTCAGATGCTAGCCCTGTGTTTATAAGGGAGCCCTCTGAGGTGTTCTTTCTTTGCTTTTATTTAAGAAATATCCACATTTTTGGCTGGGCAGCTTTCTCAGCCTACTTCCTACTCGTAGACACTCAAGAACAAAGAGATTTCTTTTCATTTTAAATTGTTTCAGTCTGGTTTAGTTCATGCTCATCCAACTCCCTTAAAATCTTTGCATTGGTCCACCCCATTCCACAAAAGCTACACCCATCTTCCTTTTTCAGACAGGTCTCTGTTTCCTGACTTACAGATTAGTTTTCTGTGGGACTGCAACCTGCAGATCCATAAAAGTCCTTTTGTCTAACTGGGCAGGTTTCCTAGCTTTAAAGAAAACCTCAGTCTTCCTCCTGCGTTCCTCCTTTCCTCTCACGTGACTACCACACCCCAGCACTTCTGACACCAGATGGGTGGGAGTTTCCCATATCAAGCAATTCTGTGACACTGGTTGGGTGTCCTGCAATTTAAGTCAGTTCTGACACTGTCTACCTGAAGACAGCATCAGATTCTACAGGTTAAGGGCTCAGTCCCACAAGACTAACACCCCCTCCCCCAACACACATACTTTAGATGCCAATGACAAGTAGTAGGTCCCCAGGTTATCCACGACTTCTGTCTGACCTGGCCACAAATTGCAGGTTCTCATGACCTTCTCCCCTCAGATTCAAGTATTGCAACAGCAGCTTACAGAACTCAGAGAAGCACCTACTTAGGGTTACCAGTTTATTAAAGGATGTCAGGACACAGATGAACAGCCAGGGGAAGAGGCACATACGGAAAGGTCTAGTAGGATCCTGAGGAGAAGAGCTTTTGTTTCTGTGGAATTGGGTACTTGGGCCTCCCATTATGTGCTCACGAACCTGGAAGCTCTCTGAACTGCATACTTTGGGGATTTTTATGTTGACTTCATTATGTAGTCATGATTGAACATTAACTTCATTTCCAGCCCCTCTCCCCTCTCTGGAGGATGAGAGGTAGGGTTTAGAATTCTAAGCTTCTAATCCTGGAGTGGTCTTTCTGGTGACCAGCCCATGTCCAGGCGCCCATCAAAAGTCACCTCAGTAGAACAAAAGACCCTGCTATCACCCAGGAAATTCCAAGGGGTTTAGGAACTCCGTGTTAGGAACTGGGGTCAAAGGCCAAATATTAGAACAAAAAATGCCCCTAGTGCTCTTATCACTTAGGAAATAACAAGAGTTTTAAGATCTCAGTGCCAGGAATGAGGGGTAGCTGCCAATATATGTATATTTTCTATTTTTTCACACTAGTATCACCTTAAACATTTCAAAAGTCTTAGCAAAGGGTCATACAGCCATCTCTTTGATTTGTCCTTTGTCCTGATCTATTTTTTTTTTAACATTTATTTATTTTCTTTTGAGAGACTGCGTAAATGCATGTGCATGAGTGGAGCAGAGAGAGAGAGAATCCCAAGCAGTCTCCACCCCGTCAGCACAGAGTCTGACAGGGAGCTTGAACTCACAAACAATGAGATTATGACCTGAATCAAAAACAAGAGTCAGATGCTTAACCAAATGAGCCATCCAGGGGCCCCTTCTTCCTTTAAGCCCCTTGGGCTCTCTGGAGAGACTAAAATGTGAAGCCATTCTATTTTCCCATCTAATAAGTCCCAGGGCCTCTAAATTTTCTTTTAAATTCTGCTTGCAAATACAATAGTTCTTTCTTGAGCTCATCTCTCTGCAACAGCTGAAAGCACTCAACTTACTTTTCTAACATGTGTTTGGAAATCTCTTTAGCCAGGCTCAGGAGTTTACTAGTTATTTTCCATCCTTTCCGTGACTAGACAACACATTGTCAGGTGTTTTGGTACTGATAACATGGGTCATCATTCTTCCATCCTGCCATATGTCTCCACTAAGCCCAGTCCTGTGGCCAATGCCTAACTTTGTTCTTCTAAGTTTTGGGTACAGCTACCCCACTTCTGGTACTAATTTATGCATCAGTTAACTAGTATTGGACAGCAAACCACCCAGAAAACTTACTGGCTTAAAAAAATGCTTTTTCTTCTCTTTTATTTTTATTCTTTAAGATTCTGTGGTTTGGCTGAGTGAGTTTTTATAATCTGGGCGGGCTAGGCTAGGGTTGGAGGGTCACCAATGGCCCAGGCACATATCTGATGATGAGCTGGAACAACAGGACACTCAGGCTGCTCTTTTCCAGCAGCTCGCACGCTGGCCCAGGCTTCTTCCCATGGGGGTCGGGTTCCAAAAGCCGGATAGAGAGAGAGCAATTGGATAGAGAGCAAGCCCTTTTCCATTATCTGTTTGCATATCCCTTGTTAATTGCCAAGTGACCAAAGCAAGTGATGTGGCCAAACCCGGATTCAACCAGTGGATACATTGAATTGATGATAGGAATTCTAAAATATGTGGCCATTCTCAAAATGTATAACATAAAGTACACATTGTTTTGTGGGATTATTTCATGCATGTCATCCAGTGTGATGATTTTACGTGCCAACTTGACTAGGCCACAGAATGCTCAGATATTCTGTCAAACATTATTCTGGGTGTGTCCATGACCATGTATCTGATGAGATTAACATCTGAATTAGTATAATTGGTATACTGAGCAAAACTGGTTGACTTCGGTAATGTGAGTGGGCTTCATCCAGTCTACTGAGGACCTACATAGAAAAAAAAAGTTGGGTATGAAGGATTCTGTCTGATTGCTTGAGCTGGGACTTTGGTCTTCTGCCTCAACTAGAATGTATACCCTCAGCTCTCCTGGTTCTTGGGCCTTCAGATTGGGACTAGAATTTCACTACTGGCTCTCCTGGGCCCCAAGCACACCAACTGTAGATTCTGGAACTTCTCAGACTTCATAATTGTGAGTCAATTCCTGACAATAGCTCTCTTTATAAACAATACAGTTGAAAGATATTGATCTATATCTATATGTCTCCTATTCTATTTCTCTGAAAAACACAGACTAAATACAACCAGTATTTCTGGAGTTATGGGATGGGTATGGGGACTCATCACCGTATATCATGTGCAACGCCGATCAAGTGACTTACATGCCAGGCACTGTTCTAAGTCCTTTACGTCTATTGACTCATTAATTATCATAGCAATCCTATGAGACAGTCATCTTTTTTTTTTTAATATTTTTTATTTATTTCTAGGAGAGAGAGAGAGAGACAGCGTGAGCAGGGGAGGGTCAGAGAGAGAGGGAGTCACAGACTGAAACAGGCTCCAGGCTCTGAGCTGGCAGTCAGCACAGAGCCCGACGCTGGGCTCGAACCCACGAACCGCGAGATCATGACCTAAGCGAAAGTCGGACGCTTAACCGACTAAGCCACCCAGGCGCCCCAAGAGTGTCATCTTTATTGTACTCATTTGTAAAAGATAAATAGGAGATGCAGAGGAGGGAAGTAACTTGCCCACGGATGCGCAGCCACCAACGACAAGACTGGGTTTGCAACCAGCCAGTCTGGCTGCAGAGCTTGTGATCTAATCGCTGCATTTTACTAACTTTCTAAGAAGAAGAGGAAGTGGTAGAGGAAGGAGCAAGACCTGGAGGAGAGGCCACGGGAGGAAAGGAGCTAAGGGATGATGTAACAGAGGCCTCAGGGCCTGGATCGTAACAAATCTTGTGTGACGAAACAGGCACTTTGGAGGTGTCTGTACAGGCCACGTCACCTTTTCAAATGCTTCCTCCAACCAGACGCTCCCGGGAGCTAGGTATAGACTCATTTTACCCCTTTCCTCTGACCCTCATTGGCTGAACTGGATCCAACTTGGGCCAATAATCTTTCAAGAGTTTGGAAATAGGACTGAGAGATTCCATATTGGTCTGGACTTGACTGCAGTAACCGGAAGAAGCAAACTCAAGAGCTGCGGAGGTCACGTGCTGCCTACCATGTGGCCTTGAGATGTTGAGGAAAAGGAATTCTAGATACAAATGAGAGCAGAGAGGATGGAAGGCGGGTCCTTGAGCTGCCGTCTGTTCTCAGCCCCAGGAGCTCCCTGCACTGCTGCTCATCCTCACAAGGTTGGCCATTTTCACTATGTCCTGCTTCTGTTAGAGTCCACCGACCTGTGGTACTTCTAACCCAAGGTCTGAGGGATTTAATACACCCAGGAAAGAAGGGTTTAAACTTATTTGAAGGCGATAGAAATCCTCCCAACAACTTAAACACAGAAGAGAGAAAGCGGGAGTAGAATTGTCCTGTGTGTACCAATGTGTGGAAATTCAAGGGTAACCAGTTTGAGCTCAGATGAATGAAGAACTTCCCAACATTAGCACTGTCTGAAAACGAAGCAGTTTGAACCCTGAAGTGGGACTGGCTCTTGGGTGGCACAAGCCCAGAATAACCCACCACATGACAGAGCGAATTTGAGCTTCAGGAGGGGCAGGCGTTACGCCGGACGATGACTTTCGGGGTCCCTTCCACCTGCAACTTGTGACTCTGACTCTGGATTGAGGCCTAGGTATGTTTCTGTCAGGACTTTGTTTCTGTGAGGAGGCATCCCTGATTTAGAACGCACGGTTGTATCAGCCGCCTCAGGGAATGTTCGCTTCAGCGGGAGACGAGATGAGACAGCTGGCCTGCTAAGCCCCTGCACTGTGAGGGTTGAGGCAGGAGCCAGGACCTTTCTTGTCTTGATAAACAATTTTTCTTCCCCTCACCTGCCCGGATGGGCCAGCCAACTCCTTGGGCATGTTAATGAGCCTCTCTCTGGTGAAGGCTCCAGGCACGGAACCCCTGAACAACAATTAAAACTCAGGCTGTGTCTGAAAACCTGCTGACTGGCTCTGCTGCTCCATACACCCTCGCCTACGCCTCCTTCCTGTCCCCACCCCGCCACAAACAGAACTGGTGTTTCGGGTTTTAAAAACAATAATTACTTATTGGTAAAGAAATCCAGAAAGCCTAAAGAGAATAGGAATAATTTTAAATCCTATCACTCGGAAGTAGTCACCACTCACTTTTCTCGGTGAGCATCTATCAGATCTCTTATGTGCACACACTAGAATGTACTCTCAACCTTTGAGCCATTCTGTAAACAGCGTTTTCATGTAATCACCTCTCCTGGATGTGTTTTCACGTCGATAAACATGGACCGACCTCACTAGGCCCCCTCTTCTCCCTTCCTGAAGCTTTCTCCACTTCATTTGGATTTCGGCAGCCATCGCAGCCCAGTCAGCCCAGGCTTCATTCCCCTGACATCAATAATTGAACAAAAGCCTCCGCGGACTCAGGGCCGGGCACCCCGGCTGCCGCCCCCCTCCCAGAGACCGCTGTGCTCTGCTCAGCCACAACCTTCCTGCTGAGGCTGTGGAAAGAGCAGCTGCTGGGGAAATCACACTGAAAGAAAGAGACAACAGAAATTTCTCTCGGCTCGTTGGCTGGCTTGTCTCATTCCTTCTTTAAGAAATTCTTGGTTTGTCTCTAATTATCAAGCACCCAGAGGTTCTGAGCAAGGCTGTGGCTGAGAGGATGCCACACTTCAAACAATTTGTCAAGGAAGCTTTGGATCTTTGGCACAAAAGTCACGATAGGAGAGTTGAACACGGCTGTGGATCCATAGACTCTTGCCAACGGAGAGTTGTGGCTTCTCAGGCAATAGGATGGTGCCTGATTCACAGGGATGATGTCCAATGATGAGTGGGCCTGCCACTGGCTTCTCCACTGGAATGTTCATCTTGATGGGAGCCTGCCTCCCTGCTCAGGAGTTTATCGTAAAACAACAATCAATGCTTATGAAGATATGCTCCATCTTTCAATTTTTGTTGTTCCTCTAGCTAGAGTTATTAAATTTAGGACATGGATTCTCAACTTGGGCACTGTTGACAATCGGGCTCGATAATACTTTGCCTTAAAAGACTGTCCTGTGCATTGTAGAATATTTAGAAGCATCCCTGGTCTCTACCCACTAGAAGCTGGTAGATTCACCCTGAGTTGTAACAACCAGGAATATCTCTAGATACTGCCTGATATTCCTGGGGAGGGGGGTCACAATCACCCCTCACTGAGAACCACTGGCGTAGAGGTTAAAAGGGTGAGCACTGCAACCAGACCATGTCCTGGCACTGACTCTAACTTCACCATATCACCTTAATAAAGTTATTTTTAATATTTTTGGTCCTCAGCTTACTCATCTTTACAGTGGGGAAAATGACAGTACCACAATCAGGTTAGAGGATTTACTAAAATGAGAGAAATGAATCAGACAACAAAGGGCTCAGTGAATTATCTGATTCTATTTTTCACAATAATTCTTTGAAGTAGATATTATCAATAAACTCATTTTTCTGTACTGAAAATTATGATTGGGGGATGTTGGACAACTTCCTTGATTAGAAAGTGGCTTGTGCTGTTAATTCCTAGGACAAAAGAACTTTCCACCCATGCCTGGAACAGGTTATGGTACCAGCTTCCTCAAGTCAGGAGCAGCAAGTAGGTTTGGTGTGTCCAAACTCATGGACTTGGCTTGTCTCAATGTGCTTCATAGAAGCCATCATTCTTCTCTGTGACCAGATTGTACAAGAAAGACTTTTTTAAAAAAATTTTAAATTTTATTTATTTTGAGATAGATAGCATGAGTGGGGAGGGGCAGAGAGAGAGGAAGACAGAGAATCCCAAGCAGGCTCTGGAATGCCAGCATGGAGGCTGATGTGGGGCTTGAACTCATGAAATGTGAGATCATATGATCTGAGCTGAAATAAAGAGTGGGACACTTAACCATCTGAGCCACCCAGGGTCCCCTACAAGAAAGCCTTTTTGTAACTCCAAGCTATCGTACAAATGAAAGCTGCTGTTATTATACAGAACTTATCCCTCTGAGAATGTAAATGCCCAAGGGAGAGGTTTATTTACTCCATAGAAGTTGGACCTCACTGGCCTTTGAAATCCCTTTCCTACTTAAGGTTTTATGGAGCCAACATCTTATGAATGAAGACACTGAGAATGAGTGTCAATGGTGAGAGAAGAAAGAAAGGCAGAGAATAGCCAGACCAGACCTTGGGACCTGAGAAGGGGCCAAGACCCCAAGACAAGCAAGTAATCGGGCAGATTACATAACAAGATGGCCCCATGGGAGGCTGCTTCATCTCTGATGATGCCCCTCTTCTGCTCCAGCTTGAACATCCAGATTCAATACTCAATCAGGGGTACATAGAAGGATGAGCAGATAGATAATAAGCAAGTGTAGTGAAATGTAAATGATAGAATCCAGGTGATAGGTGTGTGGGTGTTCACTGTAAAATTATTTCACTTTGCTGCATGTTTTAAAATTTTTCATAATACAAGATACTTAATCTCTGGAGGAATGAAAGAAAAAATATCCTAAGGCCAGAGACCCCAGCTGCTGGGACTGACAGAACTCAAGACTGCTTCTTCTTGCTATGACCCTCTGGAAGACCTCCTCTGCTGGGCAGATGGTACTGGGCTGTGGCCACCTCCACTTTGGCACCATGTTATTCCCTAGGCAATAGGGATGGCCTAGAGAGAAACAAGACTCACTGAGTCACACTCCTGAAGGCTACAATTTGATTTCAGTGCTACCTAAGTTTTCCTTTCCCCTGTCTCTCTCATTTGTGTAGAAGTCTCCTGGAAGAAGCAGGCATCTCTGACATGGTCCCCTGCTCTGGGGCTCTTCCTTCACCTCTAAGTTCAGTGGCCACTTCGCTGGGCTCCAGAGCCTTAGAGGCCCCATCTGGCTTCTGATGCTGACAATTATCACAACAGCAGGGATATAGTAAGTAGTCTATTACAGTTCCTGAATTTATAGTTTTACCAGGAACACATTAGAATATATTTCTTTCCTTTTGAATTTTGAACTTGAAAATATGTTTAAGAATTTTTAAAGTCTCTCTAAAAAGCAAATAAATTCCTACAGCTCTTTCATTCTAACCTTTTGTTTTCCTGTCAGGAGTAGTTAATGGTTGAGATCACAGGTTTTGGACAGGCACAGGTTTGAATCCCAGCTCTGCCACTTGATAGCTCTATGATCATGGGCCAATTCCACAACCTTCCCAAGCCTCATTTCCTTACCTATAAGGTGAAAATTCCTGCTTAGTGTTGTTCACAAATGAGAAAATATGTTTAAAGGTCTTTATGTGATGCTTGGCACAGAGTATGTTCTCAATTAATGGTAGCTATTAATACCATTATTATTATTATTATTATTATATTTTTCTTTTAGCCCTTGCTGACAGACATCCAAATTTTCATATAGTTGAAGGAATAGTTTACTTACATATACAATTTTTGACACCAAAAGGCCCTGGCCGTCTGGCTGCCAAGTACCAGGGTTACATTTTCAGTCTCTCAGGAATTTATTAATACTAATCAAACTCACAAAAGGCTGAAATACAAATCCAAGTGTCAATGTTTTGACTAACTGAGATATATATAACTGCCTTAATTGTTAAAAAAAAAAAAGGAGAAAATGTAGAAAATGATTATGTCAGGGGCACCTGGGTGGCTCAGTCAGTTAAGCATCTGACTTTGGCTCAGGTCATGATCTCATGGTTTGTCAGTTCGAGCCCCACGTTGGGCTCTGTGTTGACAGCTCAGAGCCTGCAACCTGTTTTGGATTCTGTGTCTCCCTCTCTCTCTGCCCCTCCCCTGCTCATGCTCTGTCTCTCAGAAATAAATAAATGTTAAAATATTATTTAAAAAAAGAAGAGAAAATGATTATGTCACTCATGATTCTAGAGATTTTGCTGTTTTTCTTCTAACCTTTTGCTTCTGACATGATAATGTCAACTAGAAGTAGAAATAGCAGACATCATTGTCTCAAGCTAATCTCAGGGTAAAGGATGCAGATTGCAGTAGGTAGTTTGGGTTTTTTTTTTTAATTGTATGAAAGTAATTAATCAATATTAAACCACCCTTGCCATCCTGGAATAAATCCAATTTGGCAACAATGTATTATCCCTTTAATGTATTTGCTGGATTTGCCTTTCTAATACTGTATGTAAGATATTTTACATTTTGTTTTTGAGAGAGATTGGTCTGAAATTTCCTTTCTTACAATGTAATCATTTTGTCAGTTTTTTTTAAGGAGAGGTTTTTTAAAGTTTATTTTAAGTTTACTTAATTTTATTTTTAAGCTTATTTAAGAGAGAGACAGAGACAGAGAGACAGAGAATTCTAAGCAGGCATTGCACATGTCAAAGCCTGACATGGGGCTCACCCACTAAGTGTGAGATCGTGACCTCAGCCAAAATCGGAAGACAGACAGACGCTTACTTGACTGAGCCACCCAGGCACCCCTTTTCTTATCAGTGTTTAATCTCAAGACAATGCTATCATCTTTTTTTAAAAAAATAAATATATGAGACAGTTTGTTAAAGACTGATATAATTCCTTTCTTATGAGATTGGAGAATTGACCAGTGACATCACCAAAGGTTAGAGATTTCCTTATGGAAAGATTTCTAATTAGAAAAGTAATTCCTTTAAAAAGTCATTTTTCTATTATATTAAAACACAATAGTTGTTTCCTATAAGAAAATTAAATTTTTGTTGTTGTTAGGAATAGGATAATTCAGATATTTTATTTTCTCTTGTGTCAGTTTGCTAAGTTAGGTTTTTCAAAGATTGACCACATAAAGTTTCAAATTTGTTGGTGTCAAATTACTCATAATATCTTATTACGTTTTTAATGTCTGCTGGACCTGTAGTGATCCTCTCTTTATTTCACATTTTGGTGATTTGTCTTTCTTTTCTTGATTATTTTGCTAGAGGTTTTTTAAGACCAACATTTGGCTTTCTTGGTTTTCTCTATTTTGCATTTATTTTCTCTATTTCATTTGTTCATTCTCGTATGACATTATGGTCTTCTGTTTACTTTGGGTTTATTTTGTGGTCTTTTTATACTCTTGAAATTGACACAGGATCATGGATTTCTTTTCAGCCTTTATTTCTAATTCATACATTTAAGGCTCTAATGAGATCTCATTTATGGCTGCATCCGAAAAGTGTTGATAGGTCACATTTTCATTGTCACTCAGTTCAAAATGTATCCTGATTTAAATGAGCCTATTCTTTGACTCACAGCTTATTTAGAAATGTATTGCCTAATTTCCCAACATTTGGATAATTCAAATGTTTTCTAGCTTAATTCTACTGTAGTCAAAAGACATTACAATGAATAAATCACACTCTTGGGAAATTGTTGAAATTTATTTCATGGTGTTGCACGGTCAATTTGGATAATGTTTTATATGCATTTGAAAATAATGTATATATTGTCTGTGTTGCAGTGTTTCATATATGTCAATTAGCTGAAGTTGGATTACTGTGTTGTTCAGATTTTCTATGTCTTTATTGATTTCTTTTTTGTATGATGTTTCATCAGTTCCTGAGAGTGGTATTTTAAGGGAACACCCTCCCCTCCACATACATAAACACTCATTCTATGATTATGGGTTGGCCTATTTCTTGTTGATCTGCCAATATTTACGCCTTAAGTTTTGAAACTCTGCCTATAATCCATGCAAACTTAGAATTGTTATATCATCCTGGAAGACTGACTTTATTCTGGTGAAATATCTTCCTTTTCTGTGGTGAATCTCCTTGACTAAAAGTTTTTATGTCTCCTAATATAGTTTGGTGAAATCAGCTTTCTTTCAGTTTACATCTGCATGCATTTGATTTTTTAATGGAACACCTTTTAAAAATGAAATTCTCATGATGTCTGGGTGGCATCCAATGACTCTTGATCTCAGCTTTGTGAGTTCAAGTCCCACATTGGACATGAAGCCCACTTAAAAAAATAAAATAAATAAGAGGGAGGCAAGATGGAAGAGAAGTAGGGCACTCCATAGAATTCAGTCGCCCCCATCTCTCAAACAGAGAAGGCTTGAAGCCATAGGACACTGAACCGCAGGAGTCTGGGAGGAAAAGAGACAAAGGCCACTAAGAAGACAACCTCATAGGTGCATGAGTGTGAACTGGGGATGATAAAAGCAGAACCTGGAGACATGGAGGGAGGGGAGAGGACTCTCTATGTGGGGAGCCGTGGAGAGTCAGGGGAAGAGAAAGAGCAGTTGAAAGAGAGAAAGAGCACTCTCATAGAACTGTCCCTAGAGAAGAAAAAACCTTCACTCTGGACAGAGAGTGATCCTATTTCTAGCTACAGTGCTGACTTTGGACTGGGTGCCCTGATCCCAGGCGGCACCAGGAGAAACTGCTCCACTGCTCTCCCAACTAGATCCCCAGCTGGGAAGCAGCCCGACCTGCGAGGTTATATTTCAGGTGGTATCAGTAAAGCACATGGACTAAGACCTGGAAACAAGGCACGGCTTAGGGCACAGAACACAGCCCACCTTGGCTATGCCCGCAGCACAGGGAGATCGGACTCAAAAGAGTGATTTGCAATGCTTGGTTCAAGAAGGGACTGGGGCACCGCCATTTTTCTCCCCACAACCACCAAGGCGGGACCTCAGTGAGTGGCCTGCTGGACCGCAGTGGAGGCCTGCTGGACTGCAGTGGAGGCCTACACCAAACTGCCCATCCCAGCTAGAGAGCTGCTTTTTTTCACCAGAGCCTGGGGCAAGACCAAATTGGATGTGCTGCCATGATTAATTCTAGATCAGTTCTTTCTATTCAGATATATTTTCCCTTGTCTCATTTGTATCCCTCCCCTCTGCTGGACTGGGCACTTTGGTCATTGGTTTGCTTAAACAGTCACATTTAATTCTCTAGATGTATATTCTAGACCTCCACCACTACCTTTCTCTCTCTCTCTCTCTCTTTCTCTCTCTCTCTCTCTCTCTGGAATAATCAGATTATATAGTTTCTCTGAGTAACATTATCTTCATTTTCTTCTTGTCTTCTACCATATTCTCCTCTTTCTCTCTCTGAATTAAGCCTCTTAGTCTCTCTGCCTGGTCATTGTCCAATTTTGTTTACTCCCTGCCCTGTCATTTCTCTTCTTGTATATGCTCTTCCATCAGCACTGCATGCACCCAGCTTTTTATTTGTAGCTGGGAATTCTGGTTTTATTCTTTTAGACTGTCCTTTGTCTTTTGGCTTTTCTTTCTTTTTCCTTTTCTTTTCTTTTTCTTTTTTCTTTTTATCATTCGGTTTGCTTGTTTGTTGGATTTGTCTGTACATTTTCATGCCTTTGTTCCCTGTGTGTTTGTCTGTCTGTTTTCCTTTCCAGGGCTACCTCAAGAAACAAGCCAAAGTACACATGGTGGAGAGTTCCAAATACCACTACAAGTAGGTAAATAAAATAATGAAAGTCTCAACAGGGGAGACCAAGAGACACCATTAAAAGAACACTTCCTGAATGGACAGGCCCTGGACAGTCAATGAGCCTTCTTTAATATAGCAGTACTTGCAGGTGCAGAGCACATAACAAGCTTTTAAAATTAACAAGAGACAGAAAGCTAGCGAAAATGATAAAATAGAAGACCGGTCCTCTAAAGAGATTCCAGGAAGAAATGACAGCTAAGGAACTGCTCAAAATAGATATATGCAACAAAACTGAACAAGAATTTAGAACAATAGTCATAAAATTAATCACTGTGCTTGAAAAAGGCATGGAAGACATCAGAGAAACTTTTGCTACAAAGACTATGGAGCTTAAAAATACGTGTGATAATTAAAAAATGCTATAAATGAGGTGCATAATAAAATGGAGGTGTCCAATGCACGGATTGAAGAGGCAGAGAGGAGAATTGGAGAATGAGAAGACACAATTATAGAAAAAGAGGAAGCCAAGAAAAAGAGAGATAAACTGATCCAGGAGCATGAAAGAAGAGTTTGAGAACTGAGTGCTACCATTAAACGGAACAATATCCATATCATAGGAATTCCAGAAGAGGACGAGAGAGGGAAAGACGCTGAAGGAGTCCTTGAACAAATTATAGCAGAGAACTTCCCCAACCTGGGGAAGGAAAGAGATATTGAAATCCAAGAGGCACAGAGAACTCCCCTCAGACGTAACTTGAATCGATCTTCTACATGATATATCATAGTGAAACTGGCAAAATATAAGGACAAAGAGAGAATTCTAAAAGGAGCTAGAGATAAAAGGGCCCTAACATACAAAGGGAGACCTATCAGAGTGGTTACAGACCTATCTACTGAAACTTGGCAGGAAAGTTTGGAAAAGGAATGGCAGGAGATCTTCAATGTGATGAACAGAAAAGATATGCAGCCAAGAATCCTCTAGTCTAGCAAGAACCCAGCAAGTCTGTCATTCAGAATAGAAGGAGAGATAAAAGTCTTCCCAAATAAACAAAAATTGAAAGAATTCATCACCACAAAACCAGCCCTACAAGAAATCCTGAGGGGGACTCTAGGAGGGAAATGTTGCAAGGAACACGAGGTACCAGAGACAGCACCACAAGCTGGAATCTTACACAGAACAAATGACTCTAAACCCATATTTTTCAATAATAACGCTGAATGTAAATGGACTAAATGCTCCAACAAAAGACATAGGGTAGCAGGATGGATTAACAAAACCAAAACCCATCTATATGCTGTCTACAAGAAACTCATTTTAGACCTGAGGACACCTTCAGATCGAAAGTAAGGGGATGGAGAAATATATATCATGGCACTGGAAGTCAAAAGAAAGCTGGAGTAGCCATACTTATATCAGACAAACTGGACTTTAAAGTAAAGGCAGTAACAAAGGTTGAAGAAGGGCATTATATAATAATTACAGGGTCTATCCATAAGGAAGAGCTAACAATTATAAATGTCTACGCACCGAATATGAAAGCACCCAAATACATAAAACAATCACAAACAGAAACAATCTTATGGATAAGAATGTGCTAATAGCAGAGGACTTTAATACTCCACTTACACCAATGGACAGATCAGCCAGACAAAAAATCACTAAAGAAACAATGGACTTGAATGACACATTGGACCAGATGGATTTGACACATATATTTAGAACTTTACATCCTGAGGCTTTGGAATTCACTTTCTTCTCAAGTATGCATGGCACTTTATCCAAGATAGATCACATACTGGGACATAAAGCAACCCTCAATAAATATAAAACAATTGAGATCATACCATGCACACTTTCAGATCACAATGCTATGAAACTTGAAATCAACCACAGGAAGAAGTCTGGAAAACCTCTAAAAACATGGAGATTAAAGAACACCCTACTAAAGAACGAATGGGCCAATCAGGCAATTAGAGAAGAAATTTAAAAATATATGGAAACAAATGAAAATGAAAATACAACAATTCAAACTCTATGGGATGTGGCAAAGGCAGTCCTATGAGGAAAGTATATTGCACTCCAGGCCTATTTCAATAAATTAGAAAGAGTGTAAGTACAAAATCTAACAGCGCACCTAAAGGAACTAGAAGGAGAGCAACAAGAGCACCCCAAACCCAGTAGGAGAAGAGAAATAATAAAAATCAGGGCAGAAATAAACAATATAGAATCCAAAAAAACACAGTTGAACAGATCAATGAAACCAAGAGTTGGATTTTTGAAAAAATAAAACTGACAAACCTGTAGCCCAGCTTCTCAAAAAGAAAAGATAGAGCACCCAAATAGACAAAATCATGAATGAAAATGGACTTATTACAACCAACCCCTCAGAAATACAAGCAATTATCAGGGAATACTATGAAAAATTATATGCCAACAAAGTGGACAACTTAGAAGTAATGAACAAATTCCTAAACACACATGCACTACCAACATTCATACGGGAAGAGAGAAAATCTGAACAGACCCATAAGTAGTGAAGAAATTGAATCAGTTATCAAAAATCTCCCAACAAACAAGAGTCCTGTGCCAGATGGCTTCTCTGGGGAATTCTACCAGACGTTTAAATCAGAGTTAATACCCATTCTTCTCAAACTATTCCAAAAAACAGAAATCGAAGGAAAACTTTTGGACTCATTCTACAAAACCAGCATCACTTTGATTCCCAAGCCAGAGACCCAGCAAAAAAAAAAGAGAACTCAGGCCAATATCCTTGATGAATACAGATGTAAAAATCCTCAACAAGATACTTGCAAATCAAATGCAACAGTACATAAAAAGAATTATCCACCATGATCAAGTGGGATTCATTCCTGGGTTACAGGGCTGGTTCAATATTTGCAAATCAATCAATGTGATACATCACATTAATAAAAGAAAAGATAAAAACCATATGATCCTGTCGATAGATGCAGTAAAAGCATTTGACAAAATATAGCATCCCTTCTTAATAAAGACTCTCGAGAAAGTCGGGATAGAAGGAACCTACTTAAACATCATAAAAGCCATCTATGAGAAGCCTTCAGCTAACATCATCCTCAACGGGGAAAAACTGAGAGCTTTCCCCCTGAGATCAGGAACACGGCAGGGATGTCCACTCTCACCACTGTTGTTTAACATAGTGCTGGAAGTCCTAGCATCAGCCATCAGACACCAAAAGGAAATCAAAGGCATCAGAATTGGCAAAGAGGAAGTCAAACTTTCACTTTTCGCAGATGACATGATACTCTACATAGAAAACCCGACAGACTCCACCAGAAGCCTACTAGAACTGATCCAAGAATTCAGCCAAGTTGCAGGGTACAAAATCAACGTACAGAAATCGGTTGCATTTTTATACACCAACAATGAAGCAACAGAAAGAGAAATCAAGAAACTGATCCCATTCATAATTGCACAAAAAAACCCATAAAATACTTAGGAATAAACCTAACCAAAGATATAGGAGACCTGTATGATGAAAACTATAGAAAACTTATGAAGGAAATTGAAGGAGACACAAAGAAATGGAAAAACATCCCATGATCATGGATCAGAAGTTACATCTCTGTGGCTTCCTGCAGATTTTTGTTGCTTGTTTTGTTGTATCTTATCTAGCTTTTCTACTTACCTCATTGTTCTGCTGCAAGTTAGTCCAACATAGCTACAGTTAATTATAAGTGATCTCACTTATGGAACTCATGCCTTTTCTCATAAGGTTATATGTTAGTTCTGTTTCATATGGTCTGTTATACAAATAAAAATCATAGATTCTAAGGTTACTACAATGAATGTGGATGTAACCAAAGATGCTTGAAGAACTAGAATTGTAAATGAAAGCACAATGGGAAATTTATCAGTGCTAGAGTTCTAAAAATGGCTCTATGTCTATATAATAATCTTAGAAAAACCCCTAAGATATCAATGTTTACCCATGTAAATTAAACTTCCCACTTTACAGAGCAATAAGTAAAGAAAATGAGCTCTGTGCCTGAGACATGTGTGCCTGAGACACATTTTATAAGTATGAAAATATTTATAAAATAAACAAAAGAAAATGGGTTGAAGCTAACAAGGTTATGAAGGAGATTCTTTTACTGAAAACACATAATGCTTGAGCTCTACCAAAATAAAACAAGTAATTGATAAAGACTGTGAAGATGATGGTTCTTTTGAGTGAAGAGACAGCTACTTTGATCTTTCATGCAGTGAATAATTTTACAGAAGATGGTCACACTACTCTACTCAGGAGGTCATGCAACTGAAATATTTTCTCTCCTTTCATGAGAAAAAAGAGAAATGGGAAGATAGCAACAAGACGGTAAGGAAATAGGTTTAACAGGTTTCAGGTTAACACTTAAATAACTTAGAATATAGGTCCAGCTGCTCTGAAAGAATTAAAATAACATGCTTTTAATTATATAGATCAGGAGTCCTCAAAATATGGACTTGGGGTCAAATCTAGCCCATTGCCTATTTTTTATTTTTTTTACAAATAGTTTATTATCAAATTAGTTTCCACATAACACCCAGTGCTCATCCCCACAAGTGTCCTCTTCCGTGCCCACCCCCTCTCCCCCCCACATCCATCAGTCCTCAGTTTTTGTCAGCATTCAAGAGTCTCTCATGGTTTGCCTCTCTCCATTTCCCCCCTTCTTCCCCCCCTTGTCTATGTTGCAATAAAACTTTATTTGCAAAAATAGACCCATTGCCTATTTTTGCAAATAAAGTTTTATTGAAACATTGACATATCCATTCATTTACAAATTGTGTGTGGCTGCTTTTGAGCTACCATAGCAGAGTTAGTAATTATAACATGGATCATATGCCCTGCAAAGTCTAAAATATTTACCATCTGATTCTTTACAAAAAATAACTTGCCAACCACTGCTATCAAAATTTCTCTTTTGTATAAATACATGAGCAGTTATGATGGCTCTGCACTGTGACACCTTCTAGAGCTCAGGAGCTTTCAGTCTTATCACTTGACCTTCCCTAGATGTTGATCGTGTCTGCATAGGACAATATGGCTCACCACTGGGTCTGCAGTAAAGCCAGTGGGAAGGGATTATGTAAATTCCAACTTACATCTATAGCATAGTAAGTGAATTATTATATAATGGTCTTGTATTCCCAAAAAGGGTTAAGCTTTCAGAATATCCTGTTGTTTTTTTTAAGGTAGCAAAATAACATGTTTTAGAAACATTTCCATTTTATTTTTTTATTTATTTATTTTTTTAAATGTTTTATTTATTTCTAGGAGAGAGAGAGACAGCGTGAGCAGGGGAGGGTCAGAGAGAGAGGGAGTCACAGACTGAAACAGGCTCCAGGCTCCGAGCTGGTAGTCAGCACAGAGCTCGACGCGGGGCTCGAACCCACGAACCGCGAGATCATGACCTAAGCGAAAGTCGGACGCTTAACCGACTAAGCCACCCAGGCGCCCCGAAACATTTCCATTTTAAATTCTCTATGCCTGAAGTGAAAACTTTAGTTATCTTGTGTACCTCTGCTCCCTGACATGCTGGATAAATGAGGTATTGCAGTATAAAAGCTATATGATGAAGTGGAATAAGGATGTTCTTTGGAGTCAAACAGATCATATTTAATCTCAACTTTTCTTAAATAACTTAGGCAAATTCTTTAATCCTCCTGAGCGTCAGTTTCATCATCTCTAAAAATGGGTAGCTAGGCAAGTAGTTGGGAGGAATAAATTAGATGTATATGCTGTGCTGACAGCTAATAGGTACTCTGTAGCTGTTGATCTTTTCCTTTTCATGGGTTACCCAGTTATGTCAATAGGAACTCGATACTTGGAAATACTAAGCAGACTGGAACCTCATTGTTTCTTTTCCATAAAATGTACCAGGCCCTACGCCCTTTATTTATCTCTTATACTAACTTTATATAGTTAAGTCCCATTCATGTATAAATAATTTGTGAAGAGCCTTACTAGGAACCACATCTTTCTGCAGGGAGTCTGACCATTCTTGGGTAGTGGAGGCATTTGGATTGAAGAGCATCTTTGTCTCCTCTGCTTCTGAGTCTGGAAATTGATGCCTTAAACTACAGTATGTAATGTAGTGTGACAGACTTCTTTTGTGTTAATAAGAAGTTACTCAATAATTCATTTCCTAGACCTCTCACTGTAAATCATGATAAACTAATGTGGTTTTAATGAGGCTGTAATATGCTTTTCTGGGGGAATTCTGCTGTAACAATTAGTGTACCATGATTTTAAGGCATAATTGCCTCAAGAAAGAGTGCAGCTCAATACCAAAGGAGGTGACACTTTCAGGGCAAGAGATGGGAAGTTCCTCAAAATACTTTCCACACAGTTGTTGTAGAAGATTGAGATTGAATGACTGCTTCGAACAAAAATCTGGCATGTAAAATGAAATAATGTTCCTCCTCTCCCTGAATACTACTGTCCACTAGGGAACAATCAAAACAAAGAAAAGAGACACATTGAGGCTTTCAACACTAATTGTCTTTAGTGCCGTAACTAACCAGTTTCAGGTGCTGGATAATATTCGCCTGCTCTTTGAATTCCTTTGTTTATTTCTTCTTTTTTAATTTGAGAGAGAGAGAGAGCATGAGTGAGAGAGGAAGAGGGGGAGGGAGAGAAAGAGAGAAAGAGAGATAGAGATAGAGACAGAGACAGAGAATGAATATTAAGCAGTCTCCATGTTCAGTGCAGAGACCGATTGGAGCTGGGATCATGACCTGAGCCGAAATCGAGAGTCAGTCACTCAATTGACTGAGCCACCCAGGCGCCCTACTTTGTTCATTTTAATGGGATTAATTTTGTTTTGATATTCATTGTCCTTTAACATTTTGCTCAGTTGTGCAATACGCCTCATGTGTTTTTTGAAAGGAGGGAGGGAGTGGATTACTTATAAACAGAAAGGCAAACAAACAAATGCATAGGAGTTGTTTCCCCTGAAAACGTCTGAGAACTGTTGCTTATTCTACTACTTAGATTCATCCTTCGATACAGTAGGTGTTTTTCCAATATGCACATTACAACATTTATCAACAAGGAAGACAAATGACCACCAACCCAATTCAATGAACATCATTTAAGCACCTATATAGGTGCTTAATACAAACAAAATGCAACACATTATGAGTACGTAAAGATGAATAAATGCTTCAGGATCTCATGGTATAACAGAAGACACTGGCATATACACCTAGTATGGATATATGGAATTGTATGAAAGTTACTATTATAGAGTACTATGTATTAAGGAAATATAATAACTTTCATTTGAATTGTACTTTTATGGTTTGTAAAAGGCTTCCATGTACATTATTCATTTGGATCCCACAAGAATTCCATAAAATGTCTGAAGATGATTATCCCAGTTTTACAGATGAGGAAATTATGCTTCAGAGTAGTTGACTAGCCCAAATTCATATGGCAAATAGGAAAAAGAGTCAGGTTCTAAGTTATTTGCTTGATTGGAAGTATTGTTCTGCTTTTCATATATAATATGAACAGGTTGGGCATTAGTGTGTTTTCTTTACTTTTTTTTTGAGAGAGAGAGCACATGAGAGAAAGAGAATGTGCGCATGAGAGTAGGGGAGGGGCAGAGGGAGAGAAAGAATATGAAGCAGGCTCCACGTCCAGTGTGAAGACTAACAACAGGCTTGATGTCACAACTGTCAGGTTATGACCTGAAGTGAAATCAAGAGTCAGATGCTTATACTGACTGAGCCACCCAGGTGCCCCAGAGCCTTTAAATAATGTTAAGTCCAGTAACTGACAAGAAAGGCTGACCTGTCCATGTCATATCCAAATCCTTCACTGGCTTCCCAAGCCCTGGTTGAAGTCCAGGCTCCTGACCTGCTATAAAAGGACCTTCATCACTGGTGGCTATTGCTGGAGTCTTTAGCCTCATCACTTACTATTCTTGGCTTTGAACTCCAGCAACACAGTGGCACCTGGAGTTAGTTTCCCATGCACTCATGTGGTTTCTGCCCTCTGCCTAAGTGATCTCCTTTACCCAGAATAGACTTTCTCCCCATTTAGAGGGACAACCTCCTATCACCTTTAAATCTTGGCTTTTCTGCTGCCCATTGGAAGTTTTCCAAACGTTATCATGGTCAGTTAGGTTTTTATTTTCTGTGTTCCTATAATATCCTTAGTTGCATGCTTCTCATTTTATTACTGTTATGTTCATGAACCTTTCTCCTCGATTGAAGTGTGAGCCCAGTGAGTATAGGAACTAGGTCATGTTCTTCTCTGATACCTGATATGCAGAAAGTGCTCAATAAACAAGAGCTGTGTGAATAACTGAATTTGTTTAATGCATAATTGCCCCTGCAGTGAGGCTCAGTACACACCACCAAAGGCTACAGTGGCAGGCTATGGTAGGTAACTTCTCTCACATTCTATAGGATGCCATTGGTGCATAAGTAGAGAAGCTGGTCCCTGGTTGCCACTGGTGAGTCCACAGCGCTTCTTAGTCTAGACCAAAGGCTATACTAAAGGCAAAATGCAGTAAAATTTTCTTAGTAAAGAGGTGACAACTAGGTTTAAGATGTTGAAATAATTGACTTATGCTTTTATTAAATGAAAGTAGTAACATTATTAAAAATTTGACTCAAAGATGCTGGACTCCTAGAAGCAGATCATCAGAGGTAGATGGAACCCAGATGATCGTGTCGGTCAGTGTTAATGTGTACTCATCACACACACACAAAGCTGAAATTCACTACGAATGCAAGTAAGGGTAAGAAAGCAATCCTACTACCCCGTCTCTCACTCCAGTTACTCTTTTTTTTTGTTTTGTTTTTTATTTATTCCTAGGGAGAGAGAGACAGCATGAGCAGGGGAGGGTCAGAGAGAGAGGGAGTGACAGACTCTGAAACAGGCTCCAGGTTCTGAGCTGGCAGGCAGCACAGAGCCCGACGCGAGGCTCGAATCCACGAACTGCGAGATCATGACCCGAGTGAAAGTCAGACGCTTAACCCACTAAGCCACCCAGGCGCCCCACTCTTTTTTTTTTTTTTTTTAATGTTTTTTTTTAAAATTTATTTCTGAGAGATAGAGAGAGACAGCATGAGCAGGGGAGAGTCAGAGAGGCAGACACAGAATCCGAAACAGGCTCCAGGCTCTGAGCTGTCAGCACAGAGCCCGATGCGGGGCTCGAACCCACGAACTGTGAGATCATGACCTGAGCCGAAGCCGGACGCTTAACCGACTGAGCCACCCAGGCGCCCCACTCCAGTTACTCTTCCACTCTTCTAGATGGCCAGTTAACACTTTCTTTTTCTTTGATTGTCTCTTGCTTCATTGAGTAAAGGGGTGTTGCACTAGCACTGGAAACCCTGGCCCTCCTGGTTGGCCCATCTCCCACAACCCAGAGAGAACCTCTGCGGTCATCTGGTGGACCATCTTGTCTCTTCACAGATGTACCATGACCAAAACTAAACTCGTGCATTCTCTCCCAAACCCAGACCTGCTCCTCTCACAATCACCCCTAGTTCAGTAAATGGCAGTTCTATTTTTCTAGTTGTGCAGGCCAAAAAACTTGTGGGCATGACTTGACATGCCTAGTTTTCCCACACCTTACATCCAAACCATCAGCAAATCCTGGAAACTCTATATTCAAAGTTACCTGTCAGTTGGCCTCTCCTTTCCCTTTACCCCACCCTGCTCTATGCAACCCCATTGCTGCCCTTAGAGTTTTGTGCTCATCCCCCAGAATCATCTTCCAGCTTCCCCTTTCACCTCCATTGTCTATTCACCACCCAGCAGCTTGGGGGGAAACTTTTAAAACATCCCCACAGAGGCTCAAAACACTCCAAAGGTTTTCATTTCATTCAGAGTTAAAACCAAAGAGCTTACAGGGCTTTTACATGACTGGTCCCCCATCAGCTCCTGCCGCTCCTCATCTGGCTTGCTCTGCTCCAGTCGTATGGGCCTGCTCTGTTCTCAGACATACCAAGTAGGTTCCTGCCACTTTGGTAGCATTTGCTCTGCTCTGAGCCAGGCTCATCCCTTGGACAAAAGCTTGGCCTGCTGCCCGTCAGGTTTCTGCTCAAACACCTCTGATAAGAGAGCCTTCTCTGCACACACTCTACTAAATTCTAACCCTCTCTCCTGCACACTCTATCACCCTTACCCAGCCATGTTTTTCTCTGTATTTATTACCACCTGACCTATTCCATACATCGTATATGTTTGTTATTACATTTAGTACCTCTTTCACCTCTAACACAGAGTTAATTTTTGTGTGGACAGAGACTTCATGTCTTACACTGAGCTCTCTCCAGGAACTAGAATGTATCTAGCACATAGTAAGCGCTCAGTACATATGTCTTGATTGGAGGAATGAATGGATGAATGAATGAAAAACAAAAGACTAATAAAATTAATGGTGGTGAAGGTACAGAGCAATAGCATCATATTCTGTTTGCAGAGTGCGAGGAATAAATGGAGACCATCATTTCCAAATGTCTACTTGGTACTTGGAAATATCAGTGAAAATAAAAAATAATTATTCCTTTTGCTCCAGCAACTCAATTTCTAGGAATTTCCCTGTAACAGTACTCTATCACAAAGGTATATGGCCAAAAATGTCTTAAGTATTTTTTTAGGAGCACCTGGGTGGCTCAGTTCATTGAGCATCAGACTCTCAATTTCAGCCCAGGTCATGATCTCATAGTTGAGAGATCAAGCCCACATCAGGCTCTGCGCTGGGTGTGGAGCCTGCCTAAGATTTTTTCTCCCTCTCCCTCTGCCCCTCCCTTGCTCATGCTATCTCTCAAAAAAATTTTTTTAAATAAAATAAATCAAAACAACCTTAATGACCATCAATAGGGAATTAATTAACTAGGTTCTGGTGCCTTAGAAGACAGCTTTGAATGCCTATAAGGAAGCCCCATATGGTAAAGCTGTCTGGGAGGTATTTTCAGGAGGGAAAAAGGTAGGTTATGGAATTGTATGAACTGAATGAGCCTGCTTACTTTCTCAAAGAAGACGTGATATAGTTTTACATGTACACATGCGTATGTGCACTATCAAGTACCCAGCAGGATGTTACCAAGCTGGAGTGGGGATGATCTCTGAGGGGAGCAGGAAGGTGGCTTTGCTTAATGATGTACTTCTGTGCTACTGTATTAAAAAATTATTTTTAGGGGCACCTGGGTGGTTCAGTCGGTTAAGGATCAAACTTCGGTTCAGGTCATGATCTCACAGGTTCATGAGATCAAGCCTCCGGCTTTGCATCGGGCTCTGTGCTGACAGCTCAGAGCCTGGAGCCTGCTTTGGATTCTGTGTCTCCTTCTCTTTCTGCCCCTCCCCTGCTCATGCTGTCTCTCTTTCTCTGTCTCTCAAAAATGAATAAAACATAAAATTTTTAAAAAAAATTTTTAGAGACATCTAGGTGGCTCAGTTGATTAAGCATCGGACTTTGGCTCAGGTCACGATTTCGCAGTTCATGAGTTTGAGTCCTGAGGCGGGCTCTATGCTGACAGCCCAGATCATGGTGCCTGTCTCAGATTCTGTGTCTTTCTCTGCCCCTACCCCCACTCATGCTCTGTTTCTCAAAAATAAACATTAAAAATTTTAAAAAAATTTTTTTAAATGCCACATTTCTCAGAAAGCCTAAAAGAGCAATGAAGATAGGTAAGAAGACTTGTTTGCATATTGGCTCTGCCATTTACTAGCTATGTGACCTTCGGCAATCAATTTAATCTTTTCAGAAATCAAATCCATTACTTGACAAAGAAGCAGGCAGCATATGACTTCCACTGGCTATATGATGGGGGACCTTCTTGGACATAGAACCACACTAAGGAGCAATAGATAACAGAATGATGGGATTTGGGGAAGAGGTTAGCATAACACTGTTTCATGTCATTTAATATTGACATTAATGGCCTCCATAAAGCTTTTCCCTCTTTTTACCCAGGATGTGAGGCAGACATCTTTAAGATTACAGCAGTTAATTTTATCCATCCAGGCTTCCCAATCAATGCTTTTACTTGGAAGATATTTATGTTTAGGATGCTGAAAAGCTTTTCTCATAGTCAGGTCCGTAGGGCATTCTAATACCACTTTCTAGAGTTAAGTGCTGAGACTTTGGACCCTTGATGTGAGAAACAATAAATAATAATGACTGCAGCTCTTGGCAAATACAATGCTCTGGGCAAAGTCGTAGAAAGAATGCTCAGGCATGCAGAATGAACAAGAGAAACAGAATGCAATGCTCCCAGCTTTTGATCCTAGCAATTAGAAGTGAAAACAGTGGCTACAATTTTGAATGTTGGACTGTCCCCTTGCAAGCATTTTCTATATCAACTGTCATAGCTTGTTAGGGCGTATTTCCTTTTCTTTTCAGTTTTGGTACCTCTGTTCCTCCTTCACACACCAACCTGACTCAGCTGAGGCTCTGTTTACCCACACAATACAGTGGTTAGTGCTCTCTCTCTTCCAGCCCTCGCTGGTGTCTATTTTCTATCTCAACCAGAACATTCACGTTTCCATTACACTATTTCCAACATGTCCATCCCCTGCTTCAATGCTTCCATATATTTGCAGAATTAAGCCTGTCGTAAATTAGTCCTCAAGGGCTCATCTATAATCTGATCCCCTCATTTTGCCATAAGAGAAAGAACAAATTATGTGTTGTGATGACACTTGGGCTCCAGTTAAAGCTAATTAGCTTGTTTGGATTCCTTGACCTCCTAGTTAGCTTCAGTTTTCTCATTTATAAGATGGGATTAATAACAACACATACCTCTCAAAACTCTTGTGGGGAGTAAATGAATTAGTGCTTATGAAAGCACACTGTAAGTAAAAAGCACTCTAAAATAGAATGACAGCACAAATATTGATTGCATATGTGTGTGAAATGCCAGGTAATAGACTTGCTTGAATCTCACAGCACCTAGAACGCCTATTCAGGATTTCCATCTTAGTGATAACATAACTGAGGTACATGTGGGTTGAAAAATGCATCCTAGTTACACCGCAGCCCGTGGCAAAGCTGGGAGTTCAACACAGGTCGTATGGCCCTACAGCTCATGCTTTTGCCACCATGCAGTGCCACCGTCGGTATGCCAGCCTGATCCTAACGTGAGGCACCCATTCGGGCTTCCACACTGGCTCAGGCTGGTGCCTCAGAACATGCCACACGTCTCCCTACCTCCTGCCCATACGACCTCTCCTTTCTTCCCTTCCACGGAGTCAAATCCTTCACTGCCCAGTCCAAGTCTCACCCTTTTCAACAAATCTTCATTTACTGTTCAACCCATTAAAACCTCCACCCATTTTTCGTCAGCAAATTTCACCCAACCCTTGACTGTACCTACCATGCCTTGGAGTTCTCTGTGGGTTTCTGCAGGCCAGAAGGATCTAATCCCTGCGTTTTGTCAGCATTCAGGGTGATAGAAGTTGCTCAATGAGTATTTCGTGAATAAATAAGTATTATCTAACTTACTATCCTCCAAACTACTCGTCAAACCTATGTATCATGAGCCACTGGAGCCACTGTTAAAACTACATCTCTGTGCCCTGTGCTGGCCCCGCTAAATCAGCAACTCTGGTGGTGGGTTCAGCCAGGAAACAAACAGTTTTAACAAGCTCCTCAGGTGATCGCTATGGTCCAGTAAGGCTGGGAAATACTGGGCTAATTCAATGGCCGGTAACCAGGGTATACACCTGAATCTCCTAGGAAGTTTTGAAAAGCAAGCAGCGCCATATCCACCTCCCCCTATCTCAGGGATTCTGACTCATGAAATCCAGGATATGTTTGGAAAAACTTCTTAGGTGATTCTTATGTTTCCCTCTCCTATCTCTGCCTCAGTTAAGAACACATTTCTGGGGTGCCTGGGTGGCTTCGTCACTTAAGCATCTGATTCTTGATTTCAGCTCAGGGTCATGATCTCAGGGTCATGATATAGAGCCCCATGTCAGGCTCTGTACTGAGGACAGAGCCTGCTTAAGATTTTCCCCCTCTCTCTGCCTTTCCACCACTTGTTTGGGCATGGGTGTGCAATCTCTCTCTCTTAAAAAAAAAATACATATATTACTATTGCTTCATGTATATACACTGTGATCTGCAACCCCCCTACCCCCACCCCAACAACAAGAGGCTAAAATATTGGTGGTAAATATTGCATCCTATAATTTTGACTCCAACACGATGCCAAGGGCATGATGGTCTTCAATGGGGAATTATTCAGTTGAATTAAAAGTTCTATTCCACCCCCTATCCATATTCTATCTCCCACCTAACTAGCTTTTGACTTTACCATGTATCCAAACCTACTTTTGATTTAATTTACTGTCTTTTCATTTGCCCACTCCGAGCTGTCAGCACAGAGCCCGACACGGGGCTCGAACCCACGAGCCATGAGATCATGACCTGAGCCGAAGTCGGACGCTTAACCGGCTGAGGCACACAGGCGCCCTGAGATCCATATATCTGTGACACAAGACAGGTGTAAACAAGGGCAGTCACTGTTTGGTGAAGCTGGGAACTCATCATGCAATACTTTGAGAACACAGTAATGAAACAGGATACTCTGATTACTCAATTCATGTGATTTCTAACCTCTCATCCTCCCTCAATATGATAATTTGAATAGGCTGATATTTGTTACTTGTTTAGTGTTTGCATCCTCTCAGTTGCCTCCCTTTCTCACCCCTGTGTCTCTTCCTGTCTCTACGATCCTTGAAACATGCTACTTTCCCTCAGGCCTTGATTTTCACCCCTCCACTTTTCCTTGAATGTGAGATATGTTGGTAAAGAAGAGGAAAACAGGGAAAAGGGACTTCAACAAAGAATGCATTTGTCTATTCTATAGTTTATGTGTGTGTGTGTGTGTGTGAGAGAGAGAGAGAGAGAGAGAGAAAGAGAGAGAGAGAGACTGACTCATTAATTCTGTATTTTCATTAAAGAGAATTGGGACTTCACTGTATTATGTAATTATATATGAGGTTTGGATTTATTCCTTTTCTTTCTTGTGTTTCCCCTCCCTTTTCCTTAAGTTGCTTTGGGTTGCAATAAAGGCCAAACAATCTGCCATTGTATACAATTTGCACACAAGCTGCCAAGCTGGCTGCCAGGTTTAGTCCTGATGTGATCAAGAATGGTTGGGTTACAAAGCCACCGAGAAAACCGGTTTTCTACAGGAAATAGAAATTTATTAAAATCAGGCCTTGGCGAATGCCCTGGCTGTTAGGCTGGCAGCCTGCCAAATCAGCTGTGCTGGAAGGGAAGGAGACTGGCAGATGTGATCTTCCAGGCCTGACTTAGGCCAGGCTGGGGCACTGCAGGGGCTTGGAGATGGACCTGCCACGCATACAAAAAAGCCTCCCATGATGCCACCTAGGACACCAGGATTTTGGTCTTGCTTTCATCCCCAGGTTTTCTAGGGGGTATCATTTGTGGATTCCAGACACATGCGGGCTCCCAAACTACATTTCAACTTAAATCTGATCTACTTGTAGCTTTTCCCCAGCAGAATAAAATGTTAAGAACTTTATGGGATCTTGGGTTCTAATCTCAACAGAGTTCCTTAATTTCTGAGCCTCAGCTACCCCATGCCTACAATGAGAAAAAAGTCCGCTTTGTGAATTGTGAACTTACATGGAATAATGCCCAATAACGGGTACCTTTGGCTATTGTTGCTTCCCCCTCGGCCCCAGCACGGGATGCCCAGGGTGAGCGGCCCTCTCTAAATTACCTGCTGTGTTTGGACACAGCGTCAGTCCAGGGCCCATGGGCTCGAGGCGGCACTGGCCCGGCTGCCCACTTCTCTTCTAACCCTATAATGATGGATAACATTTACTGAAGGTTTACTTGGACCAGCAATCAGTCCATTCACTTTTAAAATATTAATTCATTTAATTCTCACACATGCCCTCGGCGGTGGCTACTACTCTTATCTACATTCACAGGTTAGGAAACCAGGGCAGGGAGCTTTGGTGGGGGTCAGGCATGAGTCTAGGAGGTTGGGCTTCAGAGCCAGGCATCCAAGTGTAGTGCTACCTTTAAAGGACCCCTTAAGGAAGGGAGTTTTGCTTTTTCTTGTTGAAGGAAGTTTTGAATATATATGTTTCAGAACCTTAGTGTCTAATGTGGTGCTAGGAATTTGGGAAACAGATGGAAGACTGTTACCAAGGAGTCTTAAGGGACAGGGAGAAGTGGCTCAGAATGTTTTTCTGGGGTGGGAAGCAGGTGCGTCTCATGGTCAGCCTCTCCCTGGGTTGAAGTGTCCCAGCAGAGATTAAGACAGAAGCCTTGGAGCCTGAGATCACTACATGTCCTCACACTCTGCTTTTTCCCCCACTTCCCCAAGCTCTCTGCCTAGTTCTGACTCCTCCCGAGTTTTCTGAACAGTCTGTGGGTCTAATTATTTTGCCTTCTCTTTCTGTAATTTTTGGACACCATGATTATAATTAGGCTTTATTGAAATCAACACTGTGTGAAGCACTTTATGTACACTTTACTGTTTAACTCCAACAACAACCCTGTAAATATGCACTATTATTTTCTGCACTCGCTGATCAGGGAGATGAGGCTGGGAGAGGTTAAGTGATTTGCCCTAGGTCACATCTCATAGCCTGCAGGTGGTGGAGTGAGGGTTTGAACCGAGGTCCGCTCACTCCAGAGCCCAGCTGTATCCATTTGAAATCAGAATAAAATGAGTATTAAGTTTGACCCTGGAAGAAAACAAACAGGGAACCTGTGAGGGTTATTAGCAACATCCCATCTCATCCCACCCATATTCTTTTTTTTTTTAATGTTTTATTTATTTCTAGGAGAGAGAGAGAGACAGCGTGAGCAGGGGAGGGTCAGAGAGAGAGGGAGTCACAGACTGAAACAGGCTCCAGGCTCTGAGCTGGCAGTCAGCACAGAGCCCGACGCGGGGCTCGAACCCACGAACCGCGAGATCATGACCCAAGCGGAAGTCGGACGCTCAACCGACTAAGCCACCCAGGCGCCCCTCATCCCACCCATATTCTTAATCCCCTGTCTCAATAAGTGACCCCACCACCCTCAAGGCCCACCGGAATCCCCACGCCTCTCCCCAAGTCCTGTCATCACCCAGTCTTGTCAATCCTACCTCCTATATAGCTCTCAGCTCCATCCACTTCTTTGCCTTCTTTCTGCTCTGCCCTTGTCAGGTCAGTATCTCTTCTCACCTGGGTCCTTGCATCTTGCCTCCTTTTTCTCAACTCTTGACCATCAACTCTATAAAAACAATTAGAGTGAACTACTTCAAGGTTTTCTCAGGGGCTGTGTCCTTCACCTGTCCCGTACAGGTCACTGACAGACTGTTCCCTCCATCCATTCATTCTTGCACAATTCTCATTGCCTGGCTAACTCTGCTTGGCCTGCAGGGCTCAGATTAAATGTTACTTCCTCCAGGGAACCTTTCCTGAGCCCCCAAGTCTTGGGTCCCTGCAACATCCAGTCCAGCTTGAACTTCACCCATCTTGCCATTCTCATTTACTCATTTACACTGACCGTTAAGATACAAGCTCACAGGGCACCTGGGTGGCTCAGTCTGTTAAGCAGCCGACTCTTGATTTTGACTCTGGTCATGATCTCATGGTTCATGAGTTCGAGCCCTGTATTAGGCTCTGTGCTCACAGCATGAAGCCTGCTTTGGATCTTCTGTCTCCCTCTTTCTGCCCCTCCCCTGCTCTCTCTCTCTCTCAGTAATAAATACATGTTAAAAAACAATTAAATAAAATATAAGCTCATGAGGGCAGGGTTCATCACTAGCTCCAGAAATTAACTCAATAAATATTTGCTAAATATGAATGTGTACATGAATTAGGGTTCTCTAAAGAAACAGAACTAATAAGATGTGTATACATCGAAAGAAGATTATACAAAAACGGTTCATGTGATTAAGGGGACTGGCATATCCTAAGATCTGCAGGATGAGTCAGCAAGCTGGAGACCCAGGAGAGCTGATTGTGTAGTTCCGGTCTGAAGGCCAACAAGTTCAAAACCCAGGAACAACTGATATTTAAATTAAAGTCCAAAGGCAGGAATAATAGTCTTTCTCAGGGGAGAATCAGTGTTTTAAATGTATTTAGGCCTTCAACTAATGGATATGACCCACCCACATGGGGGGAATTTGCTTTACTTGGTCTCCCAATTTAAAGATTAATCTCAAAAAAACTAAGAAAATATAAAAACCTATTAGTCTCATCCAAAAATACTCTCGCAGAAACATCCAGAATGTCTGACCTAATATCTGGGCATCCTGTGACCTACTCAAATCAACACATAAAATTAACCACCAAAATACACGACTGTGTGAACGAATAAACAAAAGAATGAGCCAATGCTCCCACTGTTCTCCCCTGTTCACAGCCAACTATATACAACTTTCTCTTCCTCCGGCTCCAAAGTCGTTGCCATTGGACAGCGGTGGGAAAAGGAAGATGTAAACTTTTAGTCTCTGAAGGATAGTCTTTAGTCTGCTCTTCAGACTGCTCTCTGCTATGGCTGCCATATTCTCTTTCATTTGCAAACACATGGATTTAAATTTCAAAAAAGGATGAAGCCAACATTCTACTCTCAGCTCAGTGCCACCCCACTTCCAACCACACTGGGAATGGTGTTCACTGTATCAGCTGGGCAACATCCACTTCTTTTTTTTTTTTAAATTTTTTAATGTTTTATTTATTTCTGAGAGAGAGAGAGGCAGCATGAACAGGGAAGGGTCAGAGAGAGAGGGAGACTCAGAATCTAAAGCAGGCTCCAGGCTCTGAGCTAGCTGTCAGCACAGAGCCCGACGCGGGGCTCGAACCCACGAATCGCGGGATCATGACCTGAGCCGAAGTCGGATGCCCAACCGACAGAGCCACCCAGGCGCCCCAGGCAACATCCACTTCTTATGAAATAACAACAGAAATGGAGCTGTGTGCACCAGTGAGAACGTCTAGAATGAGTCTGTTCCCCGTGACGAAAGCATCATCATTACCCACCTTCTTCTGGCCTTCTGGCCACATAGCTAAATTACCAAGGTGCTTTAAATCAACATTTCAATATTCATTGACTGTCTACTGTATGTCAGACACTGTTCAAGGCACAAGCAATGAAACAATGAAGAGACTAGACAAAATCCAAGTCTTTATGAAACATAAGGGTAACTCTCCAGACCTGATTATTCTGATTGATTAAAAAAAATTAATCTCTTTATATTAATATGGAAGTGCTTACCTCTTACCAAATAAACAAAGAACATGCTTCTGGCATATACACTTGGGGCAAGTTGCTTCCACTTATCTAGCATAGGCCTATCCTTTCATGCTTCATGTGGCAGAGTATAATTATTAGAGTAGCTCCTGCACTGTCCTTGTTACCAATCACAATGCCTGGCATATGAATAAACTAATGGAGACCTTTTTCTGCAGTAATACTAGAGAGATTTGTATTGATTCATCTACTGTTTGTGTGGCATATTACAAAAATGACCATAATACTTCAATCCACCCTGTATTCCTGCCCCGTCATATGGCTTTTTAGCCCTTCCCATTAAGAGATGGAATCAATTTTCTCTCCCCTCAAATCTGGGCTGAATTTATGACCTGTTTTCGCTGGCAGAATTCAGCAGAAGTAATGGTGTGCCAGTTCCAAACCCAAGCCTCAAGAGACCTTGACCATTTCTGCATACTCACTGGAACCCTGTCCAGCTGCCACGTGAATAAGCTACAAGACCAAAGACCAAAAGGAACAAAGACAAGCTGTCATATTTGGGGCCCTCTTGATCAGATACATCTCAACTAAGCTGGACCCTGACTACAGATACAAGTAGGGGTCCCCACTGCTACCAGAACTGAGAAGCTAAGCCTCATGCCAATTGCTGATATGAAGAATTGTAAACTAAATAAAGAGCTGTTGGTCTGAGACCCAGAGTTTTCAGGTAGTTTGTTACACAGCAAAAGCTAACTGATACATTATTTGATCCTTTCCTTTTGTGAGCAATGAGTCAACTACCACAGCCTTGTAGATGTTAGGATACACACAATAGGGATACCATCTGTATGAAAAAATAGATAACCCTAGTCCATAGAAAGATTGTATGTATGACTTGACTTTAGAACAAACTGAACTAACAGATTTTGGTAAAATCATCAGCTGATGTTTTAAACTGCAGAGCTTCATATTTTTCTTAAAGTTCACATATTTCTTTTTAAATTGGAAGACAAAGTGATTTCGGAAGATTGTATCTATTTGGATCTGAATTTCCCGAGTTTCTTGATGAAATTCAGACTTTCCCCCCCATTTGCAAATGTTTTACCTTAGTAGTGTCTGTTTATTATTTTTGGCAAAGTGAGACAGGATATCTTTTAGATGCTCTGACCAAAACAAGATAGTATGTTTCAGGGTTTTACTTATTTGTAAGGCAAATAAACTTTCACTTCCATGTAGCTATCTTGAGAGTCTGAACATTCTTTAGATATTTTTTGAAAAGGTTCTCCTTCAACTTTTTTGGGCAAAATTAACATAATTAAAGGTAAAAAAGAATTCCTGAGATTTTTATGGTTCTCTCTTTGTACAAATCACATTTCTTAGTATGGGACAATGGCACTAGATTTATTTTATCACTAAGGCGATCAACTGAGGGCCCAAGTCTTAAGGACCTAGATATCTAAATCTCAAATGCTCTTATTTATAGAGTGAATGCAGTTCTGCAACTCAGAGCTTTCCTGACATGTTAGTCTTGAATGCTGAGTCCTCCTCACCAACTCCCCTCTCCAGGACACTGCACTTTACTATTCTTAGATAACGATCTAAATTGCTCTTGATCATAGAGTACCTTATTCTCACATTAAGGTCCCTTGGATCTAGACCTACTGGCTGCAGACAGTAATCCATTGCTTTCTGGGGCTACCTTGGGCCTGACAACCCCTGACTGCTGTTATCTGAGTTCTAGTATGCTGTGGTCAAAGCATGCCTTAGTTTACGACAGGTCAACAGACCGCCTACATCATGGAAGTCAACAAGTTCTGAAATAAAGAATGGATTTTATCATCCACTATCAGTTCATTCTAAGCTATTTTATGATTGAAAACAAATTGCTTCAAGGAGAGCTCTGAATCATGACTCTTCTTATATCTACTGGTTTCATGGGATTGTTAAAACCCTGTGTCATAGGCCAGAGAGGCTATTTGGTAACCTAACCAAGATGTAAATACTTAGAATTTCTATAATCTCAATTCTCTATTTCCCATCTGCTTCAAAGTGAGCTGAACATTTTTGCAAGTATAAAAATATAAAATACAAATTGATATACATATATTTATACAGTTATATATAATTCTACCTATTCTCTCCCTTATCAATTATTAAATGCATTTTACAACATCAAAAGATATTGAAAACTACCAACTGACTCAACAATGAATGAAAACAATGAATGTGTGGATAAATTATATTATTAGCAGAACTGACTTTAAATTTGCAAGCGGTTTTGGTTTCCAGTACTGATGACAGTGAATCTCTCTGAGGTAACCATTTGCTCTGGAACAGAGGACTAGCAGCCAATATCACTCCTTTTTCCTTTTCTCTCTTCTCACACAGAGGTGAAACACAGGGGTGAAGTCTGGAGCTGTAGCAGCTGTATTGTAATCATGAATCAAAAGGTCTGAAGCCAATACTCTAATAAAAATGTCAGAGTGGAAACACTGAAAAAGCTTGGTCTCTGATAGCATCATTGCATAACTAGCTGGATCAATGCCAGTAACTTCCCATCCAGGGCTCCTTGTTTTATGATAAAAGATAAATCTCTTATGTTTTTAATTCTCTATAGGTCTTCTGTTATTCATAGCTCAATATGGAAAAGAGCTTACTTCTAGTGGCCACAGGATAAGAGAACTCAGCGTTATAATCTGAACAGTTTTGAATATTCAAGCAATACCTTCTTAATAGCCTTTATTGGTGACATAGACTGAGGTTGATTTTAGACTTATGATAAATTATTATATATACACTTAACCAGAACAGTATCTTAATTATGTAGTTTGACTTCAAAATTGATAGCAGCTTGTGGACACATCTGGTATCTATGATTTTTCTCTAGAGAAAACACTTGTCTTTATCAGTAGAGCATTGTTAACATGACCTAGTTGTTGAGACACATAAAAAGCCTCAGGAGATCAGATTGGATATTGCAACTGTATTGTTGAAACAAAATTCAATTGCAAATATAATTGTCCTTGGTCATTAGAGTGATCACTTTTCATTTGAATTCTAGTCCGGTCTCTAAAACTTAAAAGTGAAGGGAAGAGTCAGAAAGTGGGTTTGGACATTCAAGCCATGACATAAAAAAAAAAAAAAAAAAAAAAGGCTGGGCTTATTTAGTACAGATAGTAGGAGAGTATGGAATACTTAAAATTAGCCTTCAGATCTATTAAGGGATACTGTTCAGAAAATGAAAGCCAGCTGTTCTCCATCTTTTATGATGAAAACCCCAAGTCAAGTGGGCTTATGCTTTTGCATCTGGGAATCAGATTAGCCAAAAAGAACTCCCTCTTGGAAGGTGAATATTGACTATTCCTCCAGGGATTGAATATTTGGAAAAGACTTAGATCTCAGTCTCTGGAGATGGTGCCTTAAATTGAATTTCGGGACTCCAAAAACAAAACAAAACAAAACGAAAAGGTAATCAAATTCTGGGTCTCTTTATACCCTTTGTTAATAAACAAACAGAGGTGCACAGAATAGGGTCTCCTGTGATTCCCTCCCCTCCAACAATGCTTGGCATTTATTCTTTAGGGACAACCTTGGACTGTAGGTGAGAAGCCAGAAGGAAAAGGGCTGCCTAGGTGGAGGACAGGCCCTGTAGCCTTCTGGCTTCCTGCCAGCCTCTAGAGAACTTCCTCCCTCCCTCAGGTAGGAAGCGAAGCAGCTCTCAGTGGATGCACGGATGTCTGGAAGTCATTAAACAAAAACCTGAGCTTTTCTGTTCTCTCTTCGTACTCATTCTCATCTACAAGAGGGTGGTGTCTGTGTGGTCCTGCCTGAAGGCAGTGGTGGAGGACTGACTGATTTCTCCAGGACGTTGGTCCTATGATTGTATCAAATGTGCATAATTTGTAAGCTCTGAGTTAGTTTCCTCCTTGTAAGCCCAGCTGAGCACTGAGTAACCATCTTCTTGGGAAGGGAAAGCAAAATATTCCTGCTCTTATAAAATGTTCATGTGCCATACAAATCTTTAGAAGTGTTAACAAGACAGTGCCTGCCATTTCTAGGGAAAATGTCTTTGCACCTTGAGTACAGAAAAGAACAGCCAACTGGCGCCATCTGGAGGGGAAGAGGAGTGTAAGCAATAAAGCAAATTTAAAAACCTAACTCTAAGTTCTAAGGACATAAACCCAAACATAATAGGAAATTTTCAAAAATTGGAATTTCCTGCTCCTTTATTCTCTTTTCTCTGTATGCACCCGGGTTTATCACAATGAGATTGGGATTCATGTTCGCATGGGACCTCAAATTTAGACTTCTCTGTCCAAATTAGGCTATGCACTCCGTCATGTGGCTTCATTATAAAGTGACACTCTCATTACCTAATGGCTCCACTTGTGCTATGTTAATCAAATTGGAAATAAATCTTGGTATTATGTTGTATCCCAAAGTGTCACCCACTGATAATTTCCATCAAAACCACCTGGGGTATTTCATAAAACTGCAGATTTATTAGGCTTTCTGAATATGAATTCTTTCATATTTCATTAGAATAATTACTGAAAGAAAATAAGATGTAGTTTTTATTTTATCAAACATATACATGGCACTTATTATGGGTTAGGCACCATCCTGAGCACTTTACAAATATTAATGTACTGATGTATTAGGTCTTCTCAACAACTATAGAAAACTAGGTGTCATTGTTATTCATCCTTGATTGATTAGGAAACCAAGATGCAGCAAGGTTAAGTAATTTGCCCAAGGTCACAGCTAGTATGCATATGACAGGTTCAGGCATATTTTTTTGAAGATAACACTTCTATTTTGTCTTTCATGTATTTTTAGTATATTTTTTCTATTTACATCCCAAAATAGAAAATATGAATATAACTATAGCTGGGCAATGAGCACAGTCTGATATGTTAGGAAATGTTCTCATTGCCTTGAATAAAGAGAAATAGCAAATAGTCACAATAATTAACAGACACTAAATACTCACTATGTTCTATGCTCTAAATAAAACATCTTATTTAATTTTTTGGAAAACTCTAGAGATAGGTAAAACTGTAACAAAGAGATTAAAAGCAAAAGAATAGAAAAAGACATGTCATGTTAATATTAGTTAGAAGAAAAACTGGACTGGTTATACGACTGTCGGACAAAGTAGATTTCAAAGCAGAGAAGGTAATTTCAGAATGATAAATGGACCCATTCATCAAGAAGACAAAATAATCTTATATGTCTTCAGACCTAACAACAAAGATTCAAAATACATGAAACAAAAAGTAATAGAACTAATGGGAGAATTAGGCTAATCCGCAGTTTCAGAGATGTCAACACATTTGTCTCAATAACTGATAGAACACAAGCAGACAGAAAATCAGTGAAGGTAGAGAAAACTTGAACACAATCAACCAACTTGACCTAGTTGACATTTATAGAACTATCTATTCAACAGTAGCAGAATATACATGTTTTTCAAATGTATATGGAACATTGGCTTAGAAAAATTATACTGTGAACCATTAAACAAGTATCAATAAGTTAAAAAAATTCAAATCATACACAGCATATTCTCTTTCCACATGAATTACAGTAGAAATCAATGTTAGAAAGGTATCTTCTTTTAAAGCAAATAAAACAATTAAAAAACAAAGTAAATAAAATAACATATGGATCAAAGAAGAATCTAAAAGGAAATTAGAAGTACTTTGAGTTTGGGGCACCTGAGTGGTTCAGTTGGTTGAGTGTCCAACTCTGGCTCAGGTCATGATCTCACAGTTTGTGAGTTTGAGCCCCTCGTCAGGCTCTGTGTTGACAGCTCCGAGCTTGGGGCCTGCTTCGGATTCTGTGTCTCCCTCTCTCTCTGCCCCTTCCCTGGTCACATTCTGTCTCTCTCTCAAAAATAAATAAACACTAAAAATTAAAAAAAAAAAAGGGGATTCATAATATGAAGTGATGGTAAGATCAGGGATGAGAAGATGGATTTGAGACATCTAAACGATAATATTCCAAGTCCTGGTGATCAATCTACCATAGTGAAAGAAGTCTATAGTGACTTTTGATTGTTCCATTAACTGAAAAAGAAACACAAGGGGCAGAAGGAGGTCTGGTGGAGGGGGAGAAATGAGTTTAAATTGGGCATGATGAGGGGCGCCTGGGTGGCTTAGTCGGTTAAGCGTCCGACTTTCGCTTAGGTCATGATCTCGCGGTTCGTGGGTTCGAGCCCCGCGTCGGGCTCTGTACTGCCAGCTCAGAGCCTGGAGTCTGTTTCAGTCTGTGACTCCCTCTCTCTCTGACCCTCCCCTGCTCACGCTGTCTCTCTCTGTCTCCTAGAAATAAATAAAACATTAAAAATTTAGGAAAAAAAATAAATTGGGCATGTTGAATTTCTGATGCATGGGGGATGTTGAAGTGAAGATGTCTTTTAAGCAGGAAGGAAAATGGGTCAGGTGTGTGGGAGGTAAAACTCTTGACAGTAGCAACATTTTCCAAGAAAAATGCATAGAGGAGAGCATTGGGCTGGAACCCAAAAGAACCTTTCACCAAGGGCTAGAAGTGGAAGGGAAATTCCTATTGAAGACTCAGAAAGAATGGCCAGAGATATAGTGAAGGTAATTAAATAAACTATCCTGGGGGCGCCTGGGTGGCTCCATCAGTTGAGCATCTGACCCTTGGTTTCAGCACAGATCATGATCTCACAGTTCATGGGATCCAGTCCTGTGTGGAGCTTTGCGCTGAAGGCATGGGGCCTGCTTGGGATTCTCTGCCTCTCTCTCTGCCCCTTCCCCTGCTTGGACACACTTGCACTTTCTCTCTCTCTCTCTCAAAGTAAATAAATAAACTTAAAAAAAAAATTATCCTGCTCTACTGACTAGTGTCTCTATTCCAAAGACATGTTCCCTACCCTTCCTTTCCCCATCACCCACTTTTACCCCCAGGTCTTCTGGTAGCAGGAGAAGAAAGCAACAAGTGGAACTTCTTTGTCCTGAAGAAAGGGATGCAATAGAAAGGATAAAATACAATATATGACAGCTGATATCAAGGACATATTCTTGGCTGACCATAATGGTTCTTTTGGGTTTAATTTCTTGCTGATTGCTGTATATCTGTTGACAATCTACATATTTGTCCTCCCAGAAAGCCACCAGAGAAGAGTCAGAGGCTCAGCCTCCATTATTGTGACTATCAGCAAAATGCATTTTTCAACTACATTCTATAATTTCACTGAGGTATGGGATAGCCCATTCACAAGGGCACTTATCATTGGGTGCAAAAATAACCCTAAGTGTTATCAGGTTGGGTGGGAATCATGAAATTGGCTCTTGGCTGTACTTTGGCATTGACAAAAGGAGGGGGAAGTCTGAGAGAGCTGCTATAATTTTGTGCTTCTGGTTGGGGAGGATAATAAGTGTCAGGCACTACAATCACCTGGGGCCTTATTGTCTCAACTACCACAGGCAGACTTGAAAACATCTAGCTAGCCAGGAAGGTGCCCAGACGCTAGAGTAATTATAACAGCATTTTAATTTTTTCACAGGAAGTAAAATCAGTTTCCTTAGAAATGAAGGAGAGACCTATTAACAACTAGATCCAAGGTCAGGCATCTATCTGTATCTATATACAGATATACACATTTACATGTATACATATGTGGTGTTTGTGGGAAGAGATGTGTGTGTGGGTGGATGGGTCTCAAAACAAGCCTCTTCAAAGGTGAGGCAATAAACATTAAAAAAAGAGACAGAAGTGATCAATAATATGGACTATAGCCTAGAGATCCAGTAAGATCCAGTAGCTATTGAATTTTAGAAATATGGAAGTCTTTGGTGACCCTAATGAGTTTTAATCAAGTGATGTAGCAGAAGATAGATTTTATTGTACAGTGGGATGCAAATGTGAAGTGAACCAAGGCAATAAAGATGGTGAATATTCCTCTATTTGGTTAATGTCCAGCTTCTGAAACTCCTGAGTGCTCTCCTCCTATCCCAGCCTCTTCCTGATTCACACCTTTCCTGCAAAAACTTGCACCCAGTAGTCTAATAACTGTGGGCATAATACCATTGATTGAAATGTCACAACGAACACCCTTAATTTGGTTAACTTAGGTTCAAACAATGAAGTAGAGTTCCAAAAATGCAAAGCAACATATTCACTGATTTGTACTTATATTTCTAATTTGTACTTGAAGTGAGAGCATGAGTCCAACTTGGAAAAAAAAATGGAATCTGTGTTCCAAAGTTGCTTCATGAAGCTGTTTTGTGGTTGAGGCTGTTCATTTTTTACATCCTGGAGCACCAGGCTTAGTCATCTAAAACCTTTGTGTCAAGAGTGTTGGTCCAGGTGACCAGATCTTCCACTTGTTCCTCCCATGACTCATTCACGTCACCATCGTCCGGTAAAATTTCACTCTCCCACTTCTCTTCTGTTCTATCAGTCTTTGTGGCCATATTGATTTCAGCTTGTGAATCAGGAAAATATTGAACTGTAAGAGGAAATATAAAAAATATTAATAGACATGGCAGGGAACACAATAAAAAGAAATGTGCTCCCGCATTCATAGCATAGTGCCTGAGATCATGGGGATGAATGTGAGCAACCTTTTAAAACTCTCTAAATGTCACATTTGACAATCAATTTGTCATAAATCATTCTTTCCATTCTGGTCAGTCTTTTAATGCTTTGTTAGTTCATTCATTTAACATGTATTTACTGAGCCCCCACTAAGTGCCAGTAGATGTGGAGTGGGAACAGTGTCCATGACCGCGTCAGCAGCACACGGATAGAATCACTGTGGCTAAGTGAAAACAGGCTTGGATTTTGACAGAAGAGAGGCTAAACAGAGGGCAGAGAAGGAAGGTATGAGTACTCTAGACTGAGGACACAGCACATACTAGGGCACAAAGGTATAGGAGGACTTGACAGGTATGGAGGTAATCAGAATTGACACATGAGCATTTATATGGGCAGCTGCTGTGCTAAGCAGTCTATATGTCTAATATTATTTAACTTAGCTACAACTCTTGTGACAGGTAGGTATTACTATCCTTATTTCACAGATGAAGAAATGGAGACTGAGTGGCCTACGTAATTTGTTCAAGGACACCCAGCTAATAGGAATTGATCCTGGGTACATCAGATCCCAAATTCCTGTGTTAGAGCGCATGGAGAGTTCAGTGGGGCTGGCTCGTGAGGCTGAGGCCAGATTAGGAAAGCCTCCTATGTCATGCAAAGAAGATTTATCCTTTTGGTAAAGGTCTTATAAACAGGGAAACAAACTGATTGCATTTTAAAGGAAGACTATAGATATAGTATCTATATTTCTCAATATTTGCACTCAGCAAGGGGAATGTGTTTGGTAGGAAGGTTTTGTCCTAGTTGGTGCTATTTATGCTTTGCTCGCCTCTACAGCCTCATTGTATTTTCCTTCCATCTGCGTAGCTGCCACCTAATTCATTGCTTAGGAAGGGATCTAGGACAAAAGAGTTAGCCAAATTGCACAAACTCTTTTCAAACCCTGGGCATACCATAGCCACCAATATTCCACTGATCCAAACAAGTCACATGGCAAAATTTAAAGGCAAGGGTCAAGGAAGTACATTTTGCCCACGGATGTGGAACAGGATAGAGAGTGACTATCTCTGAATAATAATCTAATTTACCATAAGCTATTATGTGCAGTCTCTCTTCTTAGCAGGAAGATTAGACACAAAATACAGTTTACCCCATTTTCGAAGAGGACAGGCTCAGGACTGGAGATCTAATTCATTTCTAGATATTCCTTAAAGTGTTCTCTCTTCCATCTTAACCTTTCTCACTATTCTCACTCATCATGGGTTTATTTACCTTCTTCCAGGATCAGAGCTGCTAAAAGTATAACCATTCTACTTCATTCCAGTATTCATTCACTCATTCATTTATGAGCACTGAAAGCCCACTAGATGAGGCACTGTGCTGTGGTAGATTGAGAGGGAAGCAGCCCCTTTCCTCTCCATTTTCTAAGGAGACTGACAATAAAGAGATATATGACATAGCATGTGTGGAGGACAAACTCTAAGGGGATTATCATAATCTCCAAATTCCAGTGTTCATATCTTTATATGAACTCTTATATTTTAAATATGAGTGGGACCTATTGCTTCTAACTAATAAAATATGACAAAGTGATGGAATCTCACTCCTGTGATTATGTTACATTGTATAAGACTCCATTTTGCTATCAGCCTTGGTCTAAAGACTCTCCTTGCTGGCTGGTGAGGTGAGGTAGTAGGCTATGTTGGAAAAGCCCACATGGCAATAAGCTACAGGCAGCCTCTAGGAGCTATAGGAGGTGTTTAGCACATAGCCAGAAAGAAGCTAAGGACTCCTAAGGAGAGAAGGGAGTGCATTCTATTAAACAACCATAGTTTGCTTGGAAGTGGTCCTTCCAAGAGTTTCCCCATGCAAGCCTCCAGATGACCCTGCAGCCCAGCTCACACCTTGATCACAGCTTATGAGATCCCAATCAGAGGATCCAACTAAACCATGCCTGGACTCTGGGAACACAGAAACTGTGAAGCAATAGATATGTGTTGTTTTAAGCCATTAAGTGTGTGGTGATTTGTTACCTAGCAATAGAAAAGTAATAGGGAGGGGGAATTAAGATGGCAGAGTAGACCCTGAGCATGTCTCATCCCTAAAATTCAGCTACATCAGCATCAAATCATTTGGAACACCCAGAAAATTGATATGAGGATGAATGCAACACTTCTGTCCAGTGAAGGAAATCATCAGCAAAACTAAAAGGCAACCAATGAAATGGGAGAAGATACTTGCAAATGACACATTAGATAAAGGGTTAATATCCAAAATCTATAAAGAATTTGTCCAACTCAACACCCTGAAAACAAATAACCTGGTGAAGAAATGGACAAAAGACATCAACAGACACTTTTCCAAAGAAGACATCCAGGTGGCTAACAGACACATAAAAAGACACTCAATGTCATCATCAGGGAGATACAAATCAAAACCACAATGAGATATCACCTCACAACTGTCAGAAGGGCTAAAATTAACAACTCAGGCAACAACAGAGGTTGGTGAGGATGTGGAGAAAGGGGGATGCTTTTGCACTGCTGGTGGGAATGCAAACTGGTGTGGCCACTCTGCAGAAAAGTATGGAGGTTCCTCAAGAAATTAAAAACAGAGATACACTATGACCTAGCAATTGTACTACTAGATATTTATCTAAAAGATACAAAAATGCTGATTTGAAGGGGCACATACATCCCAATGTTTACAGCAGTGCTATCAACAATAGCCAAATTATGGAAAGAGCCCAAATGTCCATTGGCTGATGAATGGATAAAGAAGAAGGCATATATGCATACAATGGAATACTACCCAGCAATCAAAAAAAATGAAATCTTGTCATTTGCAACAACATGTATGGAACTAGAATGTATTATGCTAAGTGAAATAAGTCAGAGAAAGCCAAATATATGATTTCACTCATATGTGAAATTTAAGAAACAGAACAGATGAACACAGGGGAAGGGAAGGAAAAATAAGACAAAAACAGAGAGGGAGGCAAACCATAAGAGACTCCTAAATAAAGAGAAAAAAACTGAGGGCTGCTGGAGGGGTGTTGGATGGTGGGGGGATGAGCTAAATGGGTGATGGGTATTAAGGACAGCAATTGTTGGGATGAGCACTGGGTGTTATATGTAAGTGATGAATCACTAAGTTCTTCTCCAGAAACCATTATTACATGTTAGTGTAGTAAGTTGGATCAGATTTAATTAAAAACCCAATTTTAATTTGGATTTAATTAAAACAGAAACAAACAAACAAACAAAAGCTACAGGGAATGATATGGCATGACAGAAATGCTTTGAGAGCTCACAGGGAAAGTTTCGTACAGAAGGTAATACCTGAGCTGGATCTCAAAGAATGGGTATGTACTAGAAAGGAAGAAAGAGTATTTGGAATGGGGATATGAGAAAACACAGCCTACTTCTGACATATTTTTGAAATGAGGTAGAAAATAGTCATGAGCCACTAGGTCAGTATGGTGTTTAGGGTAAGAGTGGGAGAGCGGGAAGAGAGGTCACTGAAAAGGCAGACAGATATTAGAGCCTTAAGGGCTTTGCCATGTCAAAGAGTATAAGTTTTATCCTGAATGAAATGGGGAGCAAAATATTTTAGACTCAGAAAAACATAAGCAGATGTGAGATGTAGAAAGAAGTCTGACAAAGCATGAACAGGAATTGCTGTAATCACCAACTGAACCAAAAGATCTCTTCTACTGGTGCAGATGTGGGGATGTGGAGGACAGAGATTTCAGAGAGCAGTTTATGGGGGAAGCAGAGTAAGGCTAGAAAAAGCAGTATTTCTTATCAATGCTTGCAGGTACCCTGAAATGTGGAAGAAGGCGGAGTGGGATAGAGAAGACAGGCTGGTGAGTTAGAGGAGGAAATCTGAGTAGTACACGGATACAAGATGGAGGAGAAGTAGAATCTAAGCCAGAGATAGGGAAGCAGGGCTCTCGAAAAACCACTAACTGAAGGTTGCTGCCTGTCCCGGGAATGTCTGTGCTGTTATGCTTGAAGGACAGGTTATTAGGGAAATGTGATAACTTAATACTTTTAGTACTCTCCCGTTCACAAAGAATGTTGGCATACCTGGAGTCATTTAGTCACAAGAATGCTGTGTGTTAGGGCCGAATATTAGAAGCAAGTATTTACTGAACATTTTCTATGGACTCAGTACTGGCTGAGGATGAAGAAACTGAAACTCAGAGTTTAAGTGACTTTCTCATCATTGCATAGACCTGGTATCTAAACCCAAGTTCTCTGACCTCAGATGTCTTGCTTTCCCCTTCACACTAGTGGATTTCTGTTATAAGTTACCAATTCTTATCCTGTCCAAGACCTATCCTCAATTTATCCCAAATATTTCTTTAAAAAAAAGATCGCCAAACTCAACTAAAATTGTTCCTTTCTCATCAGCCGTACTGCATGTATCTCTGAATCTACAATGATCTTTAGGAATCAGTTTATTTAGTGTTTTTGTTTCGAATGCTTTTATACATCTCAAAACCTAGCCTTAGGTTTTCAAATAATGTACTAACCTATTAAGGAGTGGTAAACTTCAAAGTGTAAGCTTTTTCAAAGCTCCAATTTGTATGTAAGTAATATACTGAATTTATTTTGTTAGCCAGAAAGAGCTAAACAATCTTAAAAGGAGAACACAAGATTAGGCCTCGCAGATTTAAACTTATCTGAGCTGAACAGAAATGCAAATGTATTATTATGACTAATATTTTAGTTCCAAAAAGAAAGCAAAACAAATAGGCTACACTCAATGTACTTGGAGTTTGGCAGACAAGATCACTTTCTGGTAGATAATTGGCTGTGTAAGGCCTTCTGCTTTCTCTGGCGAGCCGAGCCATGGCAGCAGTGTACCTGGAATAAGAGAAAGAAGAAGTCATCTAAGTTTCCAAGTGAATTCTGGGAAGTGTATGTTACTACTGAGAAAGATCAGGCCAAATATATCCAATCTGACAGACCAGCAAAGTAATGGGGGTTGATTCTGGTGCCCTGAGTGTTCACTACTACATTGGTAAACGGAAATTACTCCAGTATGTTTCCTAATAGTCAGTACAAAAGCAGAAAACTATGGTCTGATATTAATACTGTAAAATAATAAAAGCATCAACTGGTAAGGCAAGGTGCATGTGCTTCCTAGGGCCTCCATAACTTATTTATTTTCACAGAGTTCTGGAGGCTGATTCCTTTTTTTTTAAATTAGGAATTGGTATTGAAATATTCTTCCCCTACTGAGACGATCATATGATTCTTCTTTCTTATTCTATTTTACATTGTTCAGATTTTTCAGATATTAATCCAAGGTTACATTCCTTACATAAACCCCACTTATTCATGTATAATTATCATAATTATTTATTATATTATTATTACATTTATATTTACAATTATATATATGGGATTCAATGAGCTAAAATTTTTGCATTTATGTATATGAGGTGTATTTATCTGTAATGGGTTTTTATTTTCTTCCTGGTGGTGTCTTTGGTTTTGTTATTGAGGTAATGCAAACATTATTTTGTTTTTGTTTTTGTTTTTTTTATTTAATTTTTTAAAAATTCTGGTAATATACATATACAGTATTATATTAGTTTCAGGTATAGAGTACAAGGATTCAACGATGCTATAGAAGCATCGGTGCTCATCATAAATGTACTCTTTTTTTTTTTTAAGTTTCAGCTTTTTTTTTTCTTACAAATAGTTTATTGTCATGTTGGTTTCCATTTTTTTTTTCTTCATAAGTGTACTCTTAATCCCCTTCACCTATTTCACCCATCCACTGATCCACCTCTCCTCTGGTAATCACCAGGTTAGTCTCTATAGCTAGGAGTCTGTTTTCTTGGTTTGTCTCTTTTTAAATTTTTGTTTATTTGTTTGTTTCTTAAATTCCACATATGGAATCATATGGTATTTGTCTTTCTCTGACTGACAGTTTTTGTTTACCACTGTACTCTCTAGATCCATTCATGTTGTTTGAAATGGCAAGACTTCACTCTTTTTTATGGCTGAGTAAAATTCCACTATACATATACATATATGTATGCATACACACATTCACACACATATACATATATACATACACACCACATCTTCTTTATCCATCCATCAATTGATGGACAGTTGGGCTGTGTTCATAGTCTAGCTCTTGGAAATAATGCTGCTATAAACATAGGGATGCATTATCTTTTTCAGTTACTATTTTCTTATTCTTTGGCTAAATACCCAGTAGTGGAATTACTGTATTATACCATAGTTCTATTTTTAATTTTTTAACACTTATTTATTTTTGAGAGAAAAGAGACAGACTGCAAGCAGGGCAGGGGCAGAGAGAGAGGGAGATACAGAATCTGAAGCAGGCTCCAGGCTCTGAGCTGTCAGCACAGAGGCCAACACATGTCTTGAACCTACAAACTGGAGATCATGATCTGAGCCAAAGTTGGATGCTCAACTGACTGAGTCACTCAGATGCCCCTATTTTTAATTTTTTGAAGAACTTCTATACTATCTTCCACAGTGGCTGCACTACTTTGCATTCCCACCAGCAGTGCGTGAGGGTTCCGTTTTCTCCCTGTCCTCACCAACACTTGTTGGTGCTTGTGGTTTTGATTTTAGCCATTCTAACAGGTGTGAGGTGATATCTCATTGTGATTTTGATTTGTATTTCCCTGATGATGAATGATGTTGTGTATCTTTTCATGTGTCTGTTGGCCATCTGTATGTCTTCTTTCAGAAATGTCCATTCATGTCTTCTGTCCATTTTTGAATTGGATGGTTTGTACTTTTGGTGCTGAGCTATGTAAGTTCTTTTAAATATATTTTGAATACTAGCCCTTTATCAGATTTGTCATTTGCAAATATCTTCTCCCATTCAGTAGACTATCTTTTAGTTTTGTTGATTGTTCCCTTTTTGGGCAGAAGCTCTTTATTTTGACGTAGTCCCAATAGTTTATTTTTTTTTTTTATTTCCCTTTCCTCAGGAGACATATCTAGAAAAATGCTGCTATGACCAGCATCAGAGAAATTACTGTCTGTGCCCTCTTCTAGGAATTTTATGCTTTCAGGCCTCTCAATTAGATCTTTAATCCATTTTGAGCCTATTTTTGTCTCTTGTGAGGAAGTGGTCCAGTTTCATTCCTTTGCAGGTGGCTGTCCAGCTTTTCCAACACCGTTTGTTGGAGAGGCTGTCTTTTCCCAACTGCAGATTCTTGCGTCTTTTGTTGTAGATGAATTTGCCATATAAGTATGGGTTTATTTCTCTGCTCTTTATTCTGTTCCATGGATCTGTATGTCTGTTTTTATGCAGGTAACATACTGTTTTGATTACTACAGCTTTGTAGTAGTATAGCTTGAAATCTGGGATTGAGATTCCTCCAGTTTTGTTCTTTTTCAAGATTGCTTTGGTTATTTGGGATAATTTGTGGTTCCATACAAATTTTAGGCTTATCTCTTCTAGCTCTGTGAAAAATGCTATTGATATTTTGATAGGGATTGCATTAAGAAGTACTGCTGACTGTATGACATGTATTGGGAAGTGTTCTCTTTTGTATTTTCCTAAAAAAGGAAAATTTTATATTTTCTATACATTGATACTAGTTTTTCTTTGAATGTCTGGAAAAATTCTGCAATGAAGCCGTTGGGCTTGGTGTTGTTTTTGTATGAAGGTTTTTAACTATCAATTAAATTTCCTTTTTAGACATAAAATTATTCAAGTTGTTCATTTCTTTTTAAGAGAGCCTTTTTAAGAGAGCTTGTCTATCACTTCATCTATGTAGTTGGATATGTTGGTCTAAAAATGTATTTTACCTTCATCTTAGAGAGATATTTTCACTGAGTATAAAATTCTAGGTCAATAATTTCTTTCAAGAGCTCTAAAATTGTCATCAATTATCTTTTAGTGGTAAAGTTTCTGCCATAGTTATTGGTTGTTCTTAGCTTTGGTTCCTCTGCATGCAATGTGTGTGTGTGTATCTTTTGCTGCTTTGAAGATTTTTCTCTTTAGCACTGAGTTACAGCAATTTGATTATGTGCCTGGGTATGGTTTCGTTGTATTTCTGTTTCTTGGGATTCATTTGAGTTTCTTGGTCTCTAAGCTTATAGCTTTCGTCAGATTTGGACAGTTTCCAGGCATAATTATTTCTTCACATATTTTTTTTCTGTCAGTTCTTGCCTGGGCCACCAATTACATTAACTTATACCATTTGATACCACCACACAGTTCACTGAGGTATTTTTTTCCTCCAGTCTTTTTTCCTCTGTGCTTATTTTCAAGAGTTTATATTGTTCCATTTTAAACCTCGTGGTTTTCTTCTACAATATCGAATTTGTTGTTCTTTCCCAACAGTGTGCCCTTAAATTTTCCATTTACCTTATCTGTAGATATTCCATTGGCCTTTTGTATATCTTACATTTCTCTTCATTATAATCATGGTTTTCTTTAGATCCTTGAGTATATTTTTTAAGATGTATAATAGCTGCTTTAAAATCCATATCTACTAATTCCATCATCTCTATTGTTTATGGATCTATTTATATTGATAGATTTTTATCTTGGTTATGGATTAGATTTCCCTGCTTATTTTCCTGACTGGTCATTTTGAATGGGATTCTGGGTGTTGCAAGTTTTCCTCCATTGGGCAATGGATTTTTTTTTCAGTTTCTTTAGCCTTTTATTATTTTTTTTTATTTTTATTTTTTACAAATAGTTTATTGTCAAGTTGGTTTCCATATAACACCCAGTGCTCATCCCCACAAGTGCCCTCCTCCATGCCCATCTCCCCCCTCCCCTCCCACTCCATCAGTCCTCAGTTTGTTCTCAGCATTCAAGAGTCTCTCATGGTTTGCCTCTCTCCCTCTCCCCCACTATTTCCCCCCTTCTTCTCCCCCACGGTCCTCTGTTAAGTTCCTCCTAATCCTCCTATACCTGCAAACATATGGTATCTGTCCTTCTCTGCCTGACTTATTTCGCTCAGCATAACACCCTCAAGGTCCATCCATGTTGCTACACATGGCCAGATTTCATTGTTTCTCATTGCCATATAGTATTCCATTGTATAGATGAACCTCATCTTCTTGATCGATTTGCCCTTTGATGGACACTTAGGCTCTTTCCATGTTTTGGCTATTGTTGAGAGTGCTGCTATGAACATTGGGGTACATGTGCTCCTATGCATCAGCATTTCTGTATCCCTTGGGTAAATTCCTAGCAGTGCTATTGCTGGGTCATAGGGAAGTTCTATTGTTAACTTTTTGAGGAAACTCCACACTGTTTTCCAGCATTGGGCAATGGATTTTGTATATTTCTTTACATATGATTGTTTCAGCGTGCAGTTCAGTATCTTACAAATCAGTTTGTATAGTTACGGTTTGTGTTTGTAAGATTTCTGATGGGTTTAGAACAGCTTCCACCTGGGGGTTAGTATAGCTACATATTCTTGAAAAGTAGCTTCATGCACATGACAAGAGTGATAAAAGTTACTGTATCCCTTCCATCTAGGGATCTGAGTCTTTGTAACATGTTCTAAGGGAATTTCTTGGCTTCCTTCCTGTTCCTCCTTTCAGATAGAACACAATCTAATATATCTCTGGGAAAGCAAAGCCCTCTTCAATTTCACCCCTGCTCAGACCAAGAAATAATCTACATACCTTATTTCTGTGGCCACAGTTGGGGGAAGGGTGGGATAGGATGCTGATAGGGAGGGTAAAGGGGAGAGAGACACAGAGAGACCCCTTAAAAGAGTGTTCTATGTGGGATCAGAACCAAAGGAATAATTCTCTCTCTCCCTCTCTCTTTATTTTTGTAAGAGCCCAATATGTGTTTTTGACTCATATTGAAATCCCCTTCTTTAGAGAGATGAAGGGGAAAGCAGCTTTAAGTCATAGTATTTATAGTATAGAATGCCCCACTAGATTCTGTGCTACAACCATAAATCCATGGTAAAGTTTTGGGGTACAATCTGAGAGAGAAGTTGATTAAATGATTTAAACCAATAACAAGAATAAAAAATGTGAAATTCATTTAAAATAAAAACAGTTGATAGGACTGGGTGTGTTTATTCTGAAAATGAGAACACCTAAAGGAAGGTAGAAAAAAGACACAATAGCTATTTTCTGAGACTCAAGGAATAACCCTACAAAAAAGAAGAGCCTTATTTGTGTTGCTTCCAAGGACAAGTGGAGACATTTCAGTTTCTGCCACAACATTGCCCCTTGAGCCAGGCCTTCCACCCAAACCCAAAGCCATCCTTGGGTTCTCAGGGTCTGAGCTGACACTTGGTCTCACAGATAAAAGCCCGGGTTGTAGCATCCAGGATGCCTAGATAGGAATTTCAGCTCTGTCACTTACAGAGTGTGTAAGCTTAGGGAACTTAAAAAAAAAGAAAAAAAACAAAACCCAACAACAAAACCCACCTTTTTCTGTCTACCCTCTTTATAAAATCAAGAAATTTCTCATTTCCAAATGGTTTTGCAGACAATGTAAAAACATATAGTAAGTATTCAATAAAAATCTGTTAACTGAATGAAAGAAATATGTAATAATTGAATGTCATAAAGTGTTAGATTTAAGCTAGAAATAGGGAGATTCAAGCTAATTGAATGATCCTTGAAGTACTGAGATCCCTGTCTCTAAAACCATCCAAGCAGAGATTAAGTTGTTGCTTGGCAGAAATGTTTTAAAGGGTTTTGGTTTTCCTTTGTCTATATTTTTTTCCAAGTCTTTATTTTAAAGGGAACGTTTGTAATGCCCGTTCTAATACTAATTCTCTCTTTCACCACAAGATGGCACTCAATGTTCACCCTTTGAGGAGTCAAAGCCAGTATTCCTCCTCAAAAATATATTAAGTACAGAATTATATAAATCTATAAAAACAATGTTTAACTTCAACAACCCTGAAAGGATACCACAAACATACATTAAATTAATGTATTCAGCGTAAGTATTTTCTGTATAACTGGAGAAAAGGGAATCATAGTATGCTAAAGAAAAATCCAGACTCAGATACAGGAACTTAGAAATCTTATATATTAACTCCTTAATTTCAAATACAGTACAGAAACATCTGGGTGGCTCAGTCAGTTGGGCATCTGACTCTTGATTTCAGTTCAGGTGATGATCTCACAGTAGTGAGATGGAGCCCTGCCTCAGGCTCTGTGCTGGGCATGGAGCCTGCTTGAGATGCGTTCTCTCTCTCTCTCTCTCTCTCTCTCTCTCTGTCTCTCCCTCTCCTTCTCCTTCTGCCCCTCCCTTGCTCACACACTCTCTCAAAATAAACAATAAAATAAAAAAATAAAATACAGTACAACTAAATCCACAGTATATTTTATAAATATAAGAAAGTTTTACGAAGGACAAAGGAGCTAACATTGTTTAATAAAAGAATTTGAGATTGATCCCAAAAAACTTTTTCCACAAAAGGTGGACTTGATTTGCGCTAGCAATTGGGTAGACAACATTTCCACATTACCTGAAAATTTTAAGCTTGTAATAAGCCTATATTAATGGGAAAGTAGAAATAATTTAGTTGCAGTTTTTAAATACGTGTTTATCAATAACTTTGGGCAAGCTGGTTAATTATGCTTCTCTCATTAATAAACGGCAGGTAATATCTACCTCTACTTAACACAGCATTTCTGTAGAGAAATTTAGGGGTGACCATCCAGGTGAAAAGGGAGGCTAGGAATTTGTCTTGAAGCTGTGTCTATACAACAAGGAAGTGGCTTGACTTGGAGTGCAAGTTGATTTGCTATGGCTTTGAAGGAGGCTGACGGGCACTACTGTGGGGTTATACTTCAGGGTACAACTATGAACTCTACAGCATGGCCAGCATTACACTAGGAAATGAAAGGATGCCTGGCACACAGTAGATGCTTTGCCATTTAGTTCCTGTTCTCTCTGTACCTCCTCTGTGTAGACAGGAGCAATATTTTCTTTTAAAGCTACAAAGAATGGAAGACTCGAGAACGAATAACTTTTATTTAGATAACTTGTTGTCTGACAAGCTTAGATTATTGGCACAGATATTTCCATGACCACATAAGTGATCACCAGACATAGAGTATGACACAAACAGTTTTATAAGGAAGAATATTCAAAAGAACAGCTTGTACTGCTTTCTGATTTTGTATCTTTCACTATTTCTCCAAAGAAAATAAACACAAACTACTGATTAGCCTCTAGATTCATATTCTTTCCTGTGTTTTAGTAGAAAAAAAGCCTTTGCTTGAATAGTCAAGAGGCAGGCAAGGCAATGGGGGAGGGAAAAAGGCCTTAGAAGTGATAGAATGACCAAACCAAATGATCGATTCATGAATATTTATGAGCTGCTTATAATGACAATAGGTTCCTAGTAATACTAACTAAAAATATGTGTAAAACTTAAGAATTTGCATAAAATATTCATAACAGTTCATTTATATTTCCAGTTTTCAATCACTCTCTATGATCATACCCTCAGAATTCCCCAAAGAGAACCATTATCTCTCTATTAGAACTAGCCTTAATAGAAGTCAGAATCTACATTTAATTTTTCTAAAAATTAACTCCTTCACATTTAACTATGAAGTAGGGAAAAGGGGGAGGTATGCATCATTCAACAAACATGCCTGAGTGCCTACAAGGTGTCAGGTCCCACACTAAAGGCAGGGAATACAAAGCGACAATAATGGCCTCGCCCTGGTCACTCTCCATAAACAGATGAATGTCTACACTACAGACTCTGAGAGAGCTATGGGAGGAGAGCATGGAGGGAAGTGGAAGTCTGAGTCAGGGACCCTGGATCTTCATGCCATCCTTTGTCAGGCAAGAGAGATGACTAGAGATGAGAAGAGAAAAGAACCATGTGCATCATGGAACTAAAATAAATGTGATCACGATAGGTGGCACTGCCCTGTTCCCTACCTGGGAACATTTTACAATTTTTACCTGTTTATGACAGAGACTATTTTCATTGTCTGAAAAATTGGGGGGCATGGGTTTTTGTCTCCCCTTCTCCTGAGGACCTAATATTTATTGTCAACACTCTTATGATTATATTTATATATAGTCTCACTCAAGAGATCAAATTCAAGACCACTTTGCAAGGTAACTAATGTTATCTCTATTCAACAGCTAAGGAAACAAGCTGAGAGCGGGTAAGAATTTCTCTAAGATCCTTGTGACCCAAAAGCTCATGCTTTCCCCTGTACTACCTCCAAAGAAGGTAGGGCCACAGTGGGAAAAGCCTGAATCATAGTGAACCTTTCAAGTACTTACTGCATACCAGATTCTGTTTGAAGAGATTTACATGTATTAATGGATTAATCCTCACAATATTCTTAAGGGGTAGTTATGGTTTTTACTGCCATTTAACAGATGAGGAGACTGAGGCACAAAGAAGTTGGATAACTTGCCCTGAGTTGGTCAGAGAGGTGGGAATTGGCAGAGCCGGGTTTGAAAGTGCAGACAGCCTGGGGCCCTGGTCGCCGCATTTAAGCACTCCACATTCCACCTTTTCACTCAGACCAAAGCCTAACTCTAGACCACCAGCAAAGACCCTGCTGGGAAACACAGCCCAGGCAGAAGGCACAAAGTGGTGAAGAGATCTTATGTCCCAGAATAATAGTGAGAAAAAAGAACTTGGTGTGGCTTAAGAATCAAGTCTTGATTGATGAGGAATTGGGAGGACAGTAGGAGGCGGGATGCGAAGCAGGAAAGATAGGTCTTTCTCTTTAATACTATGTAGATGAAAGGTTGTTAATTTGCAGTTTCTGTTTCTTTTAGCAGGAAATTTCAAGCCCAGGAAAGCGTTTTCAATATTAAAGCAGAGAAATGCATAATGACATTATATTGCATGCATGTAGAGACCAATTACTTGCTTGCAAAGATGCCCAAACATTTTCTACTTGAGACTCTATGAATTGACCACTTTATTATATTGTATTTTGATTGAACATGAGACTTCTAATAATTATTTGAAAAAAAGTTGATTCAACATATTTTAGATTTTTGCAACCTCTTGTGGCATATTTATGCCACATGAAAATTATCCAGCTAAATGTCATAGCTTTTAAAAACTTTATTGTTTTTAAACTAATCAACCCCAAAATTTAAAAGAAGCAAGTAGCATTTGATCTAAATATATTCTCATCAACCACCAGATGGCATAAGGTGTGAGAGTTTTATTCTGACAGGGTCAACCACGCACATGATAATTTCACCTATAACTTCAAAATAATGTATTTGGGAAAATGTTCTACACTCAGACAGCTCACAATTATTTCAGCCATATGTGGAAGTGGATGGAAAAGTTGAAAATGACATAGTCCTACTTTTTCTAAATTTTGGGTTCTGTGGGACGCTGGCATTACATAATGAATCAATGATCAAACAAATAAAACAAAGCAGTTCTGTTAAGGGAAATAAAAAAGGAAGTCATGTCAAAGCAAAATTAACCTTATATTCTAAGTAGCTTTCTTTAACTCTAAATGAAACTTGAAACATGACTTCAGGAAAAAAAACATGCTTGTGTTCTTCAAATTCTGCTTTTAAAAACGTTTTCTACTGCCCATAATTTATTCTGATGGTAGAGAAGTATCAGATGCAAAAGCTTTTCTCCACTCTGGCTTAAAGGGAAGCTGTCATAGAAGTCAACTGAAAAAAGAATATCCAAGTGAAAAACCCCATCTGAACTACGATGTCAAAGGATAGGAAAGTATATATTTTTTAAGAAGCTCAATTTCTTTAAAAAATTTCTTTAAATGTTTATTTATTTTTCAGAGAGAGAGACAGAGACAGAGACAGAGAGAAAGGGAGACACAGAATCCAAAGCAGGCTCCAGGCTCTGAGCTGTCAGCACAAAGCCTGATGGGAGGCTCAAACTTGTGAACTGCAAGATCATGACCTGAGCCAAAGTCAGACTCTTAACCGACTGAGCCACCCAGGTGCACCAAAGAACCTCAATTTCTACAGAAATTCAAAACAGTATATTATTTTTATTAATCCTGTATATCCTTCTAGAAATAAACAATCACACTGCTAACAAGTAGAAGGGTTAAAAACTGAGGTTAATGAAGTAAATGCAAAAAAAAAGAAAAAAGAAAAAGGATCTTTAACTCCACTAGTGTTGTGTAGCACATTCACCAAGTCCTTTGAAATAAGCACATGAGAATAAGTAACTACTATAGCCCAGCTAAACCACAGTGCTCAGAAGCAATCTTTTGCCAGCATGATGAAAAGGCAAAATTGCCTTTAGGAGTCAAGAGACCAAAGATGAGATTAAGATGTGTTCTCTAACATGGTCTAATTGTCAAAAATTTCTGAAGCTATTGTAATAATTTTATATTTTACTAGATGGTTGCTCATTAGATGAAATATGTTTGGTTCTTGAATGAAAAATTCATGGATGATGAAAAGATATTTAGAACTGTGAGAAGGATGAAAAGCTAATTGGTGATACAGAGACAGGGGGTTCTTTTTGTGTTCTTCTGATTTCTGGGTCATATGATAATAAGGATAATGGGAAATGGAGTAAGAGAAGTAATGTGGAAGGTGTTGTGAGAGTCCTTCACTGTGGCGCATGTTCAACTCTAGTTTTGGCAGCCAACAGATAAACATTAATAAAGGGAAACTCACTAGAGTAGAGTTGGGGGGCCAGAAGGTAAAGCCTTACTACCCAAATTCAAGTACAGGAAGAACTGTCCATTATAGACCCCAAAAGAAGAATCTCATTAGGAAAGAATCATCAGTCACAGATACCAACAGGGAAAGATGTTCATTCCCTCTCCTATAAGAAACTGACGACGCCAGCAACTTAGCCAATGAGAAACCGCCAGCAACTTAGCCAATGAGAAACGTCATCATCCTGAACTTGTGCTTTCAAAACAACTCCTCTCAAACTTCTTCCTTCTCTTTAAAGTGATGTTCTTCTTCCTTTGTTTGTGCTTTTGGCCTGGATTTCAAGTCCCAAATTGCAGTTCTCTGCTATTCCTGAATAAAACCTTTTTTTGCTGGTCAGATAACTTAAATTTTAAAGGTTAACAGTAGCAAAGATGTTTCCCACCTAGGTTCATAGGAAAGGGAGAGAGATACTTCTTACTCTCGTTCTTATGTGTAGAAAAGGGCATCTGTAGTTATTTCCAAAGATTTCTTTTGATGGTTAAGCTAGCCAGTAGAAAGTAGAATGATATATTTCAAGTTAAGAAGATAATACTAATTACTTACTTTAGATTCCATTCTCTAGGATGTTTTAATTCAAGTTTCTTCCGTTTATAATATTCTTCAATAAAATGTGGATCTTCAAACACTGAAATTAGAGTTTTGAAAAAGGTTCAAAGTTTAAAATAATTCACTTTTCATTAAGTTGATATGTGGCAATGATGTATTATATAGTTCAAGTCAAATTACAGTGCTCACTTTCCAAATTTCTTCCTTTTACTTGAACTTTGTATTATTGGATATTTGATATATGTTGATTTTTCTTCAAAATTTCCATTATAATGACATTTGTTTATATATCATTTGTAGTAATGAAGAAGGTGTTAATATAACTTCTATAGAAACTACAGACACCACAGTTTAACAAAATTCGAATTCAGCACCACTAGTGATAAACAAAAGGTGACACTATAGGTCTTGATATTTCACAAAGCAAGAATATACTCTGAATGAATCCCTTGCCAATGACAGAAAACTCTCGTCTCTGTTGTTGGGAAACTGCCTGTTCCATTGCCAGACAGTAAGGTCACAATGTCTTTCCTCAACCTGAGTGCTGAGTCTTCACAGGTCCTAGTTCAGACCTCTGGAGCAATACTGACCAGGTTCATCCTTTCCCCATGGGAGAGAGTCCTTCTAATATTTGAAGATACCTATCAGAACAGCCTCAGTTCCCCCAATTTTATCTTAAGATATGGTTTTCTAGAGACCTAATCATCCTGACCATCCTGGTGGTAAACTTTGCTAATGTTCTTATTAAAGTTTATGCCCAGAACTGGCTCAGGATCTTGATTTCTTTTGAACAGCAAAGATGTAAGTGGGTTACTACCTCTCTTGATCTGTGTATTATGCTTTTATCACTTCAGCTTAGATCTGCATTAGTATTTTCTGGAAATCAAAGTACACCACTGGCTCATATGTTTGCAGTTAATTATAAACCTTATGCCTTCAATAAAAGTAACATAAAATTTACTGAAAGTCAGATCATACACACAAACATCTATCTATCTATCTATCTATCTATCTATCTATCTATCTATCAATCTATCTATCTACCTACCTACCTACCATTGTCTCCCTGCTTCTTGTAATTGTCCTGGGTTTAGAGTCTTGAACTATTTAACCAATAGATGCTCTCCACCAGGCTTACCCTTATCTGGAGCTTCCTTCTAAACAATGATTGATTAACCACTGCTAGCTTGATGAACTATGTCAGTGGTAGAAACATTTACACTGAATAGTTCTCATTTTCTTCTATTAATATTATTTTAGCCAGCAGTATTCGTGTCTATTCTTTGATTTCTTCCTTCAAGCACACACAAGTACACTACATGTGTGTTCTTATAGGCTTTATTAATATTCTTTTTGTTGCTATTTGGATTTACATTTCTCCCTTCCTTTATATTAAGGAAGCAAATATGAGCTCCCTAAGGTTCTTAGTGAGATATCAACATTTCCTTTAAATGATTATAATAACTGATATTAATAGGATTGTTACCACACATTGGGAATCTGTAAAGTAGGTACATAGTGGTTACCATTACAGTATACACTTTACATATGAACAAACAGATAATTGAGCAATGTCTTCTCATTGGGACTATTCATTACTACTTAGATGAAATTTAAATTTGAGGTTTCTGTTCAAGGATAATTCATGTTTCCTTGTTTTTTTGAAATTGCCTTTCCTACATTTTCTATTTGAATACGCACATCAGTCTCTTCCTTATATATTATGAAGCCCCAAATGGCATGGTCATCCTTCCTGAATATTTCCATTAATTTTATATCATTGACTCATTTTCTTCATTGCTTTCTCTACTATCTGAGAGCTAAAAAATGCCACAGTATTTGTACAGACTTTTATTTTAATGCTTCCTATTTTATCCCTGTAGTTTTCTCATTCACCTGTTCTTGTACCATCTGATCATAAACTTCTCAAAAAGGGTATCATAATATGTATGTATCTAGACATAGAAGATGCTAAATGAGTGATGTTGATAGGAGGGAAATAATTAATGGGGGGGGGGGAGAACATGACAGCGAGCAGGAGGAAAGGACCAGTGAAATTTTGTCATTCATTCTTGAAGCTAAAATCCCCCATCATGACCATATCTTGTCTTTGTGGCAGTTTTGTAGTCTCTGGTAGAAAATTATCTTCTACTGGCTTCATGATAAACTTTTTTCTTCCTTTCCTTCTAAGGATAACTGGACATCATCTTTACTTTGTTTTTTCCATGACACATCTCTTATCCAACATCTTTATAGGTTGATCTAAAATTTTTTCCACGGCTGAGACTGTCACATCCAAAGAAATACAGTAGTATCAACTTGCCCTACCATGCTTTGTCTTCATACATGTTATCTCATACTAATCATAGAACAACTTAAAATGGATTGGAATGTTTATTTCAATGAGTAGAAATTTTAGAATCAGGTACAGAGCATTAAATGGCTAACTTAAAGTCACTTAACTCTATGTGGCAGAACTAGTACAGGGCTCTGAAGTCTCCAACTTCCAACACCATTCTCTTCCCACTGTAGCCTTTCCAACCTTGGTTGCACATTGTAATCACCTGGGGAGCTCTAAAAACTACTACCGCCAGGTCCTGCTCCCAGAGATCCTGATGTAATTAGTGTGGGGGTGTGCCTTTTACATGGGAATTGTTACAAGTTCCTCTGGTGGTTCTAATGAGTAGTCAAGACTGAGACGCACTGCATTAGAATTAGATAATGCTGCCTCTTGCATTCTGGAGACACTTGCCCTGATTGCTGGCTCAAAGACTTAAAGAACAAAAGTCTTCTAGGGTGAAAGCGAGCATCTCCATGATGTTTCAGGGTGTCTGGTCTATCTGATGACAGCAAACAAACACCAGGAAGCCTGCACTCAGTATTACAGGGTACACTGGTCTGAAGGAATTCTTTTCCTTTAACATAAACATTTCCTTATGGCGATCATATTCTGTCATTAAAGGTGCTGTTGCCCACAATCATATGTATTGGATTGTTCTCTGCCAAACTTTTATTTGCCATTCTATACTGATGGACAGAGAACGGGGGATTATCAGTGCATTTCTCCATATGATTGCCTATGATTATAAAGTAATAATTATAATTGTAATTATTGAAAAATGTACTGCATGTACTTCAGAGTTTGAATTTACATCTCAGGCTATAGAGAGAGAATATTTTTATATCATATTATGGAAGCAGTTTCAGTATATGAAAAAGAGCATTAAATATAGAGTCAGAGGAACTGGTTCAAGTCATAGAGTCAGAGCCTACTTGTACTAATAATAACCACACTTATTGAGCACTCACTATGTGCTAGGCACTATTGTATGTGCTTCAATGCTACGAGGTGTGTGCTACAATTCTACTCATTTTACAGATGAGGAAACTGACAGAGAGGTTAAGAAACTTACCCAAGGTCACACAGCTACTAAATGGAAGAACCAGGATTAAATCTCAACAATTTGGCTCCAGAATTTACACTCTTTATCAATATATAATATTCCCTCTTACCTGTGTGACCTTAGGTAAATTACTTAGCTTCTCTTGGTCTTGGTTTTCTCATCTGTAAAACAGAGTAATAATAGTAATAATGTCTGGTTCATAGGGTTGACATGCTACTATACATGACATATATTGGTTGACAAATGAATACAAGAATAAGATTGGGATGATTAAAAAATAACAGAGAGTAGACTTTGTAAACTGTATTGTACATGAACACACTTACCATTATTATGGCACACATGACTATAGGTAGATTTGTCGCACAAAGATATGGAAAAGAGTTAATACCCCAAATCAAAACACAACTGCTCATCAAAATTCATAAAAAAACTCTTAAAAGCATGCACAAGAGTTTCATAATCTTTCCAGTGATAAGGACGTAACTGTAGAAACTGAAGTTATTAAAAGTTTCCCTTTTATTTCTCAGTGCTTGAAAGAAGCATTCTGTAATCTGAAAGTTTCATCTTTATTATACACAAAATTAGGCCATTAAAAAATAGTATTGGATCTCATCTAGCTGAATTATCCAAAGGTAAAATGGCCAGCAGCACATGTAAGGTTTAACTTTAAATTTAGTTTTAATTTTTTTAATTTTTTGAAATGTTTTATTTATTTCTGAGAGAGAGAGAGAGACAGCATAAGCAGGGGAGGGTCAGAGAGAGAGGGAGATACAGAATCTGAAGTAGGCTCCAGGCTCTGAGCTGACTGTCAGCACAGAGCCCGAATCAGGGCTCGAACCCATGAATCGTGAGATCATGACCTGAGCCAAAGTCAGACGCTTAACTGACTGAGCCACCCTGGTGCCCCTAGTTTTAATTTTTAAAAAATGTTTGTTTATTTTGAGAGAGAAAGAGTGCGTGAGTATGCAAGCAAGGAGAGGGGCAGAGAGAGAGAGGAAGAGAGAGAATCCCAAGCAGGCTCTGGCACTATCAGCACACAGCCTGATACTGATACTGGGCTTGATCTTACAAATCATGAGATCATGACCTGAACCAAAATCAAGAGTCAGATACTTAACTGACTAAGCCACCTAAATTTAATGTTTAAAAATAAAGTGCTGATTATTATTGAAGGAAACCCCCGGAAACATTCTTATAACAAATCCTTAGGGGAAGAATAGGCAGAGTTATTGTAAAATCCTGTACCAATGGTTAGAATCAAAGTCTCTGAAATTCTTCTGAGTTAGAGGTAGCCACTAAAGCTCACAAAAAGGGTTGAATTACATACAATGTTAGTGATGGATGTAGAAAGGAGAACCAAGTTAAACATTTTGGTGGCAAGTCTTTCAAAGAAGAAACTGCAGTCAGTGGTGCTTCATTATTTTCTTTCATTTTTAATTGTTTCTTTTCTTTTTAAAAATTTTTAAAATGTTTTTTATTTCTGGGAGAGAGAAAGACAGCATGAACAGGGGAGAATCAGAGGGAGGGAGACACAGAATCCGAAACAGTCTCCAGGCTCTGAGCTAGCTGTCAACACAGAGTCCAACGTGGGGCTCAAACCCACAAATCATGAGATCATGACCTGAGTCAACGTCGGATGCTTAACCAACGGAACCACCCAGGAGCCCCTTTTCATTTTTTTTTTTTTATTATTGCAAGACAATCATTTCCAAATTTCCTTAAGTTCTAGCTTGTGCTATTATTTATTATTATTATTATTATTATTATGAAAATAGGCTTCACACTCAGTGAAGAGCCCAAGGTGGGGCCCAAACCCACAATCATGTGAGATCATTATCTGAGCCAAGATCAAGAGCCAGACACTCAACCAACTGAGCCACCCAGGTACCCCTATTTTTTTTCTCTTAGCAGCTTGGAGTTTACAAATGCTTCTATATATTTACATGTATTCCAAAAAGCACCATTCTTCTCCACCCCCTCCCCTCCTCCTTCTTTTTTAGAAAGAGTGTAAGTGGGGGGAAGGGGCAGAGAGAGAATCTGAAACAGGCTCCACACTCAGTGCAGACCCTGGGACCATTACCTGAACTGAAACCAAGAGTCAGTTGCTCAGCAAACTGCGCTACCCAGGTGCCTCTTCCATAAAGCACCATTCTATACCAGTTAGTTTGTTTTATGGTTGAACGAGTTGGATGATGAGCCATTCCCTAGAATGTGCCAATTGCCTCTCTACCCCTTGCTTGTTAAGGGTTCCTGCATCCTGGAACCTTTCTGAGTTCCTCAGTACCTCCACACAGGAGGTATTCATGATGTGTTTGCTGAGCTGACTAAGCAGCACCCAACCACAAACCTATGAAATGAAGTAAATATTCATGTACTCTGGTATCAAAAGTAATAAAATTCTTTATACTGATAGAATTGCTAAAGATTGTGTTTCTTAAAGCACCTTTAATAATTTTTCTTAACCACAAATCTATGATGAGGAAGGTAATGTGTGATCACAAAATAATAACTAACATCCTGAAAAGACATGTAATTTCTTAGAAGTTATTGATCTAATTTATTTTTTAATATTTGTTAAGCTTAGCGTTATTTTTTCCCTCTAATTTGTGCCTTAAAACTACACACTTTTTGGTGATATCTTGTTCTGTTGAAACCAAATATGAGACTATCACAATGATGAGATGAAATTCGATGAGATGAAAATTAAGGCAGTGATCATCAGGGTGGAGTAGAGAGGGAAACATTGGTTTTTTTTTTTTGTTTGTTTTTTGTTAAGTTGGGGAAAAGGGTGGAAGGAGAGGGAGAGTATCTTAAGCAGGAGCCCTACATGGAGTTTGATCCCACAATCCTGGGATCATGACCCAAGGGAAATCAAGAGTCTGTTACTCAACCGACTGAGGCACCCAGGTGCCCTGAAGGAGAAGCATTCTTAATGTTGTAGGAGATAAAGTAAACAAGGCTTAATCTGGGAGACAGAGAGTTCCAGGAAATGTCTATGATTCTGGTTTGGGCAAGTAAATGCAATAATGCTACTATCCTTAACCCAGAGAGGTAATAAAGGAGGGAGGCTAGGTGTTGGGGCAAGATCATGAATTCGCTTTGGGCTATCTTAGGTAGGAGTTGCCTGTAACACATGTAGGTAGGATGTCCAATGCACAGTTATAAATATGCATGCAGAATTCAGAAGAGAGCTTGGCTAGAAATGAGGCTTTGTGAATTATTGGCAGGTAGATTAATGAAAACCATGGTGACAGCTGAGGTCTCTCACAGACAGTGGGCAAAGGGAAGTGAATGAAGAAGTTTTTCCTAGGTGTGCTTGGATGGCTCAGTCAGTTGAGCATCTGACTCTTAATTTCCCCTTGGGTCACGATCCCATGGTGATGGGATCCCGCATTGGGCCCCACATCGGGCTCCAAGCTGAGCATAAAGCCTGCTTGGGATTCCCGCTCTTTCTCTTTTTTCCCTGTCTGCCCCTCCCCCACTCACATGTGCTCTCTCTCGCCCGCACGCACGCTCTCTCTCTCTCTTTCCAATAAAAAGCATTTTGCTCAAGAAAGAGGCAGAGGAGCATTGAGGAAGAAGGCAAACCATGGATAATGGTAACTAACTCAAGGAGAGTATAGCAAATGAGAGTACAAGTAAGATAAAGACTAAAAGGTTGGGGCACCTAGCTGGCTCAATTGGTGTGACTTTTTCTAAACTTAAAAAAAATGTTTTATTTATTTGAGAGAGAGAGAGAGAGAGAGAACAGGGGAGGGTCAGAGAGAGAGGGAGACACAGAATCCAAAACAAGCTCCAGGCTCTGAGCTGTCAGCACAGAGCCTGATGCAGGGCTGGAACCCACAAACTGTGAGATCATGACCTGAGCCGAAGTCAGACATTTAACTGACTGAGCCACCCAGGTGCCCTGGTTGGTGTGGCTCTTGATGTCAGTGTTGTGAGTTTGAGCCCTACACTGGGCAAGGAGTCTACTTAAAACTAAAAAAGGTAATCACTGAACCTGGAAGTTAGGGAGTCATGGGTAACTTCAGAATGCACCATTTCAGCAGGACAGACTGGATAACCTACTTGGATCCAAATAATGAAACAGCATACAAATGATTCAATTAAATGGGACCAGTAAATTGTCCAGCTCTCCCTTTCTGCCTTTTGGCTCCTAATGTATGATAGCAACAGGCGATTCTTCCCTAGACTGACCACCGCAAGCCCTAGGCTCATATGTTTCCTTGTTGTCTACTTAATACTTTCTCTGGCTTTGAGGATAATTGTGTTTAGAATCAAAAAGGCTCCTTTTGCTGTGAAGGTTTCTTTTGGAGTGAAGGGAATAAAGTAAGCCTCATGAGACTGAGAACTTCATCTTTTATCCCTCCAAATGTCTATCTTTCCTTCTGGATGTTAACGAGACTGCAGTCCAGGGCTTTATACAAAAGAGGAACTAAATTAATAGTTGTTGAATGATTCATATATAGAGGCAACAGAGAGCTTTATCACCTTCAGATTACAAATATATGTCAATTAGTCTTTGGAAGCAAGACAAGTTGAGAATAATTAAGAGATTAATATATACCAAAAGGACATGAAATAAGGCTAGATCACCTTACATGGGTTTCTATAATATCCTGTGGCTTTGGATGTGGCTATTCCAGACCATGTCCTGTAGTAATCATTAAATGAGATTGCCTTAGTTGACCTGAAAATATACATAAAAATCAGACAATGAGTATTTGCAAGTTTGCTTTTTAAAATTGTTTTATCAGATTGGACTGTTTCAGATAATGATATCTTGCCATAAGACATTGAACTGATTTGCAATTTCTAATAAATGATCACAGGTTAATGTCTCCACTAACACAAATCACAAAAAGAAAATCTTGCCAAACATTTCAAAGTGTAAAATGTGCATCTGTGTTTTTATAAAAAGAAAAATATAGGTTTAAGATATCTGCCTTTCACGACTAATATTTAAAAAAAGAATTGCAAGAAAAGCATCATAGTTGCACATTTCTCTTTCTGCAATAAACAGTTTTCTTAAGTATCTATGCCAAATTTTATTAAGATTGCCTTTATTTCCTTTTTATTATGAGGAAAATAAAACAACAGAATTGAGATCAGTTAAATTTTCACACAAAATTTTCATAGAGGAGGAAAGCCCAACTCTTTGCTAATAACCTTGCCTGCACTTTTCCTTCCCTGTGCTAATATTACTCTATTCTAATGGTAGAGGAAAGATTGTTAGAAAATACTGAAGAGGAGCTGTGAAACAGTCACTTAAATAACTACATTTCCAACTTTTTTCCATACAAACATTTTGACTGCAGAGATCCTCAACACTCTGCCAACAAAACACTACTTTGGGATATTTTCAGATGTGTGAAATCACCATTTAACTGCCTTAAGTAGATGCTGGAGCATCAGACATAAAAGACCTTATGTCTGTTTTCTTTGAAGTTCTTAGCTCTTTGGAAGAAGAAATAACTTTTCAGTTAGAACAAGTATACCAGCGTTAATTTTTCCAGGTGAATTGTAGCTACCTTGAAGTAAATACCGGACTCAATTTTGAAATGGATGGTACAATGTCTAAATTCTTTAACGCATTCATTTATTTTAATGATAATTATGGACACCTAATTTTAAGAGTAACATTTTTCAAATGCCTTATTGCTCTTGCAATCACACATAAGTAGAAATCTGAAACTGGGCGAAGATAAACTAATTCTGCTGTTATGGCACCCAGAGCTGTGTGCGGTGCTTTACACCACTAAATGACATATTAAACTAACATTAATTTTGCCAACGAAATGCTTCAGCATTTGGCAACAGAGGTAACAAAATGAAAGGCTGCATTATATCTCCTGCATGAAAAAGCTTGTGATCAATTTGCTGTCACAGATCATTTAGCAGACAACAATGACCCAAGAGGAAGGAAACTGTCAACACACTGTCTCGTGAAAAAAAAATACACCATCTTTAGACACAATCGTCTCCATTGTTTTTTTTGTCTGTTTGACGACGACCCATGACCCTCTCCCTTCCCAGTGGTGTCCTGTTCAATTTCAAACTGTTAGCCTTCAGGGGCTTTCTTTTCTTCCCCAGCATAATTAAAAATATTACTCAAAAAGGTATGACTTTGGTATAGTTTGAGTACACAAAGCAGAATGCCTTAAATATTTGAGAAAATTTGCATTTCCAATCCTGTAAAAGAGAATAAGAGAACAGTAACTCTTTTAATAATAATTCAGATAAGCTACTACGTTTACAGAGAAGTATACAAACTACATGTGTTTATAATTTGAAAAATGAACAGCAATTTCCTGAGCATTATCATTGGCATTATGAATATGAAAAAGTAGAAGTTATAATTTTAAACTGAACATCAGAGCCTATTATCCTATCAGGAAAATAAGATATATACCCAAATTAGCAAATAAAATAGTTCTATATTTAACACGTAAAGCGTTACATCATGTAGCACAGACATTTGGAGATGACAATGACAGATAGTTCTTTGGCAGTAGCTGTAAGCTAAAAGAGTTGAAGAGGAGGTGTGACTTTGTTTTGGAGGTTTTAGGGAAGGAGTCACTTAGGATATGAACCTGGAAGAGAGGGAGGCGTTTTAGCCCAGGAGAAGAGTATTAACACTAGCTCAGATGAGAAGGAGCACGGTGTGCGCATGTGCACATGCATGTAGTCCATGCTGAGGGAAGAGACAATAATAAGATAACTAACTATAGTGGAGAGTTCCAATTTCAGAGCAATTGGAATTCGACAAAATAGCTGAAACTGGGCAATGCAGGGTCTTCAGATTTAAGCAGAGAATGGGTTAGAGTCGGTTCAGTAATCTGATTTATTAGGTGATAGACAGCAATCAGAAGTTCTCGAATAAGGCAAGTAAATTATAAAACGAGTGTGTGAGTAAGAGTTTTTTTTTCTGGCTTTACTATGCAGGGTGGAGTATATGAGAGATTAAATGCAGGGAGACAAGTTAGGAAACAGATGCAGAAATTTAGGCAAGAAACACAGAGCTAAGAGGGGGTGGGGGCAGAGACTGTGAAAGGGAGGAGATGAACCTCTGACACGCTAAGGAAATGACCGGACTGGTTTTTTGATAGGGTGTGAAAGGTGGAGGAATCTGGGGGTCAAATATTCTTCTAAAGCCCAGAAGATCAGTTAGTTTTGCTATTAACAGAAAGCATCTAGAGAGTCCGAAGTAATATATGGGTTTAAATTTAAACATGGGTTTTAGGTGATGACCCTTAGGAGTGTGACTGAGAAACTGAGACTGGAAATAAGAGATTTGGGTCAAATCAACATAAAGGTTGATAGATGATGCCATTAGGGAAAACAAACATAGAAAGAGTAAGTAAGTGTTTAGAAAAGAAAGATCAGGAGTCAATTCAGAGTTAAGAGGAGCCAGTGAAGGAAACAAAAAGAATCCTAAAGGGGAGGAGAGAGTCATGGTAGTGCTAGTTCATGCAACATCCCAGCCATAACCCAAGCCTACTGATTAAACCTCCTACAATCTCCGGATATTTAGTCATGTAGCATCATGATTAAGAGTACAGGCTCTGGAATCATCTGGCCTGTAAACACTCAGGTACTGCTACTTGTTAGCTGTGTGACTCCAGGCAGAACACTATTTCACTCCTGTTTCCTCATGTATAAAATTAAGCCAGAACTTTCTCCGGTAGTTTGGTGAGCATTCAGTGAAGTCATCCATGGGAAGAGCCAGGCAGGGCGTTTAGCATCCCTTAACCCCCAGTGTCAGCTACAGTGCCTTGAGTAAGTACCTCATCGTTTCTCTTTTGCAAACTCTCAACAGTTTCCTAATTGTTTTTCTCAGTCTCTCCCTATTCCAGGGAATAGTGCCTCTGCTTAAAGACCATGTTCAGTGACCAAATTCTACAGGATGAAGTCTAAACACTTTCAAATAGAACTCGAGGTGTGTTAGCATCTGGACATCTCCAACTGTTTCTTCCACTGTTCATCTGTACATACAGAGGCCCCATCATATGAAACTCCCTGCTGAGCCTGAGTTTACCACAGTTTTCTGTATGTGTGCAAGCAGTCCTATCTAGAGACTCATTTGTCTCCTGTGCTTGTCCAACTCTTACATACCAAGGTTCCAGTCCAGTGAAAGTAGTATGTAGGTGAAGGGTGTCACGGTGGATACTGTGGTTGTCTCTCCAATAGTATCTATTCCATTCTTCCCCCTTATGTACATGCCATTCAGTCTGACAGGACTGACCTCCACCCTGACTATAAGCCAGGTCCTGATGGCTCTAAGGCTTTCTGACAATGGTAACTATTTAGGGACAATACGACCTAAAAAGATCCAATGAGACTGAAATTTATTCTCACTTTCCAGTGAACCCCGATATTTGGTAATGTCAATCCTCTTTGTTCTTCTTCAAGATTGTCTTATCCTAAAACCGTTGCATTTATAGATATACTTTAAAACCATCTTGTGAAAAAAAAAAAAACATCTTGTGAATTTCCAAGGGGGGGGGAAAGCTGCCGAGATTTTGACTGAGGTTGAACTGAATCTATACATGAATTTGGAAAGAACTGACATTGCAATAATATTCAGTCTCTCCAAAGTCACAAATATTGTATATCTATTTCTTTAGTCTTTGAAAATGTCTCCCAGATACATTTTATGGGTTTTGGCATAGGTGTCTTATTCATCTTTTGTTACATTTTGATACTACTGTAATGGCATTTCTAATACTTCCATTTCTATGTATTGATTGCTAGTATAGAAAAATATAGTTGCTTTAAAATTTTTTCAAATGTTTATTTATTTTTCAGAGAGAGAGAGAAACTCGGAGTGTGGGTGAGGGAGGGTTAGAGAGAGAGGGAGACACAGTTTCCAAAGCAGGCTCCAAGCTGTGAGCTGTCAGCATAGAGCCAGACGTGGGGCTCGAACTCACAAACTGTGAGATCATGACCTGAGCTGAAGTTGGCTGCTTAGCCAACTGAGCCACCCAGACACCCCAGTTGCTTTTTAAAATGTTCATCTTCTATCCAGGGACCTGGCTAAATTAACTTATTAATTTTCAAGCTTTGTACATTCATTTGGATTTTACTATTATATGATTCCATTATCTGTGAGCAAAGATGGTTTACTTCCTCCTTTCCAAACTTCATAACTTTTTTTCCTGGCTTCATTGCACTGACAAGGACTTCTAGTGCAGTGCTGAATAGAAGTAGTGATAATAGACATATTTGTCTCATTAAATTCAGGAGGAAAGCACTCAACGTTCCACATTTAAGTATGAAGTTTGCTGTTAGATTTTTATAGATTCCTTTCATTGGAATAAGGAATTTCTTCTCTATTCCTAGTTTGGTGAGGATTTTTACCATGAATGGGTGATAAATCTTAGCAAATACTTTTTCCTGATTCACTGAGATCATTTTATGGTTTTTCCCTTTACTTGGTTAACTTAGTGAGTTACACTGATTTTTAAATTTTAACCCAAACTGACTTTCCTGAAATGAAGCCTTCTTAGTCATGATGTATTACCACTCTTAATGTATCAGTAGATTCAATTTGCTAATATTTTGATTAGGCTTTATGTTTCTGTGTTTATGACAGATTATGGCCTATAATTTTTCTTTCTTGTAATAATCTCAGATTTTAGAATCAGACTTTGGAAGTTTGGAGCTATACCCATTTTCTCTATTTGGTGAAAAAAATTGAATACTTTTCTTCAAAAACTTTTATTTTAAATTTTGAAATACAGGCATACCTCATTGTAATGTGCTTTTCAGATACTGCAATTTTTGCAAATTGAAGGTTTCTGTTCAATTTGAAGCAAATTGTCAAGCGAATCTGTGCCAGTTTTCCACCAGCTTTTGCTCATTTCCTGTCTCTTTGTCACATTTTGGTAATTCTCACAATATTTCTAACTTTCTCATTATATTAGTTACAATGATCTGTGACCAGCGATCTTTGATGTTACCACAGCAATTGTTTTGGGGTGCCATGAACCTCACCTGTGCAGTACGGCAAATTGATAAAAGTGCGTGTTCTGACCACTCCACCCACTGGCCGTTCCCCTGTCTCTCTCCCTCTCCTCCAGCCTCCCTATTCTGTGACAGAACAATATCGAAATTATTCCAACTAATAACCCTACAATGGTCTCTAAGTGTTCAAGTGAAAGGAAGAGTAGCAGAAGCTAGACATGACTAAGCTTCGTAAGGAAGGCGTATCAAAAACTGAGATAAGCTGGAAACTAGGCCTCTTGAACCAAACAGCTAATTTGTGAAGGCAAAGGAAAAGTTCTTGAAGGAAATTAAAAGTGCTACTCCAGTAAACACAGGAATGACAGAAAGCAAAACAGCCTTAACACTGATGTGGAGAAAATCTGCATCGTCTGGACAGAAGATCTACCCAGGCACAACATTCCCTTAAAATAAAGACTAATCCACAGCACGGCACTAACTTGCTTCATTCCACAAGGGCTGAGAGAGGTGAGGAAGCTGCAGAAGCAAGTTTGAAGCTGGCAGAGGTTGGTTCAGGGGGTGTAAGGAAAGCAGCTGCCTCTGTAACGTAAAGGGGCAAGGTGAAGTGGCAAGTGCTGATGTAGAAGCTGCAGCAAGTTCTCCAGAAGCTTTAGCTCAGATAATAACATACATGATATTTCATAACCCATCCTTCACCTCCTTTTAATGCAAGTAAAAGTGTGCAGAATCATGTCCAAAAAGACACTTCCATGTCCTTGATATATAGCAACCAATCCCCTTCTCCCTCACTCCCCCACCCAGCCCCCGGGGCTTTGTACCTCAGGTCCTGATACACTTTGGTTGTCCCTGGCATCTGGATTCACTTTTACTTTTTATTCTGGAGGTCAAATTACTTTCCCTTGGGTCAGGCGGTGGGGAAAGAAGCTCTCTCACATCTCCATGCTACTGAAAGTCCTTCTGCTCTGGTCTGAATGTGAATTCCTATTCTCCCTTTAGAAATCACCCCAGGCATCACCTTCTCCTGGAAGCTGGTCTTTATACGCCCCTCCTCCTACTCTGGCACTCAAGCTTTAGGAAGATATTTCTTCCTCTGTGCTCCTCCAACATCCAGATCTTATCTCTGTAATAGGACTTATTATAAGTTTTAATGTAATAAAGCAATTAGTAGGTATGGAATTAGTAGGAATATTAAATTGCATTTAACAGAGGAGATACCAGTGATAGGTGACTTGGTGAAAAAGTCTAAGCCTCTAAAGGAGGACTTTAAAAAAAAAAAAAAAAAAAGATGGGGCGCCTGGGTGGCTTGGTCGGTTGGGCGTCCGACTTTCGCTTGGGTCGTGATCTCGCGGTTCGTGGGTTCGGGCCCCGCGTCGGGCTCTGTGCTGGCTGCCAGCTCAGAGCCTGGGGCCTATTTCGGGGTCTGCGTCTCCCTCTCTCTCTGGCCCTCCCCTGCTCGCGCTGTCTCTCTCTCTCCGAGAAATGAATAAAAATATTAAAAAAAAAAAAAAGCTACAGGGGAAGAAGTTTCTACTCAGTATGACTCATTTTATTTTATGTTTTTTATTTATTTCTAGGAGAGAGAGAGAGAGAGAGACAGCGTGAGCAGGGGAGGGTCAGAGAGAGAGAGGGAGTCACAGACTGAAATGGGCTCCAGGCTCTGAGCTGGCAGTCAGCACAGAGCCCAACGCGGGGCTTGAACCCATGAACCGCGAGATCATGACCTAAGCGAAAGTCGGACGCTTAACCGACTAAGCCACCTGGGCGCCCCAGTATGACTCATTTTAAATATGATCCCATCTGACTTTAGCATTCCCCCCAACCATGATCCCGGTATTAGCCCTGTGACCTTCCAACTACATCCTTTGGTAGAAGCTACTCCCTAGATGGTATTGCAGGACTGACAGTCAGGCACACTCCCTGCACTGTCTTGTCTTCAGAGAAGAGCTTCCAATCCTGGATTATAAATCACCCGAGATCAAAGCTTATGTATTATTCAGATGTGTGTCCTCAGTATGGGAGCACAGTGTCTACCACAGAGCAAATGCTCAGTGAATGTATTTTAAATAGTCAGAAGCTGTTCTTCCAGAAGCTGCCCTGTATCTTGTTAAGTGGCATCCTACAGCCCATGTGCAAACTTCCCACATGATAAGCACAAGTCCGAACCATTTTTAATTAATGAACATCAACTGGATTCCCCTGACTATATTCTACTCAATTGTCTAGACTTTGTCTATGTTTTGCTTTATCTTTGGGAAACAGGATCTTAACTGTCTGGCTGGACCTCTGGAATTCATTTCTATAATCAGGTTAATTCTTTTAGCTCATGAAGTTGTGTAAAGTCCTAGCATGTGGTGCTGGACAGACAATGCGAAGAGCAGCATCTCTTTTGGAAGGACTTCTGTGAGACCTCAGTGTAAAACTCTACATAAAAACTAGAAACTAGGGACACCTGGGTGGCTCAGTTGGTTAAGCGTCTGACTTCCACTCAGGTCACGATCTCACAGTTTGTGAGTTTGAGCCCTGCATGGGGCTCTGTGCTGACGGCTCAGAGCCTGGAGCCTGCTTCAGATTCTGTGCCTCCCTCACTCTCTGTCCCTCCCATGCTCATACTCATGCTCTGTTTCTCTCTCTCTCTTAAAAATAAATAAATAAACCTGTTATCTCCTAAAGGATACAATCGCATCATCCCTAACTCTCAACATTTTCCTTGGGAACCTTATATTTTCCTAAATTGCTTGGCTTTTTGTGATCTGTAAATGGTTTGTGCTCATTATACTGATAACATGTTTTTTATCAATAATAAAAAATGAAAAAGGAATAGGCAAATTCATATAATTACATTCAATTTTAATTCAATAATCTACAAAGAATTCAATCACTTTTCCACATTCTTCCCAAAAGCAACATTAAAAAAAAAAGCATTGTAAGAGGAAAAGAGATCTACTTCCTTTTCTAAGTTAAAAAGTGAAAATTTGGAACACCTGGTTGGCTCAGCTGGTTAAGCATCTGACTCTTGACTTCAGCTTAGGACATGATCTCATGGATTGTGAGATGGAGTCCTGTGTCTGACAGCACAGAGCCTGCTTGGGATTCTATCCCTCCCTCTCTCTCTGCCCCTCCCCTGCTTGTATTCTCTCTCTCTCAAAAATAAACAAACTTTAAGAAAATAAGTAAATAAATAAATAAATAAATAAATAAAAGCAAACATTTAATTATGATAAAAAATATAAACAGTTTAAATCAATAGTCCTTTTAGTAAATAAATTGAGGAACACCTGGCTGGCTCAGTTGGCAGAGCATGCAATTCTTGATCTCTAGGTCATGAGTTTGAGCCCCATATTGGGGGTAGAGATGAAAGAAAGAGAGAGGAAGGAAGGAAAGAAGGAATGAAGGAAGGAAGGAAAGAAGGAATTGACATAGAATATATAAAGAAAAACTTACCTGGGGCACATGTGTGGCTCAGTTGGGAGAGCATCCAACTCTTGATTTAGGCTCAGGTCATGATCCCAGGGTCATGTGTTCAAGCTCCACATTAGGCTCTGCACTGACAGCCTGGTTGGGATTCTCTCTCTCCCTCTCTCTCTGCCCCTTCCCTGCTCACACATGAGTGTGCACTCTCTCTCTCTCTCTCTCAAAATAAATAAATACACGTTTTTAAAGAAAAACTTACCTGATAAATTTATCTGGATCTTTAAGTGACTCACGGCTGTCATCTCTCACTGTAAAGAAAAATATGAAAGGGTTCTGGTTGACTTGGAAGAAGAAATAAATGGTTTTATGTACACTCTTTACAAACCCTTTAAAATAGTGATAAAAGAATGAAACTTAAGTATAAAACCTCAAGGAGAGCAAAAGAAAAAACAGTAAGAAAATCATCAAGACGAAAGGAGTCAAGTGGTAACCGTCTTAGTCAAAAATTTGAAATCGGATGACACGATGAGGGGACACCAATAAAAAGCATGTGAATTTACCCTTCAGAACCTGAGAAAAAAATTTAGTAATTGGAGATGCCAGATGCCTCTGCCTATGTAATCTGTTGTACAAACCAGAGCACAGAGTGAAAGGGGGTGCTAGAAATAATTATACCAGGACTGTCCCAGGCAGCCTGGGGTACATGAGCAGCCTTGTTATCAGTAAGAGAGACAGTGTCCAGGCCCAAATGAGGATGACAGGATTTGGGAAGGTCACTGGTACCTCCGTCATCTGGGTTTGAGCTCAGAGCTTAGTGTGTTCTTGTCAATACGCCAAGGCGGAGACCTGAGACCTAGCTGTTCAGGCTAGACAAACATCACGTTATGGAAAGTTTGGGGAATGAGAGGCATTTGCATGTCTGCATACCAAATACCAGGCTTAGGCTTGGGCTAACAAAATTAATTCCAGACCACTGATTATGAGGGAGAAGTCCCCCATATATTCAAGGTATGTTCCGGCACAAGGCAGGGCCAAGCCTGCGGATTCTGGACAATAGTGGCTACAACCTTATAGGCCTGGGGAAGGTAGAACTGATTGTAGCTACTTCAGTGTTTTCGAACAACAGAGAGGAAATTGCCCTTTTCTATCTGAAAATCCTTCAAATATTTGAAAACAGCTTTTACAGCTGCCTTCTATCATTTCTTCCATTAGCTAAATGTACACAGTTTCTTCAGCTCAGGGAACATGATGCTCCAGACTGAGCACGCAGGTAACCTGAGATGAGGGCCCAGCACACCAGAGTAGTGTAGGGTTTTCATACAACACGTACCTAGTGGAAGGGTACTTTCTGTGTAGTGGTTCACCTTAAGTTTGTGATTAGATAACTCCCAAGAAGTTCTGCTACCAAGCCAGCTCGCTCATTCTTTACTGGGAAATTTTATTGCTTTGATCCCAAATGAATAACTTTATGCTCATCCCATTAAATTCGGAGGCACAGGGAAGGGGAAGGCCTGGGTGAAGCTCTGACTCTGCAGCTTGCTCTCTGTGGCCTTAGGCCACCCACTTCATCAGCGACCCTCGGCTTCCTCCCTGCGGAAGAGGCTGAGTGTCAGATGAATAAGTGCATGTGAAAGCATTTTGTAAATGATGAAGTAAAATCAGGATCTGAGTTTACTTGCATTTTTTTTCATTCATTCTTTCTACAAGTTTTTATTCAATACCTACAACCAGACACTACACTGGGTACTGAGGGTGGAGTTCTAGCCTCTAATCCACGCCTCCAGAGAGGATACAATTCACTGCCTCCTGAGTTTCTCTTTTATACAATTATCTGTTCCAATTTTGTGTTACCTAAAACTATGGTAATTCCTTTTATGCTATTTCTAGAGCTCTTTATTATTGTTTATCTTTTAAACAATATGAAAGATGACTCTTGCAGCATTCTGGTGAGACTTTTTTTTCAAGTTGTTACAAGTAGGGGCGCCTGGGTGGCTTAGTCAGTTGAGCATCTGACTTCAGGTCAGGTCATGATCTGATGGCTCATGAGTATGAGCCCTGTGTTAGGCTCTGTCTCTCTCTATCTCTCTCAGAACTAAATAAACATTTAAAAATGTTTTTAAGGGGCGCCTGGGTGGCTCAGTCGTTAAGAGTCCAACTTCGGCTCGGGTCATGATCTCACGGTTCGTGGGTTCGAGCCCCGCATTGGGTTCTGTGCTGACAGCCAGCTCAGAGCCTGGAGCCTGTTTCGGATTCTGTGTCTCCCTCTCTCTCTGCTCCTCCCCCACTTGTGCTCTGTCTCTCTCTGTCTCAAAAAAATAAAAATAAAAATAAAAATGTTTTTAAAAGTGTTACAAGTAATTTATTCTCACTGGATGCAGTTTTGCACAGAAATCCACAGAGTTCAAAACCCTCTAATTTAGAGTGAATGAGTTTTCTGCTACTTCTCCCCCGCCTCCCTCCCCCTTAGCAGCTGTCTCTGCTGTGTCACAGACGCTCTTTCCCTCTGAAGCTGCAGGAGGTCCGTGTCTTCATGGTACCACAGGCCCCACTCCTAGTCTGGCTGGGATGGCAGGCGAGCTGATAACCTTTTACTGTCTTGGATTTCCACATATTTCACCAACATAACTAAAGACTATGGTGAAAAGCTGCCCAAGTTGTATTCACTCTGTCACTCCTGTGCAGGGAGATCGGGGGACTGGGGCAGTTTTCTGTCTGACGTGACGGCTCGGCTGGAGAATCGAAGGGAGTGCAGGATGGCAGCTACCAGACGGGAGGATGAAAGAAGGGACCCTTCAGTTCTTTTTCTCAGCCTTCCTTTTTGCAGGGCAAACCTAAAACCTATTGCACAGAATCATTTGCTATAGAAAATCCTTTAAAACCAGTTTTTAAATTTCCACTTACGAGACTGTGGACACAGCTTTGTTATAGAACCTTTTTCTATAATGATAGTACTGTAGGGCTCGCTGAGGGTTAAGTGATATAAACTGTTCATTCATTCATCCCACAGACAGTAGCTGAGTATGGAGGATACAGTTATGGATGCTGCCGCAGCCCAGTAGGTCAGCAATGCGGTCAGAGGGAAGCAGGAGCACTCCTCTGTGTATAAACCAGTTTCCAAACTGTCACGTATTGGTTGAGGGACTCCACGACTATCACAATGTGTTTGAAGATACTGAAAAAGATGCCTTTCAACGCCGCGTGATTTGCACCAGACCCAGAAGCCCTATGGAGGAGCACATGAACTCAGTCACCATTGCACAGACCTAGCTAATGAACTGGCAGGCCCCAGAAGGGGAGCGGAAAAAGAAAGAGTGGACGTCTGAACCAAAAATTACATGAGAGCTCAGTCTGGCAGAGCGAGTCTGAACAGCAATTGGGGAAGGAATGCCAGCTATGACACTTGGTTGCTGTGGGCTGCTGGCAGGGGGAGGGGCAGGACATAGAGGAAAGAACTGTCCCTAGAGGCCCAACCCTCATTTGTGGCAAATCCCTCTGGTCCTAAGAAGCCAATAGCATTACTCTGCTGACTGCACAGAGAACACGGGAGCAGTGGAGACGAAGGAGTAAGTCATGACGAGGTCACTGGCAGGATGAGAGTGAGCAAAACAAAGGTATATACATAGGTATATACAAAGGTGTGTGTATATATATATAAATATACATACATATATATATAGATACATCTATATACATACATCTATATATATACATACATCTATATATATACATACATATATATACACATACATATATATATATATACATACATACACACACACACACACACACATATATATATATATATATATATATATATATATATATATATATATATACATACACATATATATATACCTTTTAAACGCCACTGGTCAATAGAGCAGAAAGATTCAAGAGCCTCAGGTGTCATTTCCACATGGACTCTTAGAAGGAACACACTGGGGAAGAACTCTTCAGAACAAAGAGCTGAACATATTACTTACTAATCAAGAAGAAAGGAATTCCAGATCAGTAAGATCTGGGGTATTGCAGATGAAATCTGGGAAATATCCATTATAGATCAAAGAGTTAAAATCAGATGTCATGTCTCTGTGATGGGTAAATAAGTTTCAGTTGGTATCATCCATCCATATGACCATAACATTTAAAAATCCTAAGCTTATGATCTCTGATAATCTTTAAAAAACAACTTTTGATTGCCTTTTTGATGACTGACTAGCTTGACAAAGCGGTGCAGTAGGAGAGATCTTAATATGATTTCATTACTGAATATGGATACAGAAAATATTCCCTTGTGTAACAGTTATTTGCTAGGTCATTTGTTTACTATAAATGCATAATTAATAATTGGCAAAAAACAATAAGTAGGCACTTCTTACATTGTGATGGTTGGCTGAAAAGTCTTAGAACTATTTGTTTGTACAGAGATTCATCTTTAATCAACATTTGGGCTGCTTCCAAATTCACTGGATTTTCTAGCACTGGATTAGAAAGCATAACCTACAGGAAAAAAATAGAGAAAATTTAGTTTTTAAAGTAAACTTTTTTGTCAGAGCAGAAAGATAAGCTGACACATACAAGAATAATAGCATTTATTAGATGTCTACTATGCCTCCATCTGGAGACAGATATGAAGACAAATGAGACATTGTCCCTACTCTTCAGAAACTCTTGATCTACTTTAGTTTTATATTGTACATTCATGAGCCAAACAAAGCAAGTTATCAGTTCCTTCCTATGACCTATTTCTTTCTACCCCATGAATTTAAGTTCAATTTATGTATAAAGGAAACTAAACATTAGGAAACACTGAGACATTTCCATTAAAAAATCAAAGTTTACGTTTTATTTTTTTAATGTTTATTTGTTTTGAGAGATACAGATAGAGAGAGAGCATGCGCACAGGGAAGGAGCAGAGAGAGAGGGAGATAGAGAATCCCAAGCAGGCTCCAGGCTGCCAGTGCAGAGTCCCATGTGGGATTCCATCTCATGAACTGCAAGGTCATGACCTGAGCCAAAATCCAGAGTCGAATGATTAACCAACTGAGCCACCCAGGCACCGCAAAAGTTTACATTTTAACATAGACCATATTTAGATATGGATAAACAAGCATATGTATTAAGGCTGTGTATACTTCATTATTGCTCCAGATCACTGAATGATTAATTTGGTATCTGTGGTTTTCAACTGCTGCTGTAGCAAATTAGCACAAATTTAGCAGCTTAAACAATATGAATTTATTATCTCATATTTCTATAGGTGGGAAGTCTGGGGTGGTTAGGCTGGTTTCTCTTTTCCAGATTTAACAAGAGTAAAATCAAAGCGTCGACTGGCTGGGCTCTTATGAGAGGTTCTGAAAGAATCTGTTTCTAAGCACATTTAGGGTGTTTGTTAGCTGAATTCAGACCCTTGCATGTAGGACTAAAGTCCCTGTTTCTTTGCTGGCTGTTAGCTGGGGGCCATCCTTAGCTCCAAGAGGTCTCTTGCAGGTTACATTTGGACCCCTACATCTCAGAGAAATTGAGGTATCAAGAGCCTTTCTTATTCTTGGAATTGCTCCGATGCCCCCTCCTGCCACAACCATTTTCCTCCTTCCACTGTATGTCTCTGAGTGACTGTTCTGTCTTCCTCTTCCGTTGGTTAAGAGGCCATATAATTACCTGGGGTCCCCCTGTAAAATTCGGGGTTACCTTCCTATTTTAAGGTCAGTTGATTAGTAACCGTAATTCCATCTGCAAAGTCCCTTTACTGAATAACCAGATGATGGGAGTCTTAGAAGGATATCTTTAAAATCCTGCCTGCTATTGTATATGTGCATCTGGAGAAAATAGGGTGACCAGTAGTAACCAAACCTTAATAGTTTGGCTAGATCATGATCCTGTTTATTTAGCACCTCAAATTTTTATCATTCAACCAAACTGCAAATATTTATTCAATAATTCAGTATTTTGATGATTACAACATTCAAATTAGATAATAAAATGCAGCCAAAATAATAACTACCAGAATACCTACGTGTAGATGCAGGTGGATAACTGTGGCTTATGTGTCACGGAAACGACGGCAGTCGTGACCAATGAAAGCAATAATCTGACATCTGATATTTCATAAGCAAGAAGATTTGCTGCTGTTATAGGAGTTTTTCTGTTTGGAAAACACATCTGAGCCATATTTCCAAGAATATTGTAAGTTGTTTGAATAAGGATTCAGTGTGGGCTGCACTATACCTTTCAAAGTGGGTAGGAACCAGATGAAACTTATCTTCAAGAATAAGGTTTTGGTCTTTGGCTGGAGAGATAATCTTACTCAGAGGCAGGTCTAGCAAAGTTTATTCAATCGTCTTCATGTTGACACTGTGCCCAAGACCTTTTCGTATAATGTGTACACAAACTACTACACGTACTTAATGATTTTTAAGAACTGGAATATATTCAAACGTATAAATCAGACAGCCTGCTAAAATAGCAAAAAAATAAAGGCCCAACGTTTAAATTAGCCATGTGATAGCATGAAAGAACATCAAGCAGATTTCCAGAGGAAAAGTACAAAAAGAACTGAAGCATCAGTAAGCAACTGTAACTGTAGCTACAATTTACAATTTTCAATTAGTTAAATTAAACGAATTTGGAATTCTTTTATGGATAGGTATTGGTATTTACCTTAGCACTATATATTGAAGCATAAGTGTTCTTACAATCTTTTATAAGATTACAAAAATTTTAGGAGGAGATGATGAGTAGAGCTGGACCTTAAAATCCTTTAACCAGGTTTCAAATGCTACGCCCTTGAAAAACAACGTGATAATTATACATATGTCTCATCTGTTATTTAAAGGGAAGTATTCAGAAATGATGGTCTATCTGTGTACTGTCCATTACAGTAGGCACTGGCCATATAAATGAGAAATCAAGTTCTCCTCAGTTACAGTAGCCACATTTCAAGTTCTCGGTAGCCATGTGACTAGTGCTCACCATATTGGACATTTCCATCAGTGCACAAAGTTCTACTCGGTACTGCTGATCCTGAAGGGACTATTATATAGTAATTAAAATATCAACTACAGCAATACAAAAATAACTTGAGATGAAATGTCAAGTGAAAAATAAGCAGGTCAAGTAATTTCTAGATATAAATCATAATTGAAACAACGTAATAATTCAGGTTCACTCTTTCACTGGTGTTACTTAGTACCCACTGGCAGCATTGTGCTGGGTAGGTACTGGGGAGCCACAGATGAATTGTACCTGTTCTGACCTCGATGAGCTTGTAGTTCAACAGGAGAAGACAGATAAGAAACTAGGATGTGCTTTACAGTATTACAGTGCTCTGAGAGAAATCTGTTTAGAGTACAACTCACTGGATGGGGGACAAAAGAAATTCCTCAAACACCAAAGCCATCAATTCTACCTCTGAAAGAAGTCAGGAAAGACATCCCAGTGGAGGACTCATTTGCCCCGACTCTTCCGATGGGAGCATCTGCTTGCCAGGCAGACTGAGCAAGAGGGAAGGAGAAAACGGGTTGTCAGGCGGAAACCAGACTGGGCATTTCTCAAGGTCCAAGACTTGCTTGAGTTTGTAACTTTAGAATCAAGAGCTCTATAAACGCTTTTTAACCTGAACTGCACCAAGCACTGTGAGTGAATCAAAGCATGAAGACATAATACGAGTGGGGCTTCATGGTATGTTACGGAGAGTATGAAGCCCAGGCATGAGGACAAGTGAACTGTTTGTCAGGCAACAGAACTGAGCTTGACCCTGTAGTTAATGTGGAACTGAAAGATTTTAAGCAAAATCATAGGAGAAAACATTACAGGGAAATGTTAATAACAGCAGGGTTAGGAGTTTTCTTTATGACTATCAGTGATTTTCTTTTTCTTTTACTCTCTTACAGATCTTTTGGAATGTGAGCATGTTTGTTTTATAAATCTCTCTGAAAACTAAAAAAACAAACAACTCTGCCATCTATTGGCTTTCCATGATATATTTGGCAGTGCTTTGCTGTCACTTCGCATTACTGGTTAAATGTAAGAACAATCATAATATTAACCAGTTGTTATTGGGTTTTTTTCTTGGAACACTCATGATTCTAAGTACATGTGCTAATTTATTTAATCCTCACGAGTTATACAAGGGAGTTACGAACAGCCCCATTTTACTGATGGAGAAATCCAGGTATTTAGAAGTGAAGAAATTTGTCCAACGGTACAAAGGTGTCATGTGAAGTGACAGAACTAAGCACTCTAAATGCAGAGCCCCAAATCTTCCTTTTATTAAATTATTCTGCAATTCAAATTGTCTATCATTTCATTCTAGATATCCCTCATTCTTTATATCCTGGGAACATTCAGTTGTACTACTCTTAAGGCAGATTCTAATTTGGGTGAAAGAGATAGGAATATGACTCACTTTGAAGGAATCCAGAAAATCAATCCCACATATTTGCATATCACACTCACTTACTTCTTTCCAGTGTTTGCTCAAATCTCTCTTCCCAAACATAGCAGGGCACAGGTAGGTGCTCAGTACATATTTGTAGAATGAATGAATGAATAAATTTGAGCATTAATCTTTAAAAGAGATTGCTTTCCTCAGTACATGAAGATGACTAGACAATTTTTTTTTCAAAAATAAGAAATAGGATTTCTAACTCTACATGACTGAGAGAATTTAAGTAAGCCAGAATACTTTATTCTCTAAGTCTTCCAGGTAATCAACATTTAATAGTATATCTTCAGATATTATTAAAGGTGTAAGTAGGTCCATGGAAAAGACATTGCTGGGCTGAAATTGTAGGTGATCAGAGCAAGTGCTACCGAAATAATTTATTTTATCACCAGATGAGAAAGGAGACTCATTAAGGGCCAGAAATAACACAACACTAAGGCATGCTTCTTAGGACCATGCATCCAAGGGGCAAGGGGGAATTCCAGAAACAGGCAACAGTCTGAGGGGAGGAAAAAAAATCTCTGATTTAATTATTTCCTGGGCTTGATATGAAAGCTTATAAAAGAGCAAGCAGCTAGCACTGTCAGAGCTGTGCTAGCTGATAAAGCTGAACATTTTAAGTTGCAGCTATTTGATTCACCTCTCTGAGCAAGGCAAGATTCATGAATGAAGAAAGATCATATCCAATGTTACAAAGTGAAGTTAGAAGTCAAAAGAAAACTTAAGACTATATTTCTAGAATTGAAACCATCCAGTTCTTTTTAAAATAAAATATGTATTCTCTCAGTGTAAAGGGTACTATCAATTCACTTTAAAATAATAATCTTTAGGGGCGCCTGGGTGGCTTAGTCGGTTAAGCGTCTGACTTTCGCTTAGGTCATGATCTCGCGGTTCGTGGGTTCGAGCCCCATGTCGGGCTCTGTGCTAACTACCAGCTCAGAGCATGGAGCCTGTTTCAGTCTGTGACTCCCTCTCTCTCTGACCCTCCCCTGCTCATTCTTTCTCTCTCCTAGAAATAATAAATTTAAAAAAATTAATAAAAATATAATCTTTATAAGTTCCATTTTATAGCCTTGGTATAAAAATGTTATTGATTTACATAAGATTACTCAAATCCTTCAAATGTTTAAATATGCATTGTACATCTTATTCCTTATATTTTGAATAACTGGGAGAGTTGAAAGTATTAATGAGAACATTAGGAGGGTTTGGGTGGCTCAGCCGTTTAAGCATTTGACTCTTGATTTTGAGGTCATGATCTCACAGTCATGAGATTGAGCCCCATGTTGGCCTCTGAGCTGACAGTGTGAAGCCTGTTTGGGATCCTCTCTCTCTCTCTGCCTCTCCTCACTTCTCAAAATAAATAAACTTATAAACAAAATGAAAGAGAGCACTGTATTACTCTGTTCTTACCTGGAGGGTAAGTAAGATGCTGCTCAATGTATAGCTTGTATTCCACTTAGCAGGGTCGTCCAAAAAATCTATACAGGCTCGGCCAGTATTTTGGTCTACTGTATTGAAATAATACATTAATATTGACACATATAATAAAATTATTATTTATGACTTATGAACATCAAAATATGATAGGAAAAATTAGAAAGCAGATGAGAAAGTAGAAAAGTATTTTCAGTGAATGTGACTGGCAGTTTACATAGTGTAGCTGTTAAAAGTATGGGCTTTGGTGTCAGACACACATTGATCTGAATGTTGACTCTACCACTTGTCATCTCTGCGATGTTGAACAATCTAACTTTACCTCCCTAGGTCTCACCTTTCTAGTGTGTGAAAGAGGGATATGATGAAAGAACGTACCTTCACTGAAAAGAATTAAAGAATCAAGTAGCAAATGACATGGTAGTAAATCCTCCCAAATGACATGATAGCAAATCCTCCCAAAATGATTGATATTACTATTAATAAGTTTGATTAATATATAAAAACTTTTGTAAATGAATAAGAGAAACATGCCTACCCTAATAGAAAAATCTTGAGAGAAAAAACGAAGAGGTGAAAAGAAAATTTTGAAAAGGCAAAAAGAGAGATGTTGGACTTGACACTGTATTGTGAAACTACAATAATTATAACCGCAGAGTAGGATGTGAGATTCAACAATGTGATAAGAGCCTTTGGAAACAAATCCTACTATGTATTACAATTGTTGTATGTTAAAGTGTAATTATGAGTCAGTAGCAAAAGAAAAGATTATCGATGGCATTAACAAGCGTTGTACAAACTACTCATTGTCCTCTGGTATTCACTCTTCCTTTCTTCCATTTCTTCTGTGATAAGCAGCTCTATGCCTGCCCACATCTTCATCCCTTTGTGTGGCTTTAGATAAATACATGGTTACCCACATTTTCCCCAGCCTTTCCTGCAGCAAGAGGCGGCCATGTAACTGAGCTGTACTTGCGGGATACCAGCAGAAGGAAAGTGCGCGACTTCTACATCATACTTCCTGAAGGAAGCTGTTTTGCCCTCTGTGTTTCCCCCTTCCCACTGGCTGGCAATGGTCACAGGGTAAATGCCTTACGTCCAGAAATGATACCGCCTGTTGAGGACAGCAAAACCTCCCTGCCAGCTTTGTTCTGTTATATAAGGATTGGAAAGATATACAGGAGGTTGGCACGTCCCCTGACACAGTTCATTAACTAAATCAATACATTATTTTATAAAAAAAATTTTTTTAATGTTTTTTTTTGTTTTTTTGGGAGGGAGGGAGGAGCAGAGAGAGAGGGAGACACAGAATCCAAAGCAGGATCCAGGCTCCAAGATGTCAGCACAGAGAACAGCGTGGGGCTCAGACCCCTGAACCACAGCTTATGACCTGAGCCAAAGTCGAATGCTTAACCACTGAGACTCTCAGGCACCCCAGTTAACTAAATCAGTATTTTAAAGAAAGAATAGAGTTAAATATGAAAAATAAGACTATAGAACAACTAAAAGAATATTAAAATATGATCTGATTGTGTTTGGGGAAAGGATCATCTAAGTTTAAAGATAATTACAGGGGCGCCTGGGTGGCTTAGTCGGTTAAGCGTCCGACTTTCGCTTAGGTCATGATCTCGCGGTTCGTGGGTTCGAGCCCCGCGTCGGGCTCTGTGCTGACTGCCAGCTCCAAGCCTGGAGCCTGTTTCAGTCTGTGACTCCCTCTCTCTCTGACCCTCCCCTGCTCACGCTGTCTCTCTCTCTCTCTCCCCTAAAAATAAATAAAACATTAAAAAAAAAATAAAGATAATTACAAAAATTTCAAAGGACAAGACTGATAGATATGATTACATACAATTTTTTAAATCTCGGGTATAAAAGAACCAGCATAAGCAAAATTTAAAAACTAGTAACAAAGGGAAATACTTGCAACATCTAAGACAATGTGATAACACTGTTAAGTCTGACAATTTGCAAAACAAGAAATACAATAAATGGTCATGAAAACATGCTTAAGTCACAAATATTCAAAGAAGTGTTTATTAAAATAACAGTGAGATTCTTATAAAATAGACAAAAAAAAAAAAAAAAAAGCTCTGAAGTTTCAGTGCCCAGATTTGGAGAGTGCTAAAATGAGAACTTTACACAGTTACTGGTAGTAGTGTAAATAACATCTCGAAAGGCAACTTGGCTTTATGTATCTAAAGACTTAGAACTATATAGAGCCATCTTTTGGAGTTTGGGGGCTAATAAATAATACTCCACGCCTCCCAAGCTCATATATAATAAAACAGACCTAAGTGTTGAAAGACAGAAGTAAAAATCACCAACTTTACTGTAGGTAAGACTGTGCATGATCAACAGCTTTAATCGACCTCCACAGAAAGGCCCCCTGATTTTAACTTAATATGAAAATTGAAGGCCTGCCTGGAGAAAGTGAGAGGGCAGCCATTCTAAGGGAAGGCTGGCTGGAAAGAAAATGATGAGAAAGTGATGAGCCACACATGTTCAATTTTTCCTCCTAGTTCCCCAACAGATACGTCACTCAAGGAGTGAGGGAGGGACAGACAGCAATCACAAGTTTTCTATACTTTCCCTCCTAGAAGCAGAACGTCTTTGTACCTTGTGGGAAGGTGTGACGACTATGGGTTAAGACCAACCTCCCACTATACTTAACCAGTAACTTCATTCGTGTTTATTTTAAGCAAATAGAAAATATATGCAATGAATTTTGTACCATAAATTTAATTTTATCCCTTAAAAATAGGGATTTTTTTGGGGTGTCTAGGTAGCTTAGTTGGTTAAGTGGACGATTTCAGCCCAGGTCATGATCTCATGGTTCCTGAGTTTGAGCCCCACGTCAGGCTTTGTGCTGACAGCTAGCTCAGAGCCTGGAGCCTGTTTCGGATTCTGTGCTTCCCTCTCCCTCTGGCCTTCCCCTGCTCACGCTCTGTTTCTCTCTGTCTCAATAATGAATTTTTAAAAAACATAAAAAATAGGGATTTTTTTATTACAAAGTAATAATGTACTTGGAAAAATTATAAAAAAGTTTTCATAAAGTATGGAAACTCTCTTGCCTACTAATGCCACTCATTAGAGCTATTAGTAGTTGGTCTATACAAATATACGCACACATGTGTACGTGTGACTGTGTATACAGTTTTTGTTTTTTAATTAAATGGAATTATAGCTTACATATAAGATATATTACATATATATTTTTTATATATGTTTTTTATATTATATAAAAATATATATTTTTTATATTACATATATATTACATATATATTTATATATATAAAAAGGATATTACATATCCTTTTGTATTTATTGTTTTTTGAAGTGTTTTTTTTTTTCATTTAACAGCGAATCATCAATATATTTCTGGACTTATTTATTTATGTTTTTATTTATTTGAAGAGCTTGTGTGGGTGAGAGCAGGGGAGGGGCAGAGAGAGACAGAATTCCAGGTAGGCTCTGCACCATCAGCACAGAGCGTGATGTGGGGCTTGATCTCACAAACTGCAAGATCATCACTTGAGCTAAAGTCAAGAGTCGGATGCTTAACCGACTGACCCACCCAGGTGACTCTGGACATATTTATTAAAAAGTATTTGAACACCAGATATATGCCAATAAGTTAATGTTCTTGGAATATAGCAATGACCAAAAAGTCTTGCTTTTATATATCTTCCTTGTTATGTATATAGGTGTAAGATATTTTATTTAAAAGTTCCAATATTAATGGACACTGGGGTTTATTTCCCTTTTTACTATTCCCAACATTGTTACTGGGAACAAATATCTTTAAATACTAAACATATTCTTCCACACATGTGCTAGTATTTCTATGGAATGATTTATAAATCCAGTATTACACAAATTTAGGGCTGTTTGTACTTTATTGCTGATTAGAAACTGTCAAATTACTTCCCACATAGGTCACACGAAGGTCATCATTATGTCAGAGAGCCCATGTTTGCCCACCCCTATTAAAATTATGTAGATTTTTTAACGTTTTTTAAACATAAGCAATGAATCATAATTTTTTATTTTAATATACATTTATTTTCTTACTAGTGTGGCTGAACATCCTTTTGTATTTATTTTTGTTATGTTTCTTCTATCAAAGGTTTGTTTATAACCATTGCCCATTTTCTATTGCTTTAATTTTTCTTATTGATTCTTAAGTGTTCTTTATATGATGTTCTGTTCTCATTGCAAATATTTTCCCTTGGTTTGCAAAAGTCATGTGTTTTGTCTCTGTTTATAATATTGTTGGACATAGAGAAATTTCAAAAAATTCATATAGTTTAATGTGCCATGATTTTTTCATGGATTCTAGGTTTTATCATATTTAAAAAGACCTTCCTCATCAAGCTGATAAAAATTCTATCAGATTTTCTTCTTTTTACTATGTTTTCTTCTTTTTAGATTTTTTGGTGCACCAGGAATTCACTTTGTATATAACCTGAAAAACAATCTAACTCATTTCTTTCTAAAATGTTAATTTGTCAGTGCATCATTTATGATAAAAAATTAGATCAATGAGACTATTGAACAATACGAGAATAGTTAAGCTTATCATATGGTCATCAAAAATGACCTCTTGAAGAATGTTTAATAATGAAGGAATAAACATGTCATTTTTCAAGCTTCGTATATGATACTTCAACTATGTAGAAGAAGTATATACATAGTAAAAAGAAAATAAATTTGCTTAAGAGTTGAGAGTAATAGTTCTCTGAGTTAGGATTCAAGTTGATAATTTTTTCCTGCCTTTTAATATTTTACCCAATAAGCATGCTTACTAATAGAACCATAACAGAGTGTTAAAAAGAGACATTCTTAAACACTTATGAGGAACAAGGATAATATGGACAGAAACACAGTAAAGAAATCTCATTTGGTCCTTACCATTTGGATGAAAAGGAATTGTTAAGAATTTCACAACTGGAGGGGCAAAATTGTACTCCGATGTAAAATTTATTATCAGTTGGAAGTATAATTCTACGATAAAGAAACAAACATTTTTACAAAAGTGTCACGTTGCAGTGATTAACTGAAACCTGAAGTTTCTCTACGGGTGAGACTCCTCAAGGTCCCTGGATTTTTATTTATAGTAAATTGGATCATAGGGTAGAGAGACTCCTCGACACAGTATAATAGACTTCTCACAATCTAATCCCACTGTGTTTTCAGCCCTTCTCTCCGCCAACTCCATCCCCTGACACCTGCCTCCTGCACCAAATTGCTCATGTTTACTGAACTCACTGTTCCAGAACCATCTCTTGTCAATAAGCTTTTGCCATACTGTTTACTCAGGCTGAATTTCCTTCCCCTCCTTTTAAACCTGAGAAACTTTTACTCGTTCTTGGGATTCAACTCAACTGTCACTTCCCTGAGAAGCCACTCCTGATTTTCCAAGGTGAAATTAACTAAGCACTGCCTCCTCAGCATTCCATCCAAAATCCATTAATATCACATATTATATTTTATTATAATTATCCACTTATGTTTTCTCCCCCGCTTCACTCAACAAATCAGTCTTGCTAATCCACAAAGAAAGAGTGCATCGTCATTAAAGTTTATAGTGGTCCAGTCTTGGGGCGCCTGGGTGGCTTAGTTGGTTAAGCGTCCGACTTTCGCTTAGGTCATGATCTCACGGTTCGTGGGTTCGAGCCCCGCGTCGGGCTCTGTGCTGACTGCCAGCTCAGAGCCTGGAGCCTGTTTCAGAGTCTGTGACTCCCTCTCTCTCTGACCCTCCCCTACTCATGCTCTCTCTCTCCTAGAAATAAATAAAACATTAAAAAAAATTTTATAGTGGTCCAGTCTTCTGAAAATTTTGATTTATGAACATTTAGGGGAAAATTGTACAGGAAAGAAATGAGAGATAATTGTGGGATTTTTATGCAAGTAGGAACTTTGATAGTTATTCTCTGATTTCAAAGAAGACTTACATGATATTCTCAATTGATATACTTTATTGCGTCTGATTCTTAAAATTGTAATAACATTAACATTTGGCATAAAGAAAAATTCAAATCTAAAATTTCCACCTATGTTGACAAATGGCAAGAAATTAAAACACATAATGAAAAAATAACACATGAATATTTTTAAATTTCTAGAGAATTTATATATTGTAACCTTATTATATACATGTAAAGAAAAGAGGCTAATAATGGCATGAAGACTTTTCAAAAGCAAATTAGTTTTGGAAACACAAACCTTGCCAAAATGTATTCTGTAGACCTTGAATATCAGCTCCCCATTCCATTAGATCTTCACTTACAGGAAAGGCAGTAATACCCTTTAATTTAAAAAATAAATCAAAGCAGAAGAAAAGATTAAATATCACAGCTTTGAAGCTCAGATGTCAAGTTACAATGAATTCCAAAAACTCCACATTTTCTTTTCCTGATAAATTTACTTATTTATTTGTTGATTTGGGGAGAAGCTATAGATTGGCTTATTACACAGAAGTTAAGACAGATTCCAAGAAATACACACAATAGTAAATTTAAAATAAATCGTAACCATGGAAATTATAAGTGGGACTACAAGGTCAAGATTGAGATGTGTGGCTTATGTAAATCAATATCTAATTTAAGATTTCAAATAGAAAAGAAGGAAATAGTTGGAAAGCATGCATTTCTTCAAAGCTTTAAAAAACCATATGGATGCTATATTGAAGAAATGAAATAAAAAAATTTCATGAAGAAAAACACAATTCCAAAATTATGCTTGTTTATAAAAATAAAATTTTCACCCACTTGAGGTACTGTCTCAATGGAGGGACAAAAATGTATTTCATGGAAAACTTTATCATTTATGCTGAGGAATACTTAAATATAGTCAACAAATATTTCTGAGCAACCACATCGTTATTAAGTATGTTAAATGCTAGTCTGGATAAACATTATAATATTTCCATGATCTCCATTAGTGTATTTACATATCACTTCTCCCTCCATCAAATTCTCTTTTACCAGAGAACCACAAAGTTCAGGTAGAGCAGAAACGACATCAAACGTTAGGTTTGTGCATCTGGGATGTTTGTTGTTGGACTCGTAATTGGCCCTAACATGTGCAGTGAAGACAACACTTCTATAGTAGGGGGCAAAACAGAAAAAAACCACTAAACTACACCTGAAGCTGCTGTTGGTAGCCCTCCCTCAAAGGTGGTTTTCTTTCCATTCTTTCTCTCAAGTACTCCCTCCTCCTCCCTTCCATTTTTTATTCTCCAAAAACGTAAGTGATAACATCAGCCTGCAGCACCTATGGACCTCACTGTGGTGGCATTCAGGGCAAAGCCTTCCTCTGGGTTAAAATTATAAAGAAAAGGCACTTATGCATTGCCTATGATAGCAGTTGGTGAAAAGTGCACTAGACAGTGATTAGTAGAACTTGAGACTTAAGAGTAAGGGGTTTGGAATCAGAAAACCCTATGATAGAAACCTGGGGCCAAATATTTACTGAGCCTTTCTAAGACTTAGGTTTCTGGTAGGTAAAACAAAACACTACTTAAAAAAACAAAGTTTATTTATTTTAGGGAAGGAGGGGCAGAGAGAGAAAGAGAGAGAGAATCGCAAGCAGGCTCCACACCACCAGAGCAGAGCTGGCCGCGGGGATTGAACTCACCTGACAGTGAGATCATGACCTGAGTGAAATCAAGACTCAGATGCTTAACCGACTGAGCCACCCAGGCACCCCAACACTACTTGTTTTATGATATTGTAATTAATGAGCACAACCATGCACCTACTAGTTACAAGTTGATATTCAGGGCTTAAATATGCATAAATTACTTAGCACAATGCGCTCAATATTAACTATTATTATGAAGTAATAACAATTATTATTATAGAGTGTTACAGTGCAATTAGGTCATTAAATAACAAGGCTATAGTGGCAAATTAGTTTTAACTAAATTATGCCTTCTGGAATGAACACGGATCAAAATGTTTTTAAAAAGTTTGTACCCCAACGAAACACATCCCTCCGGGTCCCCAGTACTTACCTTCAAATTGTTCTCCTTCAACTCTTGGAAGTCTCTTTCCAGCAAGAAGTAAGCCCTGCAGTGCATGATAAGGCAGCAAAGGGTCTGGCACTTGACCGCACGCTTCTAGGATGTACTCTGAGACAGATGTCTGAGATCACCGGCCACTCTCCCACTCTGACCTAAATCTTGTTTTCTAGAGCCCCAGAACGCTGTGTCCTCCCAAGAGAAGTGTCTCTAAACTAGACATAGAACAGTGACTCTTTTTTCTCCTCTGACTTCAAGAAGGAAAACCGTGCCCTACTGCGGTGTGTCACCGCAGTGACAGCCCACAGCCCAGTCTCAAGGCGAACTTGGATGAGCACTTGGGACAACCCGCGTTGTTCGTGCGCGAAGCGAGCGGGAGAGGTGAAGTGTGGAGCAGCGTGGGACGCTCGTTAGTCGGGTAGTTTACGTTTCACAGGTGTAACTGGGTGCCTGATTCCCTGGAGGTCGCAAATCGGTTGCCAAGCAACAGAACCCTGCGGGAAAGGAGTGAGGGAGCATGGCTGCCCCCCATCCAATCAGCGATGGGGGCAGTCCTCTGGAAGCCTTCGCAGCCAATCGGCCAACCGTTTCACTTTGACAGGCCGGCGAGATCCGTTGTCAAGGCAACAACTTCCTCCCACGCCTACGCCAACTCAGTCCACCAAGGTGAACTGTACCCAATTAGTGTAGAGGGTGGGGCTAAAGGCCCAGGATCTTCCAGAAGCCTTCACTCGAAGTCCTTCTTGGAAATGCTTGCACTCTTCTTTGAATATCAGACACTGTCTGGTAATAAGTAATCACTAAGCACAAGTCTGAGCTTATTAATCATAACGTATATGGCAAGCTAGCAGTCACAATACGTTCACATATATTACCGTGTATTCAAACCCTACAGTTACTTTGGGAGGATGCTCCGGGAACCAGGGAAGTACTTCCAATGTGTCAGGTTCCCATCTTTTGCCACAGGGTGTTGCACTACTGTTCCTTCTATCTAGATATTTACCACATTCCTTCCACCCTTTCTCCATTTTTCCTTCACTCATCGTTCAGATTTAACTTTGCCCTTATAGAATCCTTCTTTTGTGATCCCAGAGGACCCTGTGTTTACCTCCTCATTAGCATTTATCACACTGGATGACAATGGCCTGTCGTCGTCTTCAGCAGACGGAGCTACTGAAAAGCGCTCATTTGCCAGTGCCAACTACAGAAGTTGGCATGGTCGTTCAGAGTGCTTTTTGGTTATTTATTTAGCTAATTTTATAGAACCTGGCTATCAGTTAAATTAGTTCACTCATTCCATAAATATTAAGGACTCTTTGTGTGCTGTGAAAACAATTCAAGTGAAGCGACTGCCTTTATGTCTCCCTTATGTCTTTATGTCTCCTTTATGCTTGATGGCTCCAGGATACAATAAAGTACACAACAATGAAACAAGTATACAAAACAAAAATCATAATTTCAGATCGTGGTAAGTTCTGGCTAGACAATAAAAGAGAAATGTGATACGGTAGTAGGTAGTTAAGGGTTGGACATGGTGGTCAAGGAAGGCGTCTGTCAGGAGTGGTTTTTGAGATGATACTGGAAAGAGAAGATGAAAAGGATCCAGCTTTATGAAGCTGAGGGCAGATACTTCCAGGAAGATGAAAACACAATAGTTGTAGTCAGGAAAAAGTTAGGCTTAAAAAAGGAACCAGGGAAGGCTTTAGAGTGCAGAGGGAGATAAAATTCTGATGGGCCCTCCCTACTTGATGCGAGGTTTGGGTTTTATTTGAATGGCAATGGGAATCTATTCAATGGCTCTTAGCCAAAGAGAGTCATGCTCTGATTTACATTTACAAATTTCTCTGGCTGCTTTGTGGAGAATGGATTGTGGGGAAGACAGCTTAGATAGCTCCCACGGTCAATTTCATGTCCAGGTATGATAGCTTATCCATTTTATACTTAGGGGTATAGGTCAGGGGGCTGTAATTGTGGGCAACCTCGTATCTGCCTGTATATCTCTATGTGTATGTGTGTGCACATAGACTCTTTTTTGTAGAACAGGGTCATGGAATTCATTAATTTTAATAACAGCCTGTGATGCAAAAAGCTTAAGAGACTATGCCCTACAGAGTTGAATCCAAGCTACTTAACATGGCGCTGCAAAACCTTCCAGATATTATTCCTGTTTACCTTTCCTTTGTTGACACCTACTCTGCTTCACACTTGAAGCAGCAGCAGCACTGAACTGTTGGTCTTTTCTGTGTGTCATCTTGCCCAGGCTCTCAACCTCAACTTTCTTCCTCTTCTTCTTTATCTGGCTAAAAAGCTCTTCCAGATTGCTGAAAGACAGAAGTTCCTTCTCAGAGTCTTCCTGAACCACCAGGATGGGTTGTATTCTTACATAACCTGAGCACATCTTTGAAGATTGTTACCACATTATTTTGGGGCTGGGAATGCAGTGATGAATAAACAGGTCCCCATGCCTTAGGAATTTACATCGTATTGAGGAAGAAAAGTACCTGGTTCAGAGGGGCATCACTATGTGCTGATTGAATTGAATTTAGCAGATAAAAAACTAGGGGGCCAGGAGAATGACCCTTCCATGACAGAAACCAGGTGGAAGCAGAAGAAGGGGTTTGCAGAGATGGGGGGCAGTGGGTGATTTAGGCAGAGTTTGTCCAGTCCCGTGGGCATAAAGGAGATTCAAGCTGGCAGGATAGTGACAATGTAGACAATGGAGCAGAAGAATCAGTGACAGCAGGAGCCCACAGAGCAGAGGGGCTGGAGAGCTGCAGGCAGGACATAGATTGTAAGCACAATCCCCAGGGCACCAAGAGGAAGGCACAGGTGCTTAGAAGGATCCCCAGCCAGTGGGCCTCAAAGGACAGACAGGTTAGAACTCCTGGAACTGTTCTGGGAATGAAATTGCTAAGAAATACAGAGCTTCCTGCCAGTCGGCCTCTGGAGGCTTGGCCCTATTGTATCTGGAGGTACTAAGTAAACAGGATCACAGTTGTACGCTGGCTGGCCAACATCCTGTGGTGTTATAATTACCTTAGCTCCTGTGTGGATGGGAGATGGGCTCTGGTTATGGAGGCTCCTGAGCTGATAAGGAGAACTGGGGCTTTGGTGAGGGGTAAGAGTGCCATGTGTGCGCATTTGTGTGCATGCATTGAGCGTGTGGATAGCGACTGGCTAGGTTTGGTCTTGCATTAATAGCAGCAGGAGCTGGAGACTAGCAGCATCGGCTGCACGAATATCTGAGTCACTTGAAATTGTAAACTTCTAAGTAGAGGCCCATCTGAAAACATTTTTCTCTGTATAGACTCACCTTGCATTTATTATAGCATATGTTTTAATAAAGTTTCCCCGTACATAATAGCACTGATGTTATGTCCTTGCCACCTTCTCCTAAGCCATGATCTTTTCCTGTTCATCAGATTTGTTGTTGTGGGTGTTTGTGTTTTAGGTAAACCAACACAATGAGGAAAACAAATCCCATCTGTGGTCCTTTCACTGACTTAAAAAAAATGTTTTAATGTTTAATTATTTCTGAGAGACAAAAAGAGACAGAGCACGAGGGGGGAGGGGCAGAGAGAAAGGGAGACACAGAACCTGAAGCAGGCTCCAGGCTCTGAGCTGTCAGCACAGAGCCCAAAATGGGGCTCAGAATCATGGGTGGTGAGATCATGACCTGACCTGAAGTCGGACAGTTAACCAACTGAGCCACTCATGCGCCCCTCTACTGTCTATTAGTAAGTCTGGGTAAATAATGTGTGCTCTTGAGAAGACCTGGCTCGTATCCCAAGATACCTATGTTTTAGTAGCAGCAGAGCCTTGAAAAAGTTACTCAGCCTCCCTCCCTGTACCTGCATTTCCTCCCCCGTAGTCTCTAGCCAGTAATAGTAACTACTTCTCAGAGTCCTTGTGAGGGTTGAAAGTCGTCATGCCCGTTGAGCGCTCAGTCACTGGCTGACATAGAGTAAGTGATAGCCAACCCTTGTGCTGACCATGGGCCGGGCACAGTGCTCTAAGGGCTTCATGGGAATTCATTGCATCCTCAGAAACGACTCTGTAGGGTAGGTATTATTGTGATTCCAATTTTTACAGCTGGGAGATACACAGTCACACAGCTGGAATGCAGCAGCCGGGATGCAATCCCAGGCTACCTAGCTCTGGATTCCATGCTTTTGACCACTAGACTACCCTGCCTCACAAATGTTTCATGTTCTACCAAGTGAGCTCTCTGGCCTTCTTTCAAAAATTATTGCTGTTTTTGGGGCGCCTCGGTGGCTCAGTCAGTTAAGCATCCTGACTCTTGATTTCAGCTCAGGTCATGACCTCACAGTTTGTGGGTTCGGTCCCCAGGTCTGGCTCTGTGCTGACAGTACAGAGAATGCTTGGGATGCTCTGTCTCCATCTTTCTCCGCCCCTCCTTTGCTTCCTGTCTCTCTGTATCTCTCTTCCAATGAAAAATAAACATTGAAAAAAATTACTGCTACTTTCAATAGTTTGTGTGTGTGTGTGTGTGTGTGTGTGTGCATCTGTTATTTTTGTTTTGTCATTTTTAGTGCATCTGTTTCCAGCTGAATTTCTACTTGTTTGCTTTCTGAGTTTTCCTCCGCTAAAATGTAAACTGAGGAAAGCTGGACCATTGCTATATAATAAAATAGTACCTGGCATGTAATAAAGGCCCAATATGAATCTGTTAACTAAATGTGTACTCTGTCTTTTCTTTTAGATTATAAATTCACTAAGAACTCAGTCTGAATTCTGTAAATTTTTTTAATGCTTATTTGTTTATTTTGAGAGAGACAGAGGTGGGGGAGGGGCAGAGAGAAAGGGGGATAGAGAACCCCAAGCAAGCTCTGTGTTGTGAGCACAGAGCTAGTCACCGGGCTTGATCCAATGAACTGTGAGATCATGACCTGAGCTGAAACCCAAAAGTCTGTCACTTAAGTGACTGAACCAACCAGGAGCCCTGAATTTCTGTAACTTATAAATATGTAGCACTCTGTATGCAGCTCAAAAATATACATACCAACTACAAAATAATTATTTTTACATTAACTTTTATTTCTTTTGTAACTTCAAGCGGACAGTAGATTTTATTAAGTCCTACTATACACTTTTGTTTTGGCTTTCTCTTTCAGTCTTTCCTCTTAACAGTAGGCCTATAGGATTGGAAGGAAAAAAGTTGCATTGTATTTCTTATGGTAGGCAGAATTCTAGATGACCTTCAAGATCTCCACCGACTGAACGGTCCTCAGGACTAAGAATATGATGCATTTTACTCTTGCAATTAAGTTAAATGCCACAGTTGACTTTAAGAATGGGTGAGCCTGACCCAGTCAGGTGAGTCCTTAAAAGCGACTGGACTCTTTCTGAAATCAGTAATTGAAAGTGTTAGAAGGATTCATTGTGAGGAAGATGCTCTTTTGCTACTCTTGAAAATTAAGGGGGCCATGTGGCAAGGAATGTGGGCAGCCTCTAGAAGCTGACTGTGGCCTCCAGTTAGCATACAGCAAGAGAATCAGGGCCTCAGTCCTACATCCAGAAGCTACTGAATTCTGCCACAAACACATGACCTTTGAAGAAAACCTGAACTCCAGATCAGAACTCAACTTGGCTAACACTTTGTGAGACCCTGAACAGGGAATTCCATCATACCACACCCAGCTAACTAACAGGACTGTGGGCTAATAAATGGGCATTGTTTCAAAATATTAAATCTGTGGTGTTTTGTTATACAGTAGTGGCTAACTAATACAACTTATCCAGAATGTACAGCTACTGACCATGACAAGCTATGTGGCAAAAAGTCAGTCACTTACTGAGCTGGGTTTACCCTGATTTCGTGTGAGAAGAATTTGAAACCACTTAATAGACATTAACATATGGCTTTAGAGGGCTAGGGGATAAAATGGCTGTGATATCTGAAAAATGAAGACCAAACCATGGCCCATATACAAACTTTCATCATCCTAGGTGAGCAAAGCAAGGAGCAGTGTAACTATTTAACATTTGCAAAGTTACTGTGGCCACCTCCTGCTTTAACAGCCAAGCATCCCCTCCCCCTCTTTTTAAAAACAAGTTTTTCCCTCAGGACTTGGACAGATGTTTTCATTTTACTTAAACTAAAAAACTGTTTTCCTCATCCACCAGGAATATATACCAGTACAAAGTGTTAACCTCGTTTGGATTTGAACCCCCATCCTCAAGAACAAAAAAAGGCTGAGGATCGCCAAATGTCAGCTCAGCTGTGAGAAGTGTTTTAAATCATATTTTGACGTCTGTTACGCTGTTAACTAGAAAATGAACTGCGGCGCACATGCTTCTAGTAACTCTGGTTTCAAATCATATGATCCCTTCTTTGTCTTGAAGACCTTTTGATGTGTGTTCCCAATATTGAGTTTCTCTGCTTTTAATAATCTTATGTTCCTTCCTCAATATAAATGTCATGAAAAATACTGAATGCTAATCTTCAAAGATCAAACAAGAAGAAAGAGGTGGGCAGCATAGTTCAGCGACTTAAATTCCTAAAATTTCTCATTTAAAAATTCTATTTTAGCTTATAAACGTCTAAGCTCAAAGAAGCGCTTCATTCCCCTTTGTAAAGTTGAAGGTGCAGTCTCTTTCAAATTTCAGAATTGCGTTAATTATAGAATAATTTAGTCTCTCTCCCCATAAGGCACCCGAGACACAGGGGCCCCTGGATCACTATTCCTATCTGATTTGTGTCTACCTAACAGAGAGGAGCTCAGAACCAACACATGCTGGCTTTGACTTTATATTCTTTGTTTCAGATAGATGGCCAGGAGTACAGGTTTGCCTGGGCTTAGGGGTTCTTTGGGGGAAAAGGACTTTCAGTGCTAAAATTGGGATAATTCTTGGCAAACTGGCACAGCTAGGTCACCCTACCTTGGACACTGAGGACATTTTCAGGCTTGGGCATTGAGGGCATTTTCAGGATGGGAATTACGTCGACAACTCGATAACAGCTGTTTACTTGTTTTGGAACTTGGTGTTTAAAGGAACCCAATTTGTTTTCCCTGGCAGGCTGGTGCCCAAACCCCTTAATCCAAGTTGTAAAACATAGTGCCCAGAATTCCATTAGGAGAGGATTTGGGTCTATAATGAAGGAATGCAGCACTTTACATATGCTCAAATGTTTTAGGAGGATCGGGTCTCCCTTTATTTCATTCCCCACATGGAAACACCAATTGTTGAGAGATACCACACTTAATATTATCTAATACAACTGTGACTCTCGTGTGTGTGTGTGTTTGTGTGTGTGTGTGTGTGTGTGTGTCTGTGTGTGTTAAGGGGGGTCAGGAACCACTTAAAAGATGTAATTATTTTGGGCTTCCTTCACATATATTGGTTTAATATACCTCTTCATGGTGCTCTTAGTTGCCCCCAGGGATGATTCCAGAATTTCAACATGGGAGAAGCTTTGAGGTGGCAATCAGTTTGGGGGTATATGGGATGACATATGGCATAGGGATGGTCTAGGGATGTGTCTTGAAGCTGTTTTTGCTTAGTGTATGTTTATTAGGGCTGGTTTGAAGGGAAATGATGGAAATTATTGAAGGGCTAAGCCCACCCCCACCTCATTGGCCCTAGTACTGGGTGTTCTACATTATAGAGTGTGCATGAATAATTAGGTGGAATACTTTGTGCTCCAAATATCTTACCACATTAGAAAATAATGTATCCTCTTACAAAAGTTGTTTTAAGCGCATTGAATAATAGCACTATTACCCCTTTCTGGGCATTTACTATGTGTCAGATACTTCTTAACATATTTATATATATTCTCATTAAACACCTGTATCAAGTGTTGATAACTCTGTGTCAGGTGCACTTCTCTGCAGCTCACATAAACTAGCTCATTTAGGCTAATTAGCTTCAATCCAAGGAAGCAGATACTTTCACAGATGAATAAATAGCAGTTCAGAAACTTGTCTCAATTTGCATGGTTACCAAGGCGGGAAACGGAGATTGAAGCCCAGGCAGTATGACATCAGGACCTTTCCTCCTGATCTGTATGCTACATTTACAACATGTTACTGATAAGGAGCAGGGCTGTAGCCCAGAACTACCTCTGCTAACTGATAGGAGTGAGAAGTAAACATAACGCAAGCTGCTGAGATTTTGGAGGTGTCACTATAGCCAAGCTGACCAATACAATGAACACACTCTGTTTCCAGAGTGAACTTTGGAAGTACAAATAAGTCCCAAGCTGTCATTTTGCCTGATGATTAGTTTTAGTCTTCCTAGGTTGATTCTTAGTTAACAACTAGATCATGCAATCAGGGTGTTTCCGTCTCTTTCAAGCGATCTTAATGGATATAGACTCAAAAGAAACCTTTCAGAGAATTGTATTAGAATGGGCCCAGATGATAGCTGAAATGACCGTTTCACTGTCCAAGGACTGCATTGGTCAAGGACCACTTGCTGTAGGATGAAGCCTGACCTCTCCCTATTTCTGCTGCAAAATCCTTGTGCCTCTAAGGTCAGGGAGAGCACTAATCTATGACTGTGTGCAGCAAGTTCTGTTGTTTTGCGTGGGATATGAATTTCGGTCGAGAGCACAGGTCCAACAAAGACTGATATTAAGAACCACTCTCCTTCAAATTGAATATTCCCTGAATTATCTTTATTCAGCATGTCAGGATACTGGCCTTTTTTCAAAGTGTAAGGGATGTCCTATCTAATTTTAAAAAGGGGACTTTCTCCTAACTTTACTGTACCTGGATAAGGATATTTACTCACCTGGTCATTTTGGTGAGGCTATGCACTGTGTCAGGCCTTGTCAGCAAATGTTACAGTACTCGTTTGTGAATATGCATTTCATAGGCGCATACGGTTCAGCTAGTCATAAATATGTCAGCAGACTTTCTCCCTGTACGTCTCTATTTTTTAAGCCTTCCCCGCTTAATTTCCTAGGGGATTACAATGACCTTGAGAACTCTGATGGTTTGTAAGTCTCTCCTTCCTCTGAGTTAACAGACTTCTTAATACTCTTGGAATTTATGGTAACAAACTTCAGGTGCAGTCATACTTTGGCTGCAAACATGTTCCTCTTGTGATCCCTTGCTCCTTCTCTTCTAATCTAGCATTTCCTCCTTAGCGTTTGAACTATTGGTTTAAAAAAAGGCCATATAAATTAGGAAGAGTATGATTTTCACCTCTAGCACCTTCCATGACTCCTCACTGTCCTCCTTCAGGGCTTTCAGTCCTCTACAGGCTGTGGGGAGTACAGGCTGAGCAGAGTCTCATGGCCAGCGAGCGAGTGAGCGAGCGAGCGAGGTCTGATGGGCTGCAACTGGCAAAAGAACACAGTGGAATGCACCACAGGTGACTGCATCGAGCCACTGGGTCAGCTTGTCACAGGAAGCTCAGGGGAGGCGGGGAGCCTCCGCAGCTGCTTCTGCTAGATGCTTCCTAGGAGCTGGATCTTTCTTCCAAGAAAGAACAGCCTATCCCTGACTCGAATGGTGTGAAGCTGCAACACAAGGGAGAGTTCTTTTCGTTGTGTTAATCATCACTGCAAGGAGTCAGAGAAAGTACACTAAGAGACCAAGTCTTTTGAGCTTGTCCACATAAAGGAACAAACTTTTGATTACTATCCAGGAATATGGGCCTCGAGTGAACTAGACAAGGTAGTCTGGACAAAGGCTGGAGCTATTAGTTTTCTTTCTTTCTTTTTTTTAAAATATTTTTATTTATTTCGTGAGCAGGGGAGGGTCAGAGAGAGAGGGAGTCACAGACTGAAACAGGCTCCAGGCTCTGAGCTGGCAGTCAGCACAGAGCCCGACGCGGGGCTCGAACCCACGAACCGCGAGATCATGACCTAAGCTAAAGTCGGACGCTTAACCAACTAAGCCACCCAGGCGCCCCTGGGGCTATTAGTTTTCTATCCAAGAGCACAACTACAAAACATGTAACCAATTGTTAAATGGTTAAAGCAAAAGGATTTTAGTGCTAAATTTTCCATTAAGTAAAACTTAATTTTCTTTAAGGGGAACCAAAGTGGCAAACGTGTTACTGAATGCTTACACATACATTTCTAAGGCTGTAATGACCATATCCCTCGCCCCCACTCGCCACCTCAATGTTCAGATTATAGGAGAGTTTGTTAAAACACAAATCGCTGGCTCCCACCCCCAGAATTTCGATTCCGGGCTTCAGAGCAGGGCCTGAGAATTTGCATTCTGACAAGTTCCAAGGTCTGCTAGTCTGAGGACCACACTCTGCGAACCACTGAGAAAGGTAGATAACGGAGCTCCCTTTAATCCGTCGTTAGTGGTTTGTAGTAGGCGTTATCTGAGGTGGTGCTGCAAATTTGCAGATGTTGGTGATTAGAGTAAGGCGCAAATCACAGACTTGAAGGGGTTGGGGACAGTGGGAGGGGAAGAGCCTGGAGAGACAGAAGGAAATAGGAGTGAAGGGCAGACTGAGGAATTCACGTGAGAGGGAGAAACCCAACCTGACATCCATCTCGCTGCCATGAGAGGTGACTGCTTTATTGAGTTTGATCGCTGAGGTGGTGACAAGAACTGTACGTAAAACAGATGGATAAGGCCCTGAAGGTTTTCTTGTAGTCCCTTCTGTATTAAAGAGCAGAATGGACAAGCTCTTTGAACTTTCATAATGATACTCATTTTCCTTGACAGTGTGTATTAATTGCCAGATGGGGAACTCTTTCTTTTGGGCAAAGCAGGTCATAAAGATAAGCTGTGACAATTAAATGGCCACATTTCTTTTTATTTTATCAGTATGGTTGGAATCTAAGTTGAACATGATAAGATGTACACAGCTTCTTCTTCTTCAGAGTTCGAAGACACGATTTTTGATGTCTAAGTTCACACGGAAACAAGGCAGAAAAGGATGCAACTTTGGAAACCAATTTTTACATTCCATTTGGTTGTAATTATTCAATATATTATTTTGATTTTGAAAACTAAAGTCTTGCCATATATAGTTGGATAGTATATGGTCATGAACTCATTGGGATTTTTTCCCTTCCACCTGTGGTCAGTGGCAAAAGAATGCCCAAATCTATTTTAAAAGCCCACTTAAAAAATCATTTCAATGAAATAGGAATTATGGTAAATAAAAATTATGATTCCTTTTTCTATGAAATGTCAGTTATTAGGAGAAATAATATTAAAATCCCCAAATACCTCTATGATAGCAATATTCAGGAAATAATATTAAATGGTAAACATTTTTAATAAACAGCAGCATAAAGTAATCAGTGTTTAATATCATCGCTGGTGTGTGAAATACAAATGCACATATCCTCAATATAAAATAGCTTTTTGTCATTACATCCATGCTTGTCTACTTGAAATGCCCATAATAACAGATCAAACATTAAGTAATACAGTGATTAAATGCATGCAGTGAAGATAAGAAAAGATATGGGAGGGCAAGATATCTGCATATTGCCATGATATGTTTGAAGAAAATCTATATCGAGTTAAAAGGAAACAAAAAAAGGAAACAAAGAAACAGACCGGATATAAAAATGCAGAGATATATTTTCACTTCTGTGATACAAACCATAAACATAGTTTTGTGCAAAAAAAAAAAAAAGGGAAAAAAGGAAAAGATCTGAAAAGAAAGTCATCTTACAAAACATCGTCAACAAAGCAAAGGATATTTGTCAGTTTGTGAAAAAAATACCATTTTAATACAAAAGGGACTGTGTTACGTAGTATCACAGTGCTATCACAAAATACATTATTACAAGTGGTTTCGAAATTTGGTTTGCTCACCTTAATGACTTCAGTAATTATAAAATGTTTAAAATAAATGTTATAGTTCTTTATAAAAAACTAACTTGAATTTATTTTTTAACCATAGTAATGTTTTTCCAGAGTATATATTTTACTGGCTCATGGAATGCTAATTTCCCTTTAAGGGACTCCTAGGAAAACTCAGATTCACTGAAATTGTGTTTACTTAAAATAAATATTCTTGGAAAACAATTGATTGTCGTATGATATACAAAACTGTGGTTTGAATCTCCATCATTAAACAGTTGCATAGCAACAAAAGGATCCAAATATTCTCCTCCACCTAAAGTTAAGAAATGTAACTCTTGAACCAGCTTACTTATGCCGCAAAAATATTTCTTAATTTACTTTTCAATAAAACTGGATATAGCCAATTTTTTGAGTTCACAGTACCGTTAAGTCCACGTTCATGTTTGAAGATTCAGTGTTTGGGAAAATTGCAACACATTTGGTAAACAGATTTCCTTGATTTCTCACCGTTATTGCATTTCTTTTTTTTTTTTCTTTTTACAACATTGAAACATCAATGTGCTTTACATTCTCCTCATCAAATATCACTTCCAGGAATTATTTTATATCCTGTAAGTCTCTTTGTAAGTCTCTTTAGCTGTAAAATAATTTAAAAAACGAGACCTTGAGACATTGTTCTTAGAATAAAGGAGTTATTTTTTTAACAAGAGAAAAATCTAACATAACATTCCTTTCTATATAGAACTTGAAACCCATAAGAATTCTAAACCTGGCAAAAGATGGCCAGCAGGTAAGTGGCATGAAATGCACATTTGATGCCTCCCTCCTAAGGCAAAAATGATTATGTTGCTTCTATTCATCTACTTCAAAAATTCAATTCATGGTCGTCTTTGAAATGAGAATTCAGTACCTGTTTTTTTTTTTTAAATACTGTAATATTTTACAAAATAGAATTCATAGTCTTTGGATTCCAATTAATGCTATGAATACATGGTCATAACTCCTGGTGCTGGAATAAAATCTATGAACATTTCCAGATCAGATAAAAAAAGGTGAGAGAAACTTCAACTAGATTTTGGTGTCACAGGGTTTCCTACTTTCCCAGAGTCCATTGATGGTGAGCCCCTACACCTGGGACAACTCATACGCAGGCTGTTGTAAGCACTAATGTGCTGGTCTGCAGCCACACCTCTCTTCTTCAATCCTATTGTCCCAGGGAAGCTCCTGTGAGGCTGTCCCCATGGGAACCCTTGTTCCTCTCCCATGGGTGCTGATCTAGGTCGAGGGGCCATTTTCCTGACTGTGCTTCCTTTGTTTCCTCAATTCTAATGCAATGGAGTGAATTATCAACCAACAATCAATTCCAGCCTCCACGTCTAGCCTTCTTATGGTCTGATGCTCTATATTATTTCAAGGGCTTGTGTAAACACACTGTGGAAAAGGCCTTTGTGATCAGCGGAGGAGAGTCACAAAGAGGCGCACTCTGTACCTTCCCAAAGAAGCCCTACTGTGTAAATGGCCTCAGGGGATCTTAAACTTGTCTTATGGCTCGTTTCCATCGAGCTCAATTTCAAATTTTGCCTAAAGTTTCCTCATTGATTCTGAACATCATTTCCATACAAGAATGCAGAGTCTAGATTGAATCATCATAATTCCTGAACATTTGTCCTGAAGATAAGACAGCAGGTAGACAAATGCTATGGTATATACATTTGGGGAGAGACTAGTCGTGGCGAACGGAGGCGAATACACAAAGCACCATTTGACTTTCCTTTTTGGTTTGATGTTTCTTTTCTTCTTCACTGGTTTGCAGTTTTCTTTACGTGAAACCAGATGTACCGATCCCAACGCCATGCCGTGTACCCCTGATGGAGTGTTAATCCCACAACGTTTTCTTTTTCTGGCTGGTGTCTGCCCTGCTTGGTAAGACACAGTTAAACTTCACAGAAGGTACTTGTTGCAATGTCTGCTAAGTGAGAACCTTACTTTAATAAAAACATTTGAATTTAAACCTTTTCTACGGCTTTCTAGTTCTTCCTGTGTACCACATTTACAAAAGTCATGCATTTTACAGTTCTGCAGAAATCATGGATTCGGTGTGTCCGTGAATATTGGAGTCTCCTAGCAAAGATGGCTGCTTTGAGTCCATTTTGTAGGGTTTTTGAGATTTGTTGCCAAAAACGGTGATACCCATTCCACTGGGATGATTTGGAATCGACATGTGTGGTAGTAAGGGAATGTTTGCTTCCTGATTAGATCCTGAAGAGGGCAAGCTGGTCACATGACCAGTGCTAGTCGACCCACTGGCGCTGCTTGGGGACCGACTCTTGGGAGGCGGGCAATGCTGAATCACTCTGGGAGGGCCTGTTGGCTGATAGTGGGCGGCTGGAAATGCTGCATAGCCAGGAGGTATTGGGTATCCATTGATGGGGATGAATCGCTGGTTCTGAGGTATTGGTGGGCCAATGAAACCAGCAATCTGGCCCTGTGGTGTAATCCCCTGGCTTGGGAACATATAATTGGGATATCTGGGATTACTGAGATTACTCACTGGGCTGGCGCTAAGGGAGGTTGTCTGCGTGGTAGCATTTCCTCCCGAAGGAGTAGTGGAGCTGGTGTGACTTGAGAGTCCCTCCCAGGACCGAAGCCGGACATGGATGTCTTTAAATCTTGGTCTCCTGGAAGGAATCTCATTCCAGCACTCTGTCATGAGGCTGTACATTCTGGGCGGGCAGTCTTCAGAGCATGGTAACAGCTGTCGTTTCCTTACCATTTCGATCACTTCCTGATTACTAAATCCATAATACGGTTGCAGTCCAAAGCTGAAGATCTCCCACAAGACAACCCCGAAGGACCAGATATCTGAATCAGAAGAGAATTTTCCATACATGATGGCTTCAGGGGGCATCCAGCGAATGGGCAGCAAAGACTTACTCTGCACCCTGTAGTAATCGGCAGAGTAGATTTCTCTGGAGAGCCCAAGGTCTGAAATCTTTACATGAAGTTGCTCTCCGATTAAAATGTTGCGAGCTGCAAGGTCCTTATGGACAAAGAAGTGACTAGACAGGTACTCCATGCCAGCTGCAATCTGAATTGCTATGTGCAGAAAATCTCCATGATCCAGGCTGGACTTTACAGTCCCGTCTTCGTCACTGCTACAGCCAACATCAGAATGCGGGGAGCGCATGATAAGGAACTCATGGAGATCCCCCTGATTCATATACTCAAAGAGCATACACACAGGCTGTTCCTGGGTGACAGCGCCCAGAAGGCAGACAATATTGGGGTGGTGTAGTTCAGCCATCAGGGAGGCTTCCTGTTGAAATTCTGTCCATTGCTGGGGGTTGTTATAGTCTTTCAAGGTCTTTATAGCAACCAACTGAGCATGGTCCATGCCTGGGAGATAGAGATGGCCCTTGTAGATCTTTCCAAAGGCACATTCACCCAATTCTTCCATAAACCGTACAGCAGAGAGAGGCAGCTCTTTAGCCTTACTCTGTATAGAAATAAAGGAAAAGATTAGTTTAAAACACTTAAGTCAAGACAACTTGGCATCTGAATGGAGGGGTGGGGCACATAGAGAAATGTTCTAGAAGTCGGACTGAATAAAACACTGTAGGTCTATAAGTCTTTAAAATTCTTGGCCACAACTTAGAGGAGGTGCCACAGGTAACTTTCTATCACTCCGTTCTCCCCCCATCCACATCCCCTGCACCAATGGCAGTTTTCTGCCTGAGCCTACCATCTTGCTACTCAAAGTGTGGTCTGGGACCAGCAACATCAGCATTGCTCAAGCTTATTACCAATGAAGGCTCTTGGGCCCATCTCAGACCTTCTGGATCAGAATGTGCATTTAACAAGATCCCAGGTGATTTCACTGAACATTATAGTGTTAGAGGCACCACTGGAGAGGATACAGCCTTCATTCTTAGCCTGACATGTAGAGTGTGTGTGATTTGGTCCTAACTCCCCCGATCCTTGCCTCTTCTCTGTATGATAGCATCACGTTACTTAACTAGGTCTCCTCAGTGTCCACCCTTAAATACCATGGCCGTTCTTGCCTAACACCTCTGTTCCTGCAATGCTTTCTCATTATTAGGATATTTGTTGTAGGAAAAGCCAGAGAAACCACAATGAAAGGCTATCGTTGTGAGGTGCTCACCATAGAGGTAGGGAGGTTTGGAATCCACTCCCCTCTGCTTATCAGAGTTTTCCCTCTGAAACACTTCCTGACCACTATGCTCTTTGTCTCCTCTGGAGTCCTTTTGCTTTACAGTTTGAATGCCACCACATGCAAGAGGCAGTGTGGGGGCTCATGACATGCGTGGTCTCTGCGGTTAGACAATTAGAGTCTGAATCCTGCCTTTCCCATTTACCAGCTGTGTGCCTCTAAATACAGTATTTAACCATCCTTTGCCTCAATTCCCTCATCTGTAAAATGGGATGATAATAATTGATACTAATTCTACTTATCTTGTAGGGTTCTTATGGATTTCTAATAGATTAACATTTGTAAAGTACTAAGCATGACGTCTGGCACATGGTAAGGGCTATTTAACTTTTAGTTATTACCTGACTGCTGCTGTTCTTTTTATGAATATTTTGTCCTCTCAGTTGGATTTCAATTCCTTGAAAGGAGGCATTTGCCCTTGAAGACCATACCAACTGATAACCTTACAGCTTCACAAGTGGACTGTTTACTAATTGACCTTAAGACAGATGGGGAAAAAACATCTAGCTCACAATGAAAATAAGTTTTAAACTGTGACCTTTGATCTTGGCTGTAATTTTTGAAATTCACCTCAAGTCTAGCCTGACTTTTAGATGAATTTATTAAGAAAAAAGTTCATAAAAGCAATGGATTTGTACATAAACTGATTTAAAAAATAATCTCTGCACTTCGATAATTTAAATAATTCAATAATTTAAAAGATTACTGCTCTGAGTATTCCAAGTAAAGCTGGCAATGTGGCAAATACATATGGAATTCAGAGCTCTCTGTACAGAGTTTAAAACAACAGTTTAGAAAACTAAGTAAAAATATTTCTCGATCCAAAATGTATTAATTTAAAATTCATGATGATTAGCTCTGTTCGAGGCTGATTTTCCAGGGCAAAATGCCCATTAACCTAATTATATAAGTGTAAATAAACATGCAGCAAAATACTCACTTAAGAGGATGAAATAAAATTGAGAATTTTGAAACATTAATTTGCCCATGCAAATAATATTTCCTATTATAAATATGTCTCATTGATTCGTTAAAGCAGATCTCGAGGGGTTTGTATTTGGAAATGCCTTACAGGAAAGTTACTTCTGCTGAAAGTAATGGTAACACATTGCTTTAAATATGCAGTAAATTAAAGCTTATTGACCCAGTCCTATTCTTTATACTGTTGCAGGAACAAAAGATAAGAAACAGCATAAATGTCTACCTAAGAGAGACTGGTTATATTAATTATAGTGAAGCTAATAAATACAGTATTATAGTTTAAGAATGAGGACATTTTCTATGTGCCGATATGGAAAGATCTCCAAAATCCTACTGCTAAGTCAAAAATAAAAAGCGGGGGCACCTGAGTGGCTCAGTCCATTAAGTGCCAGACTTCAGCTCAGGTCATGACCTCATAGTTCGTGGAATTGAGACCCATGTCAGGCTCTGTGCTGACAGCTCAGAGCCTGGAGCCTGCTTCAGATTCCGTGTCTCCCTCTCTCTCTGCCCCTCTCCAATTCACACACACACACACTCTCTCTCTCTCTCTCTCTCTCTCAAAAATAAGCATTAAAAATAAATTAAAAATAAAAAGAAAAGAACAGGTAATGCTGCATGCTGCTTTTGTGAAAGAGGAGGTGCAAAAGAATGAATATATTCATGCTGATTTGCATTATCTGTCAAGAAACTCTGAGAGGATACTCAGGAAACAGCAGTGGTTATTGGGAAAGTACAAAGGTGGGAACTGGGTGGAAGGGGACAGAGTTAAGAGATTTTTCACTTTATGCTTTTTTATACTTAAAAATTTTTTGAACCAAGAAAAAAGTAAAAACATATGACCAATCTTTTTATCTGACTAAATATGGAAATTTCTTGGTAATCACAGGTCTGTCCACTATTGTTCCTTTTGCTTAAAGGAGTTGGATTCTTACGGGAGATACATTGTTCCTCTGAGGGAGCCGCGGGTGGGTTATAGGGAAAGAAACCACTGGAACCTACCCTACGTTTTTCTCTTGTAGCACTCAGATGATTTTGCTTTAAAATTTTTTTCATTTTGTTGATTTTATTATTTTTAACATAATTTACTGTCAAACTGGTTTGTATAGATTTATTTTAGAGAGAGAGAGTGCTAGTTGGGGAGAAGGGCAGAGAGAGAGAAAGAGAGAGAGAGAATCTTAAGCAGGCTTCATACTCAGCATGGAGCCTGATGCAGGGCTCAATAGACTGAGTTTCTCCTGCATGATGTTAAGGTTGGGGTTTCTATCACAATTTTTCCTAATGATTTAAATGAATCCAATTTATGTGAAGGCCCCCTGAATGGCAGAGCAGGTATTACTTTTGGACCTAAACAGGATCTCCGGGCTTTGGTAGGAGAGATGGGTTATGGGACTGAGTAATAAAAATATTTGAGGGAATATAGAAATTGACAGCCACACTCAAGGAATGTTAGGAGTTAGGTTTACTCCCTTTCCTTTCCCTGTTGGAACTAACCCATAGGAAGTGCTGTGTATTCAAATTGTGTGGCCTTTGGAATAATACTAATCTGAGTTTGCATCTTGGAGATGTTCCTTTCTATTAATATTAGTTAATACTTGTTAACATTCACTATATGCTATATACTGTTCTAAGCACTTAACAAATATTAACTCATTTAAGGCAATAATCATGCAGGGTAGGTTCTATATCTTAGGTGGTTGACACCGGGTGAGTTTCTGAACTTTCCTGAACCTCTATTTCCATATCTGTGAAATGATAGGCAACTTCCATAGTTATAGTAGGGATTAAATGCAACAATGTATGAAAGTAATTTCTACCTAGTAAATAATCTTTAAATCAATCTTATTATATTTATTGTGGAAGTAATCCGGGAAGTGGGATAAATGCAAATGGCTTAGATCCATTTATAGCCTTAAGTCAGTGTTTTCTAATTCCCTTTATTTATTTATTTTTTTAAATGCATTTGAGGCACCTGGATGGCTCAGTCAGTTGAGTATCCAATTCTTGATTTCGGCTCAGGTCGTGAACTCGGGTTTTGGGATCGAGCCTCATGTCATGCTCCATGCTGAGTGTGGAGCCCGCTTCGGATTCTTTCTCCCTCTCTCTCTGCCCCTTTCCCCTGCTCACATGCTCTCCCTCTTAAGATAAATAAACATTTAAAAAAATAACAAATGCATTAAATTTCCTCCTAGTAATCTTTCTCTGTTTGCCTGTAGTTATTAGTAAAAACAACCAACAAAAACCCATCTTAAAATCTTAAAAATCTTCAATCTCAAGACAATTTGTTTCGGAGCCCGAAGGTGGGTGCAATTTGAGTAGCGTGTGGCCTGTTTCTCTAGGATTCTGGGAGGTGCATACGGGTGTAGGGAGCAAGAACTCTTCCATGTGGAAGAGTAGATGGTGGCAGATGGGACAGAGAAGCAAGCTGGCCAGGCTTCTGGGGACTGGAGGAGAAGACGGGTGGACAGGACCTTGGCAGCGGCCTGACACATGGCCCCTGGGGCTTCATGGCTAAGACGGGCCACATTCCCCTCCACTGAGGTAAGCAGATTAGTTCTCTGCTATTTGCTTTTGGAAAAAGAACTCTTACTCTTACCATTTTACAGATGGAGAAAGACGCTTGAAAAGCATCAAGGATTTTTAGAAGAGCCAAAAGAACCACACTTGCACCGCAAGCCCTTCTGATTTGGGCCACACCATTTCTGTCTGAAACTAGAGAAGCCTGCTGGCGGCCAATCCCAGTTTGACACAGAAGGACTTCGGAGGCTTAGCCTGGGACCTGACACCTCACAGGGCCCTGAGGTCAGCCTTCAGTGTGTGGTCGCTCTATGGACTTGTTCTTTTTCCCTGTTCAGACACACAAGAGTACATTTTGACCCCAGTGTGTGTTGTTAGATCCCACCCATACCCGGTGGGCCATGGGGCTCATAGTCCAGCTCCTCTCTGGCCTATAGAAGGAAGGAACAGTCCACCAGAGCTTGTCATAACCAAATTTGGGGGTTTTCTCTGGAAGAAGCACAGAAAGCGACTAAAACGGCAGATTTCACAAAACCTTTCTTGGGAACACCTGTGCGGCAGCCGGCCTAGAAGTTACCAGAAAAACCATTCAAAGCTTAGTTTCTGAGGAACGATTTACACAGTGATTTGCATTTTTAAAATGCTCAGGTTACTTGGTACAAATGTGTCTTAACTATAGACTCATTTTCAAATTTTACATAAATCCTGAACTAGTTAAAAAATCATAAAAACCCTTAAAGAAGCAGTCAGTAGACCCTACAGTGACGGCAGGAAATTAGCTGTATTGTTGAGGAACAGATGGTTTACATTATACAAACCCTTTAGGCTAAACTTGTTTAGGTCTGGCATATTGTAAATTATATTTTAGTAATGAAAGTGAAATGACCTCTGCTTGACCTCAAGTGGGGTTTGTCTGTTTGAACCCAATGTCGTGGAAAACTATGAAAGAAAATGAAGTCATAAAGTTTTGGCAGCCCAATTTTGGCTCATTTCAAGTTAAGGGGTTATAAATCTGTTTAGTTTTTGTTTGACAAGTATTTGTCATACAGGGATGTACAAAATGTAAAGAAGTGTAAAATACACATGAGGCACAGTGCCAAAGTAAACTAAGTACAAAGGAAAACTGAAATGAATAGGGTCCTGGGCTTCTATCTCTTTATCACTCTTTCCATTAGTTGAATGACAAGATGGGCTCAGTTTATTATATGCTGTAAGGCAATTAAGTACCTTAAAACTGAAACAGGCTTTCAGTTTAAATGTTAACATTTTTACTTCTCAAAGTAAACACACATCTGCCTCACTGAGGTTTTAAAAATTCTATAATTTGTGGGGGAGGGGTAGAAAAATCAAAGTTGAGTAGAAGTTGATACGTTATTGTAAAATCCGAATCTGCTTCTTCCCTTAGAAATTTGTGAAGAGCAACTGTGTTAGGGTTTAAATGAGCACTTCTCAGGAAGAAAATGAAAGGAGAACATTTTAGACGACAGCCATTTAGATGTGAGTCAGATGTGACTCTTGCAGTCCTGCCTAACAGCCAATGGAGACCAGGCTGATGTTGGTGGCTTCCTTCACCTGAGTGACAAATACTAATGGGGACAGGAGATCCTTTTAGATCTATTACCTCTGGATATGAAAGCAAGGAACCAGGAGTAGAGTTTTTTTACATTGTAATTATGGAGATAGTAGATGGATAAGGAAGACAGACTCAATGACTTTATCTCTTTCTACCTTTGAGAAGTTACACCTTAGGTGATAATACACTTCAGTGATTCCTCTGGGTGACAAAGCTTATGACTAACCTGCCACTTCCTGCTCACTTTACATAAGTGATTGCTGTAGGAAATGAGGGGAGGATTTCGCAACGGCCAACATTTGTGTGCAGCACAGATCCATGGATTTGTGGCTTTGGCTTCTAACCTGAACAGGGTCTGAATGCTCTATTTTTTATCCTGCCCAACTTGAAGTTGGATGCAGATAAAAAGCTGAGTGACACAAGGGGGAGGGAAACAGAGCCCAGGGCGGTTGTCCAGGACAGGAAGGTGGCTTCCATGGCTGATACTGAAAAAGAACTGAAGTTCTATTCATACAATTGACTCAAACCAAACCTGCCCTCCTTAATCAGGCTCCTTTCCCACGCCCTTCTACAAATCTCATTTGCTATACATTTGCTGATTCTAGCCAGACACAAGTGTCTTGAGGAGATGAGCTACCATGAACTGATTACAATGGCATTTGTCCTCAGCCTCATTAAAATCGGAGGTGGGTTTGGGGTAATAGGACCCTACCAGTTTTGTTGTTGTTGTTTTTAAACACAGTTCTCCCTGAGATCTATATTCCTTGGGGATTTGCTTGCTCTCTGATATCATCTCAGATATACGATATATAGGCATATTCTAATTCAGAGCAGCCATTGGAACCCCCTGTTAAAATACAGGTTGTTGGGCCCTACTTTGAGAGTTTCTGATTCTGTGGGTCTGAGATCCTGCATTTCTGACAAGTTCAGGTGGTGAGGATGAGGTGAGGTGAAGGCTTCGCCTTAAGAACCAGCGGAATAAACGAATATGGCTTTCTGGGTTAGACAACTGCTAGTGGTCTGGGTCTCTGCTCCTTGCATGATGAATGACCACAATGTATCTGAAGAATCTGGTTGAGCAATTTTGACTTATAGGAGCCAGAGAATATAATATTTTGCTGCAGAAGATGCTTTGGAAATGGCAGCTAAAGAAAATATAAGAACCACTGACTGGTATTCACTGTGTTTGTATTCTGCTACTATCTTATGAGATTCAAGGCTTTGACATTAAATCACTCTATAGCTTGGGCTATGCCATCAGTTGGTTCTATTTTCATGCACAGCCTATGGTGTGGGATCTTTTTAAATATCTGGTTGTATCAGTTGGTCAACTGATATTGTATACGATATATACCAAAGAGTATACATATAGAATAGTATATGAGGACCCATGCCAGAAGCATGAAGAGTGGAGACAACTCCTATCATAGACATCTGTAATCTTGAGTTTAATAGTAGCTACCATAGGTTGAATACTTGTCCTGTGCCAGACATCGAGACCGTAATAAGGCCTGGGAGTTGATCTTGGAGTGCTTATATGTTAGGCTGTAAGTACTTTATACATATTAACCTCATTCATCCTTACAGCAACCCCATGAAATTGATCACTATGCCTATTACCCCATTTTACAGATGGAAAACGTGAGAAACAGAATGGTTACGTGATCGCAGATCTGGTAGGTTGTATGTCAGAGGGCAGAGTCTGTCTTCCCAGGGACTTCTCTAAGGGCTTCATGTATCAGCTTGTTTAATCTTCATCACCATCCCCTGAGATTCACACTATGACATTCCTATTTTATGGATCAAGAAATTAAGAGGCTGCTTAAGAAGCGCACCTGTTAAGTGGTGATGCCAAGATGCAAATTCAACTCTGTCTCACTCCAAACCTGGAGCATTCTTCCAGAAATAACTGGCAATTTTCATTCCGATCCTTAAAGGGCTCCAGCATTTTAAAAGCATAAAGGCCACTAGTAGAAAAGTGGAATATGAAGGTATAGTTGCTCTCGGTCTCTGATCTAGACCTCACTCCTGTTGATTCTCTGTTGTCCCCATTAGTTGACTGGGACAAGCGAAGAAAATCTTTCCATAGCAGCCTTTGCCTGAACTGGGCACAAGAGCCCTGGAGAGTGTATAAAGTAGAGATTTCCTAGTATCTGGACTTAGCTATTGACAGAACTTGCTTGACTCCAAAGCCTATTTTCCATTCTTGTGCATTTTCCCAGTTCTGAGGTAAGCAGTGTTTGAACTGTAAAGCAATGGACTCTACTCCTAAATGGCAATGATTATGTTTAAAAACTTAAAGGCCACAGGCATTTCATTTTGGGAGGTTATGGACATTCTCAAAGACTACAGCTGAACTAAGTGCCTTCCCGCTATGCCACCAAATTCTGGAGGGAGTTTCAACCAACATTTTGCCACATTTGTCCAGAGTTCAGCTGCACTTCTCTGGAAGTGATTTACTTCAGAAGCAGCTTTTTTCTCTACAACATAACTTTCTAATGGTTAGTTTGAATATTTGGTGGTGATCAGGGTTGATTCTGTGGTGGCTACTTGATAATGTCAATGGGAGAGCTTCTATCCTGCCTGGAAACAAGCAGAACAGAGGCCAGTAATTTTAATGTCACCTTGAGGTACCAAATGCTCATGACTTGAGCTCGTGTGTTTTGGTCCACCTGACCAAAGTAGAGCAGTAGAGTGAAATGGGAAAGAATGTGGGTTCTGGACCTGGGCAGACCCAGGTTCAAGTTTTGGCTCTGTGTGAAGACTCAGTTTTCTTCCTCCCAACTCAGGCTCGAGTTAGCACCTACTTCATATGGTCATAACAGAGATTCCATTGAGATAATGCCTGTGATGTATTTTAGTTTATTGGGAATACCACTTATAATATATCCACTTCTAATACTAATTCTCCCCCAAACTAAAGTTTCTACAGATGTAGCTTGAAGCCGAGGCTCTGTACTAGAAGCGTCCCAGCCCTAACAATCAGACCCTCCACCCTGATGGATTTTATCCAAGGTGTCCTCAGGGTTTAGGGCAGGCAATTTATGCTAACTGAATAGGAATGGAATACTAGAGCTGTCCAAAGAGCTACCTCTAGTATCTTTGCTGGGTTCCCCACCCCCCTTCTCTCCTCACCCAGTTCATGTTGTGGGCTGCTGGGTCCTATAGCTTCCTCCCAACCCACGTTATCCTGTGTACAGCATTTGGTAGTTGATTAAAATATTTGTGGTTGTTCATATCATCACTGTAACAAAAATAATAGTAACTTCTAGTAATCAGGTACCTGTGAAGTACCAGATACAGTATCTCAAACTATCAAAAATATTGGATGTGAGAGTATTCTGCCTGCACCATTCATCACCTCATTGATCACCAGGGTTGACTTGGCTGATTGTGCTGCCTTGGGGGTGTCCCCTTCCTCCCTCACCATTCCATGCACATCCCTCCTGATGCTGACTGCTTGGCCGAAGAAGATGATCTTCCCTGATCAAGAAGGACCGTTCTTTGGTCAAGGGTATACAAGAAGCTGTGCTCCATGGCTAGAGCCTCCAAACAAGAAAAAGAAAAATCTCTAAGTACTATTTTTATCCTGTGGTTTTTTTTTTTGGTTTGTTTTAAAGTTTATTTATTTATTGAGAGAGAGAGAGAGAGAGAGAGGGAGAGAGGTGTGGGGGGATAGGGGCAGAGAGAAAGACAGAGAGAGAGAATTCCAAGCAGACTCCACACTGTCAGCACAGAGCCAGACATGGGGCTTGAACCCAAGAATTGTGTGCCTATGACCTCAGCTGAAATCAAGACACTTAACCAAGTGAGCTACCCAGGCACCCCTATTTGTACCCTTGTTTTACAGGTGAGGAAACAAAGTTTTGGAGAATTTGCTTAAGATCTCATGGCCAGTAATCAGTGGAGACAAGATTTGTAATCATCTCTCTCCTCTCAGTTCTTGTCCTTTGAAGTATATCAAACTATCTCCCGGAAATAGACTAAGAAAAAAATGTGGCTGGAAAGGTATGTTAGGCTTAGGGATTATGGATCCTTAGGTGCTGGGAGCAAGCATTTTACAGCTTGAGATGTGTCCTTCTAGATTATGGAATGTATATCAACTGGGAACTAAAGCAATGCCAGAGGATGAAATCAGCATGAGAGAGAGAGAGAAAGGGAGGAGGGGGAAGAGGGAGAGAAGAAAAGAGGAACTGGTGAAGGAAACAGAGGGGATAGGAGGAAAGCCAAGAGAAAAAGCATTTCAAGATGGTGGTTCAGAATGTCCAATGCTTCAGGGAAATTAAAGAGGATAAAGACTTGGAAAAGGCCATTGGGTTGAATTACATCACTGGTGATTCCATAGAGAGCCCTGTCAATAGAACGATGAGCTCAGATGTCTGGGGAGACAAAGGCTTTAAGGACTGAGTGGAAAAGTTATTGAGGACATTTTAGCACCAAGTGTGGTGACACTGGGTAAGGTCAGGGGTCCCAAAGGGGTAGCCAGGCCATAGCAGGGCTTTCTAAATGGAAGTATGTTGCTGGCAAAAGGGACAAGCTCAGAGACTATAATCAAATATCAGTACATTCAGCAACTATTTTGGCTGGAAAGGAAAAGGAGAGAGGAACTACCTGGAAGTGAAGAAATAGAGAAGCTGGTAAGAGATGAGGGTAAACTGAGAAATGAACTAGAGCCACCAGCTTCAGAAAGCTAGGCAAATCTTGCTTTCCCTCAAATGTTCCTGATACCAGCCAGCCAAGAGCTGCAGGAGTCTGACCCAAGGCCTATTCAGGCCTTGGCCGTGAACCTCCCCAAGCCCAACCCACTGTTCCTTGTCTCTATTCTCAAACTCCTCCACCTCTTGACCTCTCCGTGTGCCAGAGTCCCACATAGGTGAGTCACATATCTCACAGACAGAATCCCTCACCCCTGCCACCGTGCTCGAGTGAGAGGCTGAGCCACCTTCCTCACTCCCCAAGGAGAGTGCTCCATAACTTTTCCCCCTTACCAACACTGCCCTGTTTTTCAGACACATGACAGTTGGGGAGCTGGGGGGAGAGAAAAGGAAAAGAATCCAAGAGAAGGGAAGTTAGGGTTTCCCAGGCTTCTTGGAGAAGGTCATTTTCCACAGTTCTTTAAAACAACATCCACTCGGATTGTAAAATTTGTAATGCAATGTAGAAAAATCCTACTTGGTTCATGCATCACGAGAAGACTCATCAGGGGATTTTAAAGATGGAAAAGATAGGAGGTTATCTTATCCAATTGATTGGCTTGAAATCTTCTGCTTACCAAAATAAAAAGAAAACAAACCGACAGTACCTTATATGAACAGGGTCTACTTCATTCTCAGAACAACTGAGAAAAGTGAGGCTCAGGCCAAGTGGCTTCTCAGGGCTGTGGGGCAGCTGGGGGTGGAGCCAGAGGGGTGTGTCTATCTCCTGACTGCTCACAGCTCAGAGTGGAGGTGCCTCTCTGGTCCACTGGCTTGCTTTCCCCATAGGTCAGAAGGAAACTCAACCCTCCTTGAGGTCTAACTTCCAGTGGCTTCATCCTCCTCTCTCTGGAGACTCAAGTCAGGTCCATCAGCCAGTCTGTCCTTGACTGCTATTGTTTCCTCTGGAGGAATGGGTTTCTAATCTCCCTGAGAAGCTTCCTCTTAATCCAAACACTTGGGGTGGGCGGTGGGGCAGATCTTAGCAGCTCAGCAAGTAGAGAAAGATGGAAACCATTTAAACCCTGAAGGCCATATTCATTTGGATCATTGAAAACCTTGGAGTCTGTAACTTTTGAATTGACCAAGGAGAAATAAGAATAAGGCTTGGGGCGGAGGGGGCGCCTGGGTGGCTTAGTTGGTTAAACGTCCGACTTTCGCTTAGGTCATGATCTCGCGGTTCGTGGGTTCGAGCCCCGCGTCGGGCTCTGTGCTGACTGCCAGCTCAGAGCCTGGAGCCTGTTTCAGTCTGTGACTCCCTCTCTCTCTGACCCTCCCCTGCTTGTGCTGTCTCTCTCTCTCTCTCCTTCCTAGAAATAAAGCATTAGAAAAAAAAAAAAAGAATAAGGCTTGGGGGGACCAGTTTCCATGCTTCGTTCTTTTACATTCCAGGCTCGATATATCCTTTTGATTTTACTCTGGTAGGGCATTTGTTTTGAGGACTTTCCTTTCTTTCTTTCTTTCTTTCTTTCTTTCTTTCTTTCTTTCTTTCTTTCTTTCTTTCTTTCTTTCTTTCTTTCTTTCTTTCTTTCTTTCTTTTCTCCTTCCTTCCTTCCTTCCTTCCTTCCTTCCTTCCTTCCTTCCTTCCTTCCTTCCACCTTCCTTCCTTCTCTTCTTTCTTTCTTTCTTTCTTTCTTTCTTTCTTTCTTTCTTTCTTTCTTTCTTTCTTTCTTATGTGTGTTCCTTCTTTCTAGATTTTATAGGTACATGTAATATTTATGTGTCAGTGACCTTTCAAAGCACTTTTAGAGATTGACTGTTTACAGTTAGGAATTTTCTTTAAGGTCTACAAAGTCCTTTGTGCTTTTTCCAGGAAAGGCACTCAGTAAGAACCAAAACAAACAACAGAATAATTCAAATTTGATTGGAGCCAAATCTCTTAAGAGAGTAAGAGAGAAAGAGCTAACGTTTGTTTTTGTTGTTTCCTTTCCCCTCCTCAACCCAGTCAAACAGACTTGAGCCATTCCAGCTTCCAGTGTGGTTCAGAATTATTTGAGAGCCGTTTAAGGCTGAATTTTAAGCCCTGGGTTGGAGAAATCTTGGCACCGGCAGATTTTGCAAGGGACCCTTTGGAAATGATGAAAACAACGTTTACTTCGCCAAGTCTTTGGGAAAATTGGTCCCAGTATATTTTACATTTGTCTCTACGACCACAAAGGGTAGAGGACTATTACTGCTCCGGTCAAATTTCGCACGCCTTTGGCAGGATTGGAGCTATATCCTTCAGACGTGCGACTGTTACACAAGCCTCTTAAGGATTTATCACAAGCCAGGGTGATGCCTGTGGTTAGTGTTCAGCCCAAACTGACCAAATGGAATTATATTCAGTTGTTTGCCTGACCCCCTCCCACTCTCCCTTCCCAGCACGATTTGTTCCGTGAAAAAGTTATTAAGGGGTCAGGCAAGAGCCAGGACTTTATTTAGTCATGAAAAATCCCATGTTCACATTTCATCTCTTCCAATTTCTAGCTCTTTGATTTTGGACAAGGTACTTAATCTGTATGAGTCTCACCCTAGTTGTACAGTAGGAATAATAACTCTTATCTTATAGAATCGTTGTGGGGATTAACTAAGATGATGACTGTAAAAGTTCCTGGTATGGTTCTTAACAATCTGTATCAGACGACCCACATTAGCTTTCTCCATTTACGCCAGAAAGCTCTCTGAGAGACTTTATCTGAAAGACTGCACAAATCCAAAACATCATGCCTATTGAGCGTCATGCTTTGCAAAACAAACCTCCACTAAAAATGGAATTGAGTTGCAGTGAGGCTGACTTACAAAACTGACAATTTTCCCAAGTGGAAATGACTCTTCCCGTGGTTCCTGCCACAGCAATGAGGAGTCTGCCCCTCCAAACTTTTGCACACTGACTGCTGTAACCAAACCTATCCGGGTCTCTCTCCCGTCCGGAGTTCTGGAACATCTAAGGTTTCTCAACATTTAAGAACAGAAATGACGGAGAGGGGCGCCTGGGTGGCTCAGTTGGTTGGGGGTCCAACTTCGGCTCAGGTCATGATCCTGTGGTTCTAAGTTCAAGCCCCACATCAGGCTCTCTGCTGTCAGCTCAGAGCCTGCTTCGGACCCTCTGTCCCCCTGAGCCCCCCACCCCTCCTCCACTTGCACTCTCTCAAAGATAAATAAACATTTTAAAAAGTGATGGGGTAAGATTCTCATGGAATAAAGACTATTGCACAGGAACTTTGAAGTATGGGAAATATAAAATGTCGACTAGGCATTACTTCATGAATATGCAATCTTAACGCCTGTCTTTTCTTCTAGTACCTTATAAGGATTAAATATGACATTATATCACATACTGGAATGTATGTAAGCTGACTAGCGGGCGGCTAGGATGTCACAAACAGCTGAACCTCCACCTTTACCTGTGCCCCAAGCCACTTAGCAAACACTGTGGTCTTCAGGTTTTCTTCATTTTTTTTTTCAAGTTTTTTTTTTCCATGCTTTAGGTTTTCTTCATGGTTTTTGTTTTTTTTAATGGAAAAAATTCCCACTTAAGAGAACTGTGGTTTTGCTTGGGACAAAATACTTAAAAATGAATTTTTAACATTTAAGAAACCCAAAAACCTTACCAACAAATAGGACTACAACAGAAAAAAATATTTTAATACTTTTTAAATTAAAAAAACCCAATCGCACAGCAGACTACAATCAAATGAGGGCTCTCCGTCAGTCCCAAGATGCAACTCTACTTACGAGTTAAAAGAATTTGTTACTTTGAGCACAAAGACATTTTTTCCTCTAAAATTTTATTGAAGTGATGCATCTTCTCTTTATGAAGGCCAAACCAATGATATGGCCACTAACCCACAGAGAAGATAAATATTTGCAGAATGAGTGCATGAATGTCCTATGGAGTTGGAATAAGAAGAAAAGACAGGCTTTTTTTTTTTTTTTTTGACATTTTCTAAGTTATTTAAATGAAATCTCTTTGCTGAGAGGGCTGGGATTCAGGTTCTGGCTTTCTTGAGAGAAAGCCTCTGTTGTATTTCAGCTTTAAGATGTGGTGTGTGTGCTCCATTTAAGGTAAGGGCTGGTGACCCTGGCTTCCTTGATCGGACCTGGAAGCAGCCCACATGCTGAAAGATGAGGAGGAAAAACAAAGGAAGTGGACTGATTTAGCACAGAGAGGAGAAGGCTAAGGTAGGCTATCATAAAGCAGTATTCAAAGATTATAGGACGGGTAACACTTCTCTTTAAATATACTTCAACCAAAGAGGAACGGATTTAGGTTCGGCATTGAACCGAACTAAACTCCTGGGTTAGAATTTAGGTTTTGGTGTTGTGGCAAAAGACACACCACATAAAACTTACCATGCTTAAGTGTGTAGTCTGTGTATCCTACTGTGCAATAAAAGGACTTTTTAACAGTGAAGCTAGTAAATCTTTTGTTTTTCTTTTCTTTTTCTCTGTTCATCTCTTTCAGTTTGATTGGAAGAGTATGGAATTTCCTTCTTGGAAATTTTGAAAAATAGCTCACGTTCTGAATCCTTAGGAGAGATGATGTCCTAAAGATTCTTTCTTGCCCAGACTTGATGGTAAGGCAATGATACGGCTGGCCCAACACTCACATGCACACATTGATGAAAGAATGCTCCAGCTGCCTTGGATACAGTTATGCTGAAAATAAACTCTACAGCTTATAAACTCTGATTGCAAATCATTTGATTTCTCAGCTGGGAGGGCTGATAAGTTTTTCTTTAACCTGAAGCCTATAGAATACAGGCAGCTCTGTACTGCTGATTTTACCTTGGGTTTATATGCATTCAGCATCGACATCTCCACATTTTGACCTCTGACGTGTTTTGGTTGCCTCTGGACTGGTGGCGACGATGACTTCTGGTTATTGCGGCAGACGCAGATGAAAAAGAAGAGCAGAGCAATGGCCAGAGGAATAGCAACACTTGGCACTAGTATGTACAAGATCTCCATTTTATTCTTCTCCTTGGAATCCTTCGAATCTGGGTACAGAAATAAAAAGAGAGCAAAAGTCATACTAGTTCAAATAATATGTACAATATTACATTGCATAGTTTAAAATGACCTCCTATTATTTCACACATACACATTCACTGGAGAGAAAAGGAACCATTGCTTATTACAATTTGTTTCTATCAAACCTTCAACATAATTTATTGAAGTTTAAAAGTTGAAAGTTCAAGTGTTTAAAAATTGCAGAGGGACATTATGAGGCCTTTGCATGTGTGTGGGTCCCCCTCTGATGCTGCGTTTCTCTAGCAGCAGACCTGCATTTCTCTGACACCTTCAAAGTTAAACGTCATGTCAAAGGACTGTATACACTCAAGGGCACTGATGTGGACCACAGGGCTCTTCTTCAGTTGGCTGTTAGCCCAGAATCAACCACCACACCATGGTGTTCCAGAAATCATGCCCTTGTCCTGAATGGTCTGGACTTACAGGGCCACTCCAGCAACTTCCAGAATCAATATCACTCCAGAATCTTGGTCTCAGTGTCCACAGAGTCACTGGGCTGAGAACATGGAGGCCTGACTCAGTCTCTGATGAACTGTGTGACCTTGAGCAAATCATTCACCTGCTTGGGCCTCACTTCTACTCGTCTGCAAGAGTGAAGTATCTATTTTGGAAAGTGTCTACAATTTCCCCAAGTACAGCATCACTGCATAACTTGATGCTTTTTTGAAATCCAAGAATTCTTCTTAAATGATTTCATATGAATCCAGTAATTATGAGTGCTAACGCTCTGAAGTATATTTTTGAAATCTTATATATCTGCTCTGCCATTGCTTGGAAAAGCATATAATATGTATAGAAAGACATGAGGCATACTTCTTAAAAATCGATATGAGCCTGACCTTTAAATTCTTTAGGCATATGATAACAAATTATTTGACTGACAAAACAAACACAAGAAATCATGGGCAGTAATTAGACAGGTTACATAATACATGCCCTGATCACCAATAACCTCATTGGCTACCTTGTTTTAAGAAAAATCCAAGGTATGAAAATTCAGACTGACACAAAATTCAGAGATGATTATTTACTTAACATAGAATTAACCATGTATCCATTCACTCATCTTCCCATTTGCTCAGTAAGTCAATAAACAAAAGCTACTACTGCCAAGGGCTATTCTAGGTACAGGGGATATAAAATTAAATACAATACGTCCTTTGCCTTTAAGGAGCTCATAGTTGGGTAAGGAAAATGGAGAAAAGATAATTACAATATGTTGTTAGAAATGCTACAAGGGAAGTATGACTAAAACGGTCAAGAAACCCAGAAAGTCGCTTTAAATAGTGACTTTCCCTAGAACATAGAAAATAGAATAGACAATACATCATCCTTGCTTGCACACACCTGCCTTGGGAACCTATTATTCGGTGAGATATAGCAGTAACGAAATCACATTGCCTTCTCCCTACATAAGCAGACTCAACACAAGAAGTTAGGAAGGGGTACCAGAACCTGGGTGTTGGGACAGTGCTGGGGGTTAACCCTCAGAGGGATTTAGGGAGGAGTAAATATGCTTATTGAGAATAATAAACATAACAGCTTTAATATTTACTGAGTATTTTCTAGCACAAATCATGTTAGCTATGGGCCAGGTACTGTTGTAAGTCCTTTTTATTAACACATTAATTTTATCCTCATAACTAACTGCGTGAAGGAGGTGCCATCCTTATGGCTATTTTTACACGTGAGGAAGTGGAGGCACAGAGTGGTTAAGTAACTTGCCCAAGGACACACATCTAGTAATTCAAAAACCAGGACTCCTCTCCTGTTGGTCTTGTTTTAATACCTCCTGCTCTAGAAACTACGCCACTGCCAGTAATTTGACGAGGGCTATTATTTGGCACCTAAATCCTAAAATGGTAGGATTTCTTGTTTCACAAAGGTAGGAGGGATGAGGGAGGCCTGAAAGGTGGGGAATGACATGGAAGCTTTGCTAGATGTGCTGTCTTTGCACTCCCTGCATTACATATGGTGGCAGATAAACATACAAGCCGGGCATCTCTGGAGACCATTGTAATCATTCTTGTCTTAGGAACTCAGTCTCGGTGCTTTCGAAACAACTGTGTCTGCGTGTCTGTGGGTAGATGCACAGAGAGAAGAAAGTCACATGGAGGGGTGTCTGGGGGGCTCAGTCAGTGGAGCATCCGACTTCCACTCAGGTCATGATCTTATGGTTTGTGAATTTGAGCCCTGCATTGGGCTCTCTGATGTCAGTGCAGAGCCCACTTCAGATTCTCTGTCCCCCTTTCTCTTCCCCTCCCCCGCTTGCACTCTCTCTCCCAACAATAAACAAACATAAAAAAAAGAAATCTCATGGAAAAGTGTTTATCACAGGGCCTAGCAGATAGATAGATCTTCTATAGTAGGAATACAATAGATCTAGAATAGACTGTCTATCTAAGATCTGTCTGTCTGTCTGTCTATAGACAGTTCAAAGACAGTGTGGTAGAATAAAGGAAGTGTATGTCTCAGAGTCAGAAACCTCCAAAGACCGACTTTGTCATCATCTACGTAACCTTCCTTAGGCACTTAGCCTCTCTGTGTGAACTCATCTATAAAATGAGACAGTAATACCTATTTCACAGAATTGTTTTGAACAGTAGATGAAGTAACATGGGACGTATTACTCTCGTACCTATTACAACTCAACCACTCAATGTTTACCCCTAACTCTTAGAGTAGAAAAGTTCAGAGGTAAAAACTTAGGTCTGGGAACTCGAAATAACCTTAAGCAGGAAACAACCTTTCCGACCTTCACCTCCTCATTTATCCAAGAGAAATGATAATTTGCTCTACCAATCTTATTTCGTTCATGTGAGAGAAAATGTTCATGACAAAATGTCAGAAAACTGAAAACTGCCACACAGTTGCTGGATGCTATGACTATTAACATTATAAAAATACTTTCAAATTTCTCAGTACTCCCGTGTGTGTTTGTGTGTGTGTGTGTGTGTGTGTGTGATTCCCTCTTGTTATTCTTGGATTTTCAGTGAAATCATTGTAAAGGTAATGACTACAAAAGGAATAAGGTTAATTTAGTACTCATGTAATGCTAGTCATTTTTCTGGCCCAGAGTTTTAGCAACAAGAGAAAGTAGGGCTCTCACCTATGTGGAAATCAGAGAAATCTATTCTGTAATCATTCCGTATCAGATTATTCACGGAACGCCTTTGATTGTAAACGGGAGGTCTGGGACAATTCCCCCTGTGAGTCTGCAGGAGAACAAACTTCAAGAAGCTGGATCTTTAAACACAGTCAAACTTGGCTCCTTCTGATTACACTGAGGATATGCAAATGAGACCACAGTGTCTTCTTGCCAAGTGAAATAACCAAGCAGAACAATACGTGGCCATGTTGGAAGTGACAGAAAACAAATTTAGACCTGTTGGAAACCTGTGACACAGCACCTTCACTTTCCCACACACACCTCTTTCTGCATTAGGCCAGAAGGGAGTCAGTCCGGCTCAAAAACTTTTATAGAAAAGCTTTCCACAGAACAATTAACCTTACTCATGGAAATTAGAAAATGAACATTTGCTCACCTTCTTTTAACAGCCTAGCATTTGTATTCATCACTTTAATCAGGTACTTGGTGTTCTTGATTTTACATGTACATAAAAGAAGGCTAAGAAAGAACATATACTTTTACAAAGCTAGAAGGTGGTAGGGTCTGGGTTGGAATGCAAGACTGTCTGCCTTCAACACTTTTATGTTTTCAAAATTCTATTACTAATAAAAATTAAAACACCATATTGAATTGTTTTTCATTATTCTCCTTCAGATTCCAAGGTTCCCTTTAATGAGAGCTAATATCTGGTGGGGACCACACTGTTAAAGAGATCACAGAGCAATAGACACTATTCTTACCATTTACTTTACAGGGTAATGGACACCTTCAGAGCATTACAAAGGAAACTTGCTGAGAATTAGGATGGCGAAGATTTTTAATATTTTGAAACAACTGTTTAAAAGTTAAATGCACATATTAGTTACATCAAATGAAATACTTGGGATTTTTGAAGCCAACTATTTAGTCTGGATCACATGATTAATTTCCTTTTAAAAATCAACAGTTTGGTATCACAGTTCACATCTGACATTCCTATTTTATTTTTACAAAGATATTCAATACTTTGATTAGTAATTAAATATAATGGAGAGAATGCTCCTTTCTTATACTGAGGCTTAAAACAAGGTAAACATGACTTCTTACTCAATAGGTACTTTAATAAAGTGAAACATCATCTGGGATATTACTTTGAGTTAAAACAAAAACATTTCTTATATCTTAGATATGGCAAAGGTGGAAAGAAGTCTTACAGAAACTTGGGATTCCAAATAAAATTTAAAAAGTAAAGTAACGGAAACGAAAAGAAGAGAAGAGAAAAGAAAAGAAAAGAAACAAGTTAAATTATAACCTTGTCTGAAAAAAACCCATAGTAAACAAACCAGAATTGCTATCATTTATTAGTTAAAAACTACAAAAGAAGTGGGTCTGTAGAAGATAGGAGCCTGCATCAGTGATATTTAAGCATATGCCTGGAAGCCATAGGAGAAAAGCGGGTAACTAGGCCCTTAGTTGGCAGGCTAGGTCCACCATTAGATCTCGATTTAATGATGAAAATACTAAGTAGATGTCCTATTGCTTTATATATTTTCAAATTAATTCTGAAAAAGACTATGATTGGCCATATATAGTAATTACATTTTTTTTCTCTTCAGCAAATGTTTTACCCACAGTAAGTTAGGGACAGCAACTCATTTGTGAGCACTTGAGAAAAATTTAGTAACTAGAATCCACATGAGTTCACTAGAACTATAAATTCTTAGGATCTCAGTTTTCTAGTCTATAAAAGGAAAGAGTTGGGCTAATCTTTTCTCTTTAATTAAAAAGCTTAATTATGTCAAAAAATCAACAAAATTTTCCATCTTAACCATTTGTAAGTGTACAGTTCAGTGCTAAATGCATGCACATTGTTGTACAACAGAGCTCCAAGACTTTTTCATCTTGCAAAAATGAAATTCTATACTCACTGAACATTAATTCTTCATCTCTCCCTCCATCTAGCACCTGATAGCAACCAGTCTTTCTGTTTCTATGAATTTGATTATTTTAGATACCTTATATAAGTGGAATCATACAGTATTTATCTTTTTATGACTGGCTTATTTCACTCAAGAAAGAAAACGTCCTCAGGGTTCATCCATGTTGCTACATGTGTCAAACTTCCTTCTTTTTTAGGCTAAATAATATTCCACTGTATGTAAATAACACATTTTCTTTATGGATTCATCCATCGATGGGCTTGCTTATACCTCTTAGCTATTGTGAATAATGTTGTGATGAACATGGGTGTACAAATATCTGAGATCTTGCATTCCATTTTTTGGATGTATGTCCAGAAGTAGGATTGCTGTATCATATGGTAATTCTATTTTTAGTTTTTTGAGAAACATCCATACTGTTTTCCTTAATGGTTGCACCATTTTGCCTTCACACCAATAGTGAGCAATGGCTCTAATTTCTGACATCTTTGCTAACATGTGCTATTTTCTCCTCCTCTCCTTTTCTTCTTATAAAATCATGGGTCCTAATAATGCGTGTGAGGTGATGTCTCATTGTGGTTTTGATTTGCATTTCTTTAATGACAGATGATAATGAGCATCTTCTCATATATTGATGGCCATTTGTATATCTTCTCTGGAGAAATACCTGTTTTAGTCCTTTGCCCACTTTTTAAATGGACTACTCTGTTAAGTGCCAAAATTCAATAAGTTTTATAAAATTAAATCTCTTGCATTTTTATAGGATTATTTTAGAGTGGTAGACCAAGCACATTTAAACTTTAACAAGTCATTTGATCAAGAGACCCAAGATATCCTTATGGACCTAAGATGGAGGGCTAGATAAAAATATCATTAGATAAATTTGAAATTTACCATGTGCCTGTGCCTTAAAAGTGCTATTCATTAAATAAACCTCAAATTGTAGAGAGTTAAGCTATGCCAATCTGCCTGTTTGACATTATCATTAACTACTTGATGATGATATATGTATCGAACTTGAAAATGACCCAGATATCTAGAAAAGATATCTGACTATAGAAATAAAATTTACAGGCTAAAATAATGACCCAAAACCAACAGTTGAAATTTTACAAATAAATATTATAGCTTGTAGTTATGTTAGAGTTCTTGCTTTAAGAAGCCCATGATAGTGAATAATATTTTATGTAACAAAACCAAAAAAAGAGGAAGAAGGAAGACTAATAAATTTTAATGAAGACTTGAAGGCTCAGTTGGACCCAGTAACTGCACAATGAAATTGCTTCAAAAATTTTTATATATGGCACTTTTAGCAAAAAAAAAAAAAATAATACCCTTCATTGGCAATACTGACTAATGATCAAAAATATGGTCCTTTTCTACCTTCACTGATTTAAAAATACCAAAAAGGTCTATTCTAAGAGCCATGTTTTTAAGAAGGGCTTTAAAAAAAACAAGAAACATCCAGAGAAAGAGGAAGGCGGGTAAGTAAAGGCTGGAAGAGCTACATGCTCCTTAGACCAAATTAAAAATTAAATGAAGGATGTAATTGGTACTTTGAAATTTGGATGATAAATGACACCAGAGGTTACAAACTGGATCTAGTACATAGACTTGTTCCTTACCAGGGTTTTATTTTTTTTCTAATTTGAATTAGTGGTCAACAGTTTTCAAAAATGAGATTTCACATAGAAGTTTTGATTTCAGATTTTGAGCAAATTTTGAGCAGTGGGAGCCATCCCATAACCTCTTTGGGGTGGTTAAGATGTCCCTGTCTCTGAAGGTCTCTGGAAATGGTCAAATAGAGGATGGGGGATTTTTACGGTTTCTCCCAAAGTTCTCTGATTTCATAAACTGAGTTGACATAGCTTATTTAGAGCCCTACTGTACTTTTGACTTTTTAAAAAAATTTTTAATGTTTATTTTATTTTTGAGACAGAGACAGAGTGTAAACAAGGGAGGGGCAGAGAGAGGGTGACACAGAATCTGAAACAGGCTCCAGGCTCTGAGCTGTCAGCACAGAGCCTGATGTGGGGCTCGAACCCACGGAACATGAGATCATGACCTGAGCCGAAGTCAGACGCTTAACCGACTGAGCCACTCAGGCGCCTCACTTTTGACTTTCTTGAGAAGTGACTGATTTAAGGTTAGTGAGGAGTATTTTTCCCTGAGTATTCTCAGATCCAGTGTTGGTCCTTTTCTCCTCAGCTCTATGCTGAGGCTGGCTTCTGTGGACAGTTTCAATGGGCACCCTTGTCCTCTGGCCTCCAGTTTGGTTGAGCCAACGGGAGATTTTGTGGGACAAGAAGAACTGCCCAGGGCAAGAAGAGTATGGTTCACATGTTTGTTCCCAGGCTTCCTTCTTGCTTAGTTGCAGAGGATTGACTGCCTCCCTCTAACAAAGGCCAGAGCCTTTGAACAGCCTTCTCTTCAGCCTCAGCTGTGTTCCACGAGGTCAGGTAACCAATCATCCCTTTCACTGCTCAAGCCTTGGACAATACCTCCCTCGTCTGCTATCAATGGGTCCTTCACCTTATCGGTTTCTCCTAATTCTGCCAACACCTTCATAATCAGTCTCTTTATGAAGTTCTCCATAGTGTGTTTGATTGTGCCTTGTTTCCTGCCAGAATCTTGGCTGATACAAAGCCAATAGCAAAGATCATTGTGGTGTTGTAACAGAATTCTGTCACCAAAGGGTTAAAGTGACACGGAGCCCTTCCCATTGGCAAGGTGGTGGGCCAAAAGAGTTAAAAGCTTCCCAGAGCTTATTGCTGGAGCAGCTGACACACTGGGTATATGACTCAATATATTTTGAGAACAATAAAAAAACCTTTGAGAAAAAATTATTTTACGGTTAAAGATGTTTATGGAACATGACTTAGTTATAAGTTTTTGGGTAACTATTGTTCTTTACTTTGTCAAAAATGTATAGAGACTGGAGAATAAAGTACATCTTGAAAATCTCTGTAGCATAAAAATAACTCTTCCGGAAAACTTCAAACTGTACAAAGCTGTGCTCTATTCCTCCCTCCATTCCCCCTCCTCACCGTCCAATTCACTGTAATGTTCAATTTTGGTTTGAAGAAATGGCTGAAAGACAAATTGCCTTACAACAGGTCTTCTATGAAATATGGGAGAAGGCTGCTGACAGAGTGAGTTAAAAACTGCAGTGTTCGCAATCTGGAAAACATCTGCCTTGCCCCGAACTGTAAACCACCGCATTGTAGAAAATGGTTTGTGACAAAGCAGAACCCAGGGCGGGTGTTTGTAAGGTTATGGGACAAGTCAGGGCTATTCAGGCACAGAACTGGGCAATGTGCCCTTTGGCAAACTGCTGCAAGCCAAAGACTTAAAAGGAAATACAAAAGTAATAGGCCAGGTATGAAAACTAAAAGTGGAGCCAAATGGCGCACTAATTTTTTTTTATCACTGGGTACTCCATGGTGAAGCTGGTTGAGGAGTAAAGACAATACTGCTGCCTGGAAGTTCTAGTTGTTTGGTAGAGATCTCTCAGACATGCCAGCCTGGCTGGCAGAAGAAATGTGGCCTCTGGACTTAATTTAGAGTAAGACGGAAGACTGAGGTTTGAATAGGAGAACACTACTACAATCAAGATTCAGCTTCCCCATACAATTTGAGGAAGGAACAGATAGAAGATCTCAGTTTGTGGGGGAGAGAGAAGGAACGTAGGTCTTGGGGGAGAACACAGCCAGAGTCAAATGGTCAGAACATGCAAAAGCTGCTCCCAGAGAAACAGGCCTTTTCCATCCGTCTGCCCCCAGGGCTGCATAGAAAAGCAATGATAAGGGCTACAGTGAAAGTGTGACCCTGGGGGGTGTGCCTAGGTGCCAGTTGGAAAGAACATAGGCAAATGTTTCTTTTTAGACGTAGTTTCCACCCAACCCACAGTATTTGGCTTGGAAGGTGGCCACGGTGACTAGAGGTAAAGGCGTAGTGAATGAAGGTTTGCAGGCAGGGTCTCAGGGAAAATGGCCAACTCTGAGGACTGGGGACGTGGGGCTGCCGGGAAGGGAGGAGAGGTGGTTTTAACGGGAAATGGGCAAACGCCGTGAGCCTTGCGGGGAGCTGCTGGGGGAGCTAGTCCTCAACAGGGCTGAGTCTGAGTGCAGCACCTAGGGTGCTAGAACACATGGCTTTGTGGCTGCGGGCCCTATGCCTGCACATGTGGAGCTGTAATCAGAAAATCAACGGACAGCATCCCAAAGACCTAGACAGTTCATAGTGATCAAACGAAGGGGGGAAAGGATAAAGCAATGTTTAGTCCTCTGAATAATCTAGAATTTGTTCTTGAGGTAACTGTGCCATGGTGGGCAGATGACCGGACCTGGAATCCTGTAGACCTGGTCTGAATCTTGGCTTTAGTAAAAACATCATTGCCTCAACTTCTCCATCAGTAAAACAGGGAGGATACCTCTGTCCTATGGTTATTATGAGGATTCACTAATTCAACACATTTTATTAAGCATCAGCTAAGTCCCAGGCCAGATACTGGTGTTGAGGAACTTAGCACAGTATTCAACAGACCACAGTCATTAAAATGCCAAGCACATAATAACGCATGTGTTCGGAGCTGTAAGGCAGTGCTTAATGTGATTCATACTTTTTCCATCTGATCCTTTCCCTAGACTGTAGGCTACATGAGGGCATGCTTTGTTCTACCCTGTCCACAAAGTCTAAAGCACAGCAGAAGCTCAACACATATTGGTTTCCGTGAGGGACTAAATAAATAATTAACTGTTCAGGCTGTTGGATGCCTCGGATAGGAAGGAAAAGATAGGGAGGATGGGAGGGCAGGTGTCTTTTGTCTTATCACTCCCTCCAAGCCCTGCCTGGGCACATGCGCAGAGTCCTAGCAGAGCCAATTCCCAGAATTCACAGCAGGCACGTTTGGTTGTGTTTAATTACATGTTCTGTCTTAAAGCGAAAGTTTGCAGATAAAACGGTCTGTGGCAGACCGTTCTCAAATGCCTTTATTCTAGAAAGTACAACAAATGCTCACATTCTGCATTTAATTAGGCCTCAACTCCTTTTAGCCTTACTAGGTTGAAATGAAAACAAAAGTTATCAGTGGGAAAATGAGAAACCACATGGAGATTTTGAAATCTCCTCAACTTTGACTTAACTAAAGAATGCAGGAATGTTCCCATGGGATTCCATCCATTTTCAGAGGGAGAAGCGAAAGGACTCTTTTCAAATCTGCCCCACAAGATTTCAACTCACTGTAAGATGAAAAGTTATCTTCGGTATCTGTCAATCTATCTATCTCTCTGTCTGTCTATCTAACTGTCTATCATCTGTATATACAGACATACACACACATAAATCACAGAGTATACAAGATCAAGGTTTGAATCCTGAGCTCATTTCTTATTAACCGTGCGGCCTTGGAAGAGTTATTTAACCTCTATATCTTGGTTTTCCTTTCTAGGGTAGAATAAAGTGCAACTCACAGGATTATAGAACTATTATACATGAGATAATACATTAAAAAACTCTTAGCACTGTCTCTGGCTAACTGTAAGCACTCAATAAATGGCAGCTGCTGTTTAATGTTATTGTGTTTTTAAGTTTATTTATTTATTTTGAGAGAGAGAACGAGCAGGGGAGCGGCAGCAAGAGAGAGAGGGGACAGAGGATCTGAAGGTGGGTCTGTGATGAAAGCAGTGAGCCCGATGTGAGGCTTGAACTCACAAACCATGAGATCATGACCTGAGCTGAAGTTGGACGCTTAACCGAGTAAGTCACCCAGGCACTCTGTTTTTGATGTTACTGTTATTCTATAGCTTAAATTGTATAATTTTTTTTTACAATATATACAATATACTATGTTCTATAGTATCAATTGTATAATTCTTATCCAGTCTCAGAGTTCCTATGACATTTTGGGCCAGATAATTCTTTGTGTGGATCATTCTGTGCATTGAAGGGTGTTTAGCAGCATCTCTGGCCTCCACCCAGTAGAAGCCAGTAACATCTCACAACCCCGCCCCAGAGTGATGACCAAATATCTCGCGACATTGTCAAATGTTCCCCGGAAGGCAAGACTTCTGCCAATGGGGAAGTGCTGGTACAGAACAAAGAGCAGTGAGTGTCCCAGAGAGAGCAGACCCAGTTTAGTTGATTTGTGATCTCTGGTAAGTCTTACCACTTCTCTGGGCCTTGATTTCCTCATATGGTAAAAGAGGGCAGGAAATTCCTACTTTAGCTTTCATAACTGTGTAAGAATGAAAAGAGAAAAAAAAATCCAATGCCCTATGGAAGTGTTCTAAAAGTTGGATGCTATCACAATTAAGTGGCTGAGAGGTGGTCAATCCAGGCACAATTCCGAGAAGCCTTGCCCGGGAACAACAGCTGATGCCAACCTGCTTTCTCCTTTAATTCCCACACGGGGGAGCCACTGGCCTCTCACAGCTGCTGCCAGATCACATGTCAAGTGTTCCCTGTGCCTTTAATGGATGTCTTTGTGGCTTGGCTTGAAGAATTCAAGAGGAACTGTCTTCTTACAAAATGAAATGAAAACGTGCTTTTTAATAAAAATTATTATTGTAAGTGGTGAAAACGCCCTCATCATCCCTAGGCTTAAAATTCTTCTAAATCTCTCTCTCACCTGACTGTAACTAACCAGTATTCAGAAGGTTAACTGTGTTCTCTGCTGGTTGGTATTCAGAAAGAAATATCCTGGGGGTTTCTAACATCACTGCACTGATTGCTACCGTAATAATACAGAGTAATACCATGAAGGATTTCCTTAGTGGCAAAGAACACTTTCCAATGTATTATGGAATCCAGAGGTGAGGCCTATTGTCATTCTTTTATTTATTTCTGGAAAATCTTTAAATGGGTGATAGCAGAGTATCTGGGAAAAGGGCGTGAGCTTTGAGTTTGGTCAGAGCTGTATGTATACAGATGAGAGTCCGAGGTCCAATCTCACCATTTGTGTGATTTAGACAAGTCCTTTAGCCCTTCTGAACCTCAGTGAACTATATTAGTAACATCTACCCCGCAGTGTGCTTATGAGTTTTAAATGTACACATATATGTAAAGCATGGCGCACTGTGCAGGCAGCTGGTGAGTGTTCCGTAGATGTAGGTGATCTTTCTCTCTCTGTCAACAGTCCAGCAAATTACTTTCATCTCTCAGAGTGTGTATTTGGTCTGATTGCTTCAGGAAGGTCATTGAAATGAAAACTTACTTTTTAGATAGAATTTAGTCTTTGCTATGTAAATTAATTGTAATAAAGCTCAAATCAGTTTATCAACAAATTTTCTAGTTTATGAACAAATTACCTCCCTACTTCTGCAGGGCATTTGTTGGAAATTATGGGTCAGAAGTCACCTAAAGGGCAACAGCATTTATCCAGAGTGGAGTGAACAGTGTGTTTCTTTCTTAAAATAATTCATTTGGTTTCCCTGAAGACACATATCAGTGTTCTGAACTACCATGGTAGAGTAGCAAGAAGGTGAGCTTAGAGTCAGACAGACATGCCATTTACTAGCTGCGTGTAACATCAGCAACATAGGGTTAATAAAATCCCTGTCACAGGAATGCCTGGGTGGCTCAGGTAAGTGACTGACTCTTGGTTTCAGCTCAGGTCATGCTCTCATGGGTCATGAGTTTGAGCCCCATGTTGGGCTCCACAGCTGGCAGCACAGAAACTACTAAGATTCTTTGTCTCTTCCTCTCTCCCTGCTCCTCCCCTACTTGTACTCTGTGTCTCTCTCAAAATAAGTGGATAAACTTTAAAAAAATTAAAAAAGCAATAATACCTGCCACAGTGTAAGGGTGAATATAAATAAAGCCCATGAAAACCCCAAGTACCACGTCTGGCACATGGAAGGTGCTCGGTGAGCGGTGCTTTTATCCTTGGCTGTCTTACAGATCTTTGTACCTTAACCTAGTTTGAGAGAAGGGGTGGAAACTAAGTAAATGATCATAAATCTACATTTTATTTTTATTCTTCTCCTATTAATGTTGAATATAGCATGTGGGAAAAGTAATGAATTATTAAGGGCAAACCATTTAAAAAATACAGGATAATTTGCTTTGAAGTTTCCAATGGTGGCTCTGGAAGAGTTTTACTTCATAATTTGTTCTTTATGCTGCATATGAAGGCATTTTAAAGTCCAGAACACAAAAGGGGTCTGGTCACCTTCTTCTCAAACTTGGCATGCTTAAGCACCCATAAAGCCATTTTGCAAGAGAAGACAATATGGTAACAGGCAACACCTAAGAATGAAATTATAAAATAATAGTTTCTCAAATTTTCATCACTAAGGTTTCTTTTTAACATTTTTATTACTTCTTCCTACGGACCTCTTTAGTATGTTTTAGCTTCCTCTTCTTTGTTCCATAACATTTGTGCCAACTTCTATTGCATCATACACACTGCATTGTGATTGTAATGTGAATCACATTTTATTTCTCTTTCAAACCCCCTACTCCACAGTGGGCTCTCAAATAATATTTGCCAAACTCAGAGCAAACATTCCTCTATGTAGACTGCACACTAATTATAGTAGATTCCTCCTTATATATCACCCAGATAATAATTACAATAGATAATATCTGTTAAGCATTTACTACCTTCCAGAGTTCCTAGGATTTTTCAGTGAACAACTCATTCGTCCTCCCAACAACCCCCAGGTGGATATCATTATTAGGTCCCTGTTATTGTGACGGCTTTCCCTGCAGTGACATTGGACTCTCCTGCTATCCTGGGGAAACCCAGCTGACATCATCTATGAGAAGCATGACCAGGAGGATAAGCCAGTTCCAAAACGGTCCCAAACTCTAGGTTTCACTCTCGCTTTCATTATCTTTCTACTACTCTCCAAACATCTTTTCTAGGAAAAAAAAAAAAAACCAAAACAATAAACAAAAAACCAAAAAACAACCACCAAACGGATTCGGGAATTTCATTTTCTTTCAACACTTCTGCAGCATAAAAGGATGACAAAGAAGACACAGTTTATCTACACTCTGCCCTGGATGACTGAGTACCAGCTATAGGTTCATCTCACCTTGTGGGAGTTCTTAACGACACAGGGAAAATGGTTCTCTTTCCGCTTCCAATATTCCTGTTGTGCTTAATGGGTGCACTTGGACATGGACCATTGCAGGTAATATCTTTTACTACATAAATAGCTGTGATAAGCTGTTTCACGTGTGCCCCATTTTCCCCACTGACCACAATGGCTGCAGGAATAAAGCAGGTTCCTCCCTGAGAGTGTGCACTGGCGCCCTAAGAGGGGTTTTATGCAGAAACAGCAAGGTTTATCTGTCTTAGAAACTCAGTTTGAGACCAAACAAACACTATCGATCTCCTTTGCCTCCTTACAGGCTCTCCAAAGGGCAAGGGGATGGAGAGGAAATCTTTGAAAGGTGACCGAATACATTAAAGGCATTTACCACATGCTGGGATGTCACACAGGTCAGACTTAAAATTTTCATCCAAGGTGAAGCACCAGGGAGCCTCCTTCTGATTCCCCGGATTGCGGCAGTAGGAATGGCCTCCGTTCAGTTCTGGGAAACGGAGGGCGGTGAAGGTGTGCGTGTGGGGGTACTGAGAATTCCACGGCTGGCACTGGCGCCCTGATTTGGTCACACTGACGGTCCCCCGGTAGTCCACACCTGTGCTGTTATAGCACTTGTGATCTGAAAAGCAGAAGAGCAAGGCCCAAACTGTGAGCAAGAAACAGAGGAGACACTGGAACTCCCAGCCAGCGGTTTCTGCAAGGCTAAGGCTCCCTGCTGCTGTGGGGCCACGGGGGCAGTCCTCCTGCCGGCTGGCCTGGGACATAGGTCCTACCTCACAGTTACATTCCTGGGAGGATTTAAAGCTTATGCTTCAGGAATAAAACCAGTCCTCCACGTGCATTTTTAATACTGAACACAGAAAAAAAAATGAGAACTGGGGCGGGACCTGGAGGCACAGGAATAATTTCCTAGTGAATGCTTCGGGGAAGGTTCAAGCCCAACTGCTCTCTCTGTGTCTGCTCGATGTCTTCGGACATGAATCGTGTGATAAAGAACCCAGTTCCCAGAAAATGTTCATTAGGAGCAGTGAGTTATGGGTTTCTAACAGGAGTTGGGGCCCCTGTGTGCCGATGGGCTGACTATTCTTGAGAAGCAAATCCTTTCTCCAGACCACCATGGCACTTACTTGAAAGCACTGTAAAAATTCATTAAGTTGAAGTTAAAATATGGAGGGGTAATGGTAAAATAATAGTAATAATAATAATAATGAAGACACCGCTGTTATTATGGCTAAACACAGTTCTAAGCATTTTAGATGCATTAACACATTTAACTAATAGAATAACATAACTATCAAAGGACACCAAAAAATGACCAGTAAGGCTAACTCTAGGTAAATGGGACAGAGGTGAGAAGACAGTGGAGAGAGGGAAGCTCCGTGTGTATATTTTTAAACTTGTGGTATGATACACATATCATGAAATTTACCATTAGGGTCTTTAGAATATTCAAAATATTGTGCAGCCTTCACCACTATCTCATTCCAGAACCCTTGTATCATGTCAAAGGAAACCCTGTACTAAGCAGCCACTCCCCACACCCTCTTCCCCTGGTGCCTGCAACCACTAATCTGCTTTCTGGCTCTATGGATTTGTCTTTTCTGGATACTTCATATAAAAGGAACCATACAATGGCGTCTGGTCTTTTTCACTTACATAATACTTTTCTTAAGTTTCAGCCATGCTGTAGCATGTAACAGGATTTTATTCCTTTTTATGGATGAATAATATTTTATTATGTAGACATACCATAATTTGTTTAACCACTCATCCACTGATGGGCATTTGTGTTGTTTCTACCTTTTAGTGGTTGTGAATAGAGCTGCTATCAACATTTGCATAAAAGTTTTTGTTTGAACACCTATTTTTTAAAAATTGTTAATGTTTATTTTTGAGAGAGAGACAGAGTACAAGTGGGGGAGGGACTGAGGGAGGGAGACACAGAATCTGAAGCAGGTTCCAGGCTCTGAGCTGTCAGCACAGAGCTCAGTGTGGGGCTCAAACTCATGAACTGTGAGATCGTGACCTGAGCTGAAGTCGGATGCTTAACTGACTGAGCCATCCAGGCGCCCCTGAACACCTATTTTAAATTCTCTGAGTGTAAACCCAGGAGTGACATTGCTGGGTCATATGGTAATTCTATTTGAGTTACTGAGAAATCAACAAATATATTTAAACATTTATTATTGGGGTGCCTGGGTGGCTCAGTAGGTTGAATTTCCAACTTTGGCTCAGGTCATGATCTCCTGGTTCGTGAGTTTGAGCCTCACATCAGGCTTGCTGCTGTCAGTGCAGGACCCACCTCAGATTCTCAGTCCCTCACTCTGTCCCGCTCCCTCTGTCCCACTCCAGCTTGTGCTCTCTTTCTCAAAAATAAATATTAAAAAAAATAAAAATAAAAAGGTATTCTCTTCATGAAGCTTCTTGAGGATAGTTACTGCATCTAACCTACCATGAATGCTCGGCCCCCACATAATAATTAACCCACTGTAAGGTAATCTGAGTACCAATACGAATCATGACTACAGACCAAGGTCCAGTTTTCACTCTGCCATGGGGTCGCTGGCCCCCAGGCAACACAGAAGATCAGGAGTCACCTACTTTTATTTATGGGATCCGCCATGGGGATTCCAATGCGGATGCAGTTTGCAGCTTCGGGGCTTTCCGGCTGGGGGAGATCTTCACAGTTTGGCAGTTTCAGCCTCATCAGGATCATGGGATTTGATCTTGCAAAAATGTACTCTGTTTGACAGAGGACGTTCTCCAAGATTTCACATTCATCGCGACACAAGTCCCGGGGCTTAGGGATGGACGAGGTTTCGTCGCAGTATGGGAAGGCATAGTGGCACAGGGAAGGAATGGCAAACTGAGAGCACTTATCAGATAAGTGGCTGGAGGTGCCAATCATGGTGAAGGCAGCTGGAAAACAAACACAGTTATTAACTCCCAGGGGCCAGGGTTTATCTCCTTTGGTTATCTAGTCAACAGATATCAGATAATAAACACACACTCGAAGGAATCTGTTGGGCTCAAAGAGACAAGGCCAAGAAGAGATTCAGTTCAGATGTCCAAGCAGCTTACTTTCACTGGCTTGAAAAAAATCATTTTGACTACAAAGTTAAAAAAACAGGATTAAGTTACATATGTACCATTTCCCAATAAAAAGAATTAATTAGGTTAAAGCACAATATATTTTTCATTTTTACTACAAAGCAAAGAACTTTGTGTTTCATCCGGTACGTTTTATTAGTTTTGTGCAGCTTCTAAAACATTTGACAGCTGCAGGGCAGAACGTGCTTTATGCGGCGGCTGAGGCTGATCACAGGGTTTAGTTCCGTGTCTTGCCTCTGAACTGGAGGACTTTGGGGAACTTGTCTAATTTCTTTGTGGCTTGAATACTTTCTATTCCATCTTCTGAAAATGAGGCAATTCTCTTGGAAGTTCTCAAATGAAAGCACAACTCAGTGGTTGCAGCGTGTGTATTAGTGGTCACTTAGCCTAACCTCTTACCCAGTATGGCATCCATTTTTAAAAAAAGAGCACTAGCGTCCCTTTGCAAACCTCCATTGACAAGAGCTTCTACTTGCCAAGGCAGCCCCCAAAGTGGCTGGTACACTGTTTCCCAAAGCATGTTCCTTAGAACATTAATTCTATAGAATATTAATAGTGTTTGAGAAATGACCGTTCCCTAGCCAACCAAACAAGTTTTGGAAGTGCTGGGTTAAACAAAATTAAATGGCTTAACAAATAAATAATATTTTAATAAATAAATAAATAAATAAATAAATCATATTTCCCAGCAAGCAGATGTTTACTGAAAATGTCTCAAGAGGGGATTATTATTATTATTATTATCTTTTAACATTTATTTAATTGAGAGAGAGAGAGAGAGAGCGTGAGGAGGGGAGGGGCAGAGAGAGAGGAGACACAGAAACTGAAGCAGGCTCCAGGCTCTGAGCTGTCAGCACAGACCCCAGTGCGGGACTCAAACACACAGACTCCAAGATCATGACCTGAACCAAAGTCCAGTGCTTAACCGACTGAGTCACTCAGGCGCCCCAAGAGGGGATTATTAAAAATGGGTGGTGAAACATTTACACTGGAACTCCCATTTATTTTTGTGAATACTTAGTACAGAATATGTTAAAATATTCTTATGTTAGGTTAAAATTTGCCTTCAACAGCCCCTCCCCATCAGCCCTGCTTCTGCTTTCTGGAATTTCACAGAGTCCTTCCTCCTGAAGGCCTGAGGTCTTCAGCAAGTGGCAACTACAGCTTTCTATAGTTGCTTCTCCAGGTTAAATATCTCCCCTGGACCCTTCTTGGTCCCTTCAATTTCCTCATTGGACATAGTTTCTAGACTTTTTGCTGTTCTGTGTGCCTGCCTCAGGTTTGTCCTTGCCTCATAAATCCTAAGGTTGCCAGATAAATAAACTACAAGGCACTTAGTTACATTTGAATTTCAGATAAATATTTGGAACATACTTATACTAAAAAAGTATCCATTGTTTACCTAAAATTAAAATGTAACTGGGTGTCCTGAATTTTTATTTGCTAACGCTGGCAACTTACTGATCAGGCAATTTTGATGGCTTGCAAGGGTAGGTGGCACAGAGGCATCACTACACTAATGCAGGAGTTCAAAGCCACTAGAACCACCAGAACCAGGTGTGCAAGACTGTACAAGGTGGTCTATACTACTTCACTCATGCGTGCTAGGAAGTGCGTTGCTATTAGATTAAAAAGATACTTTCAATTCAGAGAAATGAAGGGTAAAATATAGAAGGCTAGAGCAGGAAGAGACATATGATCATCTTGTCTTATCACTCACTTCACAGATGAAGAGACTTTCACGGAGAAGAAGAGATTTCCCCAAAGTCACAGTAACAGCATCCAGAATTCTAGACTCTAAAGTGATTTAGCGTTTACAGGACTTTCAGTCTACACGATGATGTTTCCAAACAGTAAACTCTTGAGGGCAGAGATGTAACCTGGCTTATTCACACTATCGTGTCTCCATTGTCCAGCCCAGTTCCTGATGTACCAAAAACACTAATAATATTTATGGAGTGTTGGAATTAATGCAAGAGTTTTCAGAGCATCTTTTTCCTCTAAGAGCAATAACCTTCAATGAAGTATTCTAATGCACATTCCAGAGCACAGGGATTGTATCTCAGCCTTCTTTGTCGTCCTGCTCCTAAGCCCTATGCTTCTAACCCCCAACCCTTCACGCTGTATCCTTTGTCAAGAGAAGAGCTCAAGAAAACTTTTGGTGAGAGAAATAGTTATACAATGTATCAATATAATGTCACTGGCGTTACCTACCTGTGATCTGATTTTCTATCTCCCCTTGCATGTGCAAAGACTCCATATAGACAGTGCGGTTGCCAATAAATCTTGCACATGCAATCCCTCTGTATGGCTGACAGAATCCATCTTCTTCATACTCATCTCTAAAAACAGAGCACAGACGTTAGCTGGTGCACTACATTCACATTCACTTGGCTCTGACTGTGCGATGCCCTAAACAGTCGCTAGGGGGAGAAGCTGAGCCCATTATCCCAAACACTGGGCCGAGGAGTCAGGCTCGTCGTCCTCAGTTCCATCCATCACTTAAAACATCTGCTGGTCACGTTGGTCAAGTTTCCTTCAACCCCCAGAAAATCATTCTAAGCACAAAAATCGTCCTTAAATATGGGAGAAAGCACTTTTATTTTCGCAGCTGGTGGTGGGCTGGAAGATGATGTAGTTATAAAAGTAAAGAGGAAATGAGTTGGAAATCTGGGCACATGTTCTACAGTTTTTTGTTTTTTAAGCACAGATTATTTCTGTTTCATTTGCTACAAAGGCGTGGGCACATTATCCACAAGACCCACTCCAACTGATGTGTCAATTAGGAGGCTCCGTGGGGTGAGAAGCTGGGTGCAGCCGGAGAGAAACCAGAGACCAGTCCAGTTATGTGGCTCCTCACTGCCCAAGACCATTATCTCTGCCCTGCAGAGAGAGGTCCAGTCAAACCCTGGAGTTCACGGTTTAAACGAGTCACTACATCTCAGGAAATCTACAGAAAATGGCAATGGAAATCTTGCTTTCATGGTCCCTGAAAATTTTTAAAACTATCTTTAAATTTTTTTAAAATTTATTTTGTTTATTTATTTATTTTGAGACGGGGGGGCAAGGGCAGAGAGAGGGAATCCTAAGCAGGCTCCACACCCACAACGCAGAGCTCAATGTGGGGCTCGAACACGCAAACTGCAAGATCATGACCTGAGCCTAAACCAAGAGTCAGATGCTTACCTGACTGGGCCACCCAGGCGCCCCCCAATCTTAAAAAATTTTGTTGTCTCAAAATTATAATAATAAAAATGTAGGGGCAGCAGATTTTATTCTGGAGACAGAGGGTAATGTGGTCAGTGACAGTCCCAGATAATGTGCTTAGTGACAGAGTGGCAAATGGCTGGAGATCTAAGGCTAGAAAGTAGGACCCAAGATGGCAGATTCAGCTTGAAAAGATAGAGGCCATACTATCCTACAAGGGCCTATGATAAACACAGGACACCAGAGTACAGAATAGCCAGGTGCTTCTCAAAAGCAGACCACAGCCAGACAAAAGGCCACCCGCCATGCTTCTGGGCTGACTTCCACCCTGGCTGCTCCTCTTCTGTTAACCTGGCTGGAATCAATACACTGTCTGAATAAAAATATTTTTCCTCCTTGGTTTCTTCTAAGTTAACGCACTGTAGACCGAAGTCAGAAGAATGAAATTGTCTTCCTGGGCTTAACACTTGCATGTCTTCAGACAACCTCTCTAAGTCCTCTGAGCTACAGTCTTCTTATCTATAGGACAAAGATAGTACTTGACCTCTACCCTAGAAGTGAAAGTCATGAGGATCCTACCAAATGTAAAAGCTTTTGAAAAGTGCTATTCAGAGGTCACGCATGCTTATTATTGACGTACTTATGATTACCAAAGAAGACAGTTACTTAAAGGGCAGTATTTACTAACCGCCTCCGTTGTAAAATTGGCTGGAGTCAGTCTTGTGGCACTAGACTTCACCATTTGGGGGTTCGGTGTGGGAGTCTGAAAGCCCACTTAAACAGGGAACCAGGTGAAAAAAATCTGATAGAGCTGATCATTAAAAGACCAGTTTCCAGTGGCTCCCTACTCCCTATTCACTCTAACAGTCATTTTGAAAGTGGAGATGGGGGAAGTATCTTCATTTTAATTCTCAAGCCAGTCTGTATTGCAAAGCTCTTACAAACTTAACCTGCGAGTACACATACAAATGAATATATCATATACCTGACATGAAGACATTGAAATTTTAATGTTGCAAAATCCTGCAAGCACTCCACATGTTTACTTTCATAAATCCTAGAGTAATGTTGAAGCCTTTTTGGCTTAAATTTTACTCGGGTTGTAAAATTAACCCCACTTTTATTGGGTAACTAATACCATAAACCTTTGGGGAGAAAGAAGTTTCTCGATGACCTAGCCTTGGATCTTGGAAACCAAAGTACTGAGACCAGAATGCACTTCCACACCACCCCCTGCTATTACAGATTACGCTTCTCCATCCCTAGGCATTAGCAGAGCCCCGGACTTTTAAGGTGTCGTTATGAGAACACTTCGTTCCCCCCCACCATGTTAAACTCTCAGGGCCTCAATTTATATCTCTTGGGAGGACAAAACCCTGGAATTACCCCCAGACATAAATCCTCAACCTACTGGGAGTTCCCATATTTTATGTGTGAAGCTTAGGCTAAACTTCTTACCACCTTTCCAGTTCAAGACTCTAAAAAGACTCTTTGAATACTTTTTTTTTTTCATAATAAAATGGAATGCAATTCCTTGGCTGCATATTTCTTATCAAGCGCTTAGAGCTGCAGGTGTAGTGAAGTTCTGACTGTGCCCGGAACTCCAGCTATTCTGACCAGTCTCTTAGAAACAGATATAAAATGTAAAACAAAACAAACAAACAAACAACAAAACCCCAGTATGTAATGTCATATGCTAGGGAATAGATCTCAGCCCTGGCTGCTCTGAATAATCTCCTCTGAAAGCTTTCAAAAATACCAATGTCTGCACCCCGCCTCCGACCTATTAGATCAGACTCTCTGGGGATGCAGCATAGTACGCATGCTCTTTAAAAAGCTCTCAGTGATTTGAATGTGGTTGAGAACCACAGCACTAGAAAAACAAACCTCTATTAAGTGTCTGCCACTCTCTGTGCTGGGTACTATGCTAAGTGCTTTCTTCTAAGTAGCCCCTTATGTGGTACCGTTATCCTTATTTTACAGAGGGAGAGAGGCAGGTTCACAGGAGTAATTGGCTCAAATTCACAAAGCCAGTTACTGGTGGAGCTAGGATTTAGGCTTAAAGAGCAAGCTTAAGCCATTACACCATGTCGTTAGATCTAGAATGATGCTCTGCCTTTCAGTGCTACTTTTACTTAGATCAGCCTATTTATAAATGAGAGAGACTTTAAAATGAGCCTTTATTCTGTACCAGGAACTGTTAAGTTCCACTTGCATATATAATTGATATTAAGTCACTTAATCCTGACAATGATCTTATAAAGAAATTGAAGGTGTGATCATTCCCATTTCACAGATGAGAAAACTGAGGGTCAGAAAGAATGAAGAACTCATCTAAATTTACACAGCAAGCAGAAGAGCTAGATTTGCCCCAAATTAGTGCTTGTAACCATAGTATACAGCCTTCCTCCAAATGGTTTGATTATGAAAGTTTTTGCACTGTTTACAGGGGCTTTCTGTCGTGAAGATGTTTTGGTGTCTGCTAGGTGGCTTTGAACATAAAATCACATTCACCTCTCATGCTTTCCAAAGAGGGGACCAATGTTCCTCCAACATTCATCAGCTCTCTGCTTTTCATCAGCTCTATGCTTTTCTCCAGCTCACACTTCTTTCATCATTTATGTCCTTTGTGCTTAGCAAATGAAAAACATGGAGCACAAGGCAGCAAAAGTGCAAGGGCACTTGCATTGAGTGTGCCTGAGGCTGTGGTCTTTCTACGGCGAAGAGTGCATTGTGACAAGGAAAATGAGATTCTGCACATTTATCACAATGGCTGGTACCAATATGTACTGCCTACCTCAACATGAGGTCAAGATGCAGGGGTGCTTTGTGATGGGGATGCATGTTTCTTATAAAGGTAATTTAGTTACCACGTTGCCAACCCCTATAAGCTTCTAATTCACCATCATGTGACAGAGAAGAGCTGACCCAGTTTGCCTTCTACCTCCAGGGTCTCCCCAAGGGGCTGATGAGGGATGGTCATACAGGGCTAAGAGTGACCATGACCAACATGGCAGCAGTAGGGGTATCCACCCAGGACCCACTGGACACCCAAGAAAGGGAAATGCTGTCACTGCACGTCACAGCCCAAGGGTGCTTTACAGCTTTTCCAATGCCTGCGTCAATTTCTCAGGCCAGTGACTAACCCAGAAAGCTCTAAAGATGGACAAAGCACGTTGTATGATATGGGGCATGTGGAGACTATCTGTAGTTTGGGGAGCAGAGAGAAGGAAAGGGGGAGAGAGGATGGGTGGGTAGATGGGGTTGGGGGAGAAGATGCAGAATACCCCAAGCTGATGCCCAAATGGAGTTGTGCCAATTTTGGACCATGAGAGACCCATGACCGCTCTTCTGAGGGCTTCCAGGGAGGACAGTCTTTTTGGGCTCTCCAAAGGTTGCCTCAATTTAAGGGACACAGGGGACAAACTCAGTGGTTGTCCTACACTTATGATTTAAAGAGAAATCCTGAAATGGCTGGAAAACCTGACAAAATTCAAATGAATTCTGTACATGAGTTTGTATTGTACCAACAATAATTTCTCACTTTTGATGATCACACCGTGTTTATGTAAGACATTAACCATTAGGGGGAATGAGATGAAGGACATACGGAAACTCTCTGTACTATTTTTGTAACTTTTCTTAAATATAAAAAGACTCCAAAATAAAAAGTAAAAAAAAAAAAAAAATCTTACAGGATGGGGGAGGGGTGGGAATCTTATTGTGTATAGACAGAACTGGAAATATGGCGGGTTGAGGAGGTTAGGAAGGCCATCGATGGGCTCATTTAATCTTTATATTAACCTTCTATCACTCCCTCTGGGTCTATCCCAGGGTGGCTGAATTCCCATCACTAACAATTCACGTACTTGCCTGAGGCTTGGCCTACTTCTAAATTCCACCCCTTCCAGGAGCAATGACCTATTTGGTCAGGAAAGGCCTTGGTGTAGATGGGTTTCTGCTAGCTGTTGCAGGCACTTCCCGCAGCCTAGCAAGGAAGGCTGGGACAAAGGATGGGAGGTCCGTGTGTAGAAGATGAAGGCAATCTTCTCTGACGTTACACTGAGCTCTGGACCCAGCCTCATGCCAGCATGACAGAGACGACAGGCTGGGGCTGAGTGTGTGGGACTCATCACGAGAGGGCATCTCTGTCCTCTGGTTCATTATTCACGTTGCCACAAAGTGATCTTTTCAAACACAGACCCCCTCAGGTCACTGCCTGCAGCATACGAGGCCCCTCCCGATCTAGCTCCTTCCCATTTTTTTCAGTCTTTCTCCTGCTAGTCAAGCCTGTGAACCTGACGATACTCGCCACGTGAATGACTTTGCTAGTCTCAAAACAGGGAGGGCAACTTGCTATTCCTCTGGCTTGGCTTATTCTCTTCCTGAGGCCTGGGATGCCTTCTAGCTTCTTTTCATCATGTGAATGCCTTCTTGTCTTCAAGATCCAGATGCTAAATCCCCCTGTGAAGTTAGTCACTGACCCCTCCCACCTTCCCAGACAGTGTCTTTATCATTCCCCTCCCACCGCTGACTCCATATTATGTCTGTCTGTTAAGTGTTCACGGCCCTATGGCAAGGACCATGTCTGATTCAGCCCCTCTCTTCGAGACCCCTGGCATAGCACACGACTCAGGAAACACTTGCTGAGTGGGGAAAGGATGCTGACGAGACCTGTCCTCCTCCAGATCTTCAGAAGTAGCACAGAAGGCCTACTGCCTGACCAGCAACCACTGAAACAGATGTAACAGATGTGGGGCTGTCCCAGCCTAGCGCACTGACACGCCAGGAACACCCTCCAACCTGGGAGCCACTTTCCTCCTTATCAGATTTTACACTGGAGCATGAGCAGGCCTAACAGACTTATTGATGAATCAGGCCCTAAAAAGTTCCCTTTTGGGGTAGTAAGACCAGGTGAAATGCATGTTTCTCCTTATTGGGAAGAGAATGGATGTAAAGGTATTGTGCTAACTATAAAATCTTACTCGGGGCACCTGGGTGGCTCAGTTGGTTAAGCATCCAACTCTGGATTTCAGCCCAGGTCACGATCTCATGGTCTATGAGTTGCACTAACAGTGCAGACCCTGTTTGGGATTCTCCGTCTTCGCCTCTCCCTGCCCCTTCCCTGTTCATGCTCCCTCTTTCTCAAAATAAATAAATAAACTTAAAAAAAGATCTTGTCGGGGCACCTGGGTGGCTCAGTTGGTTAAGCATCTGACTTCAACTCAGGTCAGATCTCACAGTTCGTGGGTTCGAGTCCCACATTGGGCTCTGTGCTGACAGCTCAGAGCCTGGAGCCTGTTTCATATTCTGTGTCTCCCTCGCTCTCTGCCCCTCCCCCACTCATGCTCTGTCTCTGTCTCAAAAATAAATAAACTATAAAAAAATTAAAAAAAAAAGATCTTGTCTTAAAGTAAGCAGGTATTCAAATAAATACCAGTATACAAATGTTCACAGCAGCACAATTCATAATAGCACAAAAGTGGAAATGACCCCAAATGCTCACCAGCAGGTAAAGGGATAGACAAAATGTGAGTAGATACATGCAACAAAATATCATTCAGCTATGAAAAAAGGAATGAAGAACTGAAACATGTTGTAATGTGGAAGAATCCTGAAGGCATTATGTTAAGTGTGGCCACATATTTTACAATCCCATTTATATGAACTGTCCAGAAAAGATAAATTCATAGAGACAGAAAGTAGAATGGTGGCTCCCAGATGGGGAGGGAGAAATAGGGAGTAACTACTCAATAGGTATGGAGTTTTATTTTGCTATGAGGAAATATATTTTTTAATTTGGGAGAAAGAGAGAGAGAGAGAGAGGAAACGAGAGGGGGAGAGGGACAAAGTGGGTGAGAGAGTGGCAGGGAACGAGTAGAGGAGACGGACAGAGGGGGTGAGAGAGAGAGAGAGAGAGAGAGAGAGAAAGAGAGGGAATCTCAAGCAGGCTCCACTCACTTCAGAGCCCAATGCAGGGCTCTATCCCATGACCCTGGGATCATGACCTGAGCCGGATTCAAGAGTCCGTGGCTCAACCGACTGAGCCACCCAGGCACTCTGATAAGATGAAAATATTTTGATACTAGATAAGAGGTAGTAGTTACACAACATCATGAAAGTGCTAATGAAGGTGCCGATGTCTCACTTTAAAATGATTAATTTTAGGGGTGTCTGGGTGGCTCAGTCAGTTGAGTGCCTGACCTTGGCTCAGGTCACGATCCCGAGGTTCATGGGTTCAAGTCTTGTGTTGGGCTCTGTGCTGACAGCTCAGAGCCTGGAGCCTGCTTTGGATTCTGTCTCATCTCTCTCTCTCTGCTACTCCCCCGTGTGTGCTCTGTCTCTCTGTGTCTGTCTCTTTCAAAAATAAACATTTTAAAAAGGTTAATTTTAATGCTATGTGAACTTCACCTCAATTAAAAAATTATTTATATATACCCAAGGGACAAGGTTGAGGGGGCCTTGGGAGCAGGCCAATGGTTGGAATTTCAAGCTTCAGTCTGGGGAGAAGTTTTGTAGATGGCTTTGCGGTTCGCTTCCAAGCAGACCAATGTGCTGGAAGCACTGGCAGTTTATACAGCATCAGCAGGTGTCTTTGTTCTGATTCTCGTGGCTCTTCGACTGGAATCCAAGAGGGTGGCCTGCAAGCCCAGAGCCTCATGTGTACAGATTGCAGTGAATGAAATAATCCACCACTTTGGCATATACCCCACTCGGTCCCTCTGAAGAGCTCCAGTTTGAGCCACGAAGAGGAAATCACATCAAGCTGCCTGCCCTCAAAGCTCTGAAGTTTGGTTTGAAGAAAAGCTATCACACAGCTCCAAGTAGTCCTGGGTATATTATAGTATCCCTAGGGATGCTCCAGTGAAGAATTTAGCAAAGTGTGCATTATTTTCTCTCATTTGGTACTAATTTCTTTGTTTTCCCTCTATCTATCTCATATCAAAATATTTTCATCATTGCAAAAATAAATCTCCATACTCATTTAATAGTTACTCCCTATTTCTCCCTCTCTCTAGCTCCGGGTAGCCATCAATCTGTTTTCTGTCTCCATGAAATTATCTATTCTGGAGAAGCAAAAATAGCTTACCAGTGCTTTCCCAAAAGACCATCAAGACCACAGGTAGTTGGAAAGTACCCCTTATAAAATTTGTAAATTAGGGCACATAGTAGCTGCTCAGTTAAAGCATATGGCAGATCCACACATCGTGCTCCCCAGGGACAGCACTAGTAACCTTGGGTCTGGGTGCTAAGCTTCCCATCTCAGAAATAGGGCACTCCCTTGGAGGGTACAGTCACATCTCTTAAAGGTGAAAATCCACTGTCATTTATTTAAAAGGGGGAATACAGGAAAAAAATTAAGAATCCAAATAAAGAATGCAAAATGATTCCAATATGGATAAATGATCAGAGACTTTAAGGACAAATTAGAATCTGATGTGGTCTAAAAGGTACCACCTCTTCGAAAATACTTCCTTCTGTTTCCTGAGAAGCCTGGGCCATGAAGCGTCCTTGGTTAAGTAACTGCAAACCAAGCGGAGGGAAAATAATTTAATTTTTATCTGTTATAACTACCTATCCTGAGAGAAGGGGCATCAAGACAAACACAGGTGGGGGGTGCCCGTGTGGCTTAGTCGGTTAAGCATCCGACTTTCGCTTAGGTCATGATCTCGCGGTTCGTGGGTTCGAGCCCCGTCGGGCTCTGTGCTGACTGCCAGCTCAGAGCCTGGAGCCTGTTTCAGTCTGTGACTCCCTCTCTCTGACCTCCCCTGCTCACGCTGTCTCTCTCTCTCTCTCTCTCTCTCCTAGAAATAAATAAAAATATTAAAAAAAAAAAAAGACAAACACAGGTGGAGACATGGAAAGAGTTGGTGGGAATGGAGGAGGGAAAGTGAGAGTCTTGGAAGGGAAACCATCTGGAGAGTCAAGTAGACTCTGTCTCAGGCTGGCTGTGACCACGATTACAGGTTAAATATGTGATCCCAACTTAACTTAGATACTATGTTCTCTAAAGACCGATCTGTAAGCTGCCATCAAAGAGGGTAGTGTGTCAACACAGTTGACCTTTAAAGTCAGTTTTCAAGTAAACCAGCCAATCCAGGCCTGTCATCCCAGAGAAGACCTCAAACTAGAAGGCTGAGAACTCACCTAACTCTTAACATTCCTTCTTCTCTCTCTGAAACGCCTCTGTGAGCACAAGATATTCTGAGGTGACTTTGTTGGGCATCCTGTGCTGTTTCCCACACCTGGACACCGACAATTGTTGACGTTTATTTCCTCACCAAGAGTCCCTCGCTCTTTCTCACACCACTTTTCGGCTTTAAAAAATTAAAATTTAAAAGTTTTTTTTTTTTTCTTGGCCATGAACCTTTAAAACAAACAGATGAATAATGTTCTGTCATAGTTTCCATGGCAGGACATAATAGTTACTTGTGTCCAACTTAGAAATGGGAAGGTATTGGCTTTGCTTCACAGCAATGTTTGGAAACCCAAGGGCTGCATTTCACTTTGGAAAAGGAGCAGAGTTACCCAGGCTTTTATCTCACAAATGTAATTTGAGGAAAAATTATGCACGTGATATATTGTATTCCTATTTAAACTCCTATTTGAAATGATAGGACTGCTCTGGTACCTATTTGTAAGAATATAAAGATCACTGATAAAAAGAATGAGTGATTTTTGCCCTCTCCTATTTACTGAGGTTACTGTGGTAGGTTAGCCTTGTACCATCTAAGAAGCCCTGGGGTTCTTAGTTTTCACTAAGTTTTCACTTTTCCTCCTGTGAAGGGTCTACTTTGCCCCTAACTTCAGGCTGGAGCTGGGAATGCATAGGTGGGACTTGGAGCCCCGAGTTCAGCCCCTATCCCCATCCCCCAAGTTCGCATTAGAAACTCTTTAGATGTTCTTTGGCAGTTCTCCAAATATCAGGCACTCAAATAACCCCTAAATTTGCCCATTGAGAATAAAAGGAGTTTAGAATAATATGAAATTCACACATACCACTCTGGTCAGTTTCTACCCCAAGTGTTATTAGGATTGCTTTGATTTGTTTTTCACTTCCCTTTTATGCCTTTGGCCATGGATTGAAAAAAGAAGAGTCTGTGGAAAGAGTGGTAAAGGGAATTTAGGGACTTCTTAGAAGGGTTTAATTTCATATTGCTATTCAGAAGTGGGGTGAAACCCAATCCCCAATTCTTGCTTTTCTGTTTCCATTCAGCTTTGTTTCCCATCTCTTTTGTGGATGGCAGTTATGGAAAACTACCAGCCTCCATAAAAAGCAATGACGGGTTTATTGCCACTCCCAACCCCCAACCCAAAATAAGGCAATACAGAGGTGCCCATGTAGAATCTTACACATTAAAAATATTGTAGTAGAGGCAGAAGTTCTTGTTAAAATAAGGATTGATTTCTGAAGCACCAAATGGGAGCATAGTTATTTAGACAAGCCGTGTCTGCTAGACTATAAGTCTCTGGAAAAGAACTGTGAAATCCAATGAGTTCTCCGAGAAGGAGTGTGGAATAGGGGTGGATTGGGGGGGAAGGGTACTCATATTTTGGTATTTCAGATACCAACAATATAATCCCTGCTCACTAGGATTCTACCGTCTAGTAGAAGAGAAACTGAAGTGTGATAAATACAATCTCTGTTCCCCTTTCCTTCCTTCCTCCTGTTCTCTTTCCATTCCTCTTCCTTTTCAACTACCAAGTTTGTTGGAGTGCTGAGTTGAAAACCAAAGAAGGGGCATCCGATGAGGGCTCCACCTTCTTCTGAAGGTGACAGCTTAAAAGACAGATAATTCAACAATTCGTAGATTAAATATAATTGCCCCTTGAACAACACAGGGGCTGGGGAGTTGAACCCCGTATGGTTGAAAATCTGTGTATAACTTTGGATTCCCCTAAAACTTAACTACTAATAGCCTACTGTTGATCAGAATCCTCACTGATAACATAGTTAATTAAAACATATTTTATATGTTATACATATTATAGATTATATTCTTATAATAAAGTAAGCTGGAGAAACATTATTAAGAAAATCAGAAGGAAGAGAAAATACATTTATAGTAGTGTACTATATTTATTGAAAATAACATGCCAAGAAGTGGCCCACAGTTCAAACCTGCGTTGTTCAAGGATCAACTGTGGTAGGCTAGCCAAGGTAAATGGAGTCAGAGGCAGAGTACAGCTAAATGGGAGTAATGGGATGTGGGAGGCAGGATAAGTCCAAGGGTCAGGTGTTAACCTATAGAGTCTGGACAAGTAAAGAGGATCATCATTCCATTACCTTCTCTGTGCACTCAAATCTTGGATTTTATCTTGAAAACAAAGGGGCACTTCAAGAGATATGATTAGTGACAGTGTGGCAATGGTAGGTCTGGAGATCTAAGGCTGCAGATTATGGTCTCAGATGGTGGACTCAGCCTGAAAGGATAGGAATCATAACCTCCCACAAGGACCTGCAATAAACCCAAGACACAGAGTACAGAACATCCAGCTGTTTCAATGGAAAGAGCTGAGCCTGCATCAGAGGTAGCAGAAAATGGTACAAGACTGCTGGCAGAGTTGGTGTGACATGGGGCTGTGAACTCAGGGCAGGTGCCATGCCTGTCGCCATCCTTTGGGCTTACCATCTCATGGAGTCATTCAGTTGGAATGGGACTTTGCAGGAGTCTGGTTGACCCTTTCTAAAGTTGAAAGGACCAAGAGTGAGTGGTTGTGTGATTTGACCGAGTTTACCAACTAGTTAGATGGAAAGAGTGCAGTGTAATGGAAAGGGCAGGCCTTTGGAGACCCACAAAATGTTGGGTTCAATCCTAACAGCTGCTTTCTAGCTGCATGTGGCCTTGGGCTAAGTATGAAATCTCTCTGACACATTAAATAAGGTAATGGATATGAAGTACTGGCTTATAGATATTTACTTATAAAGTATAAGGTCCCTTTCTGTTTTACTTATTCTAGAAATACGTACTGATTTGCTAACTATATACCAGGCAGTGTTCTAGACACTGGAGAGAGGAAAGCAGACAAAAATCTCCACCCATGTCATGTTTACATTGACTTAGATTTCTAGTCGGAAGCTCTTTATCCCATTCCTTTTTGATAATTAAAATCCTTCAGTTCCTTCTCATTGTACCAAAGATTAATCATGTGTAAAATTACGCATGTGTCTGAATTCTGTGGGCACATTGGGGACAGAAGTGAGCATGGCTTATGAAGTCAAAGAGGCCTAGACTTAGGAAAGAGAAGTTTGATTAAACTGTCACTCTTACCTGTACTTTGCCTGCTCCCTAAATTGCCTTTTATCCCATTACAGTGGATGGGCCCTCTGAGCCCCATTCAAAGTCCCAACCAGCGCCTTGTGTAGGTGGATCTCACCCCCTCTCACCTTATGCACATGGTCCTGGCAATTGTTCCTTTTCGCTGTTTATCATCGTTTCTCCCCATCTCTATTGGACCATTCCATGAATACACCAATGTGCTATAATATCGCTCTTTTTTAAAGCAAATTCTTTTTAGACTGTGTCCTGTTCAGCTACCTCCACATTTTTCTGCTCCCTTTTATAATAATATTTCTCTCAAAGGAGATGCCTCCACCTGTTTTCCCCAGTTCTTCCATTTGCTCCTGGATCTACCCTTTGCCTTGCCATTCTACTGAAAGAGCTCCTGTCAAGGTCAACAATCTCCATGTTACTAATATCCAATAGTAAACTTCCAGTCTCTATCTTTATTAACCTAGCAGCAGCATTGACACAGCTTATCACTCCTTGAAACACTTTCCTTCACTTGGCTTTCCAGGACAAGGTTCTCTCTTGGTTTTCCTCTTCTCTGGCTGTGCCTTCTTAGTCTCCTTTGCTAGCTCAAGATTCCATTCAGCTGAGAACCCTAGGCTCAGTGTTGAAACCTTTTCCTTCTACTGTCACTACCTACCTGATCTTCCCATCTCCTACCTTTAATGACCATTTCTGTGCTGATGATCCCCAAATTAATATCTCTAGCTAAGAATACTCTCTGAACTTCAGCCTCCATATCTCCACCTGGGTATCTAAAAGAGATTCAAACTCTGCATGTCTAAAATTGGACTCTTTATTTTCCTCAAAGACCATTCTTGAGTTCTTCCTCCATCCCAGTAAATAATAATTCCTTCCTTCCAATTGGTCACAGCAAAAACTTTTGAGTCCTCCTTGACTCTACACTTTCTCTCGTAACCCTATCCAGACCATCAGCTCATGTTTTCACCTCCTTCAAGATTTATCCCAAATTCCCCTTTACTGCTACTCTGGTTCAGGCCACCATGACATCCACACGATCTTTCCTAACAGCCTCACAAACTAGTCTTTCCACTTAACATTCTTGGCTGGCCTTCACAGTCTATTCTCAACACGGCAGGTGGAAGGAATTCTTGTAGGATACAAGCCAGTTCACTTACTTCCTCTGCTTAAACTCCTCCAATGTCTTTCCTTCTCACACTAAGTAAAAATTGGAGCCCTTAAAACATCCTTACATAGTCTTCTGTTACCCCCATCATTCCTCTGACCTCATACCTATCACTTTCCCCCTTGCTCTTACCTGATTATTACCCACTGCACTTAGTAGTATCAGATATATACTGTACGGATAAATTTCGTTTATTGTTTATATATAAACTTCATGAGGATAGGAACTTTTGTTGGTTACTGGTATGTCCCCATTGTGCCTAGAAAGTGTCCAGTTGTTGACAAATTATAAAAAAATGTTTAATGAGTGAATTAAACCTCCCTCACTTTAAATTTTAACTTCTGGGTGGTAGCTGCAAAGAGGGAGCCTAGGTTCATCTAGCAACATGAAATTTACAGTCAGTTTTTCCACTTTTGCAGCCTGGTCACTCAACCACCCCATGAATTTAGTTCTGCTGAATGGAAGGAACAGAGAAGACAAGAAGAAGAAAAGTGGCGATCTTTAAGAGTAGCAACATCCTAACTTGAAAATGAAATGGCTTCCAAAGCACTACTTGAATTTGAGCCCCCTCCTCTCTCCTGGCTCAGGTGTCCACCCACTCCTCAGCTGACTCACCACCACTGTCCCCTGAATGAGAGGTCAGCCTCCAGTTTGTCAACCTCTACGAGGTTGCCAAAGGGCCATGTAAAATGGAAATCTGTGTCATCTCTGCAGCTGACACTCTCCATAAACCATACTGCCATTCTCAGGTACACAATAGATATTGGTCGCTTCAATGAATATAGGATGGGAAGGTCATAAACAAAGTTCTTAGCTAGTCTAGTTTTCAAGTTACAATGCTCCCCCCGCCCCCGCTTTCTTCTTTATTTCTCCCACGTGCCTCACAAGTTATCAAGATCTTTCTTAGTGTTCAATGATATTCTCAGCTTTGAGGTAGATTTAAAAAAATAACCTCTTGCCCCAAACCTTAGGACTCACTCCAAATTTCTTGTCTCAACTACGAGGAATACTTACAAAGCTAATAAAAATATATATGAGAATATGTGTACATACAATTTAGTGGAAAAGACAAAACACATCTGCACAGATAATGCTGCTGTATAAAATGGTTATATGTACAAAGACAAGGAAGGAATTTAGATGGAAAGAGTAGATCTTGATTTTATCGGACCACATTTCCTCCAAACCGTCCCAATGCTTAATAACAATACAGCAGCTAGATTAACATATTGAGAAAACAAGCTTGAGGAAAAGTGCTCACTTGGGTTGTGCACTGCTTAGAGTCAGCAGAAAGGAGAGAATTTTTAAAGCAGTAGTTGGAGATGGTTTTCTGGAGGAGAGGAAGAAAATGGAAAAGGTAAGGGAGATATTTAAAGCCAGATAGAAAGACAGAAAGATAGAAGATGAACAAAAAAGATCCCTCCTGGCAGTCTGGCTTGGTACAAGGCCTCTCTATCCAGCAAGGACTGTTCCCACCTCCTAGATATTGACAGGAAAAATGCTGGCAAAGTAAAGTTTCAAGTTTCTCTAGGGCATTACCTAACAGGCAGGATGTTGGGACTGATTTTGGCATTGCTGAGTGGAAAAGTCACTGGGCTGGAAATCAGAAGGCTGGGATCCTCGGTCCTGATTTGTCTGCCAACAAACTTTATTTCCATATAACCTTGGATAGGTCACTTACCCTCTTTTGTCTTCAGTTACTCCATTTGTGTAATATACAAGTTGAACTATATGATATGTTCTTTCCAATTCTAACCTTTTATGGTTACTCTAGCTTAAGCTTTCATCGTGTCACACCAAGATGGTTGAAGTCTCCTATCTAGTGTCGCTACCTCCATTATTGACCCCGTAGATTGAACTTTCATGCTGCCACAGAATGAGCTACCTAACAGATAGATCAGATAACCTCTTCCTTACAACTGTGTGACTCTCCACTGCATAAAGCCCATTGGTGGCAGTCCTAGTACGTTAACAGCAATCCGAATGGTTTGCCCCTCTGCCTCTTCACCTCCGTCTCCTGTCACTGCCTTCTTTGGAACTCCAGGCCCTAGTGGTAAAGAACAGCTCTTGGTTTCTGTGTATGCTACACGGTTACTGACATTTGTGCCTTGGCTATTTGCTTCCAAGAAGCCCATTGTCACCTTTCTTCACCTGGCTCATGTTCCAGGTCAGTCTTACCATCTTTAATATTCCTTCTCCCAACCCCCCAGGTTAGCCCATGAGTGAGTATTCTTTCTCTAGCATCCTACACTTACTTTATTCTACTGTGATTAATGTTGATATGCCTGTTCCTCTACCAGGCAGAATGTTCCGGAAGCACAGAAGTTGTTCCTATTTTTCTTTGTAGACTTAATGCATCCCCAGTCTCACTCCCAGCAGAGCCCACTACATGCAACACCATTTGTAGAAGGCATCCAGTAAGTGTCTATGAAACTGTGCTCTACACGCCTCAGCTATAGCTACACAGACTTCCTCCAGACTCCAACACCATTAGCCTTCAGCAAGCCCATGTTTGAACACGATCCCAAAGGTGGAGAGAGGCAAGTTCCATCCCTATTGCTTTAGAGCACTTAGCTAACTCCCCAAGAACCCCACAGCCCCAAATCTGTTAGTTTCAGAGCTGGCAGGTCAAAGGAAGGCTCACCACCTCCCACCACCCACTCCTCCCAGTTCCTCTAACCAGAAACAAGGTCTTGCAGGTCTGGGGTCCAGGTTGCTATTCCATGGGACTCGTGGTACAGAATTGCACCGGACTCCACAAGGGTATTATTTTAAGCATGACCAAACACCTCTAACCTATCAACTCCTGGCTTTGTAGTCATTTCCAGTTGGAATGTCTTTAGGCTGAAAAAAGACAGGTTTGTGAAAAGACATAAACATCTTCGGTGAGAGGTGACATATGTTTTCTCCTAGTGAAAGCAAGTCACTCCTGTAGATTCTGCCGTTTTTGGACACTGCATAAAATATGTCTCTTAGGCAATTAATCTCCTGGCAGGCTTTGAGTGAAGCAATTACTTCATGTTTTTCTTTGTCATTGTTCGAAAGTTTAACAGTGCATCTATCTCCTTTATTCGTGCCTGGAAAGCCAAAGACCGCCTCGAACCCTCTGCAGCAAACATATGTAAGAACACTTAGTGTTCACACGTTTGATTTAAATATTGACAAATTTTTTCATTAGAACATTAAACCCTTAGCTTTATTCATCTTAAATGCTTTCCAGGAGAGTGACTTCCCCCATTAGAATGACTCCCAGTAACTCAATACAAACTTTGCAAGCATGAGAGCCACGGAACCTGGTAGTCTATTGTGCTCACATTCTGTGGGGAGGCAGCTGTAACTGGTTATGAACCAGCGCTGGAAATAGTATTTGGAGCTTTCTTGGCAGATTTCTTACATCGTTATTCAATATGAACTGCAAATCATATGCTCGTAGTTATGAAAATGTCAGGAAACTCCTAGTGTTCATGCTTTGTTTGACAAAGCTATTTTAGAGCAGTGTTGGAAGGCAGAAGCATCCAACATTTGGGATGTAGAAGAAAAGAACATGCTCCCATGCCCAGCAGTTCTTGAGAAGTTGATACTTCAGTCCCGTATGACGAGAGCTCAGCTCTGAACTGATGGACGTGCATTTCACACCATCTTGATTAGTACAGGATGCGTGTCAGGGCTACTAGAGGTCTGGAAGGAAATGCAGGACACTTGTTCACTTCTTGCTCAGTTTGGATCAACTGAGCTTCAGATCAGGCTCAGCAAACTGACTCTGACTCCTAGTGGGGGAGCAAAGTCCCCAGAGACAGGAACAGGACTGAGGCAGAGCCTAGAGAGAAGGGTGAGAGCGGACAGTGAAAAAAGGTAAAAGGCTTGGTGGAGAAGAGGAAGGGAGAGGAAAGGGAAGGAGAGGGAGCAGGAAGGAAGTATTAAAGAAAAGCAAAATATGAGATTACTATCACATCTAACAATAATGAAGTAGATTTGTATGATGTTTCCGTAGTTATTATAATTTAAATTTAGATTCTTATCACACTCTTCTAAGATATGTAACGGTATTTTTAATCTACTCTTTTTTTTATAATTCTGTTTCATTTGGAGGTAGGTTTATTTATTTATTTATTTTTTAACAAATAGTTTATTGTCAAATTAGTTTCCACATAACACTCAGTGCTCATCCCCACAAGGGTCCTCCTCCATGCCCACCCCTCCTCCCCCCCACATCCATCAGTCCTCAGTTTTTGTCAGCATTCAAGAGTCTCTCATGGTTTGCCTCTCTCCCTTTCCCCCACCATTTCTCCCCTTCTTCTCCCCTTTGTTCCTCTGTCAAGTTCCTCCTAATCCTCCTATACGTGCAACATATGATATTTGTCCTTCTCTGCCTGACTTATTTCGCTCAGCATAACACCCTCAAGGTCCATCCATGTTGCTACACATGGCCAGGTTTCATTCTTTCTCATTGCCATGTAGTATTCCATGGTATAGATAAACCACGTCTTCTTGATCCATTCATCTGTTGATGGACACTTAGGCTCTTTCCATGTTTTAGCTATTGTGGAGAGTGCTGCTCTGAACATTGGGGTACATGTGCTCCTATGCCTCAGCATTTCTGTATCCCTTGGGTAAATCGAAAACCCGACAGACTCCACCAGAAGCCTCCTAGAACTGATTCAAGAATTCAGCCAAGTTGCAGGGTACAAAATCAACGTCCAGAAATCGGTTGCATTTTTATACACCAACAATGAAGCAACAGAAAGAGAAATCAAGAAACTGCTCCCATTCACAATTTAATCTACTCTTTAAACACAATGATTATTGTAGAAATTTTGAAAAACAGAAGTGCAAAAAAGACAATTAAAATCATCTTATATCCAGAACCCCCACATAATTGCTGTTAACCTATAGCACTTATTTTTATGCAATATATACAAACATACAATTATATGTGTACTTATATATGTATATGTATTTAAAAATATATGTTAAAGCCTTAGAAATACATGGCATACATACATATACATATATATTTACAAGTTAGATTTATACTAGATACAATTTCTCCTTTTTCGTGTCCTATGTATTTTCTCTATCATTCAGTATTTTAAGAAATCCTAAATGATTTTTAGAGGCTGCAATTAAACATTCAGGTTGCGTCCAACCTTTTGCTATTTATGAAAATGTTGGGGTGAATATCCCTGTGTATGAATCTTTATATACATCCATGATTATTTCCCTGATCTAGAAACAATGAGTGGAATGATTTTCTAGGCCAAAGGTATGCATATTTCCAAGGCTTTTACATATATTTTTAAATAGTCTTCTAAGAAAACTGTTATAATTTATATTTCTACCATCAGTATAGGACAGTGTCTATTCTCCTGCACTTACTGCTAACAAGTACCTGCTAACTTCTAGGTGTTATTACATTTTAAGACCATATCTCATGTTTAAAATGTTTGTTTTTATTTTTTGGGAGAGAGTGAATGAGCAGGGAAGGGGAAGGGGCGGGTGGGGGAGGGGGACAGAGGATCTGAAGCAGCCTCTGCACTAACAGCAGAGAGCCTGATGGAGGGCTTGAACTCATGAACCGTGAGATCATGACCTGAGGGAAAGTGGGACACTCAACTGACTGAGCTGCCCAGGCACCCCCAACATACCTCATTTTTATACTTAGTGAAGTTAAACATATTTTTCATAGTTCACATGTTTGTAAAACATTGGTATTAGTTATCATGTAAATCCTTTGCACATTTTGTACATATTTTATGTTCATTCTACTGTTGATAATATTATTCTTACTAGATGAAGAAACAGATTTTCAGAGACTGACCAATTTGTCCATGATCACATAGTGACAAATTTGGGTTTTCTAAGTCGGCTTCAGGTCATGCCAACCACAGTGTTCTTTTATAAATGACAAGTATAATCATAATCTCCTAAGTCTAACATGGAAAAACAAAATCCACTGAATACCAAAATGAGTAAAATCAAGAAAATCTACAATAGTACAAGGTACAATGCTCTGTAATGAGGAATTTCAGATATCTTTTTGGTCCCTGATTATAGTCCCCAAGCTCTGTGCTTAGAGTATTTGCAAAGAATAGCAGGAGCCTAATAAGCACATTTATAATGTGTTTTATTTAAGTATTTCCTTTGCAAATTGGCAGACTTAAGGTAAATCTGCAGAGGGATAATGTGAAGAGAGGTGTTGACAAAGGCAAGTTTTCCCATGGCATATGGGGACAGCATATTTGTTGATAGTATATTCTACTGGTCAGAGAGGGTAGGTAGCTTCTAAAAAGGTTGACTGAGGCTAAGGGCACTCACAAGCAGGAATGTACTCTGGAATGAGGGCGAAGCCATCCTGACTTCCTGTATCCTGGTCAAACTTCAGCTGGAGCATTGGGCTCCACTCTGAGCACCACAGCTATACATGCACCATCATTCATGGAAAGCAAAGAGACTAGGTTGGTGAAGAGAACTACGATCATATCACAAGAGGAATGGTTGAAGGAGATAGAGAGGTGATTATGGAGGAAGACATGAAGCAACAGGAGAACAGTCTTCAAATGCTTGAAGGACACTCTGTGGCCTCTACTAGACAGGTGTGCTCTTCAAGTTTCTTCTTCATCTCCTACCTCCAGTATCCTGGTATATGGCAGGCAGTCAGAAAACATATTTACTGATAGCCTACTAGTGCCAGGCACTATTACCACCCTTGGAAGGGGCTCCCCTTGTAGAGCCCCTGTCTTAAAGGAGTGCACATTCTCAAGTTATCTAGTACTTGGCCATTAAGAATGGATAGATATGTAAGTGAATGAGTGAAAGACCACAGTTATCAAAATGGTGAACCATGGCGGCGCCTGGGTGGCTTAGTCGGTTAAGCGTCCGACTTTCGCTTAGGTCATGATCTCGCGGCTTGTGGGTTCGAGCCCTGCATTGGGCTCTGTGCTGACTGCCAGCTCAGAGCCTGGAGCCTGTTTCAGAGTCTGTGTCTCCCTCTCTCTCTGACCCTCCCCTGTTCATGCTGTTTCTCTCTATCCTAGAAATAAAAAAATAAAAATATAAAAACAAAAAAACCCCCCAAAAAACAAAATGGCGAACCATGGGGGAACACTTGGATTTAGATGGCAAATGGATAGTGTCCTCAAAAATGGCTGAAGAAAACTATGTAATGTCAGTGCACAGAAAAGCTTAAGTCAGGTCTGAGGAGAAAATGCCCGTTAGTTCCTTCTCCTCCATTCTCACATCAGTAAATCACACCTCCAACTACAGCTCCACCTGGCTAAACTGCATTGCCTGTCCCCTACTGCTGTTATGACACAGTGCAAGTTCTTTAATTTGCTGTATAAGGCAGCTGACAGATTGGAGGCTGTCTACCTTTCAAGCCTTAGCCTCTGCTATTTGGACAAAAAGAAGAGAATTGAATAGAAAAACTGTCTGGAGTCTAAATGCAGGTGGTGGGGGCAAGGGAGGCAAACTTCGATAAACTTCAATGAAGTTTATTGCTTCCTTGATTCAACTGGTATCAACTGAGTGCCTGATCTATACCAGTTTAACAGCTGGTACTGGTGTTGGTACCCAAGGGGCTCATGGTTTAAAGAGCGAGTATGGACTAATGGTGGAAAATGCTCTAAGGGCTACTAGTTGGTGAGAAGAAAATGGCAGGAAAGGATACAGCGGTAGTTCTATCCATTCATTCTGTAGTATTAAGTGTTTACTATGTGCCGGCCATTATTCTAAGTGTCAGGGCTCAATGATATACTTAGGGTTGGGCAGGGGAGCAGTCTGCCCCAATACAGCCAACATGGGGTACAAGATCTGTGGAGAATTAAAAAATAATAAAAACAACTATTAAGTTAGTCTGCTTTTATTACCATTATGTGCCTGCAATTGAAACAATATCATTGGAGATATTCCCTCTTACCAGGGTGGATGATCCCACTGCCCTGTGCTTGGTATGCCACTGTGGGTGCTACAGCGGTGAACAGAACATCCCCAAACATTCTGGGGAGGTGTGGAGGTGGCACCTCTCTTTCAACTTTAACAGCAGAACTGCCCATATTGACTGGCCAGACCACAGCTACATGTGGCCATGTGGCTACGTCCTGGCCAAAGAGATGTGAGCAGAAGTGAAGTGTGCCACCTCTGAGTCAGGTCCCTGAAGAGAGGAAGTGAGAGAGGAAGGAAAGAAGGAAGAAAGAAAGGGCAGGATGGGAGGGGAAAAAGGGAGAAGAGAGATATGGATATGAGGAGAGAGAGTGGAAGAAGGAAGGAAGGGAGGGAAGGAGGAAGAGACGGAGGGAGGGTAGAAGGAAAAACAGAGGGGCCGTGCTCTTAGAAGAGAAAGGGTGTGTAAAGACGACATCCAGATGGACGACAGACACATGAAACGATGCTCAGCGTCCCTCCTCATCAGGGAAATACAAATCAAAACCACACTGAGATACCACCTCACGCCAGTCAGAGCGGCTAAAATGGGCAAATCAGAGAACTCTAGATGCTGGCGAGGATGTGGAGAAACGGGCACCCTCCTGTACTGTTGGTGGGAATGTAAACTGGTGCAGCCCCTCTGGAAAACAGTGTGGAGGTTCCTCAGGAAACTAACAATAGAACTCCCCTATGACCCAGCAGTAGCACTGCTAGGAATTTACCCAAGGGATACAGGGGTGCTGATGCATAGGAGCACATGGACCCCAATGTTCACAGCAGCACTCTCCACAATAGCCAAAACATGGAAAGAGCCTAAGTGTCCATCAACAGACGAATGGATCAAGAAGATATGGTTTATATATATGATGGAATACTACATGGCAACGAGGAAGAAAGAAATCTGTCCATGTGTAGAAATGTGGATGGAACTTGAGGGTGTTATGGTGAGTGAAATAAGTCAAGCAGAGAAAGACAGATACCATATGCTTCCACTTATAGGAGGATTAGGAGAAACTTAACGGAGGACCATGGGGGAGAAGAAGGGGAAAAATAGTTGGGAAGAGGGAGGGAAGCAAACCATGAGAGACTCTTGAATACTGAGAACAAACTGAGGGCTGATGGGGTGGGAGAGAGGGGAAGGGGGGTGATGGGCATGGAGGAGGGCACTTGTTGGGATGAGCACTGGGTGTTATACGGAATCCAACTTGACAATAAAATACGAAAGAAAAAGAAAAGAAAAGAAAAGAAAAGAAAAGAAAAGAAAAGAAAAGAAAAGAAAAGAAAAGAAAAGAAAAGAAAAGAAAAGAAAAGAAAAGAAAAAAGGGTGTGTTCCTGATGGTAATGTGGCCATGAAGATGCTGAAGAAGCCATCAAGGGCAAGATAAATGTCATGGGTTGAGGCTGCTAGAAGAATAATGTAGGCTGAGCATGGGTCTCAGGATGGACATGGGGAACAGAACTTTACTTCTAGCTCTTGGGCAGCATCCTCTGGACTGAAAAGAAATCAATTTCTATCTTGTTTGAGCTATTTCTATACTCATCTACTTTCCTACCTACCTACCTACTTATATACCTACACCTCTCTCTGTCTCTCTCTCTCTCATCTATTGAGCCATCCATCCATCCATCCACCCAACCACCCACCCATCCATGTGTCTATCTAGTCATTCATTTATTACATCAGCTTAGGCTATATCCTAACTAATACTAAGAGTAAACTATAAACAAAGGAAATATAAAGTTTGTCCAATAATAAGTGTGTGCAGTAAAGTGAAGCAGGGGTGAGGAAGATGCCGGCAGGTGGGGGGCTACAATGTCACTGTTGATGTTAGGCCTGCATGGCCCAATGTAGTAGTCCCTAGCTACATGTGCCTGATTTTGAGCACCTGAATGTGGCTAGCCCAACCTGAGATGCACGGTCAATGTAAAATAGACTTTGGATTTCAAAGATTTAGTACCCAAAACATGAATGTATAATATATCACTAATATTTTTATATTGATTATATGTTGAAATGCTAATGTTTTGGATCTATTTGGTTAAATAAAATAGATTGTTAAAATTAATTTCACCTGATTTTACTTTTTCAAATGAGCCTCTTAGAAACTTTAAAATGACATATGTTTGCACTCAGGGCTCACACGATGATTCTTTTTATTTCTTTTTCTTTTTTTTTTTTTTACAAATAGTTTATCGTCAAATTAGTTTCCACATAACACCCAGTGCTCATCCCCACAAGTGCTCTCCTCCATGTCCATCTCCCCTCCTCCCCACATCCATCAGTCCTCAGTTTTTGTCAGCATTCAAGAGTCTCTCATGGTTTGCCTCTCTCCCTTTCCCCACCATTTCCACCCTTCTTCTCCCCCTTGTTCCTCCATCAAGTTCCTCCTAATCCTCCTATACGTGCAAACATATGATATTTGTCCTTCTCTGCCTGACTTAACACCCTCAAGGTCCATCCATGTTGCTACACATGGCCAGCTTTCATTCTTTCTCATTGCCATCACATGATGTTTCTACTGGATGATGCTGCTTTAACTTCCCTTTAGCAATTCCTGCCATGTTCTTCCCAAAGCTGCTGCTTCCATTGATGTCACTGATTACCTAGACCCCCTTCCCCCAGTTCTAATCTTTCCACAGTCCTTTCCATGAGTCGTGGAGTCCTGTTCTCTGGGTCTTAGGGTTCATCAAGAATAATCATGATGATCCATTAGACTCCTTCAAAGACCCAGGAGAGGGACCCCCCCCCCCATTTGTGGCTAGAATGCACAGTTATCTCTTTGGAGAGAGCTGAGAAGCACCAAAACACTTTGCCCCTCAAAAGAATGCAACACCCTTTCCCAACTGGGCCACCACAATATGTGAGCTTACCCTCATGAAGAGTTTGACTTTAAGTTTAATATTTTTGTTTCTAGACGGTTCTTGTTGAAGAAAGTGGCATTTGGAAAGCAAAACCACAGTGTTCAACAGCAAGGGCTTCGGAGTCATGTAGAGCAGGCTTCACATTCTAGCTCTGCCCCTCCCTACCCATATGGCCCCGAATAATTACTTAGCCATTTTAGGCATCCATTTCTCCAAAGCCAGGAAACTATGATCCACACCTCACACCATGGTTCCACCTTTAATACACGTGCCATGGATACAGTCCAACTCTCAGACTAGAGACCCCACAGGCCCCCCAGCCATCCCTCTCAAGAATCTATTCAGAATAAGGAATAAGGATAAAAAAAAATTTGACTACAGGGGTATGAATCACCTTTGCTTCCACTGCCTCACGGAAAAATTCTGCCAATGGGGAGTGGGCTGGGAAAGGCAGTAAAAGGGGAACCACATTCCCCCATCAAGTACACACAATAAATGTCAAAATTCCTGTCATGCACATACGGCATTCTACCTGGAGGCTAAGGGGTCAGGACTATGAATGGAAAAAAATGAATCAAAACAGTTCTCAAGAAGAAGGGAAAATAGGGCAACAGAGTGTATCCTCAGTGAAACGTCCTTTCCACGATGGCCCTTGGGTTACACCAGCCAGAGAAGGCCTGTCAAGGTGATGCTGGCTGATGCACGATGAAGTGTTTCATTAACGCTGTCAAATCATGACAACATTTACGGGTCCAACTGCTGCACCTTCATGTGTTACTGAGACATAAATCTTACCGTACTTCACGTAGCTGGAACAGTTGACATACCAACAGCTTTCATCCATGAATCACATAGGGGAGTAAGGGCTGTAGATGCTTTATCCCTTTTCGCTCTTACTGCAGTGCTGGCAGCTAGCTCTAGTTAACCCTAATTCACCAAGCCTCAAAGAGGCTTCTCAATTTCCCCCTGATCTGGTGAGTATCACAAGGAGGGTTAGAATCGGCTCCCTCTAACTATGATATGCTGCTGAAAATCTGGAAACATCAGGTACACCGTGTTTACATTTATTATGAAATATTAAACTTCTAAGGATGAACTTTTTTTTACCTTGGATATTTTAATTATTTTTATGGAGACAAAATGCTAGGGAACTGATCTCTCTCACAAGGAAGTGGACTGTGTGCCAGGTCTGTGATTGAGAACGTCTTTGGGAAGGGCCTGTGTACAACACCACTGTGGTGTTGTAGATACCTGCCAGAGTGAATGTGGGACACATTTAAACCTTTGGATCTCTTTGCTTATCAATGAAAGTCTTGCATCTGCACTGCCTGTATCACTGGGTTTTTGTATGGTTGCGCGTGTGAAAATGCTTTAGTTGGTTATAAAACCCTACACGACGCATATATCACACTGATCAGTGGCCTCAATGGGTGGCTTGGTGTGAGAGAAGATCAAACACGCCGGGGGGAGCTCTGACTTCTACAAGCCCAAGTGATTTTGGAAAATGTGATTTTTTATAACTTCTTCCCTCCCTCATTGGTTTGAGGAAAGAAAATTACCCTTGTTTTAAAAACCCAAACCAAACTGGAGTTGAATTAGAAAAATAGCATTGTACAGTGGGTTCCCACTTACCAAGTATTTTCCATACATTATCTCATTTGATCCTTGAAACCACCCTAAGAGGCAGATATTTTAAAGATGAGGAAAATGAAGTTGAAGAGATTGAGTATCTTCCATATGATCGTTGGCTATCAGTTGGCAAGAAGGAGGACTCAATACCAGGTCTGTTGATGTTAGGTCTAATGTCCTTCTTCTTTTAAATGTTTATTTATTTTGAGAGAGAGAGAGAAGGAGAGGGAGAGGGAGAGGGAGAGGAAGGGAGAGAGGGGGAGGGAGAGAAAATCCCAAGATGTGGGGCTCAATGTGGGGCTCAATCTAATGATCACAAGATCATGACCTGAGCCGATATCAAGAGTCAGACACTTTACTGACTAAGCCACCCAGGCACCCCTCTTCTTCTTTTAGTTTCCTCTGACCTGGGCCTCTATTCTCCCATTTCCTCATGTATTCCTTGCCAAAATAAATATGCTTAGCAGTGTAAAATTTAATATCATTGATCAATCACTGTTTTTTTTTTTAAGTTAATCACCTGTTGGTTGAGGGGTATGTTTGTTTTCCAGCATTCTCCTTTATCTCAGAGGGTTTAAAAGAGGGAGCATGTAGTCTTTCTACACAGAGAAGATATAAAATGTCGAAACAGCTAAAGAGGCAGTGTGTCCAATCATATTGCATGGAATCTAAGGATAAAAGATTCAGCACAGGAAAACAGAGGAGGCTGGAGTGGTCAGGGAAAACTTCCTGGGGGAAGTGGAACTTAAACTTTGTCTCAAAGTCATGGCGGAATACAGACCAGAGGCCACTTTCTGAGTCCCAGCCAGGTATTCAGATTGGTGTCCAGGGGAAGAGTAGACTATACCTTTAAAACGGCTTTAAACACAAACACACACACACACACACACACACACACACACACACACACACACACACACACCACTCCCATGTTACTTGGTCTCTCAACATAAGCCCTGCCAAGCATATAGTTAGTTATCTGTGAATACTACCTAAGTGTGGCTCACACGTTAGTCAAAACGACCATTGCAACATCAGTAAAACTGTGGACAGTGCTCAGGATGATATACTGCTTTCGTAAAAGAGCTGTACATTCCAAGGTAATGCTCATTAAAAAAGAAAAGGCATTCTTTCATGTGGCTTTTCCCAAAAATGCAGCCTGGAAGTCTAAAAGACCAAGTAGTAAAGCTGCCCCTTTTGAAACCTCCTTTATATCTACCATGTGCAGATTCACCAGGCATAACATTTAAAAACACTGTGACACAAAATCACTACACCGTCCTTTCAAGTCTGATACAGCCAGTTTAATGTTCTATATCACTGTTCATAGAAATACTTTTTGATCTGAGGAGATATGAAACACAGCCATTCCCTGGCTGGAACATCATGGATTAACTTGAAAGGGCAGGGGAAGGGGATGGCCTTGTTTCCTTAGTGACTGAGAGTTCACCAGAAATTCCCTGTTTGTTTCCACACGTTGTAAATCTGTGTCCCTAGTGCCGAACTCTGGGTCTGGCATAGAGTAAGTATGGAAGAAATAAATTTCAGTAAATGAAGAGCTGCTTTCTTTGATGATTTTGTACTTTCTAGTGCTTTGTGAGTCCTTATTATAAACACAATAACACTGACCACTTATCAGCATGTGTATGCTAAGCACTTTAGAAATATAATCTTATCTGCACCACACGACAATCACAAGTGGCAGATACTGCCACTCCCATTTAATAGGCAGGAAACTGAGGCTTATTTATTATTATTATTATTTTAATGTTTTATTTATTTCTGAGAGAGAGAGAGAGAGAGAGAGAGAGCATGAGCAGGGGAGGGTAAGAGAGAGAGGGAGATACAGAATCTGAAACAGCCTCCAGGCTCTGAGCTGGCTGTCAGCAAGAGACTGACATGGGGCTCGAACTCATGAACTGCGAGACCATGACCTGAGCTGAAGCTGGACGCTTAACTGACTGAGCCACCCAGGTGCCTCAAAACTGAGGCTTAGAGAAATGATTTGCCCAAGTTCACTTCCAGGTCCACATGACGCCTAAACCCATGATTCCAACCTTTGTTTACAAAACTGCTCAATTTTTAAAACAATTTTTAATGTTTGAGACAGACAGACAGACAGACAGAGACAGAGACAGAATGGGTGGAGACAGGGCAGAGAGAGAGGGAGATAAAGAATCCAAAGAATCCTTGGAGGCTCCACTCTCCAAGCTGTCAGCACAAAGCCTCACGTGGAGCTTGAACCCACGAACTGTGAGATCATGACCTGAACCAAAGTCAGACACTTAACCAACTGAACTACCCTGGTGCCCCAAAGCTGCTCAACCTTGATGTGTATCAGGCAGGAACAGAGAGAGTGAGAGCACAAACGCAGATAATAAAACCAATATTAATAAAAAAAAAAAAGCTAATATTTATCGAGTATATATACTTTTTAAGTGATAAACATACCCTATCTCATTTAGCTATCATTATACCCGTAAAAGGTAAGTTCTAATCATCCCCTTACACAGATGAGTAAAATGAGACATGTACACAAGAATTTAGGAAACTTGTTTAAGGTCACCTAGTTAGCAAGTAGTGGAACAGGATACCAGATATGAAACTGTACGCATTAAAGTTCCTTTTCTTAAAAAATCCCAACCATCTAAAAAAAATCCCAATCATCCCATTTTTGCCTCATTTACCCCTACTGTATGCAAATTGGACTATAACAATATAATAATCAAACATTCTGGTTAACTGAATATTCCAGTTAATGGAAAATTTATCGTCCGTCTGGTGATGTCCTGAGCCCTGGCTTTCTCACCTGTGACAAGAGGTCTCACCTGTGACAGGCTGACGATGGTTCATGGCCCTGCCAGAAATTGACACAGATGGCTCTATGAGCCCATCATAACTCACCACTTCTCAGTGGTGCTGACAGGCAGGTGACACCTGTTTGAATTGTGTCAATCAGAAAAGGCCATGTGCCAGTTTCGTTAATGCCATCTTAAACCACTTCTCAGTGCATCTGTCAGCACTTCCAATACCTGGGCCCTGGCTGGATAGCAGAAAAGATTAAGCATCTCTCTTTCTTTAAAGGTGAGGCAGAGCTGTGGGCTGAGGATTCTTTCAATAGTAACCTTCTGAGAAGCCAGCTTTGCCATTCACACCTGCCACAGGCACCTCTGCACTCTCAACCATGGAGACCCTCCCCCAGCAGTCAATCTTCTGGAAACTACTCCTCTTTCCCTTCTCAACATTTCATACAATGGTATCAGACGGGTGTTAACTGTCTGGCAAGTGGCAAATTCGGCTGGTAATTCTGTGGGTCAGGCTTGAATGACCCAGCTATAGGTCAGTCATGTTGCAGGCTGCAGATGGCCTCGAGTTGCTAAGATGGGTGACAAATGGGCAAAAAGAAGCTGACATCTGCTAGCACCATCTCGTGACTGCGTCATTAGCAGGGTCTTTGTTTCCGGCTCCTCCCGCAGGAGAGCCTCGTCTTGGGCCCACGTTCACTGATCGTGGCCCCACATGTAGCAAGTCAAAAGCACAGAGGCACAGGGGCGCCTGGGTGGCTTAGTCGGTTAAGCGTCCGACTTTCGCTTAGGTCATGATCTCGCGGTTCCTGGCTTCGAGCCCCGCGTCGGGCTCTGTGCTGACTGCCAGCTCAGAGCCTGGAGCCTGTTTCAGTCTGTGACTCCCTCTCTCTCTCTGACCTTCTCCTGCTCACACTGTCTCTCTCTCTCTCTTAGAAATAAATAAAAACATTAAAAAAAAAAAAGCACAGAGGCACAATAAGAGAATGGAAGGGCTCTCCATGCCAGGAGTCATGCCAAGCACTTTAAACTTCTCCTTGTAATCTGCACATGTCCCCATGAGTCAGAGTGTTAGTTTCTTCATTTTATAGATGGAGGCCGGAAGGGGGCTCTTAAATGTTCCAGCTGCACCTCCAACCCAGCTCTGTGTGATTCCTAAAGAAAAATCCTTGGAGATTTTTAACTTTGTATTTTTATTATCTGCGACCAAAACCGGGAACTCCCCCAGCTTAACTTGTATCTGGGTTTCCTCCAAAGTGAGCTAATCTTAGGAGTTTCAAATGGGGGTTCTTGACCGAACTTAAGGGAGAAGTTGTGATATCTGACACATCAAATCGGACACATGTGTTATAGTGTCTGTGCAAGTTCCCCCACCAAATTTCTCTTCCTCTTTGTCCCTTGATTTTCTTGACAACATAGGGGAGGAAGTCATGATAGGGTCAATCTGTCTTCCAATTTAGAATCATAACGCTGGCTTGGTGACTTTAGAGCTGTGAGATCCTGGACTATTAACTACTACATTAACTTTTAGCTTCCATCTGTAAGATGCGGATAATGACTCAGCCACCTACCTGCATAGCATACTGTGGAAAGAAAAAGAAATGGTTTCTTTTTGAATGTTTATTTATTTGTTTTGAGAGAGTGAGAGCGAGAGAGAGAGAGAAAGACAGAGAGTACTGGTAGGGGAGAGGGGCAGAGAGAGAGGGAGAGAGAATCTTAAGTAGGCTCCATGCTCAGCATGGAACCCAATATGGGGCTCAATCACACAACTGACCTGAGTCAAAGTCAAGAGTCAGATGCTTAACCGACTGAGCACCCCCACCCTGATGTCCCGAAAAGCACTTCACAACCTGCTGAGTGTTAGGTCCCCTTTTATTAACTGATACATTCTTTCAATAGACATTAACAGTGTCTCTTTGTGAAAAGCACAGTGTTAGACTATCTGGTAGATAATGATGAATAAAATGCAATTTCTCCTCTTAAAGTATGTACATTTTTGAAGAGAAAAGATATTGATATGAATAACTATAATATAATGTAGGCAAAAAAATAGGCATCAGAACAAAAGAAACATAAGATGTTATGGAATCCATGAGCAGGATAACTGGTGGGGATTCAGGAGCATGGAAGAAGCCAGTGTTGTTAAGAGCAATCGAGAAGATAAAAATCTATGAAACCTGTCACAGTCTCATTAAATTTTGCATTCATTCATCTATTAAACATTTATCACATGATTATATGCTGGATGTTATGTAAATTACTGGGCCAATGTGGACAGGTTGAATGGGAAATGCTATCTATGGGGCAATGTCCAATGGGACACTGGAAATGCAGGTCTCAAGTTCAGGAAGAGTCAGGGTGGGTTGGCAGACTACAGCCATCCTTATAGAGCTGACAGTTGAAGCTACAGGAACTGATGTGCTTACGCAGGTATACAGGTGAGATTAAATGGTGGCATGGTTGGAATGGCAGGGACAGAAATTATGGGGTGTCCACAAATATGGGATTGAAAGAAAACAGAATTGGCACAGCAAGTGAAAAAGTCTCAGAGAGTTAGAGAAAGAGTGAAAAACTACTAACAAAGAGTAGCCAGGCATCGTCCCATCCTACAAAGATCTAGTATATTGGTCACTGAGAAGAAACCATCAGACTTCTCAGGAGGTTTTCAGAGCTCCTTGCATGAGTAGAGAGCTGTAATTATCTGATTCTTGGCCACTAGTAACCATGATAGCACACCTGGATTTGAATCCCAGTTCTATCACTCATTAGCCATCTGAGTTAGACAACTGAACCTTTCTTTCTGTGCTTCAGTTGAGGAAAATACTTTTATTTATTCCCTATGGATTATTAAGAGGACTCAATAAACACAATAGCCCTTACTCACAATAGCCCTTAGGACAATTCTTGACACATGATAAGCACTCAGTAACTGTTAGCTATTATATACAGGCTGATCCACCTAGAAAGTCCTGTTTTTCCAAAGCTCTTGGCCTCTGAATTGAGGAGCCAAAGATCAGATCAACCCCTTCATCCTCTGCCAGGCTCCCACTCATGCGGGACGTCCCTGCTTCATAATGGAACCGAAGGCTCTGGGCTGGCATTCTTGGGAGGGTACGTCATGTGAACCACACCATTTTCTAGGGCTGTTGCTGCAAAGCGGACCAGGTTTTGGGAACACGAGGACTTTTTATTGATGAGCTTTGGGTAAACCACTGTAAACAAGTCTTAAAACCCATCACATTAGCCTAGTCCATAGGTTGTGGAAAGTGAACCCAGATCTAACACATGATAACAATGAAAAAAATAACATAGGGAGACTTTGTTACTTTTAATTGTAGGTTTTTAATCCACAGGTTTTCTGTGAATGGGTTAAAAGAATTTAATTAGCTTTCCCCCCTCAATGCGGCACCTCATTTGTCACTATTATTTTATAGCTAGAGGCACAGAAATGTGAAATAACTAGCCTAGATCTGTCTCCTCAGAATCCACTCCCCAGCCTGCCCTGTGATGAGAAATTATGACATGTAGACATGTACCACGTCAGAAAGTGTCACCAATGAGAAGGACAACTCTCTAAGGCTTCACAATGGCCTAGGAGCCTGTGGCCAGCTTGTTGGGGACTCCTGAGTGTTGTGCTCCTGAGTGTTTTTGGGAAATGTGGCAAAACTATTAAAGTGCCTTTGAAGTCAATTTAGATGGTGGAGTAGGAACCTGGGGCAGCTAAATTTACTTGCAAGTCAACTGGATTAGCACTGAAGTAATTTTCCTTGTGTAAACTCAATTTTAGGGTAATGCAAGAGCTAAATTTGGAGCAGGGGGCTGAGACACAGATTTCCTGTGTTGAGCTCCTGCAGATCTCAGCAGATAACAAAGCTATTATCCTGGCAGAAATGGAAGCATCCTCAAATCCTGTCAGAGGGCAGCTCTGACAAAAATTACAACCAAATGTAGTTTTACACTGATTTGCTTTCTTAAATCTGGTTCCTGAAAGCAAAACATTCTCTTATAGGAGGAGTTTAGTAAAAAGACAAGAATGCTCTTGCTTAGGAAATCTCCAGGCCAGGGACGGACAGCAGAGGATTTCTGATAGATGAAAGAGGATTTGGAACAAGCTCTGAGTGGCATCATCTTCCCTCCCTCCCTCCCTTTCTTCCCTTCCATTCCCTTCCCTTCCCTTCCCCCCTCTTTTTTTTTTCCCTGAAATTATCTAGGCTCACAAAAATATGGTCGAAAAGTGTTTTTTAATTGTTTCAATTTAAAAGTCTTTACTCCACTGCTCTGAACAGATCTCTTTAATCCTTATCTGCTCTTGGCCACTCCACAACCATCCTTATTCTGCTTCCAAGATACATGGGCCTCCTGAGGAGCTTGTGAGAGTGTCCAAACACCCTTGCCTTCATTTCTTATCTGGTAGAACGACAAAGACCAAAGCTGAGCCCTCACAAGGAGAGTGAAAGAATATGTGGCTAATGAACACTACATGATTTTCCATTAAGAGATGCTTGAATTGCATTAGCTCTAACCTTGAGATTGAAAACAAAAACAACCCTCATCCTGGTCTTCAGGTAGGAAGCAAGGGGAAGAAACATGGACATAGGAATTCGAAGACCTGAGTTCTAACCCCAGCTGTGATACTCAGTACTTGCCTATCCTTGGGGTTTGAAGTTGAGAGACCTGGATTCAAATCCCAGCTCCATATCTGATAGGCTATGTAACATCGGGGAAGTTACGTGCCACCTCTGGTCTTCAGGTTCCTCGATGTCAAATGGAAGAAGTAGTATTTACCTCTAGTAATTCTCTCTTCCCACCTTACTGTATATCTCATAATAAAATCTGGTTAAAATGGACAATATGGATAAGAAGAGAATAGTTGGAATTTAGAATCGGCTGCCTTCCTTGCTTTGGCTATTAGAAATATTAGAAATATTAGAAAATATTACACACCGATTCTAATTGCAGTTGCTCATTCATTCCATATTTATCTAAGCATCTGTGTGTGCCTGTTGTACATAAGAAGAATACTTGGCCTCAGGGAACAGTCAGGCAGTCTCATGCAGAGGGGACAAAGAAGGGAGCCTGGGGAGTGCCAAGGAGGGTATGTGACCTTGAACTGGCAGGTGATATGAATGCTTCCCAGAGAAAGTGATTTCTAAATGGGGCGCTGGAGGGGAATAGCAGTGGTGAGAATGTTCCAGATGAAAAGAACAGCCTGGGTGAAGTCTGGTGAGCAAGAAACAGCTGAGAGTTGTTCAGGATTCTAGACTGTAGACAAGTGGGGCATGGAGATGAGGGCAGAAGAGGCTGCAGGCTCAAAGCAGGACAGGGCAGATTAGGAATATCTTTCTGCATCAAGGAAAGGTGTCTGTACTTACCCTGACAGCAAAAGAGAAACAGGAAGATTTCACACAACACAATCATTATGCAGGTTGTAAAATCACATGACCTAGAGCTCACAGCAATTAGCTTGATTATCTTTACCAAAGGGCAACCTATAGAATAGAGGTCTGTAATGATTATGATCTAATCTTTTGGTCCAATAACATGAGGGAGATGGGTTTCTAAATATAGTATGCCTCAGAACTACAAGAGATTACTTTTAGTGCTTAAAAGTTAACAAATCCCTTTCAGTCTTTGGGTCAGCCCAGATCAAAAGCACTAATGATTTGCTAATTGCAGCCCATATACTAAATGCCACTCATAAATATTAGTTGATGGTAGCAGATGGAAACTGCTTTTAAGTATGTACATGAGTGATATATAGGGTCACAGTTATATCTGCCTGCAGGGCCAAAGTAAGACCCTTGCTGGTTAAAAGCCCAGAAAAGCCCACATATTCCCTGCCCATCCAACCCCACCAAAGTATAGGAGATTGAGGGGCCTCTGTTATGATAAAGCTCAGAATAATCCTTGGCACCATGCTGCTCAAACTGGGGTGTCCCTAAGATATACCTAAGAGGGTATGCACCTTAGATATCCTACGAGGGTAGGCTAGTGATGCACACTGGCAGGAACTACTCCCAGAAATCTGATTCAGAAGTCCAGGATGGGGCCCAGGTACATTGTTAATAAGCTACATGTGGGGTGCCTACCAGACTTTGAGAAACATGGGGCTAGGTTTAGAGGAGAGTACCATCTTCCCAAACAGACTAAGGGATAAAAGTGACCCTGAGCTATCTCTAAAGCAGGGGTTTATATTGTAATTATCTGTGGAGTTTCTTCTATATTTGTATATCCTGGCTTCAACCCTAAAGATTCTGATTCAACAGGTCTAGGGTGGATCCTAGATCCCTGAGGCCCTTTTAAAAATTGACTTCCCGGGGTGCCTGGGTGGCTCAGTCAGTTAAGCGTCTGACTTTGGTTCAGGTCATGATCTCACAGTTTGTGGGTTCAAGCCCCGCATCGGGCTCTGTGCTGACAGCCAGCTCAGAGCCTGCAGCTGCTTCAGATTCTGTGTCTCCCTCTCTCTCTGACCCTCCTCTGTTCATGCTGTCTCTCGCTCTCTCTCTCTCAGAAATAAATAAAACATTAGAAAAATTTTTTAAAAAAATTGACTTCCCCCAGTTTTTCTTGACCTTTGGATTCAGTAGCACTAGTGTGAGGTCAGTTCCCCCCGCCAAGGGATGCTTGTTGAGCCCATATAACAGAAGCTTGTTGAAACTAGTTGCTAAACAATTTTCTCCTGTCACCCTGTACATATAAACCTCAGGCTACAGGGTGTCCCTGGACCTCTTCTCCTTGATTTTTCTCTTTCATTATTTCTTTTATATTGTATTTATTCATTTTGTGTGTGTGTGTGTGTGTGTGTCTGTGTGTGTGTGTGTGAAAGAGAGAGAGAGAGAGACAGAGAGAGAGAGACAGAGAGAGAGAGACAGAGAAAGAGTATGAGCAGGGGAGGGGCAGTGAGGGAGGGAGAATCCCAAGCAGGCTCTGCACTGACTGAGTAGAGCCTGATGCAGGGCTCAAACCCACCAACTGTGAGATCATGACCTGAGCTGAAATCAAGATACAGATACTTAACCGATGAGGCCACCCCAGGTGCCCCACTTCTCTATCATTATTAATCACTATCATTAGTGGTCCATATCCATTCACTTCTTTGTTTTAAAATGTTGTACTGGTGATGTGCCTGGGTGGCCAGTTAGTCAAGCATCTGACTCTTGATGTCAGCTCAGGTCTTGATCTCAGAGTTGTGAGTATAACCCCCTTTTGAGCTCCACACTGGGCATAAAGCCTACTTAAAAAAATACAGAAAACGTGTATTGGGGTGCATGTGTTTATATAGGGTAGAGTGAAGGCTCACTCAACATGACTTGTTCAGGGCTCAGGAGCCCCATAGTCATTCCCATCGTCAGTCTCCGCTCACGTCACTTGCCTCTATCTTAGAAGTGGTGTGCTGAACCCATCTGCTTATTTGAAAGTTCTGATGATTTGAGATGTTGCTAGGTCACAGTGACCACATATTTTGTGACCTAGCACTTACAGCTAATAGGTAAAAACAAAAACAGCAAAAGAATGGCGCCCAAATCAGAACAAAAATTTATATAACTCTATAATATAATTAAACATGCCATTTCCTTGCCATTAAAATGATTATGACTTAGAACAGGGCCAAACTTGGAGCACTGCTACTGAATATTTATGGCTGGCTCTCTCAGAAAACAGAGCTGGCTATAGAAATATGCTCTTTCTCTACTCTACCTCTACCTGATGAATAATTATTTTACTTAGTGATACAGCGAGTGAGACCAAATTTGAAAAAACCTCAGAGGTGAGGCCCAGTGCAATTATATTTATAAATATGGGTTATTATAATCAGCTCTAAGTGGAGGGCTTAAAATAGTAATTTAAAAATGAATCAACGAAAAAAAATCTGTGCAAGTCATAAAAAGGACTTAAATTTGCTGGCACTTTAAAGTGTGTTCTGAAAATTTATTTTAAAAGGCAGACTTAAAGGAAAAAAAAGAACCCTCAGTTCCTATTTAAAGTCGAGGGACCACAAAACTGAAATAGAATAGGCACCTTACAAAGAGGATCTCGATAAAACTGAAAAAGAATTGGTTATGACAGCTCACTGAAGACTCTCTGGAACACACAAAGGCTTTCTAATCATCTAAACTAGTCATTGTTGCTTATAATAAGTCTCACATTTGTGTAGCACTTGACAGGCGCCTTTGTGGTTAGGAAAGCCTGGGTCTTACAACCAGGCATCCTAGGATCAAATGCCGGCTTGGCTACTTACTGACCATGTGTGCTCAAGCAAATGACCTAACTTCTCTGTGCCTCACTCTCCTCATGTGTAAAATGGGGACAACATCTACTTGTAGAGGTTATTCTAAGAGTTAAATGAGTTAACACACATAAAGCACTCAACATAGCATGCATGTAATCAATGGCAACTCTATTTCTCTTATGAGCATTTCAACAACCATCTGAGAAAAGTGTCCTTGTCTCCATTTCAGACAAGAAACCGAAGTTCATTAGGCAGAAATGACTTGTCAACTACATGTTCCTCCTTCATGGAGGGGCGGGGTTGGGGGGGTGCTGACAGAGTGTGAAGCGTTCCAGACCTTTGACACATATACAAAGATGTGAGGCAGGGGGAAAAATGGCACACTTAGAAAATAGCAGAAAACAAGATATAACAAATGACTATACCTGTGTGCCAAGCATTTATTTTCTATGAGAGGCCAAGACATGTAGAAATTAATGCTGTATTACTTAGCAGAGGACTGGACACAAAATTGATGATTTTCCTATGTTACTCATCAGCATAGTCCTTGCAAAGTCCTACCACATGTGGCTTTAGGTAAAAATAATTACAAAACTACCCACAGGAAGACAGCTGGCCGTGGTCAAGATGACCAACTACAAAGTCCAGGGTGTGGAAGCGAACACGGACTCTTGCATGTATTAGTTGTAGGACCTTGAGCAAGTTACATCACCCCTCTGAGCCTCAGGTTCTTTGCCTGCAATATGAGATTAATAAGATTGAGGATTTAGTAAGGACTGGTATAAGGATTCTACAAGATAACAGATACATAGCCTAGTTCAGAGTCTCTGGGCCTCAGCACAGACGTTTTGTGCTGGCTAATTATTTGCTAGCGGAGCTGGACTGTGCATTGCAGGGTGTTCAGCAGCATCCCTGGCCTCTACCTGATAGATGCTCCCTAGTCTTGAAATCGTCACAACCAAAAACTTGTGTAGACACTGTTAAATGTCCTCTGTGGGACAAAGTCCCCACCTGGGTGAGAACCACTATCCTAATCCAGGGCCGGGCGCATAATGAGTGTTCAATAAATGTAAGTTCTTTTCCTCTTTTTAAATGAAACTTCATTTTTTGGTGAAGTTAAGACTCCACTAATTTGGAATCTGTGCTAATTCAACTATCGGCAGAACTGAAGTCCATATTTTCAGTAATATGGGAAAAATAAGCAGTGTACATAATAATCCAGAAGACAAAGATTCAGTTAGGAAAACATACTATTTATAAGCACTCATGTGAAAGTCATTTACATTTGATTAGTATAGTAAGTGAAAATAATTCTTAAACATTATCAAAGCCTCGAAAAACACATTGACAGCTAAACATTTTTAAGCAAATTTAAATCGATGACTACACTTAAAAGTATTGAAATGGCAATTACATTAAAAAAAAGAACAGCTATTTCTGACTTTGTCATCTAAATGCAAATTAACTTTCCCTTTACAAAAAGAAATTACTTCTTTTCAAATTGAAGTATAATTAGCATACAGTGTTATATTACTGTAAGGTATATAAAATAATGATCCAACAATTCTGTACATTACTCAGTGTTCACTATGATAAGTGTTGTCACCATCTGTCACCAAACAACATTATTACCATCTTATTGGCTATATTTCCTATGCTGTACTTTACATCTCCACAAATTATTTATTTTGTAACTGGAAGTCTGTACCTCTTAATCCCTTTTATCTATCTCACCCATTCCCCCATCCACTTACTCCCTGGCAACCATCAGTTTGTCCTCTATATTTAAGAGTCTGTTTTTTTTTTTTAATCTCTTTTGATTTGTCCATTTGTTTTGTTTATCAAATTCCACATATGATTGAAGTCACATGGTATTTGTCTTTCTCTGTCTTATTTCACATAGCACTATACCCACTAGATCTATTCATGTCATCGCAAATGGCATATTTTATTCTTTTTTTATGGCTGTGTAATATTCCATTGTATAAATATACCATGTCTTCTTTACCTTTTTATCTATTGGTGGGCATGGACTATTTCCATATCTTTGTGATTATAAATAATGCTTCTATAAACATAGGGGTGCAAGTATCTTTTTGATTTAGTGTTTGAATGAAACTGGACCACTCTTAAACCATACACAAAAGTAAACTCAAAATAAGATTAAAGACCTAAATGTGAGATCTGAAACCATAAAACTCCTAGGAGAAAACATAAGCAAAATTTCTCTGACATTGGCTATAGGCACATCTTTCAAGATAGGTCTGCTAAGTCAAGGGAAACCAAAGCAAAAATAAACTATGGGAACTACACCAAAAATAAGAAGCTTTTACACATCATCAACAAAGTGACAAGGCAACCTACTGAAACGGGAGAAGATATTTACAAATGACATATCTGATAAGGGATTAATATCTAAATATAAAAGGAACTTACACCACCCAACACCAATCCCCTCTAATAATCCAATTTAAAAGTGGGCAGAAGACAGGAACAGACATTTTTCCAAAGACATACAGATGGCCAACAGGCACATGAAAAGACATTCAATGTCATTAATTATCAGGGAAAGCAAATCAAAGCCACAATGAGGTATCGCCTTACACTTGTTAAAATGAGTAAAATAAAAAAGACAAGAAAAACAAGTTTTGGCAAGCACATGGAGAAAAAGAAACCCTCATATGCTGCTGGTTGGAATGTAAGTTGGTGCACCCACTGTGGAAAACAGTATGGAAGTCCTTCAAAAATTTAAAAATAGAAATACCACACGATTCAGTTATATCACCACTAAGTATTTACCCAAAGAAAACAGAAACACTAACTTTTGTTTTTAATAAGCAGGGGAAGGCACTGGCTGGCTCAGTTGGTGGAGTGTGAAACTATTGAACTTGGGGTTGTGAGTTTAGCCCCATGTTGGATGTAAAGATTAGTTGAAGATAGAATCTTTGGGGTGCCTGGCTGACTCAGTGGGTTGGTTAGATGCCCAACTCTTGGTTTTAGCTCACAATTCGTGGGTCTGAGCACCATGTTGGGCTCTGTGCTGATGGTACAGAGCCTGCTTGGGATTCTCTCTCCTTCTTTCTCTGCTCCTCCCCTGCTCTCTCTCTCTCTCAAAATAAATAAACTTAAAAATGTTTTTTAAGTTATAAAATAAAATCTTTAAAACTTAAGCAGGTTAATGAAGCTTGGTTTCACTCACATACCTAAAGTTGAGGATATTTTATAATTGCTACACTGAGGTTTTCTGCATTCTTACTAACTTTTGATACAGGAGATTCTCTTATATGGCTAACCTAACATCTTCCTGCTGCTTTTTTAGCCTGTTTTCCATTGTTGAAGCTTCAGTGGAAAGCAAGTCCAGCTGTTCATCAGACGAGCTTCATTCTTATTTACTTGGAGAATGTAAGTAGGATCAGGCCTGGCCTGAGACTTCCTCTTCTGGGCCAGTAGTTCTTAATAGGAGGCAAGTTTGTACCATGGGGGATGTCTAGCAATATCTGAAGACATTTTTGGGTTTCGTTGCAACGGAGGGCTAAGGAGCTACTGGCATCTACAGAAGAAAGGCGAGAGATGTGGTTAAACATCCTACAATGCACAAGACAGCCCTCTACAACAAAGAACTATCTGGTTCCGTATGTCAGCAGTGTCAAGGGTGATAAATCCTGGTCTAGACCTTGGCTCTGAATGATTTTGGCAAATGAACATTGAGCAAAGTGTCTTAAAAAAAGTCAATTAAATCCTGCTTGTGTGGCTTTGAGATACATGTTGCCTTCTTCAGGAAGCCGTTCTAATCTGACACTTGGAAGCCCTCTGGACATCACAAGCCTTTGTGCATGCCCCCATCAGAGCATTTTATGAAACCAACACAATACTGGCTCACAGTGGATGTGTAATAAAAGACAACCGAATAAATACACAGCTATGGGACTCAACGATGGGTCCTCGAGCTTTTAGGGTTCCTGGAGTTTCCCTGATCTCCATCTCTGGACATGTCCCTCAGAAGTTCTAAGGGCTTCGGAGCGACCGCTCTTTGTGACAAGAAGAGAAAGGGGATGTGAAGGAGCCAAGTTTGCTTGCCTCACTATTCCCTGTCTACACCACGAAGCTGGAGTTTATTTTTCTTCTTTTTCTCATACTGACAGGAATATAGATTTGGTTCCATTTAACATTTTACTAAATCATCTGAAATGTAAAAACTGAACAAACAGATCTGATTGCACACTTTTCACACTTCTTGTGGTGCTGCTAATAGAGCTGTTAAAACAAACAGGAGAAACGTGGAGGTCAAGATTCAGCTACTTGTAGGAGGTGAGCTGTTTATGCCTCAGTCTCCCATTCTCCCTAAATCTCTCCCCAGCCCATGGGGCGCCTGGGTGGCTTAGTCGGTTAAGCGTCCGACTTTCGCTTGGGTCATGATCTCGCGGTTCGTGGGTTCGAGCCCCGCGTCGGGCTCTGTGCTGACTGCCAGCTCAGAGCCTGGAGGCTGTTTCAGTCTGTGACTCCCTCTCTCCTGACCCTCCCCTGCTCACGCTGTCTCTCTCTCTCTCCTAAAAATAAATAAAACATTAAAAAAAAAAAATCTCTCCCCAGCCCTACTCTGTGCTTCTTGAGAACAGGGTCTTCTTTTCCTCATTGCCTGAACATGGAAGTGCTGTGGTTATTAATGGGCACCAGCTTTTAATGGGCAGGACATAACTATCCAGCACATGAAGGATTCCAACAAGTTGATAAAGAGATCACAGGTGATCTTAAAGCCGTACTCATACTTCACTGATCCTTGATTATGCCAAGCATACTTCCATTAAGAACCTTTGACACCGACTGACCCCTTTGTCTGCACTATACTTCTCTTGGATAGGCTCCCTCATTTCATTCAAGCCTCTGCCCAAATGTCACCTTATTAGAAAGGCCTTTCCTAACCAACCTGAATAAGGTAGCCTTACACCACATCACTTCATTACCTCTTACTTTACTTTCTATTTCTTCTTAAGGAATCATTCCCTCCCTGGCATCATTGGGTTTTACCTCAAGAATGTAAACTTCAGGGAGCCTGGGTGGCTCAGTCAGTTAAGCATCTGACTCTTGATTTCAGCTAAGGTCATGATCTCACAGTTCTGAGATGGAGCCCTTCATCAGGCTCTGTGCTGAGTGTAGAGCCTGCTTGGGATTCTCTCTCTCCTTCTCTCTCTCTGCCCCCCCCACCCCCCACTTGCATGCGCATGCACACTCTTTCTCTAAATAAATAAATATTTAAAAAACACAGCAAGCTCCACAAGAGACAGAGTAAAATCATTGCCTATTTCTTTCAGTGTAGATCCTTAGATCCTAAAACAGTAGCTGGCTCATAGTAAGTGCTCAGTAAATGTTTATGGCTCACATGAGTCTCATGGCCAGTCATGGTCAGGAACCGTAACCATAACCACCTCTACCTTTTCCTCATGCCACTAGCCTGTGATGGGTTATTGACCATATTAGTTAATCCCGCCTCTCTTAATCCATTCCACATGTTACACCTGGTTATGACTTAGTCTTTATCAATTCTCCAGGGCTCCTGAAGAATCCTTAGGAATGAGCCAGAATTCCCTGTTCCCCACCTCACGGCACTATCACCCTCTCCATACCCTCACGTACCCAGTCCTTTGAAATCTCAGTTTTAAGATCATTATCGTATGCTCTGGGCACAAATGAAAACTCTTTCCCTGTTTACTTTTTGCATTCAGAGCAGTAAACTCTTCTTCAAAACCATCATGGAAGATAATAAAGACTTTCTATCCATAAAACTGTAAGATACTCTCATGGTTTCATCTCTGATTCTGAACCTTTCTCTTTTTCCCAAGCGCCTTTTATTTTTGCAAAAGAATGCACAGTGTGTTCGCATCTGGCTTGTAAAAATACATACAGGGACTAGTTTTCCCAAATAACTTGGCCTGATCGTCAAGTGTTCCTGAGAAAACTTGTCTCAAGATATGGCAATCTTCTGGAAAAATCTATTCTCCAGTCCAGGCACAGAGAAGGCACCTACCTAGGGTGAATTACAGGATCTTCAATGTCTGGACTTCGAATCAGGATTAACTGTGGTCCATAGAGTTAGACGTTTTCTCACCAAGGATGGGTCACTAGCAATCACTGTATCCTTAACACAGATTTGTTATAACTCACATATGTACAGGTTTGACAAGGCTAAGGGCATGTGCCAGCAGCGGTTTTGATGTTTTTCCAGCTTATTTTTATGAATTATTTTTATGACTATGAATTTTGGGAGCATTTGCTTATTGAAATTAAGTGAGCTGATATGAAATCATTGGGGATCAATTACCTATAAATCAAGGCATCAATATTAATATTTGAGGATATTTGGTGCTAGACATTTAAAAAAATTTTTTAATGTTTATTTATTTTTGAGAGAGAGACAGAGCACGAGCAAGGGAGGGGCAGAGAGAGAGGGAGACACAGAATCTGAAGCAGGCGCCAGGCTCTGAACTGTCAGCACAGAGCCCAACATGGGGCTCGAACTCACGAACTGTTAGATCATGACCTGAGCCGAAGTCGGACGCTTAACCAACTGAGCCACCCAAGGTGCCCCAGTGCTAAACATTTAAAGAAATCACCAAATCAAAAGATTCAATTTAATCCAGTTTAGTTCTACATATAATTCTTAAGTATCTACTCTGGTAACATTTTTAAAACTTAAAAAATGATGTTTTTTCCAATTTTTAAATTTGTTTGCAACAAAGCCCCCCCATATATATTTTAGTGCAATGAGCATGTGTCTCTTGAAATGTTACAAATAAGTATTAACTGTATTTATTTCAGGGAAAAAGAATCTCTCAGCATGCAAACTTTAAAATATTAGGTCAGACAACTAATCTGTTGTTGTCTCTTTTTACAACCGACTAGAACATATAAACACTTTGTTTTTGCTTTGTACAATTTTCGGTTAGAATGCAAATGTTGAATGCTCCTTCAGGGGCCTCTGATTAATTCAGATGCTCACATGAGTTTTGCCATCCTTCTCACGCTCCATTAGCAATTATAACAGCAAGCGACTTTGAGCACTTAGAAGCTATTCATATGTACAGAGCGGGCTTCCTATGGGCCAAGTATTGTGCCTGACAACAAACCAAGGATCACTGGAATGTAAGGCGGATCTAGCAAGTCAATTTGTGGGGCTTTGGCAAGGCTCTACCCAACTCTGGCCGGGCTTCAGTTTTCTCACCTTTGAGGCGGTGGTAGGATACCCTCCCTGCCTTGGGTTGCTTGTTACACGCACTGTGCACGGACCAGAGTTTGGTGGTGGAGGTACACTCTGATCCTCGAGATTACAGGTTCCCTCCTCAGCAACTTCACCACATAATTCCAGACGTGTGTAAGCCTCACTTCCTGACATACCGATAGCACCGGAGCCCACAGTAAACATTTCTTGATTAAGTGGATAATATATGTGAAAGAGCTTGACAAATGGTGAAATATACAGGATTCCATTATTTTTATTTATAACATTAATTCTCTTCTGCAGTTTATTTCACCCACAGCCCTAATATTTATTTCTCGGAGCTGTGGGGGGAATGATTTATTTATTTATTACTAAGAGAAAATTATTGCAGGCTCACAAAACCCTGACGTCGGAAAGGGTCTGCTTTAGCTCTGTAACAATATTTCAAAGTTTATTGTGCCCCCCATACAGCCGGGATGAAAGAACAAGGCACATAGTACATTTGTGAACAGCAATCTCCTCTAGCCAGACTATACAGGACTATGATGTTGAATAATCCTGTAGTCTTAGATCTGTTATCCTCATGAACATGGGGCGGGAGGGGGGTGGTGAGCGCTGTGAAGAAACCTGAACAGGAGAGTGATGCATAAAGAGTGACAGACAAAGCCCAGTTTGCATGAAGCTAAGCGTTCTCAGGTCTGGGCTGTGCTGTTGTGTGTGTTTCACCAGAAGCCACAGTTTGCTCTGAGGCTTGACTCAGCTGAGAATTCTGGCCTGTGGAGGAACACTACAAGTGGGGTCTCTGAGTCTCTTGTCAGAGAGACTGAGAAACCTCCATGAGCAGATCTCAGAAGTCAGGAACATCCCTTTTCTGTTTATCTCTGAGACAGCTCAAAACTTGTGCTGCTTGCATTGTACCATCTGATCCTCTTCAGCCGTTTCAGAGTTTGGGAGGACACCATGACTGAGGGCAAGGAACTGGCTCGGGCGACCTGTCTCTGGACAAGGCACATCATATCTGAAAGCCCAAATGCAGGGTGTCTGGGGTGGCAAAGTCACTTAAGTGTCCGACTTCAGCTTTAGGTCATGATCTTGCTGTCCATGAGTTCAAGTCCCACACTGGGTTCTGTGCTGACAGCTCAGAGCCTGGAGCCTGCTTTGGATTCTATGTCTCCTTCTCTCTCTGCCCCTCCCCTGCTCATGCTCTGTCTCTCTCTTTCTTTTTAAAAAAAATTTGAAAAATTTTTAGAAAGCCCAAATGCTTGCAATGAGCATCTTCCTCCCTGACCACATCTGTCTGGACTTCTCACCCACAGTGCATATCCCTAGGTCCTGACAATAGCGGCTTTCATGTAATTTTATCACTGCCCCTCCTCCCCACCTCCCGGCCCCCATTACCTGGAACAAATTTTAAAGGTCTAAAGTTCTGCTAGAACTAGATAAATAGTTTTTGTGACAAGCACACGATCCAGGCTGAGGGCGTAATAGAGGTGGGAATGAGGCAGATGTTAAGCCTTATATATTGGCAGCAACTATGTATAGACTAAGAATGTGGCTATTTGCAGAAATTTGTCCATCAAGTAGCTGTTAGTAATGCAGCAACTCAGTCTTCCTGACCTCACATGCTTCAAACTGCCCACCACAGCTCAGCCTCAAGGGGTTACAGAGCTTGAAGAAGCCAAGTGTAGGTTTGGAAATCTGGCTTCTAGCACTGGACTCTGCCTCAACCAGCTGCAGAAAGGCAGACAATTTATTTCACTTCTCTGTTTTTCTTTTCCCTTGGCGAAATGAGAATAATCATACCCAGAACAGAATGACTTTGTTCTAGGTAAAGCACTGCTTTCAGACATGAAAAAATATATATATATATATGGAAGAGTATTTTGAAAAATGCATAAATACAATCCTACCTGTGGTAGACAGAATAATGGTCCCCAAAGATGATCATGTCCCTATCCCCAGAACATGTTAGGCTACATGGCAAAGGGGGAACAAAGGTTGTAGATGGAATTAAAGTCAGTAATCAATTGACCTTCAAATAAAGAGATTATCCTGGATTCACTGGGCCCAGTATAATCACAAGTATTCTTTAAATATGGAAGAAGGAGGGAGAAAAGTTAGCGTTAGCGCAATGCAGTGTTAAGAAAGATTCTACTGGCCATTGCTGGCTTTGAAGATGCAAGGGACCATGAGCCAAGGAAGGCAGACAGGCTCTAAAAGCTGGAAATGGCAAAGAAATGGATTCTCCCTTAGAGTTGCTAGAAGGAACCTTGATTTTGGCCCAGTCAGACCCATTTTGGACTTCAGACCTCCCAAACTGTTAAGAAAATAAATCTTTGCTGGTTAAAGCCATTGGGTTTGTGGTAATTTGCTAGAGCAACAATTAGAAAACTAATTTCACTAATCTGAAAACTAATGTCTTACCCAAGTATAAGACTATATTATTGTCATCATTGTTGACTTTGTCATCACTGATACTGTCATCATCTCTGACATCATCATCATCATCATCATCATCATCATCATCAAGGCTTTCTTTCAAATATTAGCCTGGGAACGGAATTTCGGGCAATGTGTAATTTTGTCCAAATTCTCAGAAACCAAACCAGATGGCCGTCTCATGGAGTGGATCACAGAGGGATTTTATCTATACAAACGCTATCATATTGTTTCTATGCAAACACAGATAGTATTGTTCACTTTATTTATTTTACAAAACTTTTGTTCCTAATTCAAAAGTATACTTCAGAGTGAATTGATTTTAACATATTATTCTTTTAGAGGTTTATTTGGAAAATATTTGTTAACATAGCTAAGAGATATAAGCACTAATCTTGGCTCTACCAATTATAAGCTGTAAAATTTATAGCATATCACTTCACTTCTTTGGCCTTGTCTCTTTCTGTAAAACATTTGACAACTGACCTGGACACTCTTTCTTACATCCCCTCTAGTTTTAAGAATATTGATTTCAAACACTTAGACCAAGACCTAACGGAATTAGGTTTTCTAGTAATTCAGACTTTTTTGAGAGAAGCTTTTAAAAGTGTAATATGCATACAGAAATGAGTACAAATTATAAATATAGAGCTCAGTGAATTTTCACTAAGTAAACACATGCAAGTAACTACCATAAATAGAGATCTAGAACATTACAGTACCTAGAAACTTCCCCTATGGTCTTCTTGGTTATTCCCTCCAAAGGTAACCACTATTCTGACTCTGGACTTCTATCAGCTTATACCAGTTTTTCATCTTTTTTAACTTTATAGAAACTTACTGAATTACATTCGTTTGTACTCCTTTGCACTTGGCTTCTTTCTTTCAATAGGTATGTGGGATTCATCCATGTTGCCACCTGTAACAGTTATCCATTACTTTCTGTTAATCATAATTTAGATTTTGCTTCTCATATTAATCTGTCAATAGAATATCCTTCTACTTAATAGAGCTTTATACTCCTACCTTATTTTGAACATACATAGTTTGCATTTTCTGTCCAGCGAGGAGAAGCCTAAGAGACAGAGTCAACAGGGCCAAAGGAGATCTACTTTCTCTAGATATTATACTTTATCTGTGTTTTAAAGAGCCTTTACAGAGTTACTTGTTTCTGTGTAAACATAGAGGAATGAAATAGCTGATTGCTGAAGCCTCTAATAATGGTTGTATTGTATGGTTTGTACAAATAATCAGCATGACTGCAACAGGTAGGTAGTGTGAACTTGCCCGGAGAATACTCAGATCCCTAGATTTGATGATTTTTTCAGTAGGATTGTTTTGTTTGAAAGTAATAGAAACCAAAGCTTAAGAAGGGAAAAGTGGACTGCATTATCCAGGTACGAGGTGTCTCATTGAGCTGAAGGGCCGAAATAGAACCAAGATGGATGCCATCACAGGATGCCCTTCCATTTCTAGCTGGTTCTCACTGTTCAATTCATATGGTGACTAAGCCTCTTTATTTTACATTTTGATTCTCTCTTGGTCCTCATTCCTACCTTGGCCCTTTCAAAAACTCATGAATCAAACATTAAAGCCATATCTCTGGAAGCCCCAGTTTCTGGATAGTGTGAATGGAGGAGTGACAGAGAATGGTGCCTGAAGAAGGGGTGTTATTGGTTGAGATTTGAGAACACACCGTCCAAAGTGCTCACAATAGAGACAGAAACTTTGGAGAGGGGCACTCTATAGTAATTATTTAATAAGAGCTACAAAGTATCTCATGAAATAGGAGTCAGGCTTTATTCCTGAGCTTGTCATATTAAGGTAGGGCTGTATTCATGACAAACATTAGTTTGCATTCTTTATCTTGTGGTATAATAGGAACAGGTTTTGAAATCAGATAAAACTAGCTTTCAATCAAGATCAGCCACTTCTGGCTGAGTTTCATTGGACAAGTTACTTAGCCTCTCTTTGTCCATGTCCTCCATCTATAAAACGATAATATCGCCCTCCTTGCGAAGTTGCTCTGAGAATTAAAGACAGATATAAAAGTATCAGCCACTCTGCCTGGCACATAATTTCTTCATTCTGCTTATTTCCAGTGTTAAAATTTGAGATGGCATAGTAAATTAGAGGCAGGGGTGGGTATGGAGGGCGGCTAGGAGGCGGATATTAAACTAGAATCAGAAACCTTGCAATCTGGTACTGACATCACTAACTATGGGATCTTAGGCAAGTCACTAAAACTCACGGTGTGTCACTTTCCTGACTAACAAAAAAGAGGGGTTCATGGCAGGACCATGCAGTGGAGGTATAATCACTTACAGGACGTAAAGGGGTCCCCACGAGTGCTTAGATGTTGCTGAGTGTGCGTGAGGGCGAACAGCAAGGGAAGTGCAGTTTGGCAAAATTCTTCTACTTCCCCTTCTTCTTTTTACCTGTTTTATAAACTGAGGTTTTGTATCAGATTTGTTTTGGGGGGGTGGGTAGTATGCTGCTTAAAAAATTAAAAAGCATCTTGAAAAACACCAGATGACATGTCCTCTCAAGTCTTTCCTGCTCTAAAACATGAGGGTCTGCTAAATGCCCTCTGTTGTTGGAGACAAGCTACCTCCAGAGCCAGAAACAGCCTGGACATTTTCAGCAACCCATTAAGTTGTATGTCTTGGGACAGAAGGAAAACCAAACTGTACGAAGGGCTAAAACAGAGAGAGACTCATCCAACTTGTCCAGTAAACAAACCAAACAACACCTTCTCAAAACACATTATTAGTATAATAGAGGCAATGTCAGCAGAACTATAAAAATGCATCTTTCACAGTGGATGAAGAACCTGGGCTTTGCTTTGATTATGGCTTTTGACTTCTCATTTCACAGAGGATGGCACAGGAGCACAAAGTTGTCCTACGTGGTCACCCTTACCGAAACAGTTGGCCCTGCATGGCAACTGTGAAAACACATTATGCCTTCCTTAAGCCCATCATTGACAAACGCGTTGAAATGGAAGATAATCACAAGGGGATAACGGCTCTAGCTTGTGCATTCTGTGCTATATTGAGCCAGGTAGGAGGCAGGATGAAAAGGAGGTTATTCTTTTGATAAGAAATTTGTTCTTAGAGCAACAGGCACATTAGAAAAAGAAAGTCTCGATTCTTTCTATAAATGAAGGTCATAGATAATTTATATGTTGAAATCAGATGTACCAAAAGCACCTTGAAGATAACCTAGTCCAGTAGTTTTGCACCTCTTTTGGAACAAATTTTCTAGCAGGAGCTCAAAAGTGTGATAGAGTCAAAAATCGTTTAACAAGAACACTTATTCTGGGAGAAGTAGGGATGCGGAGATTAGCCCTGCCTCCTCTTCTCTACCACGACATCTCTTTTGGGACAGACCCTGAGGCGCCTCTGTGAGTATTTGAGGGCTCCTATGAACACTCTGAAAATCACTCACTAGTCTACATTTCCCTACTTACAGATGACAAAGCTAGGTTCAAAGAGGCCCAGTGATTTGCCCAGGATTCTGAAATATGAAAGGGAAGCCTAGGGCAAAAGCCAGGGCTCCTGATGTCCAGCCCAGTGCTCTTGTCGTTAGGTAACATGAAGTCCTTCTGAGGAGATATTTGACACCACCTGTAGTTCACCTGTTGTGAGTCACCCAATCAGATATGAACTGTTTAAAGTCTCAATGAAGTTTGTCTGTTTGTTTGTTTTTCTTTGCTTGTCTAAAGGGTATCTGGAATTAAGGAAGAGAGGGAGGGATGGAGGAAGGAAGGATGGAAAGGAGGGAAGAGAGAAATAAATTTCAACATTAAAAGCATGGCCAAATACCCTATCCTCCATAGAAATGCACTCAAAGCTGTATGAATAAGTAATGTGAATGGGGAGAAAAACAGATTAAAATGATTATTTCATTATTAAATTCAACGACTCTGACGCACCTTGAAGGAACTAAATGCTTCAAGGCTGCATCTATCCACTGACTCTTCCCTCCAACTAGTAGACTCTGTTCAGAGACACCACTCGCTGTTAGGATATGGTTGTGAATGATTCCAGGATAAAAAGCATCCTTGATGCTAAATCTTATTCTGGGAATAGAATGAGTTAAAGAGAGAGGAAGACAAGGGCAGGGAAAGGGAGAGGAGGAGAGGAGAGAATATTATGGTGGTCAGCGGTTGGGGGTCAGAAGAAAGAAAAACACATAGGCATTTTGTGTAGAAAGGAGGTACATGAGAGTATTTCCATGGTCCTACTGACCCAGAGTAGGAAATGCATCCTGGAACACTCAAACACAACCTGACAACCAGTAGGCTGAGAGGATGATCTTTGAGACCCCAGGATCTAAGGGGACCAAAGTATGCCATTTCCTTCTTCTCCACAGCAGTGACCCCAACCAACAACATGTGATTACTAATATGATGGTTTTAATGAATTAAACTGTAGTAGAGTTACAACTGTAGTAGAGTATAAGCCTAGTCTGTAGTCTACAACCTTAGTATTATGGTCTCTGGTCAGCTGATTAGGTGTGTTAACGTAAATGTGAAAGAAAAATGTCAATGGTTTTTTTCCATGGCTGGGTCCAATCTGTGTTATACTAGAGTATAGAGACCTTTCACACACTTACACCACTAGGCTATAACATAACTGTCTGGGGAATGGAGGAAGCTCGTTCTTAATAGCTTAAAAAAAAAAGCATTCATGGGTTAGAGGCATCAGAGTTGCATATGTGGCAGTGAATTGCATGCTGCAATGGATTTAATGGTTAAGATGTTGGCTTTAGACCCAGACAGACTGGTATTCAAATCCTAGCTGCCTCTAACCATCTACAGGATCTTTGGCAACGTATTTAATTTTTCCGAGTTTCAAATAGGGATGGCGACAAATGTATGGAACTATTAGGACTGCTTTGAAGATTACTTCAATTAATACAAAAGGCCGTTATTACAATAGGTCCATATAAGTGTGAAAAGTAACGTTAGAGCCCTTGGAGAGAGCTGAGCTCTCTAAGCTGTAAAACCAGAAAAAGAATGTCCACCAAGGCAAAAAAGGGAACTTTAATGATATGGATGCTTAATCGCATCCCTTCCCCTACTTTCTCACCCTTTTCTAGGACTGGGAGGGAGACTTCACATTGATTTTCACCGAGGAAAACTATCTCAGCATTTGCTTCTCACCAGAACAACACATTTTTTCTTTCTTCCTCTGTGTAATCAAGTGCAAACAAAATCCAGATTCCAGTCTGTAACAATGGCCACATGGGGTAGAAATTGATTTCCTCTTGGAAAACACTTAATTCTAGAACATTGAGCTTTTGGGTCATTTCCTTGCACTCTGATGATATCATATCCCGACTTGTTTATTTGCTCATTGTTAATTGTTGCTCTATGTATATTCAACAACAATCAGAGGTACTTATGTACTGACTAAACAGAGCATCAGAGAGTTTTTACTAAGGCAGCTTAGGGTTCATGGGATATCTGACATAATTAATGTTTCAATGAATCAACTAAAGTTCATCCAAATGTGACTTCTGAAATCCTCTGCTTTTTGGGAGATACTTATGAACATGATTACGTTCTCCCCAAGGCCTGTCATGACCCACTGTGGGTGTTCTTTGAATGAGTTATGAGACATCCCTCAACTTAGGATAAATACAATTGATCTGGACACTGAGAACACAACTGGCATTTTTTTTTTAATGTGAAGACTTCTTATATTTCCGTTGTTCCACTGGGAATATCAAATATTTTCCTGCTTTCAAAAATTATAAGCTGTGGCCAGATTTTCACATATTCTTTCCTCATTTATGGAAAGTATAGAGACATAGAAATGTACTCCAGATATTGTTACACTTTCAAAGAAGATGAAAAATGGGTTTGATGTATACATTCCAGCCTGTGTTATTCTCTAGTCATTGACACTCAATAGAGCTTGTCCATACTGACACTTCCTAACCTACTGGTTTGTTTATTTGGCTAATATTATCAAGGTTTGCTAAGATGGTAATCACTAACTGGGGAAACAAAATAGTGTACCAAAGATTAAATGTACCATAATCTTTAGTACCATCATTTTAATCACTTTTAGAGTAATCTTCCTGAAAATACCAAATGATAATCTTTAGTCACAATGAAAATATATTCCAAAACATAGTGAAACATGTTCTTGAAAACCTATGTTCAGAACAAAGTAGATTTATCATTTTTAAGCCCTGTTCTTTCACATTTACAGAAAACATTGTAGAGATTGGTTTTCCCATAAGGTTTGTATTCTGTAGTCTGTATTTCTTTTCAAAGATTTCAAACTAGCCCTTAATGTCTTGAAGTATACTGTCTTTTGCATACAGATTCTCCTTATTTTATTTTCCTTAATTAAATTAAAAAAATTATTTATTTTGGAGAGAGAGTGAGTGCGAGTGAGTGGGAGAGACAGAGAGGGAGACACAGAATCTGAAGCAGCCTCCAGGCTCTGAGCTGTTAGCACAGAGCCCTATATGGGGCTCGAAACCACAATCAGTGAGATGATGACCTGAGCTGAAGTCAGAAGCTCAACTGAATGAGCCACTGAGATGCCCCTCTCATTATTTTCCTTAATGTAAACCTTGCCTGAATGCTTTTCCTAGTTATCAGATAACTAAGGATTACATTTTTGGGGGCCTGATATTCTGATCATTTGTATCGCTCAGTACTCTTGGTTGTAAATGATAGAATTCCAACTCGATCTAGGTTAGGCAATAAAGGAATATTAATTGGCTCCCTAGCCAAAGCCTGGGAAAAGTGGGGGTGGAGTTAGCTCAGGGAAGACTAGATCCAAAGAATCAGATAATAGTATCTTTATCTTATCTCAGCTTTTTGGTTTTATGGCCTTCAGCAGTTCCATATTTATACTACAATTACATATCTAGAAACACAAGAGAGATCTTTTGTCAGTTCCATATTAGAAAATGGTTGTAAAGAGCTTAGGGCTGATTTGGCTTGTGTCACTACTTATCTGTAGACTGGTCTCTGTGGTTTGAGTGTGAAGGACTCTGCCTGGCACTTCTGTAAGAATCAGTGTAGTTGGCAATAAGAGAAGTATCTCCTCCAAAGGAAGAAAAGTTGCTCTGGACATATAAAACAATATGTGCCCATGATCCCTTTATGAGAACATGTAATACTAATAGATCACTCCTTTCTGGATCACTCATTCCTTATATTGCCTCATGCTCAATAATATTGGGAAGCAATAATTACTGGCATGTTCTTTTGATTAAGAAGACAGAATTGACTGTGCTTATATGAAAAAGATTATGGATTTTAAGTTTGGCATAAAAATTTTAAATCATGTTATCTCAAAACCACAACTGGCAAAATGCAGCTTGGCAAGGGATCCCTCTTCCAAGCAAGTCCCAATGAAAGCAGTAGTCTTCCTTTCAATAATCACAAGTGTTCACAGGAGACCCAGTCTACTACTAGCCTGCCACTCTCTAACTTGACTCACTGGTTGATTATACACTTGCAGAAACCAAACAAAATCTCATTACAAATGTAACTCATTTGTTATCCAATTCTTCACAATAAGAAACTATTAGTTGCTTATTGACACACTGATTGATAAAGTTTCCAGAAAGATTAGGGTTCCTTCCTTCCTTCCTTCCTTCCTTCCTTCCTTCCTTCCTTCCTTCCTTCCTTCCTTCCTTCCTTCCTTCCTTCCTCCCTCCCTCCCTCCCTAGCTCTTTCTCTTTCCCTCCCTCTCCTTCCTTTTTCTTCCCTTCTTTTTCCTTTTTTCATTCTAATAAACTGTCATGCTGCAGGGTTCTCCTCATTACATTTTTGTGTCTTTACATCCAGACTCTGAAACAGAGTGCTGCTTTACATCACTATTACAACTTATCACAGGACAATAATAAATACATTTCTGTGTAGATTGAAGAATGTAAATGAAGATTAGACTACATAAAGTGGAAACTATGCCATCAAAATGGAAAGAAAGGCTCAGTCTCTACCTAGTTTCCAGGACCCTGTGGCTCCAGCTGGGTTCCGTTTATCAGCAGCTGACCCATGGTCTGGCCTGGCCCACCATCTTTTCTGAGAATGGATGCCAACTGCTAATGTTCTGTATACATACTGTGTATGTATAATGTACTGGTTAGACCAATCCATTGCACTAATACTATGGTTTTAATAAGCCAGTTATCACAAGCAGATGTGAACCTACCATCTGCCTCCTGACTTTAGCCAATCTCTGATTTATCATTTTTTCTAAGAACATAGAGTTCCTTTATAACTCGCTTTATTAAAAAAACAAACAAACAAACACAAACCATGCTATTATGGACTGCATGTTTGGATCCACCCAAAATTCATATGTTGAACCCCCAATGGATGGTATTAAAAGGTGGTGCTTTGGGTAGGTAATTAAGGTTAGATTAGGTCATGAGGTAGGGTCTTCACGACCTAATTAGTGTCCTTCTACAAAGAGGAGAAGACAAGAGATATCCCTCTTTGTGTGCACATACCAAAAAGGCCACATGAAGGAATAACCAGAAAGAGGGCCCTTACCAAGAGCCTGACCCTGATTTTGGACTTCCAGCCTCTAGACTGTAAGAAAAAAATTCTTGTGGTTTGTCACCCACTCTGTAACATTACGTGATGGCACCTGAACTAAGACAGATGCCATTTGAAAAGGATCACAAGGGTTACCAACTGACTCAGTTGGTTAATCATCCAACTTCGGCTCAGATCATGATGTCACAGTTCATGAGTTTGAGCCCACGTTGGGCTCTGTGCTGACAGCTCAGAGCCTGGAACCTGCTTCAGATTCTGTGTTTCCCTCTCACTCTGCCCCTCCCTTGCTTGTACTCTCTCTCTCAAAAAAAAAAAAAAAAAAAAAATTAAAAGAAATTAAAAGGATCACAAAATGGAGGGTGGGGCAGGGAGTCAAGATACACAATCTTTGCAGTGAAGGTCTAAATGATTGGATGAATCATTGGTAGAATGGATAGTAGACTTGAAGGGACCCAAGTTGTTAAATTTATCCTATTTACCCTGCATATAATATAACAGGGACTTTTGATTTTCTGTATGTGTTTCAAGGGGGCAAAGATTCCCTCACTCCTCAGTCCCAAGTACCTGGTGGAAAGAAATGGGAATTTTAAGTCAAACCATGTCTGAATCCCAGCTCTGCTTCTTATTGACTGTGAGAACTTGAGCAAGTTTCTTAACTGCCATAAGCCACATCTTCCTCCACTGTAAAATGGGACTTCTAATGCCTTCAGTATTACTGAGACAATTAAGTATAACATTTAGCATAGTGCTTACTAAGAGTAAAGCTCTTAATAAAGCCCTAAATGATCTTAAGATTGGAGTAATAAGGGGTTTCTGTCCTGGAGAAAAAGCCTAGTGCATTTTACCTAATAGGTTGTACTGGATGGAGTGTAAAAAAGAGAATGATTAGAAAGCAGCCCTACTTTCATGTGGCTCATTTGTCCAGTCCAGGGAGCCAAAGGGAAAGCATACGCATGAAATAACAACAGGACAATACACAAGAGCAAAATAAAATACCAAATTGCAAATGTAGTCTGTGCATGTGAAAATAGTTTAGAAGAGAGAGTAGGTAAAACTAGGGTGGTGTCCTCTAAGACACAGACCCTGCAATGGCAGAGATGCTGTCACTGTCACCCATTGCTCTATCCCCAGCACCTAGACCAGTGCCTGGCTCTCACTGGGTGGTCAGTAAATTCCCAATGAATTGACAGATCAGCAAACTGTGTGAAGAACTAGCGGAAAAGCACTAGACTTGGAATATGAAGACCTGGGTTTAGATCCTCCCTTGAGAGCTCTGTAACACTGGATAACTTTTTCAACCTCTCTGAACTTCAGTTGCCTTATCTGTAAAATGGCTATATAATCCTTCCCCACTGTGTGGGGTTGTCATACAAATGAATAATATACTTTGTGTGAAAGGTAAATATAATGTAGTGAAATGTAGCTGTAACAAGGAACTAGAACCTCAAGGATGGCTACAAGTTTGGACAAGTGGAAAGAAGCCATTTTAATGCTGCATTTGCCCATATGTTCCTTCACTTGGGCTCCGAGACCAGTCAGGGTGTCCATGGAATAACAGGATAGAAGGCTGTTTTTCTTTCCCGCCATGGTAACCAACGGCACATGCTCCATTGCTGTTAACAAGATCAATAAACTTGCCACATTCAGAAATCGACAATTAACCCCTTTTACAACACTTAAAGTCACAGGCCTCTCTATTTTATCTGGCCAAGCAGGCTGCTGAGCACATGGCTTTTATTATTGCCTTCCCTGCCCCCCACCTTAAAAAAAAAAAAACCAACCCTACTACTAATAATTTAACACCTTCTAGAACCTGTCCCTCTCTTAATGATTTTGCAGGGAAGCTCTGTGCGCTGCAGCTATCTTTGCAAGGGCCACCTCCAGGTCCATGCTGCTTGGGGGAACCATATTATCTTTAGTCCTGCTTACCTTTCTAAATGTTTTATGGTTTACAGCTGTGGCGAAAAGCATTTTGGGGTCGGCAGAGATTTATTCCCCTTTTTAATGTTTTTACTAGGCTGAATAAACACATTCTCGAGGAATGAAACCTCTGGCCATGTTGGGAATATGGAAACCCGGGCTCCACTCTGTAAGAGCAGCTCTTTCGTGACTGACACTTGCTTACAACAACGAGTGCCATTGTTGGCTCTGAATGGGTCTGTGGTCAGGAGTCCTCTGAGGGTTCCACAGCACCCACCCCACAAGCCACTCTGTCACAACCCTACCTGAAATCGCCTTCCTCTTTGCAGGATCCCGTTAACACCTGCAGAAAAACGCTGCATTTTAAGGGCTCTTGAGAGTCTGGAAGGTTGAGAATGTATAATTGATACTATTTTTTTGGCGCTTTTACATCCAGCATGTGCTCATTTAAACATTTTTGGCAAATGAGTTTTGATAAAATGAGTCTTTCTCTCAAATTCAAACGAACCCTTAATTTTTATGAGGTTTGTAAAATGTCAGCAAAATGATTTCTTAAAAAGGAAAAAAAATTATTTCCTCGAGCTTGCTCATTCCATTGATTTTGGCTAAGACTGCTCATAGAATTGCTGGTGTGCTATGAGAAAGATTATTCATATAGTGATTTGGAGCTGGATGAAATCAGAAAGTATCATAAATCTCTTCACATGACATTCCTGCAAACTTTGCCAGCCTTGGAATAAAACAGGCTTGGAAGCCAACAGGCAGCACCTGCATAGCTCACTATGAGGCAAAAGCTGGCCTATCATTAGACCTTATCGAGGTGTCTCCAAGGTGTGCTTCAAAGTCAGAAGGATAAAGCACTTTCTCTTGTTGTAGAACTTCGGGGGTGATTAGTGAGCACAAGTCATACATACATATCAACTGTCCACACTGGGGAAACTGACATGCCTGGCTCATTTCTTTGCTTCCTGATGTTTTTCTCTTCATAAGACCAGTGGAAAGGCCTTCTGTGACCTGATTCCTAGAGCCATGTGTGGATCATACCAATGACAGTTGCCATGGACTCTACCTTTCAGGTGATTTCAGTCTACTGCACTGTGCTCTCATCTAAATGCACAATCATGTTCCTGAGATACCACCAGTTTGCAAGCGTTATTACTGCACAATTATTCTCAGTTACTGAAATAATAGTTCTCAATTACTGAAACAATCATTCCAATAGGAAAACTACTTGGGGGCTAGGTGCTTTCATACTTAGTCATAGAGATTTTTTTCCTGTAGGAATATCAATAACAAAGTGTTCCTTTATGGCTGTAAGAATGGGGAGGGGCAGGATAGAACTATAAAGCCTAAACACTGTGCAAATTCAGACTCTGGTAATACAGAGCTTTTGCTCAGAGCACCAACATTTCTTTCTCTGATCACACCAGCTCTACCATAGAGCATGGTGATGAGCAGTCAGTCTTATCATCTGCGTCATCCATTGTTATGATAAATAAAGTACAGGGCAACCTTAAAGCAAATGGGGGAACTAGCTATGCACTAGCTCGTTTTCTGAGTATTGATGATTACAATAGTTGACTGCAGGCCAGTCTTAACTCTGAACAGTTAAGTTATGTCTGAGCTGGGAAAACTCAGACTGTAAGAGAAATGTCAGTATTCATCTGTCTATTCTTGCCAATTAGAATCACAGTCCTTTAGACCAGTGCTTTTACAGAGACCAAACTTCATGCATTTAAGGCAAGATTTTCCTTCACCCCATTACATTTCTTAAGGGACATCTTAGTGTGAACACCAGTGATTCCTGACCTCCCTTCTCTGAAAATTTTTTCCCAACTCATTCCTTTAATCTCAGAGCTTGTTCTTGTCATTGTCATAAGTGTAAGACATACCAAGTATGCAATTCCTCATCCCCACCCATTATTCTCATCCATCTCTGTCATTCCAGCCATGTTCTCTTTCTTCCCTCCAAGTTCCAGAGAAGAGATTTCTCCCTTCCTATTGAAACCTAACCCTTTGACCTAGGCTTACTAGCTTTTTTCTTCCCATTGCCTCTAGGATTTTAATCCCCACAGTGGTTGTTTTTTCTCTTTAGTATCTTTAAAGAGCTCTTCCAGAAGTGGTCAGATGTTCCTAAAGACACACACACACACACACACACACACACACACACACACACACACTCCTACTTTTCATTTTCCCAATTTCCTTCTTTCCTGGTTTCCTTCATGGTTTCTTTGATCTTGTACTTTCCTGGTTTTCCTTCTATTTTTCAATAATATTTCCCCTCCTATACTGAGTTCTCTTTCATCTATACCTCTCCCAATTATGAGTGTCACATAAGGCTCAAAACTTGATCCTTCATTTTTCCTGAATTATGCTGCTGGGGAGGCCCTTGTTACTCAGTTATCCCTCAGTCCCCATTGTCTTCAAGACCCATACAATTTTCCCTCCCACATAATTCCATCTAGATATGCCATCACCATGTGTATCAGTTCCAGTCCTCACAGAGCAGATGCTACAATAGGAGTTAAAAGTACAAGAGATTTATTGTGGGTAGTGTTGCTGTATGATAAAGGGGGAAAGGCTGAAGCAGGCAGGGAGAGGCTTCAGACTGTGATGCAGGCCTGGCGTCTGAGATAAGAGAGGGGGAGGGAAGGAAGACTGGGAAGGAGAAGCATCAGACTGCAGTGCCACTTTGAGAGTCTGGGCCAGCGGAGAGGGGAGCCTCAGAGCAATGACTGGTCATCAGAAGAGGCAACAGGACAGAAAGGCTTGGCTCTATTACTCCTTCTGTGCTTAGTCACTGGTTGATTGCGAGCTGTCTGGCAAGCGTGATGCCGGCTTGTGTGCTGTGGCAGATTCCCAAGGTGCTACAGCTAGAGGCTCTCTTAAAAGGAAATCTCAAACCCAATCCATACAATCCATATAAGATGGTAGACTCCTCCTCGTCTACCTTCTATGCTTTCCTTTCAAATTATCTCATCTCTGCCTTTGATATCAGCGTTCTTTCATTTTCCAAGCCAGATATCTTCAAGTAATCTTTGGCTTTTCTAATACCCTTATCTCTTACATTCATGTATGACTATTAAATTATGAATTTTCAGTTTTATCAATCCCTTCTCTTCTCAATGCCATGATTTTCATCCATCTAGATTATATTCTCATACTGGTTGCTGTCATAAGCTTAGGCTCTTCTCTGGCTCATTCCCCCACTCATTCTGTATGTGTTGTGGTTTCCTAGGATTTAGTCCTTGACTCTTGTATCTTATGCTACAGGCTCATCCTAGATGACCTTATCCATTGAGTGACCTCTACTGAAATACCTATGACTCCAAAATTTTCATCTCCAGCCTCAGTTCTTTTCAGAGATGTAAATCAATGTTTCTCAAACTTTAGTGTTATATGCTCCTTGTTTAAAAGGGAAAAATGTATTGTATATTCTAGTGTTAAATTATTTTATTTAAAATGTTACATGTGGGGACACATGGGTGGCTTAGTTTGTTAAGTGTCCAACTCTTGATTTTGGCTTGGGTCATGATCTTGTGGTTCTTGAAATCGAGCCCCACTGATAGCAGGGAGTCTGCTTGGGATTCTCCCTCCTTCTCTCTGTCTCTTTCTCTCTCTCTGTCACTCCTCAGCTCATGCATTCATGCATGATCTCTTCTCTCAGAATAAATAGACAGACATCTTAAACAAATAAGTAAAATATTATGTATGTATTAACACAAAACTAAGTATAAACTTTTGTTAATACTTTGGTTTCCTCCCAGACTTTTTCTACACATATTTTATATAGTTGAGATACTATAAAATGATTATAGGTGTGTGTGTGTGTGTGTGTGTGTGTGTGTGCGTGTGTTGTATCTTGCTTCAAATTCTTGAAATTAGAGAACATTTTCTTAGCCAATAAAACTCTATGAATATTATTTTTCATGGGTACATGTTATTCTGTGGATATGCCATAATTAATGTTTTATAATGATGCCTAATGTTAAATAATGAAGCAATAAATAACTTTGTACATAAAACTTGGTCTGAATTTTTTAGGAGTATTTTCCAGAAATGGGAAGGTAGATGTCTTCATGTTAGAAATGAGAAAACCTAGATTCTAGGAGTTTGAATGTTTTTCCTGAGGCCATTTAGCCTGTAAAATATAAGGGATGAAAAGAGAAATCTCAGCCCTGAGTTATTTCTATTGTGGCAGGGTACCAATAGTGGGTCATGAAGGGATGCTATCCTAGGATTTGTCAGGTGGTAGAAAATTTGGAAACTACCAAGGGGTAATTTATGATCTAATTCCCTGAAAAATCTCAGCCTGATTTGGGATTCAGAGGCACAAGGACATGTAGCATGAGTTGCGTGGCATCACTCAAAGAGAAGATTAGGCATAACCTACTCAGATACTGTTTTCTCAGCGTACATTTGTGCTGCAGTCAGATTTGCATCAGTACCACTGTCTTGATTTTGTGCCGGCTTGAAAAGGCTGCAGGGGACTGTCATGGTTGAGCTCTAACACCCAGCCTTTCAAAGATGCCATAAGCTCTTATTCAAAATCAAACAAATGGCACCACATAGTTGTATTTGTAACTTGTCCTCCATCTGTACCCTTGGTCTAGAGCAGCTGCAGTTGGGAGAAATCTGATGCTGTGACTCTGAAAGTCATGGCATCCCTGCCTTTATCTTGGGAGAGATCTGGTTCTGTTGGGACCCCAACCAAGAAGTGACTTTTCCTGCCAAAAGGTCAGAAATGCCCTTCTTACTGCTATGGCATGAAGGAAAGGACGGGCGACGCATGTAGTTAACACCAGCAGCACTCAGCCAAGCTACAACTCTCCAGTTGGAAAATTGAAGCAGACATCAAGGGTTTTACAGAATGTGCTGATAGCTGATTTGGAAGAAAGACTGAAAGATAGATGAGGGTTTCTCAACCCCAGAACTAATGACATTTTGAGCTGGATAGTCCTTTTTTGTGGGGACTGTCCTGAGCATTGGAGTAGTTGAGCAGCATCTCTACCCTCTACCCACCAGAAGCCAGCAGCCACCCTCTCTTGTCATGACAGTCAAAAATGTCTCTGGACACTGTCAAATGCCCTCTGAGGGCCAGAATTACTCCTGGCGGAGAATCACTGAGACAGACTAATAGATTCCAAAGAAGAAAGCAGCTGTTCCCAACGCAGGCAGCAACTGAAAGGAAGGTGATTTTACATGGAAGATGCACTAAACGTCTTGTGAGAGAAGGACTCCAAAGTAGATAAGAACCAAATGTCTTTAGTCACCCCAGACAAAGGTCTTCTTCAGATCTGTAATGAAATGGGCATAAAAAGAGAAAGACGCCCTTTCCATAGTGAAAGGCTGTATAGACACATCATGCGTGCTAACTAGATAATATTGTGTACACGGCCCCAAACTAGAGCATGGCTTCTGCCAATCTTCACAAAACTCCTCCTGCAATTAACAAAAATTCCAAGATTGTTTCTGTAGTTATCAAACTGCACAAACCCTACTGAACATTATAATTAAGATTCTCATGCTCAGAAAGCAGGACAACCAGCAAGAATGCTGAGACCAGCTTCCCCCCACTTTTGATACTCGCCATGTTACGCAACTGTAAAATGGCAGTGTTAAAAGGATCTAAGAAGCCATCTGACTCAGCTTACTGAACTGCCTGGGGGACATCCTTGATAGCTGATTGAAACCCTTCCCAAGGCAGATTATCCCCTTGTAGGGTAGCATTGCTTGTATGTTGTTAGGTGGGGGGTTAGAATCTGCCTCCCAGTAATGACCACTTGTTGGACCTAGTGCAGTGCCCTGAAGCATCATGGAATAAGTCCACTCTCTCATTGAAAATTCTAAAGGTAGACCCTGAAGTCATCTGGCAAGTCTCCTCTTCATAATATCTTTTCCACTCCTATCAGCCATTCCCACATGCCCTGTTTCTCCCACGCCCTCACTTTCACTCTCTTCTCCCTCTTCTGAACACTCTCTCCTCATGATCCAAAGGGACATCACTAGCACCTCACAATTTCCCTCAGCAGTGATTCCAAACCTTCACCCCTTTTGGCAAGGCCCTAAAATATCTCTTCACTTCTTACTCTCCTCAGAAGACTCATCTTTTTATTTTATTTTTTTTATTTTTTATTTTTTTATTTCTAGGAGAGAGAGAAGACTCCTCTTTTTAAAAAAATTTTTTTTAACATTTAATTATTTTTGAGAGACAGAGAACGAGTGGGGGAGGGGCAGAGAGGGAGAGGGACACAGAATCCAAAGCAGGCTCCGGGTTCCAGGCTGTCAGCACAGAGCCCAATGCAGGGCTCAAACCCACAAACCATGGGTTCAGAACCTGAGCCAAAGTCAGATGCTTAACCGACTGAGCCACCCAGGCGTCCCCCAGAAGACTTGTCTTTGATCTCACAGACAGAATGGGCAGCAGGTGGGTATAACTCTCAAGATCTCATCTTTTCCTTCTGCCTCTTCCTAAGTGGGTCCCCTATTCTTGCAACATCTAGTCTTATGACCTTACATCTTTAGGTCTCTTTTTATCGTTCTTCCAATCTGGGGAGGGTGAAGACCTGTCTCCATCAATTATTCTTTCTGTTCTTTGATTTTAGTCTTTCCCTCTCATTGCCCCTTCTCAAGTCTGCCTGTATGTGTCAGCTTTCCATCTCAAAAGGCAACCAACCTTCATGGTCATCCCTCATTATACCTACAGCACTCCAGTACTGAGTCTCCTTCCTCCACATCTTAGCTCTGCTAAAAGTCATCCATATGTGAAGGCTTATCTCATTTATTTCTCACTTCACTGCAATCACTATCCTCACCCAGCATACCCTCTCTATATTCCCTTTGCATCACACATACCAGGTAATCTGCAGGCCTCCCAACAGACCATTTTGTTTTCTCTGCCTAGAATGATCTACTCACCTTGTGAAGTTGGTAAACCCCTATTCTTTTTCTAAGACCCTCAGATGCCATGTCCTTTGCATGGCCTTCCCTAGAGAGGCAGGAAGATAATCAGGCCATCAGAGTATCAGTTTTACAGTTGTGTTTCCAGAATTAAATGTGGTGATCTATGCCAAGTGCTTAGCACAGTGACTGGCACAGAATAAATGCTTGATAAATTATAACTGTTATGATTATTAGCTTCTTATTCAGGCTCTATTTCCCTTTCTCTAGGTGTCTATTAATTCTTTTAAATGTTTATTTATTTTTGAGAGAGAGAGAGAGACAGAAAGCATGAGTAGGGAAGGGTCAGAGAGAGAAGAGAGAGAGAGAGAGAGACAGACAGGGTAATCGAAGCAGGCTTTGCACTGTCAGTGCAGATTATGCTGTATCTGTCTAAGCAGGTGACAATTCTTCTACCAGTCTACCAGCTTCTAAGGACAGGGATGCCATTTTTTCATCTACATGTCCCTAACATTAAGCATAATACTTAGTAGGAACTCAATTAATACCTGATGAATGAGTGAAGGACAATTCACTTGCATGAGTACTAGGCAATTATTATGTCTTATAATTAGCAAGGGTATACCAGTTCTATGCTGATGGTTCTGCCCTTTTCAGCAGTGATATCACGTTTCAAACCTCCAGCTTACCTCCATGAAATCTGGAATGAATGAGATTGCCAAAAGGGGACTCAATGCTCCCTGAGACTGGTTCCCCAGTGAAGAGAACTCCTATGCCAGACCTTGGGAGCTGAGTGAACTCTTGGCTCTGGTTGGTTCTGTCTGTCCTTGGTGGGCCAAGGTTGCTGTGAACAGCCAGACCCTCTGAGTTCAACCACGGGACAGCCACTGGAGGTAAAACAAAAGCAGCATTGACACCACCACTCACAAAGCAGGCCCTTGGGCAAGGATCACAGTACTTGTCTGTCAGTTTCTCCCTTCCCAGACCCGGGGCTCAGCTCCTCCTCTGCCTTCAGGAACTGGAGTAATGTCAGCTATGGAGGTACGGGAGGAAAGGTATGTTATGCCAGGTGTGAAAGAGCTCAAAAGAATGTTGCCTGGTAGCTCCGAAATGGAGATGAGTTTAGTGGATGTTTCAATCTGACGATAGTGTTAGTAACCAATACTAATTAGAGCCAAGGAGCGGTGCTCCAACATTTTCACCACCAGAGAATCCTTTTTAAATTTTACATGGCTCTGCCCTCAGGGACCCATGCTTTAAATATTTTTGTCTAATATATAAACTTGCAGTTTTTATGGGAAAAATATTTATATACTGAACCTTTACTGGGTGCCATGTACTTTGCGTCTCTACCGTGTGCTTTGCATATTGTCTTTTATTCCTTGTAATAACCCTATACGGAGAGTACATTATTTCTTTTTAATAAACTGAGTGAGGCTCAGGTAGTTTATGCAACTTGCTCAGGACCACACACCTTATAAATGACCGTATTAGGAGTTAACCAGCTTGTCCAAGGTCATACAGCTTTTCACATGATCTCAATTAAGAGCTAATTAGGTAAAAGAGTAATTTCCCTCCTTGTGGTTATTAAAACAATAAATATAAAAATAGGTAACCAAACTTTACATACGACTTTGTCAAAATACTGTCAGTTAGAGCCTTCAATTAGCATGAGAATGCAAATGCTTTTCACTTAATCTAATTCAAGACAAATCAGTTTGTGTTTCTAGTTGTCCTGTGCTGTTTAACAAAAAAAAAACAACAAAAAAACAAATAGTAATATACAGATATCACTAGGACTCTTGAAGCTTCATAAATAGTTCATGAACTTCTTTTACTCACTCCAAGTATCCATGGGGTCTGAGACTTCCAGACTGGGCCACTGCTCTACAGTACTAGGCTTTGCTGTTTATGCTTTGAAAACTGTTTCTCAATGTACTGAATAAATGCTGAATGCCATTTTTATTCTTGGTGGCTTTTTCTAAACTTAGGCAAATTTCTGGTCATCAGGAAGGCATGCAAAGGTCTTTTCCTTTGACCTGAATGCTTATCTGGAGAAAACACAATTTAAGGATTTCCTCAAGCTGTTTGCATGATCCCTGAAGGTACAGATCATAAAGATTTCAAAGGAACTTTGGGACCTGGGGAAGAAATGAAAAGCTCACCTTTGCCCTTAGTTTTGTGTGAGAGATTTGGGGGCCGGGCTTCCGGGGTAACTCCAGGTGTATGCAGGGGGGTCCAATTTCAAAGTACTCTGGGACCCAAACAAGGGCTTGAGGATTCGATTTGCAAGAAAGGCAGCCCGAAATTGTTCCGTGGAGTCCACCCTACTCCAAGAAACAAAGTTCAGAAAGAATAGGGAATAACTTCCAGCTAAAAGGATTCCTCTTGCTCTATCAGCAAGAAGGACAGGGAGACTGAACTGACAGTCAGACCCACAATAAAACCACCTGAAAGATAAGGCACAGCACCAGAAGGAATTCATTGGTTAGAAAAATCACAGCAAGCATATCTTCTGATGCCAATCCATCAAACCAGCAAGCTCCACAATTTGTCAAAGGTCTTCACTAACTTGGATGTCACTTTCTGGAAAGCTGTGGCCCGAATTACAAGCTGAGCTCAAAGAGACAGTGTATGGAGATTCAAACTCTTCCAAAGAACCGTATGTATAAAGGTGTGAACTGCAGCATTATTTTATAAATGTTTAGAAAAGGGGAACGAGTTGATAAATGGTAGTGATTTCAGTCAGGAGGACACAGACATTAGTAATGAGAGATGGATTATGTTGCTATATGCAAAGTTTCTAAGGTACAATATTAAGTGGAAATAGGAATGGAAGCAATTGTACTTACATAGTTACTGCAATCATATGGAAAAAGGATGGAGGAGATGATGGAAGGGCACTGATAATACTTGACTGTGTAGAATGTGCCAGGTACTCTATAAAGCATGAATTATCTCATTTAATGTCACTGATCTCAAACCACCCCCACAACAACAACAGTAAAACTCTGTGAGGAGGCTTCTACCCCAGAAGGATGGATGAGAAAACTGAGCTTGAGAGAAGTTACAGTAACTCACAGCATATCGCGCTGTGGCTAACTGGCAGTCCTAGAAGCAGATGTTAACCTCTCTACTAGAAAATCATGGCTGTGCTGTTGGTAGCAGAGTTCTGTTTACATTTTTTCTTCTAATCTATTCTCCAAATGTTCTATAGTGGGATCATACTGAATTTAACACATCTTAATATGTGCATTAAGGAATTAGAATTTGTAAACTTTAAGAATGTTCTGATAATATATTCAGATCTCATTGGACAGTGAATTTGAGCTCTGATAAGGCTTATTGTTTCATTAGGCACAGGAATGAAAATGTTACCCCAAATCAGATTCAGCAGGTTGTTTTGGGCCTTGGCTATTTGGACCATTAGGTGAGATAAGGCATGTCAGGTGCTTAGCACAGTGCCTGGGGGACACTAACAAACACTCGAGATATTATCTACTATTAGTGCCATGTGCCAGGTGCTACCTCAGTGCTCCTCACAAACTCCCTGACTCTGTAGCGCTTATCTCCATTTGGCAGATGAGAAGATGGTGATTCAGAGAAAGTACATGGCTCACCTGCTGTCACTCAGTTAAAAAATGGTACAGCCAAGTTCAGTGGCCTTTCCTCTTCCCTTTACCAGTCTCTCTCCAACACAGGTGAAACATATATGGCGGTACAAGTTGGGGTGGATTTCCCTCGCCTGTATGTAAGCCCACACTAGTGAACTCTCCAGGTAAGTTCAAACTTTTCCCTTTGGATTCCAAATCCTTTGGTATATTCCTTGATTTTATAGATATCAAAACTCATTTTCCATTTCTTATCCACAAAAGATCTCCCTTTTCCCTGGGCTCCCCCAGCGCCTCCCAAGAGCACTGCATTCCCTCGGTCTCACCTAATCCTCTCTACTCTTTAGGACCCAGTTTAAGTCCAGCCTCTGCCAGGAAGCCCACCTACCCACATCAATCTCCCCCTCTCTTGACTTCCCACAGAACATGTTCTCTAGGTCACTTAATGACATACCATGTTGTTTAATCTTTCAAATGGTTAATGTCTCAAAGACTTGATACTCTGAGCTTGTTGGTTCCTCAGAGGAAGACAATTTTATAGAGGTTTCTTTTCTGACCTCTTGAGAGTGCCTAGTACAGCACAAGTTCCTCTAATATTTGTATTAATGACGATCCCTAGTTGCAAATGACAGACAACCCAACTCTATCTGGCAGAAACTAAAAACAACAAAAAAAGCAGGGGTTGGGGGTAGGCCGAATAGGTGTTTATAGGCTCATGTAATTTTCAAGTCCAGTGGCTTGGGTCATGGCTGGATTCTCAAATACACCAGTGGATCTGGGTTGGTCATATGGTCACCCTAAAGTGGTTACTGGGCCAGGCCCACCCATACTGAGTGTAGACATAGGGTAGTTTTCCCTGAAGCAAGCTACTCTTGTCAAAAGAAGGATGAATGGACACTGGGCAGGCAAGAACAACAGATGTCGCCTATTTTATTGAATCAAATTCCTCAGCATTTATTTAATACAACTACTAATAATTGTTCTTCACTGGTCAGGCACCAGGCTGTAACCCCATTAGGACCTGCCAGGCAGCAACAGAGCTCGTATTAACCTGATCTCAACTGAAGTGAGCCAGGCCTGGGGGCAGAGCTACAAAGGAGGGCTTACAAATCTCTGACACAGCATTTTAATACCACAGGGGATTTTTTTCCTTTCCCACAAATTGTGTTAACCCTTCGGGAACAGGGGGGCAACCCAGTGTAGAGCTCATTAGTGGCTTTCCTTCAGAGCTCTTCAAAGAGGCCCTGTCAATTGCCAACGTGATTTTTCTTAATATTGTGCAGACGGCAGGCTAATCCATCTTCAAATGATCTAATTGCATCTAACTTTCTCTTAAGAAACACTGCGTGGAGTTGCAAAGTCTTAATTGTGGGGTGTATGCTGAATGTCTCCAAGATCACAGAGCCAAGCACTCAGACCAAAGCTGGGGAATTTCCAGTGGAAACTTTGGGGGGAAGGAAATGGAAGGTGGCAGACTGGGAAGCCTCATCAGGTCCAGTTCTTGGGTCCCAGTGCTCTTAAAATTGAAGAAATGTCTCCATCTACTGACTAGGAATTTCCACTGAGTGCTCGAGGAGGCTCACCCTGAGCCATCAACGACTCATGCTTCCATCTATGATGGAGGTAATGGGCAAAATAGAGGGGCACATGGAATAGAAGGGGTAGGCAGAGGAGTAGCTGGGAGCTTCTGATGGGCTCGGCGAGAATGAAAACCCCAAGCGGACAATATATTCTCAGAGGTTTCCCTGGCTTTTCCACTCTCTTAGCCAAGCAACACCTTGCAAGGGGCCTAACGAAATAAAACAGGTTTACATAGAGAAGGTAAGCTAAGCAAAGTGGAGAGTGGGTGGGGCGGAAGGACTGGGGAGGCAGAAGGTGAAGCCAGGAATTACAATCCTTCTGGGCTTGGTGGGAGAGGGGAAGCACAAGCAGGCAAAATTAGTTCAGAGCCCAAAGGGTCTCTTTAATTGAGCATTTCTTTAAAACCTTGCTTATCCGAGTTAACTAGTTTATCCATCACAACTACCCTACGGGGGCTTAGTTGTTTTCTGAGTGTGCCTTAGGGAGAGCTGAGGCTCCCTGCTGAGGCCTCTGGGACAGCTGGTGTCAGGTGGAACTGGGATCCAGATTTCTGACTCCAAGATGGACACCATTGGCTAAGCCCCTCCCTCAGACACACCAGGAGGGTGCTGGGCGGGGGCTGGGTCAGGGTCACACGCAGACTGCTCCCCTCCCCAGGTCGCTGGTATGTGTAGGTACAGAGAACACATCTCTCCCGTTCCCTGGAAGGCCCGGGGGAACTATCATTTTTACTAGGATGAAGTCATATATGAAACAATAACATGGTTTCTGTCAACATCAGGCCTTTAGGCCTTTGTTCTGTCCTCCCCCACAAACATATTTATATTGGCCCCAGCTAACAATATCCCACTTTCCATTTGCATTTGCAATCCCTTATGTCTCATCTAGTACCCAATATGCAAGAAATCAGGCTGTAAAGGAACTGATGGTAAACCTAAGGCACTTTATTAATTCCACTTCGAAGTCCCCAGTGGCAGCGAGAACTGGGAGGGCTTTTTCAGGTTTCCTGCACCCGCACCCTTCCTTCTTGGATATTGGCCCATATACTCCTCTTAATCCAGGGCTCCAAAAGGAGTCTCTGCAGACCACTTATGTACAACAACTCTGGAAGAAGAAGCCACAGAAAGCAGACCCCTAATAAGAGGAATGATTGCAAACTTCCATCGAGGGCGTGTTACGTGCCAGGCACTGTACTAAATGAATTATACACCTTATCACACTTTATCTTCACAATCCTCTGAGCAGATGCTACTATTGCCCACATTTTTATAGAAGAGAAAACCTCACTGGTTCTTTTGCAACCCCAGATGCTTCTCGGCTCTAAACCAGGCAGCAATAGTGTGCTCCGTTACCTACTTATTGAATATTTGGTTATTAATCAAGTGCTTTCTTTGTGCCAAGGGTAAAGGACACAAAGATGAGTGGTTCTGCTCAGATTGTTAAACCACAGACCACAAAAGAGTGTGAAATAGGGAAGCACAAATGTGTCAAAAGAGCAGGGGAAGAAAATTCCCTTTGGGTAGGCTCTGGCAGCTAAAAAGGGAGAGAACACCTTCCTTATTGACTATTCGCTCTTCTCTTAGAACATGGCCAATGGGTTCCTCCCACAGAACTCCACTTCTCCATCCCCTGCTGAAGGCCAAGGTTGCCCTAAGAGGCCAACCATTCCAGGTGACTAGAGAGTGGTAGATTTATTCTCTGTTTATCTGATGAAAATCAGAGACATACCCCTGTCTCTCCTTCTGTAGTTCCCACTCACCCCTGATTCTGGAGAAGTCCAGATGAAGAGGGAACTCATAATATGCTTCCTCAAAGAGCCTCAAAGGTTTGTGAGTGTGTGCATGGGGGTGTGTAGGTGGGGTGGGGAATGGGATGTGAGTTAAGTATTAGCTCTGTCTTAGGCTTTGTGAGGCATTTTGTATGCATTTTTAAAATTGATTTCATTTATTCTGTTTACTTTTATTTATTTAACACAATCTTCACACTTGCCTCCTCTCCAGGCCATCCCAAAACTTCTCGCTTCCTTATAATTCTCCTAGCCCACCCCAGCCCAAGTCACCAAACCACCTTTTTCTACGCCTGGACTAGTATAAGAGACTCCTTCCGTTAGTCCTCCAGCCTCTGCACCTGCTCCATCCTCCACCCAGGTGCCAGAGTGTCTTCTGATTGTAAGTCAGAACATTGTCACTCTTTTAGCTAAATCCCTCCCATGGCTTCTATTACTCTTGGAATGAAGTCCACAGCGCACTGAAGGATTTGGCTTCTGCTTACCTTTCCAGCCTCATGTCACATCTCCCACCCCTCATCACCCATTTTCATCCACATTGGCCTCCTTTCCATACCACAATTGTGCCAAAGCCTTTCCTACCTCAGGATTTTTGCTCTTGCTGTTCTTTGGCCTAGAACACTCTTCCCTTAGCTCTTAACAAGGCTGGCTCATTCCATTCCCCAGATAGCAGCTCAAATGTCAGCTCCTTCGGGGAAAACCCTTTGCTCACCAAGCTGTGAAAGCGGTCCCTTCTCTGTACCCAACTACACCTCACCCAATCTTCTTCCTATTTACTTGTTTATGTGTTTATTGTGTCCTTCTCCCACTAGAACCAAGTTCCATGAGGACCAAGAACTTGCCCAGCGGTGGTCACCAGTGTAACCCTGAAGCCTTGGCCTGGTACACCGTGATTGCTCAATTCCTATTTACTGAATTAGCAAATAAGTAATAGTTCAGTGTTAGCAACTGAACCTTCTTGAGGACTCCTGAGATATCCATCTAAGGACATTCTCATTGTGTAGCTAAAGAAACTGAAGCTCAAAGGCAGGGCCAGGATTCCAACCCAGGTCTGCAAGGCTCCTATGCCAGACTTCTTGTTACTATGCCAGAAAGTAACTCAAGTTCATCAAAACACAAGAAAGATGCATACTACAACACGGATGAACCTTGAAAACATTATGCGAAATGAAAGAAGCCAGACACAAAAGGCCACATACTGCATGGTTCCATTTATATAAAATGTCCAGAAGAGGCAAATCCACAGAGACGGAAAGCAGATTAGTGGTTGCCAAGGGCAGGGGGGCAGGGAGAGATGAGGAGGGACTGCCTGCTGGGTACAGGGTTTCCTTTTGGAATGATGAAAGTGTTCTCCAACTGTGTTGTGGTGATGGCTGCACAACACTGAATGTACTAAGTGCCACTGACTGTATACTTTAAAATGGTTTAAATGGTAAATTTTATGTTATGTCTATTTTTACCACAGTAAGAGCAACAATGATGAAAAAGCAAGGAAGATTTCCCAGGCGAGGCAGGTGCCCAGAGTCGTTTGGAGGCTGAGGCAGGCATCCTCTCAAAGTCACGGGCTCCTGGCCCCTCTGCTGTGCCAGCGGCAGACATGGTGCCATGCTGCCTCTTCCCATTGTCCTGACCCTCTGCAGGGTCTGCCTACCAGCGCAGTGGACTATTTCAAAATTAACCCTCATCTAAAAGAATAGCATTTCACTTTGCAACTTGGTGGTATATCCCTTTGCAATTTACCCTTTCTCTTTCATCAGGATGACTCCCCCAAGCCATCACACACACACATATATATTTTTAATCCAAGAGGAAATGTAGCCTGCCGAATGCAGCTTTGAAATCCTGTCCAACTAACTGCTCCTGCTTTTTGAATTTCTATTTTTAACCCTAAGCAGAAAAATGATTCAAACAAATACAGTTCTAGAGAAGTCTGAGTCCTGTAGTGTTCCCCTCAAAGAGAGTCTCTGAAACAGAGCAGAACGAGGCCGTGGTGGGGATCAGGATGCAGCTCTTTTCTGGGAGATGCACTCACACCTCTGCCCAGTCCCAAAGCTAGAACCTCATCCATTTTAACAGAACGCTTCTCCTTTTGCTCCCAAACATCAAATCTCCATGTGCTCTCAGCATCAGAGTGCTTTTCTAAGGTTGGGAATCCTGATTTTTTGATGTTTTGATTTTTTTCCCTGAATTCAGTGACATAGCCTGAAAAACCCTAGGAAGATGGAGCTTTCAGGACCATTTAGAATGAAGCCACAGGGCCACACCTGCACTGCCTTTCACCAGAGAAAGTGGTCACTGGGCGGGGAGGGGGGCGCTCACCAAAGGGCCACGGCTGCCTGAAGACGGAGTCCCTGGTAAATGAATGAGCAAATGGCACATCACTCATTCCATCAGTACTTCAACAAACACCTACTAAATGCCAGTCACTGTGCTAAACCCATGACTTCATTTTAATGGAACACATTGTTCTTCAACTCCTACTGTGCTCTGCTCTGCACTGGGAGCAAAGGGTGCACAAGATGCCCAGTGGCTGCTGCTTTATGATCTGTCTAGATTCCAGAGCTGTGCCGTCCTATACGGTAGCCACTTAACGGGTGTGACGATGGAAAGGTGAAATGTAGCTAGTGTAATTGAGAAAAATGACATTTTAGTTTTATTCAATTCTAATTAGTTGAAATGGAAATGGAAAACTAAAGCCGTATGACTTCATTTTACTTGTACTGTTGCCTCACATGAGATTTTATTCTTTTATGATACTGCATGTATTGAGTGCACTGTTTCTAAAATTACATATTAATATATCACAAACCTAGAAGTTGTAAACAGACTGACTCAGTTCAAATGATTTATTTTTTTACCATGGAACATTGTAATGTGCTAATTTGAATGTTTTACGCAGACAGCTTAAGTTATGGTAAAACCTATGTAAATCATAGTCGCTAATTAAATTGAAACCCTATTATTTTCGTTATAATACAGTTAATTGGTTTCTCTAGTTTAAAAAAAGTATGGAAAAACTTCAAGTTTAAAATGAAAGCATCATTACTTCAACAAAGTAGTGTTACCGATGTAGAACTGAGTGGAGATTTGGAGGTTGGACGGGATTATGACCAGAACAGTAATGGGAAAAAGAGGCTGGAATGAGATAATGCTGCACAGTTCACAATGAATGATAATTGAATACAGACAAATAGAGTTGTTTGTTGTATTAAAGAAAACCTTAAAGATAATAAAATAGACATTATGGTGGCATTTTCAGCAAATAATACACAGTTATTTTTATTTTTAAAAGGGCCTCTTTCAACAGTCGAAAAAGAATCAATGAAATTAGCCATATAAAATCAGAATGATATGTCCTAACAAAAACATTTTTTACATAATAAAAAAAGTCTTTAAATGTTTATTTATTTTAGAAAGAGAGAGAGAGACAGAGTGTGAGCAGGGGAGGGGCAGAGAGAGAAGAAGACACAGAATTGGAAGCAGGCTCCAGTCTCTGAGTGGTCAGCACAGAGCCCGGCACAGGGCTCAAACTCACAAATAGCAAGATCGTGACCTGAGCTGAAGTCATACTCTTAATCAAGTGAGCCACCCAAGCACTCCTTACACATTTTTAACAGAATCTGATCTTGTAACTTTGGCCAGGCATAAAACCACTTTTAGATGGAAAGATGAGGGAAAATTATTATTTTAGTTATGATAGCCTAGAGAATGGAAAACCTTTCTAATAAAATCAAAGACCAATTGATTCATAATTTGAATACTTCTTTCTTTTAATAGAGATGAATCAAGAGATAAAAGAGAAACTGGCCAGTTAACACTTCAGGTACCTTTTACCTTAAATAACCTCTATATTCACAAAGAAATATCAATTTGCAGGCTATAAAATTGAACTCCTAAAAGTGGGTGCTTTTTTTGTTTTGATCTTTTATAACTGTCAAAGAATTTCAGTTTAGATATAAAAAAATTAGTTTCTATCATGATGGTACTTCAGTTGTTACATCAAAAATCCAGACATAGTGTTAATCTTAAAATGGGATTGATGGTTTCCTTAATGTTTTTTTCTACTGTCTGATACATACTGAACATATCTGTGCTCAGTTTTTTGAAGCTGACTCTATGAAAAGCGTCACGGATACAGTTGTTAAAATTGTTTCATATATGCATGCAAATGGAATCATTGCCAGTTTATAGAAATGTTGAAAGGAATCAAAGGCAATGAATTTAATGATCTTGTGTTCTTTGCCAGTACTTGTTGATTAAATTGTGGAAGAGTTTTACAAAGATTTACTTTGCTGTTAACTCCAATTCAAGATTTTCTTTGAAACTGAAGGGACACTTGCCAACTACTCAATAATCAAAGACAAAAAATGGCAACATGATTTACATTTTCCCACTGATACCACACTGGACATAAACAAGCTAAACTTGCAGCTCCAAGGAAAGGAAAAGCTTATTGTAACCCAACTAGACAGGTATGAGAATGTAGATGTTTCGTAATACAAACGAACAATCGCAGCTTGTATACACTTAGTATGAATCAATAGGCAGGAGATTTTAACTCTAACTGGAAGAGTTTTGTAAATTGCAAAAACTGTAGGAAAAATTGAAGAATGCTTTGTTAGTATTGGTAAGTTTTGTGCTTCTTTTCAATTCATGCAATGCACCTTTGAATTCAATATGAATAATTCTGAGTTAATATAAGATTTAGTAAATGTACATAAAGTGAGTAAATATATTTTTATTTACTTTATAATTAAAATTTTTTAAATTTACATTTATTTATTTTTGAGAGACAGAGAGACAGAGCACAAGTTGGGGAGGGGCAGAGAGACAGAGAGACAGAATCCAAAGCAAGTTCCAGGCTCTGAGCTGTCAGCACAGACCCCACATGGGGCTTGAACTCAAAAACCATGAGATCATGACCTGAGCACAAGTTGGGCGCTTAACCAACTGAGCCACACAGGCACTCTGAGTAAATATAGTTTAAAAACTGATATTCTTGTGCAAATTCAAATCAATTCCTCTGGAAAAAAAAAAAGAACCAGTTTGGGAATATGGATGTGAATATTAAAGAAAAATATTATTTTTGGTATTTGATTTGGTTATTGGAAAAATTTGAGTATATTTTGAAAAATTTGGGAACGTGAATTTATGTTCTTAATTGTTCATTTTATAAAACCTAAGTACAAATCAAGTGTTTCTAATGAAAATGTATTATCCAAATTAAGATGTGCTATAAATACAACATACATATTAGATTTTGAAGACTTAAAAAAAAGAATGTAGCTCATTAATAGCTTTTATATATTTATACTGATGTCATGTTGAAATTATAGTATTTTGGATGTAACTGAGTCAAAAATATGTATTAAAATTAACTTCACTTTTATTTTACTTTTTGGAATGGTTTCAAGTTTTTATTTAAATTAGTTAGTCAACATATAGTAAAAGATTTTTTAATGTGGCTACTAGTAAGTTTAAAATTATATGACTTGCATTGTTTCTTTCTTCTTTTTTGAAATACAAATGATTAGTAAATATTTGAAATAACAACATAAAAACATACAACGGTAGTTTTTTTTCAACTGGCAAAGCAAAAGTTTCCTCAAATGATGATAATGACTTGCATTGTTTCTAATTGGCAACATTGTTCTAGAGACACAGGTGAATATTATAGCACTCACCATACTTTGTTTTTAAAGTTTATTTATTTTGAGGGAGTGAAAGAGAGAGCATGAGCAGGGGAGGGACAGAGGGAGAGAGAGAATCCTAAGCAGGCTCTGTGCTGCCAACACAGAGCCCAACACAGCGCTTGATTCCATAACCGTGAGATCATGATCTGAGCTGAAATCAAGAGTCAGATGCTTAACTGACTGAGCCACCCGAGTGCCCCACCATATTCTACTCTAATGGCCTTCAGAGAAAGTTAGGGTTTCCTATGAACACACAGAGCATCTACCCAGCCCAGTCTTGGAATAATTAGCAGAGGGTAGGACATTGGAAGTCAGCCACAAAAATACTAGGCCGTCTAACAGATGTTTGTAATGACAAATCCATGATAGCTTTTCTGTTATGTATAGAACACTTCATATCCCAATGGTGGTCATTTGCATTTGGGTTACTTCATTGTCCAAGTTCTAGGAGTAGGTTCCTGACTTACACGCTAAGGAAGGGAAAGAGGGCTAAATAGCATGGGTTTATCTCAGCTGACCTAAATTGACCCCAGACTAATCTGCAGAGCCACCAACCATTGGCAATTACTATGGAATGTACTTACTAAAGATAAATACTGTCCTATGAGTTCATGACTTAGTTAGGTCAGGATGTATCAGCCTGTTAGCATTATTTAGTAATAATAGTGAGGTTTGTGATTTGCACTTAGGTTCAGTGGAGTCCTGGAGTTTCGATGGTTGAGGCTTGTCACTTGGTAGAATGTGCCTATGTGGCAAGCTCACTGTGAGATCTCCACTGCGACCTGACTGGACTTCTTGGTACCCAAGTGCTTCATATGCATGCCAGTGGAGGTTCAAGACCTGCAAACAAAGGGTGTCCTGTTCAACCCAGTTGTAGGAGGAAGAAGCTTGTCTGAGATCCTGGGACCCCCTGCATTGCAGACCTACCTCTTACTGTTGCTGTGCTATCTTCCTTGCCTGTAATGGACCTGCTCCATGAGGATAAACTGTTTGAGTGCTGTGAGTCCTGTTAGCAGTCAAACACATAATGTAGCTCATGTGTAATTCATGGAAGAGTTCATCAACTGACTGCCTCCCCAAGTGAGGCTAAAGCCTGACCCCTGGAGTCTACCTGCCTGGGCCCAGACTGAAGATTCACCCTCTGCTAGATGAGTCTCCCTAAGTGAGTGAAATATTGACTGAATATTTATGTTGAAAACTAACCCCATGATGATAGTATTAGGAGGTGGGGTCTTGGGGAGGTAACTAGGCCATGAGGGTAAAGCTCTCATAAATGGGATTAATGCCCTTATAAACGGGACCCAGAGAGCTCCCTAATTTGGTGATGTAAGCATACAGCAAGAAGATGGTCTACAACCTAAAAATGTTGGCACCCAAATCACAAACTTCCAGCCTCCAGAACAGTGAGAAATAGATTTCTGTTGTTGATAAGACATCCAGTCTTTGGTACTATGACAGTGACTTACTTAATCTGTACAATGGGAAATTAATAGCGCCCACCTCAAAGATTCAATGAGTGCATCCTGTGCAAAGTTTTATAAAGATGTCTGGCACAGAATAGCACTTAGTGTTTACCACTTAAAAAGTCTTTTTTGGGGCACCTGGGTGGCTCAGTCGGTTAAGCATGTGACTTCGGCTCAGGTCAGATCTCACAGTTATTGGGTTCGAACCCCGCATCAGGCTCTGTGCTGACAGCTCAGAGCCTGGAGCCTGTTTCAGATTCTGTTTCTCTCTCTCTCTCTCTCTCTGTCCCTCCACCACTCATGCTCTGTCTCTCTGTCTCAAAAATAAATAAATTATAAAAAAGATTTTAAAAAAGTATTTTTTTAAAAATAATGTATACCTATTTATTTATTTATTCTGAGAGGGAGAGAGAGAATCCCAAGCAGGCTCTGCACTGTCAGCTCAGAACCTGACGTGGGGCTCAATCTCACAAACTGTGACCCGAGCCAAAACCAAGAGTTGGATGCTTAACTGCCTGAGCCACCCAGATGCCCCTACCACTTAACAGATTCTGTCTTTAGAGTTCCAAGAAGCAAATTTCTACAAGTTTTTTGTCCTTGTTTTTAGCCTCCAGGAGTTCATAAATACTGAGGTCTAGACTCACAGCACCCTTCTACACAATTAAAAAGAACTTATAATGATAAGAAAGAGCACAGGGATAATCATTTATCAATTTTTCCATTTTTCTAGACAGAAAAGTAAAATACCAGGCTACCTTGTCAAAACTATTAGATGCTATACTATGCATGCTATCATCATGGGGTTAGTTTTCAACATATAGGATCAAAAAACATTTTTAAAAGTTCTGATAATAACAAAATTCATACAAATGTAAGAGATCTTACTCTTGTCCCTTTTTATGACCTCTCCTGGAAATTTCACCCTCTTCAAAGCTCTGCCCATTCACTTAGGCAGACTACCTAAGTAGTCATCATGGCTACCCCTTTAGTCCTGACCCTTGTCCTAGGGCTCTGTTGTCCTATGACACACAACCCAGATTGTCCACTGGATGGTTCTACCTGAAGACTGAGCAAGAAAAGCAATGTTGAATACTTTGTTTTCCACTTACAGTGTCCTTCCAGCCTGAGTCCACCCCAGCTTTCCAGTGGCATAGAAATCAATCTAGAGTAGTGAAACTAGTGCTGGGACTGTTTGCCCTCAGATTCATTCCTAGCCCTTCCCCTGTTCTGCTCAGGATCCACAAGAGGTGACTTCTGCAGGCTCAATTCTCAGGCTTCCCATTCAGGTAGTTTCATGTAGAGTTCCTCCAATGGAAGTCACTGGCTGGTGTTGTGGAAGTGGAGAGGAAGAGAGAAAGGCAATGGTTGCCCTCACCTGTTTTCTGCCTAGGGTGATAAGTAGTAAGGGCTTCTCAGGGCTCCTGTGCCCACAAAACAGGCTTGCCACCATGCCAACCTCCACAGATGACCCTATTCTTGGGCTCTGGTAAAACCATCTCCTTTCTTTGTTCCTCGAGTCTAGGCATGGCCGTGGCTTCTGTCTGTTGCTGATCTTTTGCATAGCATCACCAACTTTTAGCATAGTCAAGGTTATTCATAACATGTCATTTATTGTGTTTGTTGTATATTCTGGTCATTTTTTTAGAAAGCCCTATGAGTGTGCAAATGGACCTGTATTCATAAGTCATACATGCACACCAGTATCCTTATTTTCCCATCAACCTTCAGAGTCTGCCAGTCAGGCATCAGTGTCATTTGATCAATGCTTTCAAAACACCCATGTGAAGACATCAGAAAGGTGTCTCCATCACCACATCACAATGCTTCCTGCTGTGATCCCACTGCTTAACTTCAAAAAGGCACTCCGCTCACAGACAGCTACTTCCCTATTACCCAGAAGGGCAGATACCACACCAGTTCATAATTGGGTGCTGGAGATTGGGGGTTCCTACATGAGAATTCTCTGTAAAATCATTCTCACTGATTGATCCCGCTATACGATGTCATGCTTACAATGGGCAACATGCAAGCACAACAACAGATAATTAAGGACTATTAACACCTCAGAGCAGAAAAAGAGAACCCAAGGGTAAATTGCATGAAATTCAGAACTTTAAGAGGTCTTAACTATAATAAAGGAATGAGCAAATTGAGTGACAATGAGCCACCAAGTTTAGAGTTAGAAGGATTCTTAGATAACATTGAACTCAAGCTCTTCAGTTTCCAAAAAAACCCTGAAGTCCCCAAAAGGAAAGCAGTATGTCCAGGGTCACTGGCTAGTGAACGATGTAGAAATGACTAGAACCCAGATAGGCACCTTTTCTCTAGACCCTAGTTTCTCAACATATGTAGACCAGCAGAGCCAACACCTACTGGGAAAGTATTAGAAATGCAGAATGTCAGGCCTAACCCCAGATCCATACCTTTAGAGTCTGCATTTTAACAACATCCGCATATGACTGACTTACACATTGTAATTTGCTTCTGATTGGCAGGCCCTGGAGGCTGATGGGAAAATAGGGACAACTTGTTTATGTGTATGATTCATGAATCACACAGTTTGTTCCTAATTTGTACACTTAGAGCTTTCTAAGAGAAATGAATCACAGTCTGATTTCTCTGGGGCTTTCTGTTTACCCACAATCAGAGTTGAGGAAGAGAGTTTTCTTCATTTCTTGAAAAGTATTTGCTCTGTAACTTAGAGCAGAAGCTGATATTAAAACTCATAAACACAGGAAGGAAAAGGGTAAGTGATACAGAATGAGGACTTTTAGACTGGTTTTGCTGCCTGGTACTCACTTACATGATTTGAAAAAGCCTCTAAAAACCAGAGATCTAGAATGCAGAAGGCACTTGATAAAAATGTGATGAGTAAGGGGCACCTGGGTGGCTCAGTTGGTTAAGCGTCCAACTCTGGGTTTCAGCTCAGGTCATGATCTCACAGTCTGTGGGTTCGTAAGTTTGAACTCCGTGTCAAGCCCCAAGCCTTGATTGGGATTCTCTCTCTCTCTCTCTTTCTCTCTCTCTCTCTCTCTCTGTCTCTCTCTTTCTCACTGTCAAAATAAATATTAAAAAAAATGAGTTGGGTAAATGAATAAAACCTTGTCATATGTAGACAAAAGATTTCAGGACACAGACTCTTGGTGTCCGATTTAACACAGTTTTCTGAGCATCCACTATGTTCTAGGTGTCGGGCAAGGTGTGGAGGTGCATTCATGACTGACATGTAGACTGAGAAGACTTATAGCCTGGTGGACACACTTTCCTAGAAAGCAAGGACTTATCTTTCCTCTTCTCTCTTTAAATGTGCCCTTGTGCACAAAGATACGCTCTGCCAATATTCACAAGTATCGTCTTAACTGGAAGCTTTCCACACCCCATTCATACAGTGGAAATTGTTGAGTGATGGGGGTGGATGGGGATATGAGTTGGCTTCTCAACCTTCTGTACTTTTGGATCTATCCCCCACCAGGATTGGGAAATCCTTCTTATCTAATCTCTCCACATTCCCTCCATCTGCCCTTCTCAGAGCGCTGAGAAGGCTAGTGAATGATGCAGAGCACTGAGTCTCAGGCAGTTTGAGGAAGAAACGGAGGTCAGTTACTTCACTGAAGTGATGGCCCCCTGTGTGCTGGGCCAGCTGCTGAGTGACTTCCTGGTTTCCCCTCCACAAGGCACCTCCACCTTTGGACTGCCTGAGTAGCTGCGCTGAAAGTTATCCTTGAGTTTATCTTGAGTTGAAAATTACATTATCGCTTCCTGGGCTGGGCCAGTGCCCAGTAACACTTCTTCACTGTGGCTGAGACTTGGAAGCAGATAAGAGAAGGAAAGAATTCATCAAAAGCCAGTCACTTTGTCTTTCTGCAAAAAGGGACTTGAGCCAAAGGTCAATAAAAGAAAAGGAAATAAGGGCTTCGAGGTATCTTGTTGGGGTTCACAGCAGGGAGTGTTGTCAAGAAGGGCTCTGGCTGAAAAGAAGGCATAGCTTCTTAGTTCAAATAGCAATGATAAGTCAATTATACTTCAATTAAAATAATAGCAGCAATAAGGATGATGATGTCAGTCAATATATATTATTAAGCTCCTAATATGTGCCAGGCACAGTGCTAGCTACTACTTTATATGCATTATCTTATTATTTCACTTATTCTTTGCAACAACCCTGTGCGATAGATACCTTTTTTTATCATGCCCTCCCCCCTTTAAAAAATGTTTATTTATTTATTAAGAGAGAGAAAGAGTGCAGGAATAGGGGACTGGGAGAGAATCCCAAGCAGGCTCCATGCTGTTAGTGCAGAGCCCAATGCTGGGATTAATATCATGGATCTGTGAGATCATGACCTGAGCTGGAATCAAGAGTCAGACGTTTAACTGACTGAGCCACGCAGGAGCCTCTTTACCATGCCCCTTTTATAGGCTGATTCTGCAGTTTGTTTCACAGGATGAAAGAAAAGAAAGAAATACAACTTAAATTCATTGAACTTTATATATTAGGCCCCATGCTCAGATTTTTCATGTGTTGTAAGATATGTGAGACAGTGGAATCAGACAGTTAATAAATATTATCTCATTCATTCGAGGAATAGTAACTGAACTCTATGACATGTCATGTGCTCCGTATTCATTGCTCATTACTGCTAATGACAATATTATTAGATGGACACTGTGATCACCATGTCATAGAAGAGGACAATGAGAGCTTCTGCACAGCCAAGGAAACAACCCAGAAAATTAATAGGCAACCAACCGAATGGGAAAAGATAGTTGCAAATGACACATCAGATAAAGGGTTAATATCCAGAATCTACAAGGAACTCACCAAACTACACGCCCGAAAAACAAACAACCCAGTGAAGAAATGGGCAGAAGATATGAACAGACACTTCTCCAAAGAGGACATCCAGATGGCCAACAGACACATGAAATGATGCTCAGCATCGCTCCTCATCAGGGAAATACAAATCAAAACCACACTGAGATACCACCTCACGCCAGTCAGAGTGGCTAAAATGAGCCAATCAGAGAACTCTAGATGCTGGCGAGGATGTGGAGAAACGGGCACCCTCCTACACTGTTGGTGGGAATGTAAACTGGTACAGCCCCTCTGGAAAACAGTGTGGAGGTTCCTAAGGAAACTAACAATAGAACTCCCTATGACCCAGCAATAGCACTGCTAGGAATTTACCCAAGGGATACAGAAATGCTGATGCATAGGAGCACATGTACCCCAATGTTCATAGCAGCACTCTCCACAATAGCTAAAACCTGGAAAGAGCCTAAGTGTCCATCAACAGATGAATGGATCAAGAAGATGTGGTTTATCTATACCATGGAATACTACATGGCAATGAGAAACAATGAAAGCTGGCCATGTGTAGCAATATGGATGGACCTTGAGGGTGTTATGCTGAGCGAAATAAGTCAGGCAGAGAAAGACAAATATCATATGTGTGCATGTATAGGAGGATTAGGAGGAACTTAACAGAGGACCAAGGGGGAGAAGAAGGGCGGAAATGGTGGGGGAAAGGGAGAGAGGCAAACCATGAGAGACTCTTGAATGCTGACAAAAACTGAGGACTGATGGATGTGGGGGTGAGGAGGGGTGGGCACGGAGGAGGACACTTGTGGGGATGAGCACTGGGTGTTATGTGGAAACTAATTTGACAATAAACTATTTGTAAAAAAAAAAAAAAAAAGAAGAGGACAATTAGACCTTCCTCCTTTCCTCCCTCCCTCCCTCCCTTCCTTCCTCTACCTCTAACTCCATCCTTTCCTTCCTCCTCTTTCCCTTCCTTCTTTCTTTCCTTCCTCTCTCCCTTCCCCTCCCTTCCCCTCCTTTCCTCTCCCCTCCCCTTCCCTGTCTTTCATTCTTATGAATGTTTACTAAATGCTAGCTACGTTCTAGAACTGGGGATAAAGTGGCATATGAAGCAGACAAGGTCCTGAACTCATGAAACTTATTTTGCAAAAACATAAACAAATGAATTTTTTAAAAAAAGCAGCAATGTTAGGCAATTGTGAAGCAACCTGATCCTAGGGAGGATGGTAGTGAGGATGGTGAAGAACTCACCAGATGCAGAACAAATGAGAGAGAAGCTTACTGACTACACTGCAAGGATGCAGCAGGCAGGGCAGCAGAGGAGTGATGGTCTGGAAGCAGTGGTGGGAGCTGTAGTTAAGGGAGGGAAGTGAGGAGCTCTAGGAACACATGGAATTTTCCTTTTTTGGTACCTGTGCCTGCTTATAAGTAGCCCATTGGTCAGCCAGGGCTTGTGGATATTTTGAGGTGGGTTACTCAATGAGTCTGTTTGCATTTACCCCAGTGGTCACCGTGGACCTTGCTACCGTACTTAGATTTCCACTGTGCAAGCCTATTGTCTAAAAGCAGCCTCTACAGCAGTGATAACTACTACACAAATGAAGCAGGTTATGTGACAGAAAGTGACTGGGAGCTCCTGCAGGTTCATGGTCATTTCTGAGGTGAGAACTGAATGCCGAGAGAGAGCAAGTCAGTGCAAAGATCGCAGAACAGAGCCTTCCAGGCAGAGACAACTGCTCGTACAGAAATCCTCAGGCCTGCAGAACAAGTCTGGAGTATTCCAGGAGCCCTGGAGTTGAATGATCAAGGTAGGAATACAACAAGGGGTGGCCACAGAGGTAGGCAGGGAGCCTTACAGGCCAGGGCAAGGATTTGGGATTCTATTCCAAGTGAAAGACCTGAGGGTAGAAGGAGGAAGGGGCCTAACAAGGCAGAAGGTATTTTTCAAAGCTCACTCTGGTTTCTGTAATGAGAAATAGCTTGTAGGAAGCAGAGATGGAAAGAGGTAAACTTGTACTAAGGTTGTTACAGGATTTCAAACAAGACATGATGGTGGCTTAGAGGAAGCTGTGGTAGGGGAGACGGAGAAGAGTGAGTGGTTGGTTGAAAGCACTTGCTAATGCTGTGGAAGGCTCGTTTTTCTTTGGCCCCAGCATACCTGGTAAGTAGTTTGAGGGCAAAGTGCAGTCTTTGTCATTTCCATAGAGGTTGGTTGAGAGCCTGGCATTTTATAGGTAATTAATAAATAATTGTTAACCTGAATCATGCTTAGTGTTTGTTGGTTTGGATCTGTTTGCCTGTCAAAAAGCTCAAGTTATATACCAGGAAAAGACCGAAAGCAATCATGAATTTTATATTATATATAAAATAATATAATATTGGCATTCCCCACGTCTTACTCAATTTAAAGAGCCTACAATATTAAAATTGAAGAAATTAGATAGGAACTAGGTCCAATTAAAGCCATTTAGTGTTTGTGGAGCATTTTTGAGAATACGGGGATCCAAACATCTTCCCTGGAGAGCTGTTTTGAACAGAGAGGTGATGCTTTAAAGAATCTCAGGGCATTGCCTTGCTTTGAGGAAAATGGTCAACAAAGGGAGGCTCTCATACGAAGCAGTGCCCTTGGGCCTCAAAGGCCTTCAAAAACGGCACCCACCCAGTACTGACCTTAGACATCCCGGAGAGACAAGCAGCAATACGGAACGGTTCTCAAAAGCGATGAGAACACCAGCAAAAAATTGTGAAAATCAACATTTAGGGAACTCTGAAAATTAGCCAAAGGCTTGCAACAATGGGAAAAAAAGCTAAAATTTGGCAAGAACCCAGTTCTGTGGATTTTCAACTTGCTCTCTTCTCATCTCCCTCTCCTGAGTTCTGTGGTAACCCTGAAATCCAGCAGCTCCACCACCACAGCAGCTGTGAAAACCAACAGCCTAGCAGTCACTGGAGGAGGCAGAGGGGGTTGGAATGCCTCAAAGCCCATCTCCAGAGAGTTGGCACTCTTCGACCTGTCTAGCAGCGTGCTGCAAAAGTCCTGTTTACAGGGCTTGTCTTTATTTGACTAGATTTAGAACTTCTCAGTAGGAAAAGCCCTAGCCTCAGGACATTTGTTGCAAAAGACTCACAGTTGCTTGGGGTAGCTGGGAAAAACAAGAGCTTGGCCAAAAAGCTCAAAAGCTCAAAGGGGAAATTTAAGGAGTAAGATGTTCCGAGGGACCTCTGAAAATTTCTGACATATTTCTGGAGAGATACAAGGATGTGTTCATATGTGAGGCTATGTGCATGCCCACGAAAGCCCTAATCTCTCACCTCTGGCAGGAAATGGAAGCAAAGTCAGTGTCGAAAACTACTGGAGTGCTGAAGGCATGCCCTCAAACACACCCAGAACCCCTTGGCAAAGGGTGGGAGACTAACCGGTTTGAGGAAATTTCTGTCCTCCCTTTAGCTGATCAGTAAGTTAATCGAGCAAAGACTTCAGTAGCCATAGATGACAGGGAAGAGAGACTATATAGAATTATTCCAGGAAAGTCACTAAACAAACAATAGCAACACCAGCACACACCGACATCAGAGGAGAGGTGATCTAATTTGAGTTGCCATTTCACCTTACGTAAATGTTCAGTTTTCACATAAAAGACCCCCAAACCAAACTAATCTTGATAGAGAAAAACAAAACTGGAGGTGCCACAGTTCTAGATTTCAAAATATACTACAAACAGTATGGTACTGGCACAAAAAGAAACCCACAGATCAATAGCACAGAACAGAGAACACAAATACAAACCTACATTTATACGGTCAATTCATCTATGACAAAGGAGGCAAGAACATATAAGAGGGAAAAGATAGTCTTCAATGGTGCTGGAATGGTGTTGGAAAAACTGGATAGCTACATGTAAAAGAATGAAATCAGACCCTATCTTATACCATAACAAAAATAAACTCAAAATGAATTAAAGACCTAAACATGAAACCATAAAAATTCTAGAAGAGAATACAGGCAATAATTTCTCTGACATTGGCTACAGCAACATTTTTCTAGATATTTTTGTTTTCTAGGGAAACAAAAGCAAAATAAAAAGCTTTGGGACTATATCAAAATAAAAAGCTTTTGCATAGCGAAGTAATAATCAACAAAGCAAAACAATAACCTATTGGATGGGAGAAGATATATGCAAATGACATATCTTATAAGGGGTTAATACCCAAAATATATAAAGAACTTTAACAACTCAACACACACACACAAACTCCACAATAGTGTAATTTTTTAAAATGATGGTGGGTGGGGGTGGTCACCTCGGTGGCTCAGTCAGTTAAGCACCCAGTTCTTGATTTTGCCTCAGGTCATGATCTCAGGGTCATGAGATGGAACCTGGAGTTGGGTTTCACAATGACAGCACAGAGCCTGCTTGGGATTCTCTCTCTCCTTCTCCCCCTGCCCTTTCCCCACGCACACACTCTATCTTAAAATAAATAAATAAATTATTTTAAAAATGGGCAGGAGGCCATTTTTCCAAAGAAGACAAACATATGGCCAATGGACACATGAAAAGATGCTTAACATCACTAATAATCAGGGAAAAGCAAATCGAAACCACAAGGATCATAAACCACAAAACCACAAAAATCACTTTACACCCATTAAAATGGCTAAAATCAAAAAGACAAGAAATAATAAGTGTTGGTGAAGATGTTTATACATCATGTCATTTGCAAATAGAGATTGTTTTCATCTTTCCTTTAGAAGAATTGTTTGAAAACAAGATCAATTTACAAAAATCAGTTTTATCTCTAGAGTAGCAACAAAGAATTTAAAAACAAAATTTTAAAAACCAAATTCCATTTCTAATAGCATGAAAAATAATAAAATATTTAGAAATAAATTTAACAGAAGAGGAGCAAGTCTTGGATACTGATATCTACAAAACACCACTGAAAAAAATTTAACTTATGAAAGAGCCTAAATTCATGAATTAGAAGATTTAATGTTGTTTAGATGACAATACTCCCCAAATTAATCTACCGATTCATTGCAATCCTTATCAAAATTCTAACTGGCTTTTAGGGAGAAATTAACAAGCTAACTCTAAAATTCTTATGAAAATGCAATGGGTCCCAAAATAGCTCCCCAAAAAACTCTTGAAAGAGAAGGGTCAAGGATAATGTTGCAGAGTGATGGTCAATTTTATGTGTCAACTCAGCACAGAAAGGAGGAACTTAATGGAGGACCATGGGGGAGAAGAAGGGGAAAAATAGTTGGGGAGAGGGAGGGAGGCAAACCATGAGAGACTCTTGAATGCTGAGAACAAACTGAGGGCTGATGGAGGTGGGGGGAGGGGAAGGGGATGATGGGCATGGAGGAGGGCACTTGTTGGGATGAGCACTAGGTATTATATGGAAACTAACTTGACAATAAACTACTTTAGAAGAAAAAGTTAAAAAACCCCAAACATTTGTCAAATAAAAGAAATAAATTGGGGAAAAAAAGAAGGATGAAGTACTGATGCATGCCGTAACATGAATAAATTCCAAAAACATTGTGCTAAGTGAGGGAAGCCAGGCACAAAAGCAGTATATGACTCTACTTACATGAAATAGCTAGAATAGGCAAACTCATAGAGACATAAAATAGATTAAAGGTTATCAGGGGATGAGAGTAGTTTCTTTATGAGATAATGAGAATGTTCTAAAATAAGATAGTAGTGAAGGTTATATAAACTCTGTGAATATACTAAACATGAAGTTTTATACTTTGAAATGGTCAGTTTGGTGGTATGTGAGCTATATTTCAGTAAAACTGTCTTTTTTTTTGTTTTTTTGTTTTGTTTTAAAGAAGGGCCCCTTCTTAAACTTAGAAATTAAACAAACTTAAAAAATAGGTTTAATATACACATGGGGTCCTCTGCCCCTGGAGATCTGGCACTTGGTGCTGCCACGATGTAACCAAAACCATACCCAAACCATACACCCCTGTAACTAAGACTGCTCTGCCCCAGGGATCACTCCTCTCCATCTCTTGCCCTATGTTCTTAGGACAGAAGGCAACTGTGATCATATAACGTGAAGCTCTGCGTGTTGAGTCACCATCAGTGGAGTAGACAGGTGCTGTTTGGAGCACCAGGAAGGACTGCAATGGTGAAAATACTTCCGGAAGAGAAAAGATAAATTAATCACTTTGTCCAGTAGTTCCTCAGCGCATTCTTGCACAACAAACCATCATTCCCAATATTACCAAGCATCCATTTTCTTGCTTTTCATTATATTCTGAAAGTTCTTACAAATTAGGGTAGTATTTGCAAGATTATATTCTCATGGCTGAGAATAATTTCACAATATGAAGTGTGATGAGTGGAACTGTGTTCCCTCAAAATTCATATGTTGAAGTCTTAGACCCCAGGGCCTTAAAATGTGACCTTATTTGGAAAGAGGGTCTATACAGGGGTACTTAAGTTAAAGTGAGGTCATTGGAGTGGGTCAAAAATGGTGTTATTATAAAAAGGAGAAATTTGGGGGTGCATGGCTGGCTCAGTCAGTAGAGCATGAGACTCTTGATCTTGGGACTGTGAGTTCAAGCCCCACACTGGGTATAGAGATAACTTAAAAATAAAATCTTTTAAAAAGCTGGGGAGATGTGAAGACAGGCACACAGAGAGAGAATGCCATGTAAATAGCATGCCAGAAATCAAGATGATGCGCCAACAAGCCAAAGAATTATGGCAGGTCACCAGAAGAAGAAAGAAATCTTTCTTCACAGCCCTCAGAACAAACCACCCTTGCCAACACCTTGATCTAAGCTCTAGAACTGTGAGACAATAAATTTCTATTGTTTAAGCCAATTCAATATTCTGTTATACCAGCTGTAGAAAAGTAACACCTTAAGCAATTCATATTGTTCTTAGATCTGTGCATATAGAAGATAACATGTGAAGCATGATGCTGATTTACAGATGAAATTATATTATATATTGTATAAGACACAATATTATAATATTTTATAGTATATTGTGTAATATCACGTGATTACTTATCCTACGACCCCATATATAATATATATGATAATATATAATGTAACAACACATACAATGTATATAAGAGGTTAATTATCATATTATATTATTATAATGTTTCATAATATATTGTGCAATATTGTGTGATTATTTACCATACGACCCCATTACTATATCTGAATATGATATATAAAGTTCTTAGTTCATTTGCAATTCTAAGCAAATTGAACCACTGCTTTAGAATTTTATTGAAAATTATAGCTGCTACTGGCTCAGCGGAATACAGTTTCTTCAAATTAAAATTAGTTTTAAAAAGTAAAAATTACAAGAACTCAGGAAAGTTTGTCTACCTTGGCACTGTTGTCAAAAGAAAGCATGCTAAAATCTCATGGAAAAATCTGTGTAAAATGACAGAGGCAGTCATTTTGCTGAAATGAAGGCAATAAAAAAATATTAACGGAACTAATATATAACAATCTGTGAATCATATATGAGATCTCTGGCCATTAACAAACACCCAGACAAGCACAATAATGATTAAAGTAGTCATGTTTGATAGTTCTTGGCTTGTAGTCATACACAAACCATAAGTTTATAAGTATTTTTTTATTTTGTCAGTATGAAGGTATATTTGTCAATGTGGGAGGACAGAACATATTTCCCTTAACAGTTTGCTAGCTTGATTTACAACTTCTAAATATTTAGACATGCGGTATGTAGGCCTCCACTTGTACTCATGCCCCGGGCCCTATAATTGTTAGGGGTGGGCCAGGACCCAGCAATGACAGAAGAAATAAAGCCTGAAGCTACGAACAGAAGCCAAGCCAATGTCTCAGGCTTGCTCCTACTACATGCTAAAATGCCATTCCGTAAGCTTCAGGTGGAAACGTGTGCAGTCCCTAGAAGGAGTGACAAGTGCCTCACCACTTTTGCTTTCCTGGGACATTATCTCAAGGACCCTCCAAGTCCTTCTCAGTTGGAGATTGTGTAGCACTGTGGTCTCAACCGGGTTTCATACACCCAGTACATTTCACTATGTCGTGGACTTGCACTGTACTTTGCAGTCACCCTGCTGGGCCACCTTCAGGTAAACAGAGCAATGTTTCAGCTATACTTCACTCCTACCTTGGAAAAAGTATTGTGCAGTCTGACAAAAGGCTTTCAGAGCAACCCTCAATGCTGTGGCCATCACTGTGGCTATCATTTGGCTACATTCTACCCGACCTCTTGTCGTGAGATTTGCCTGCTTGTTGGGGGCTATGAGGACAGGGAAGGAAACTAGCATTCTATCTGGGACTTAGTCTTGGTTAGAGAAGAACTCTTAGAAATAGGGTTCAGTGGTAGCAGCGGTGAAAAGAGAAAAAAGTAGGATATGTCGCCGGTTTCCAAGGGAAAGAGAAAGAAGCCCAGCAAAATGCCAACTGGCAATGTCAACACAAGGATGTAGACTGTCCTGCAAAAGGCCCCATGGGATTTCCAACTTTGACTCCAAGCTAACACAGCAACTGTACATTTCATGCTCCTGGTGACTAATCTGATGGATAATCAGACAACTAACATGAAACAGAGGGGCCTGACATCAAAGGATACTTTTAGCTGTGGGCTGAGCATCTTTAAGGATCAATACCCTCTCCATTAGCATCAGCTCGTGAAAGTGGTACACTAGCTTTGTATAAAATTCAAAACCATGAGAGACTTAGACGGGGCTCATCAGAAAAATGGTAACAAAGGAAGAATTAAAACTTTGAGAAGGACATATACATGTTTAAAAATAATTTTGATAATTAAAAAAGTAATTCTCTGTTGCAGATACAGCAGGGAGAAGGTCAACAGCACAGTGCTTCATAGTAAAGGCAGATTAGTGAGCCGCATTCATCAAACTCGGATGCAGATTATCTGCCACATTTGAAACACAGATTAGCAGGAACAAATAAGGCACCGGGGTGGGAAGCATTTTTACAGCAAGTAACACAAGTTTTAATCTTTGAGTAAATAAGACTTCAAAAGGATTCCACATATCAACCAATAGTGAGATCATTAGAAAAAAAAAGATAAACTTGAAGAATGCAAAGCAGAGCGACCAAATTTCTGACCCGCTTTAAGATCAATCAACAGTTTCTACCTAGACAAGTAGAATGCAATTAGCACTTGGGTGATTTTAAAGGCTCTTTTACAGTTGCCTTTAATTGGCTGATGAAATAGCAGAACAGTGTGGCTGAAGGCCAATGTTTATTTTTACCCATTACCTGTTTTATTAATGGGATTGTGGGCCACTGGGCCTCCAGGCACACACAAATATATTAAAATATCCCACACTGTAATTAAGTGGCACAGAGGGGATTAGAGCAAATTAAGTGGCTGTTATATTTGCTGTGGGTGTATTCTAGGTCAGACTTTCTGATGCTCTTGTGGTGGAGCTCTAATAAATTTTAGTTCGGAAGTGTACAAAATATGGAAGATATTTCCTCACGGAGAAAGGGTTTTAATAAATGGCTCTTTTTCTCCAAATAAAAATATAAAGAAAAATGCCCCAAGTGGATGCTCCTACAGTGAAAGAAAAGAACACCAAAGCCAGAGGAAAGGTCAAGCGCATCAAGAATAGCATCAGTTTAAGAAATGAGATCTTCAGATTCCAGTAACAAAGGACTCAAAATGAATCAAACTTCCATGTAACTCTCAATCCTGGCACGGGGCTTTCTTTTCCCATGTGAGTCACAACTTCTGCCTCTGGGTTCTTTCAAGGGAATAAAAATAAGGCGATCCCCTGACTGTTGGCCTGTTGGAGAACTGAAACAACACTATCAGAAACACAGAAGAGAGCCTTTCAGGCTAAAGGCTAGTGGCCTAAGCCAGCATGGTATCAGTTTTTGTTTGATTTGACCAAATCCATTGTTGTAACTAAATGTTAGATTAATTTTAAAATAGAAAATGTAAGTAGATTTTTGCTTTCAGCAACATGTTCAGAATCAATATGACCACACTTGAGGTTACTGCCACTGGTTCTCTTGTGAATCTTCATATCAGAGAAAAAGCAAAACGGAATGAGGGTAGGGCAAAATGGAATGGAATCTGGAACAGTGTTTTGGCTCAAGCAGAGGACAACATTGCCTTTGCCAAAAAAACCTCTGTAGAAACACCTGGAAGTACGAGAAGGGAGATCAATGTACTTACGAGGATCCTGGACTTGCCGTGGGAGGGGGTCCTGGAGAAAAGAAAGGAAAGCAAAAGAAACAGTTAGTCTGGGTTATTGGAGGGTGAGCATGGGTACAGCCAAACCATTCCAGATTAAAGTCCTTAACCACCCCGAGGTGATATTTATTTTCCTGGGATTTATTATTTTGTTTCAGTTCCCCACAACCACCTCAACAAAAACAAAACATACCAGTGAGAACCTGTCTATACCCCACACAGTTCAGGGCCTGGAAAATGCTAAGAGAAGTGCTAACATATGAGTCACTAGAGTAGGCGTCCTCACGCTGCACGGGGAGTCTGCAGGCGGAGGCTGAGTGGTTACAGGATCACACGGATTGGGACAGCAGGGGTCTGTCTGGACAGAGAAGGGGCATACATGTGTAGACCTTCCCATCTTCTCTCCCACTGGCATGGTGGTTTAGAGCAGGGCTGTGGGGGCAGACAGATGGGCACTCCACTTGGGCTCTGCTATTTACCAGCTGGGTAACTGCGCACATAGTACTTAACTACTGAGCCTTGGTCTACGTGCAAAATGGATGCATCTGTACCAGCTTTCAGGCTGCCAGGCACATAGGACATTGTCAGTGTGCACCTGTTCCCTCCCTCCTTACCCCCAAGGAGGCTGAGGGCCAAAGGCCATCCCCAGCCGGAGGTGGCTTACCAAACTTGACGAACAAGACTCCAGTGGTAGAAACCACCTTCTTGCCATTTGTTGCCACGCACTGGAAGTAGCCTGTGTCTGTGGTGTCAAGGTTTCTAATCCGCAGTCTAGAGCCATAGTTGGTTGCCCGAAAGGAGATCCTCCGGGGCTCCTGGACCACAGGTGCATCATTTTTGAACCAGCGGATGGTGGGAGGTGGATTCCCAGAGACTTTGCAGTGCAGTTCAGCTGTCTGCCCCAGGGACGTGGTGATGTTATTCATCGGTTCATCCAGGGTCAGATAAGAATCTGTGAGCACAGGGTGAAGGAGGCAGGTGAGGGGGCAGACAGCTAATGAGCATCCCACGCAACCCAAATCCACTCCCATATGCCCCAGGATCACAAAGAAACTGAACGGGAGAGGCACGGTGGAGACAGACAAGGCATGAAATTTTATGTTTACTGAGGCCCCACGACTACAAAACAAACATCCACGGAGCCTGCTGCTTACAAGGAAATTTGATACTAACCGTCATTTAAAACGCAGTTTTCAAATGACTATATAGTGACTCGTGGAAAAATGTACTTTCTAAGCCAAGACAGAATGAGATTTTGTGTTTCAAAGTATAGAAATATACATGTGCCTCGTTACACATTCCCAACAATACACTGAAGAAGAAAAAGCCGCAAAATTTACCTCAAATGTGCCCACCCCCAAATAACATCATTCTTAGCATTCTGGCAAAGATTCTTTCTGTGTGTCTACTTTTGATAAGAAAGCATGAAAAACTGGAAAAGTAGGAGCACATATTTATATCCACAGGGCACAAGACCAGAGGGGATGCTGACTCTTCCTGCCAGTGACGATACAAGGGTACTGAAGGCCAGCCAGGTCACTGGCAGACAAAGTAATGAGGCAATGAATACCTCCATAACGTTACTTATTTCAACCATTAACATGTTACAATAGATAATTCTATAGATTCAACTTCTAATTGAGACACAATTTACATTTTAGGAAATGTGCCAATCTAAAGTTATACATTTCCATAAGTATTGACAAATGATCCATGTGACCGATACCTTTACAAAGAGAGAGCATCATGAACATCCCAAAAAGTACCCCTAAGATCTCTGTAGTCAATCCTTGCTTCTACCTGCACTCCTACCACCATTCTAAGCAAGTGCAGTTCTGATTTCTATCATCATAATTTTGTCCATCCTAAGATTCCATACAAATAGAATCATACTGTATATACACTTTGTATTTGGTTTTTTTAGAGATTTATTACATGAAACATTTTAATAATGAAATAAATTTTATTTAAGCTCTTGAATACTATATTTTACACCGCATACTGATATTAGTTGCAGAATCCAGTGGAGAGAAAATAATTTGTTATTTAAATACTAAGTCAATATATACAACATATACCCATTTTTAAGTCGGTCTCTTACTCAGATATAAGGACTTTTTTGTTTTGGTTTGTTTTGTTATTTTTTTTCTTAAATAGTTTATTATCAAGTTGGTTTCCATATAACACCCAGTGCTCATCCCCACAAGTGCCCTCCTCCATGCCCATCACTCCCTTCCCCTCTCCCCCGCCCCCATTAGCCCTCAGTTGGTTCTCAGCATTCAAGAGTCTCTCGTGGTTTGCCTCCCTCCCTCTCCCCAACTATTTTTCCCCTTCTTCTCCCCCATGGTCCTCCATTAAGATCCTCCTAATCCACTAATATGTGCAAACATGGTAGCTGTCCTTCTCTGCCTGACTTATTTCGCTCAGCATAACACCCTCAAGGTCCACCCATGTTGCTACTATGGCCAGATTTCATTCTTTCTCATTGCCATGTGTTATTCCATTGTATAGATAAACCACATCTTCTTGATCCATTCGTCCGTTGAGGGACACTTAGGCTCTTTCCATGTTTTGGAAAGTGCCACTATGAACATTGGGTTCATGCGCCCCTATGCATCAGCATTCCTGTATCCCTTGGGTAAATTCCTAGCATGCTATTGCTGGGTCATAGTGGAGTTCTATTGTTAATTTTTTGAGGAACCTCCACACTGTTTTTCAGAAGGGCTGCCCCAGTTTACATTCCCACCAACAATGTAAGAGGGTGCCTGTTTCTCCACATCCTCGTTAGCATCTAGAGTATCCTGATTTGTTCATTTTAGCCACTCTGACCAGCATGAGGTGGTATCTCAGTGTGGTTTTGATTTGTATTTTCCTGATGATGAGTGATGATGAACATCGTTTCATGTGTCTGTTAGCTATCTGGATGTCCTCTTTGGAGAAGTGTCTGTTCATGTCTTCTGCCCATTTCTTCACTGGATTATTTGTCTATTGGATGTGGAGTTCGGTGAGTTCCTTATAGATTTTGGGTATTAGCCCTTTATCTGATATGTCATTTGCAACTATCTTTTTCCATTCCGACAGTTGCCTATTAGTTTTATTGTTTCGCTTGCTGCGCAGAAGCTTTTTATCTTGGTGAGGTCCCAATAGTTCATTTTTGCTCTTGATTCCCTTGACTTTGGGGATGTGTCAAGTAAGAAACTGTTGCAGCTGAGGTCACGGAGGTTGTTTCCTGCTTTCTCCTCTAGGGTGTTGATGGTTTCCTGTCTCACATTCAGGTCCTTTATCCATTTTGAGTTTATTTTTGTGTATGGTGTGAGAAAATGATCTAGTTTCATTCTTCTGCATGTTGCTGTCCAGTTCTCCCAGCACTATCTGTTAAAGAGACTGTCTTTTTTCCATTGGATACTCTTTCCTGCTTTGTCAAAGATTAGTTGGCCATACATTTGTGGGTCTAATTCTGAGTTCTCTATTCTATTCCATTGGTCTATGTGTCTGTTTTTGTGCCAATACCATACTGTCTTGATGATGACAGCTTTGTAGTAGAGGCTGAAGTCTGGGATTGTGATGCCTTATAAGGACTTTTTTTTTGGCTTCATTTTCCTTGACCACCCATTCTTGGGCAGGTCTCCCTTGCCATACTCTCCCATTGTCCCCTGTCCTTCCCTGAACCTCAATTAGGATGGCTTGCTAAGCAGCTGTCCTCTTTGCAAGACTATAAGCCCATAAGATGATGGTTTTGGTCATCGATCACCACATCTCCAGTGTATCCTACCGTCTAGCAGCATTGTCCAATAGAACTTTCTGTAATGATGGAAATGTTCTATAATCTACATTGTCTAAATGGTAGCCACTAGCTACAGGTGAGCTATTGAGTACATGATATTAACTAGAGCAATTGAGGAACTGAATGTTTAAATTAAATTTGAATGGCCACATGTGGCTCATATCTACTGTATAGGACAGCACAGGCAGATTTGTTGAATTTAATGGAACTCTGTTGAAAAATAACCTTTTTTGGAGACATCTAAGGGGATAATGTAAGTACCCAAATTCCTATAAAATGCTTTCAAAAATGCCCAAAATAAAGGACTTGTTATTTACCTTAGTTTTCCACAAAAAGATTTGGGAGAGATGTCAAAGTCTAGGCAGCCCCACAGCAGTATGTCACACGTGTGAATGACATTTATCATATGTGAGTGTTAGAAAACAGATTAAGTATGACTATCACTCACTGTGTTGCCATAATGACATTTTTCATCCCACTTAAACCAATGAATAATTATCCTTCACAAAAGAATCACATGACCATAAATTATTTTGCTAATGCCTTGCTTCTTTATATTTATATTCTGATCTTTATCTCTGAAATTGTTTCTATAATCTATATACATATATACTCAGTCTGTGAATGTTTTTGCTCATAGATAAAAGCACATGTGTTCCTAAGAGGTTTGTGCTATGACCAGAGAGTAGAGAGACTAATTAAAAGGTGGCTTTAAGGCGCTGCCATCCTGGCTTCACAGTCCCATCTCCTACCTAGAGAATAGCTATGTACCCTCTGTAGAAAAGAAACATAGAAATAGCAATGCCAGTATAAGCATAGTGACAAATCCTCCATTGGGCAGGTTCTGAAATTTGATTGATTGGGTTTGAATTCTGGGTCTGTCCCCAGTTATCTGAGTGAACTTAGGCAAATTCCTTTACCTCTGGGTACCTCAGTTTAACTGAAAAGATAGGAATTATGAATCAGGCAAAATTGTTAGGGCATTAAAATTAAATTGTGTGACACATGAGAAGTACTTAAGCTAGTGTTGGGCAAAAAAGTAAGCACTCAAATGTTAATCACGGTTATTGGGATTCTTTTTATAATAACAATTTTTGTATAATGCTTTGCCAGTTACTCAATCTCGTGTTGTCCTCTAACAATCTGGCAAAGTAGAAAAGAGATTAAGTATCATGATGAGGAAATCACATCCAGAGATGCACTGACTGGCCCCATGGTCTTACAGTGAGCCACACTTTGTCCCCAGAGCCTCCAGCACTAATGGCTTCGTTTTTCAGACTCAGCCAAGCACTTAAAGTTCAACGGGGCCAGCAGGCCAATACAGTAGTGGGAATAGACAGACTATTTAGAATCCTATAGCATCCCAGGAGCTGTACTTTGGTATTCACCTGCTCAATAGCCCCACATGGCAGGGACTGTTATCATTGCTTTATGAGGAGACCTAGGATCAGAGAGGTTAAGAGACTTGTTCCAGGTCTCATGGCTAAACTGAGGTCTGATCCAGATCTCTCTGGCTCCAACACTTAGCTCTTTCCATTCCACCAGACAACTTTGGCAGCTTGAGCCCCATTGGGGGGTGTGGACAGAATTCAAATTTCTGCCCTATAATAGAGCAAGCGGGGGACACTCACATGCCCTTAAGTCCCACCAGGATTGTCTAGGTAATAAGTTTAAGGTTTAGCACAGTTCTGGTTTCCCTCCAGAGGCCAGGTAACTCACCTGACCTGATCTCAGATTCCCCTGCCTATTCCCCTGCAACCCCGTCTTCCTGAGGGCCTGTTTCCTGTCCTTCCAATAGGGCGGGTCCAGCCTTGAGTTGCAGGGGTCTTCAGAGTGACAAGAGGTGTCATCACCTAGGTACTCCCACAGCCTGGCTCTCCCCTCTGAGATTTCTACCTTCTTTCAATACTGAAGATACCTCCAGTATTACCTGGGTGACAGCTGCTGGGTGCATGCCTTGGGAGTTAACGTTACCTGCTGAGTTCTAGTCAAAAACCAGTCACTTCTTCTCTTTCATTTTCCCAGAGAAGTGGTTGCAGCCAAATCCCAGCAAGCTTTGGGGCCAAGCCTACATAACATATATAAAAAGGTGAGCTGGCACTTTCTACTATTATAGAGTCTTTGGCTCCAAACTCCAATTACTATACATGATACCATAAGCACAGGCACACAGAGCTTTTAAGTTTTTGTGCTAGTTTTTTCTTCTAGAAACATAAATTAGGCAAGAACCAGAGAGTTCCATAACAGAAGAAAGTTTTTCAATTACCCTGTGAAGTGTACTTAAAATTATTGAAAACAAATTACTGAGGGCTGATCTAACGAACAAAATCAACCATCGTTGACTCTGGAGCCAGAATGCCTGAATTCACATCCTGGTTCTGCTACTTATCAGCAGTGTGACCTTGGGCAAATTACTTAACCTCTCTGTGTCTCAGTTTTGTTATCTATGAACCTAGTATCCTAGCTGTATCTTCCTCACGGGGCAATATCAAGGATTAAGTGAATTAATAGCTAGCAAGTGCTTTGACAAGGGTCTGGCACAGAGCAAGCAGCATGTGAGTCTCTGTTATTTTATTAGCTATATTTTTCTTTTCTTTTCCTTACAAATATCTTATACCTAAAAGTAGGGGGTGATTATTCATCTAACTGATTGGTGCCTGGCCAAGTCTAGCAGATTTTACAGCAAAGGACACCTGAGGGATGAAGTCATCTGCCCAAGATCACAGAACTAACATCTAATAGGGGAGAGTGGTTAATTTGTCCATGAAACTCTATAATATATCTACCTAAAAGCAAAATAGAGGATTACAGGGCATCTTGAAATCAGTGGAGAAGCTGGCCCAAGCAGTATGTGTCCAGAGAGAATGAAGGAAATGTAAACGAATCTTTGTGTTCAAAGGAGACTTCCCACAAACAGGGAATTTGGTTTTAACATTTTACTGATAAAGAATAATGTTCAAATTTGTTTGCCATCTGTAGCTGCTCACTTAGAGCAAGCAGATGGTCTGGTCCTCAGTTTGTCAAAGACTAGAAGCATCAGTACAACATTTGGCCCAAACAACGTGAAAGCATTTTGTGACTGGAATAAAATAAAATAAAAACGCATGTCTGTATCATTACTATCAGTCTTGTTGTTAACAAGCCCCTGGCTATGATTCATTCTCTTTCCAGAACCAGCTGGATCCTTCTGTAGCAACCTCATGGACCACACTAGGGGATCCACTCTCTTCTCTACTCCCAAAGCTTGGTGTGGCCACTGCAGGCTCTGACCTAGTCATTCCTTTCATACAACACATGGGTATCTCTGTGAAGAAGCCTGATGCAGAGACACCTGTAAAGCTGCCTGTGCTGGGCAGTCACTTCACCTCCCCAGACTTTGGCTTCAGGATCTATTAATGGGCCTGTGTGGGTTGCCTCTCCTGAGCAGTTTACGTTTCCATAGGAAGGAGCCGCAGAAGCACTGGAGGGCAGACAGCAGGTACGAACTGGGCCTGATGCCAGACAAAGCAATCGGGCTTCCACATTTATATCTGGCTATTCATAATTCTTTCAGTGGCTTCCTCTGCCAATGTGTACTTGAGCCTTGTCATCCTTCTTCCCCTTCTTCCTCAGGCCACACATGTTGGCAGACTGGATGGTAGCAGGTGGGGTAAAATCTGGCATGAGAAAGAAAAATATTCCCATTCTGCTGACTCTACCCTCTAGCTCTGTGTTACTGTGTCTCCTACTGGTGGTACTGGCAGTATTGATGGTAATGAGAAAAACATCAACGATGATACAGTAATGATACTGATAATAGTTAACACCTAAAGGGTATTTACTATTGTAGCATGTGTTGTTACAAACTATTATTGTTATTCTCATCTCACACATCAGAAACCTAAGGCACAGACAGGGTAAGAAAGTTGTCCGAGATCCCACAGACAGTTAATAGAGGTAAATCAAATTATTGATTCAATGAAATTACAATCAAAATCTCAGCAAGATATTTTGTGGATATGGACAAACTGATTCTAAAGTTTATCTGGAGAGGCAAAAGATCCAGAATAGCCAAAATCTTATTGAAGGAGAAGATCAAAATTGGAGGATGGATGCTACCCAAGTTCAAGTCTTGATATAAAGCAACTGTAATCAAGAGAGTGTGAAAGAATGGACAAATAGATCAATGAAACAGAACAGAGAGCCCAGAAATAGACACACATAAATACAGTCAATTGACTTTTGACAAAAAAGCAAAGGCAATACAAAGGAACAAAGAATGATTTCAACAAACAGTGCTAGAATAACTGTACATACACATGCAAAAAAAAAAATCTAGACACAGATTTTATACCTTTCACAAAAATTAACTCAAAATGGATCACAGACCCAAATGTCAAATGCAAAATTATAAAACTCTTGGAAGATAACTTAGGAGAAAATCTAGACGACCTAGAATACCTTAATGACTTTTAGATACTACTCAGAAGAAATGACCCATGAAAAGAGTAATTGATAAGCTGGACTTCATTAAAGGTAAAACATTTGTGCTGTTTAGAAGACAATGTCAAGAGAATGAGAAGACAAGCCACAATATGGGAGACAATATTTGCCAAAGAAACATCTGATAAAGGAATGTTGTCCAAAAGATACAAAGAACTCTTTAAAAAATTTTTTTAACGTTTATTTTTGAGAGAGAGAGAGAGAGACAGAGCCAGAGCAGGGGAGGGGCCAAGAGAAAGGGAGACACAGAATCTGAAGCAGACTCCAGGCTCCGAGCAGTCAGTATAGAGCCTGACATGGGCTATGAACCATGGAATCATGACCTGAGCCGAAGTCAGATGCTTCAATGACTAAACCATCCAGGAGCCCCAGTGATTCTTTTTTTAAAAATTGTTAAAAAATGTTTTTATTTATTTCTGAGATAGAGACAGACAGACAGCAACAGCAGGGGAGGGTCAGAGAGAGGGGGAGACACAGAATCTGAAGCAGGCTCCAGGCTCTGAGCTGTCAGCACAGAGCCCGACGCAGGGCTTGAAGCCACGAACTGTGATATCATGACCTGAGCCAAAGTCGGACGCTTAATCGACTGAGCCACCCAGGTGCCCCTAGGAGCCCCAAGAATTCTTAAAAATCTTAAAACTCAATGAGAAAGCAAAAACCTGATTAAAAAACAATCCAAGATAACTGTTAACAGATACCTCATCAAATATATAAAAATGGCAAATAAGCATATGAAAAAATTCTCCACATCAGATGTCATCGGTAAATGTAAATAAAACAAGATACCACTATAAACCTATTAGAATGGCCAAAATTCAGAACACTGACAACAACAAATGTTGGTTAAGATGTGAAGCTACAGGAACTTCCATTCATTGCTGGTGGGAATGCAAAGTGGTATAGCCATTCTGGAAGACAGTGTGGCAGTTTCTTACAAAACAGAACAAATTCTTACCATATGATCCAGCAATCTCGCTCCTTGGTATTTACCCCAAAGTAATGAAAACTTAATGTTCACACAAAACCCTGCACACAAATGTGTGTAGATTTATTCATAACTGCCAAAACCTTGAAGAAACTAAGACGTCCTTCAGTGGGTGAATGGATAAACCGTGATACATCTAGACAACGGAACAGTATTCAGCACTCAAAAAAATGAACTATCAAGCCATGAAAAGACATGAAGGAACCTTAGTTGCATATTATTAAGTGAAAAAAAAACCAATTTGAAAAAACTACGTGTTGTATAATTTCAACTATGTGATACTCTGGAAAAGGTAAAACCATGAAGATAGTAGAAAGATCAGCTGCTGCCAGGCGTCGGGAGGACAGGCATGGGATGAATGAATAAGCAGAACATAGAGGATTCAGTGGACACTCTATAATGGCACGTACATGTCATTACAACCAATAGAATGTACAACACCAAGAGTGAAGTGTAATATAAACTATGGGCTTTAGGTCGTTATAATCTGTTCATCAATTGTAAGATGTACCCTTCTGGTGTGGGATGTTGATAATGGGGGAGGCTATGCATGTGTGGCAGCAGGGGGTATATAGAAAATCTCTGAATCTTACTCTTAATTTTGCTGTGAACCTAAAACTGCTCTAAAAAAACAGTCTTTAAAAAATTAGATGTTCTGCGGCGCCTGTGTGGCTCAGTCGGTTAAGCATCCCACTTCAGCTCAGGTTTGTGGGTTCGAGCCTTGCATCAGGCTCTGTGCTGACCGCGCGGAGCCTGGAGCCTGCTTTGCATTCTGTGTCTCCCTCTCTCTCTGCTCCTCCCCTGCTCATGCTCTATCTCTCTATATATCAAAAATAAATAAAAACAAAAAAATTCTTTGAATTAGATGTTCTAACCTTTTGTTGTCTGACAAAAGTTCTCAAATCTTTTGGTTTCGAGATGCCTAAATACCCTAAAATACTCAGGACTCCAAAAAGAAAATTTAAAAACATTTGTTTACTAACTTATTGAAAAATAAAAAATAATCTCATTACTTATTAGCATGAATAATATATTTCAGTGAAAAATAACTATATTTTATACACATACATAAATAGTGAGAAGGATGTCACTGATTCCTATTGCTGTGAATCTATGTGGCTTAAGAGTAGACAACTGTGGAGCGCCTGGGTGGCTTAGTCGGTTAAGCGTTCGACTTTCACTTAGGTCATGATCTCGCAGTTCATGGGTTCGAGCCCTGCGTCGGGCTCTGTGCTGACTGCCAGCTCAGAGCCTGGAGACTGTTTCAGTCTGTGACTCCCTCTCTCTCTGACCCTCCCCTGCTCACGCTGTCTCTCTCTCTCTCTCCTAGAAATAAATAAAAACATTAAAAAAAAAAAATCCCTTAAAAAAAAGAGTAGACAACTGAATTCTCTTCTTCCTACATTCAATTTGTTGGGATAGGTTGTTTTGGTCAAAGTATATGAAGAAACTGTGGCTTTACACAGGTGGTAAGGGGAGGGGTATTTTAATAGCTTTTTCAGATAATTTAGAATGTTCTTCTGTGATAATACACCAAAATTCGACAAGCAGTAGTTTCTTAAAGGTTATTTGCAAGGTGAATCTGAAGCCCTATCAGTGAACTTCTCTTAATCTGTTACATGAAAATGCATTGGTTTATCTTGCGCTTCAAAGGTCTTTTATCCACATTTGGTTTTATAATACATGAAATCCCAGCTTGGAAAACATTTGGTTCAATGAGTTATGTAGATTTTCCAAATGTGAACACATTTAATTACATAGTAAAGAAAAATCATTTTTGTTAATATCACCATCAACCTCATCAGTAAAGACTGGAAAGCTATCGAGCCCATGGTGGTGGCTACAAATTTTCTAAAATTTTAATTTTTGCTTAGGAGCTCAAATTTTATTGGCTAATACCGTCTCCTATTTATTTGAAGTGGCCATCTCATTTTGTTCATTTTCAAGAATACTCAAAAATAACTAACCATAGTTTGTTAATCATTTTTTTTTTGTATAGTTGACACACAATGTTATATTAGTTTCAGGTATACAACATAGTGATTCAACTCCTCTACACATTATACTATGCTCACAAGTGCAGCTACCATCTGTTACCATACAACACTATTACAAGACCATTGACTATATTCCCTATGCTGTACCTTTTATTCCTGTGACTTATTCATTCCATAAGTGGAAGCCTGTATCTCCCTCTCCCTTTCACCTATTTTTCATCTCATCCCCACAACCATCAGTAGGTTCTCTGTATTTATAGGTCTGATTCTGCTTTCTGTTTGTTTATTCATTTGTTTTATTAAATCCCACATATGAAATCATATGGTATTTGTCTTTCTCAGTCTGTCATTTTTTTAAAGTAAAAAAGTGGCTGGTTCAGTTCACAACTCAAATGGTTTTCTTTGCGACAACCATAGTATTTTAGCAGTCAGCACGTCTGGGTATTTCTGATTTTGCCATAGGGAATATTAAAGATAGGTATTCAGGGGTCAAGATTTAATTAAGTTAATTATTATTACTAATAATTATTAATTAAAAACTAATAATATTAATTATTATTACTGCTTCATCAAAGGTTTTCTTTTTAAAAAATTTTTTTTAAAGTTTATTAATTTTTGAGAGAGAGTGTGAGAGTATGGGTGGAGGAGGGGCAAAGAGAAAGGGAGACAGAATCTGAAGCAGGCTCTGAGCTGTCAGCACTGAGCCTTATGTGGGGCTGGAAAGCATGAACAATGAAATCATGACCTGAGCCAAAGCTGGATGCTCAACTAACTGAGCCACCCAGGCATACCTTCATCAAAGACATTCTTCAAAAAAAAAAATTTTTTTTTAAGTTTATTTGAGAGAGATAGGGACAGGTTGAGAGTGACGGAGGGACAGAGAGGGAGACACAGAATCCAAAGTGGGCTCCAGGTTCTGAGCTGGCAGCCAAAGCCTGACATGGGGCTTGAACTCATGAACCATGAGATCATGATCTGTGCCAAAATCTGGTGTTTAACCACCTGAGCCACCCAGGTGCCCCTGCTTAACTGAAGCTTTTGTGTAATCAAGAAGAGTAAACTGCAGTTCAGAGGAATTAAAGACTTATCCCAGAAACTATCCTGGCCAAAAAAAGGCAAAGCCAGGATCTGGACTCTGAGCACAGTGCTCTTTCTGTCATAATTGACAGCTGTCCTTCACCACCCATCTGGGCCCTGGACTGGTGTGAAGCTCTCAGAACAAACTAGTTTAGCATTCCTGTGCACCATAAGCCAGAGGCCTCTCTCTGTATGGCCTGTTTCCCATTTCTGAATAAACCGTTTGGGATTTAGGGGCAACTCTAAGTGATTGCAGCACTGGCCACAAAGATCTGGGCAAAGACCTGGGCACATTTGCAGACTCCAAATAAAAAAAGGATTTGATTTTTTTATAATATAGGAAAATGAAATACTGGTATTCTTTTAATGCCACTGTTTCCTCCATTACCCGTAGAAAGTGATGATTATAGCCAATATTTTTTGAGCATTTATAAGCTGCCAGACATGATTCTAAGTGCATTGTACACACTAACTTCTTAATCTTGAAAACAATCCCATGAGTTAGACCCTATTATTACCCTCATTTTAGAGATAAAGAAATGAGACACAGAGAGGTTAAGTATTTGCCTGAAGTAGCTAGAAAGTGACAGAGCCAGGACCCAGACCCAGACCTTTGGACACAAGAGACCATATATTAGCCAATGCACCATTCCCAATAAACCCAGGCTGTGGTCTTTTATGGTCCTCCACTTCCCTTAACAGGGACTACAGAATATTCTTGCCCTTTTATGAGTCCATCCAGCACGTGACAACACCCACCGGTATTGAGAACAACTAAATCACTACTAGTTACATATGACGTAACTGGAAGTCACCATTGAGAATGAGCTTTTTTTAAAATACAGTACAGGCATCGTTCACACTGATGGTTAATCAACCTAAAAAGTGAACTGTGAGAAAAAAGAAGTTAGTTTATGAGCTTTCTGGGAATTGAGACCCTATTTCCTCCTTTTTTCCTTTTTGTATTCCCCTTAGCACTCCATGTGTTACTGTGAACTTCGTAGGCATTTAATAAAGGCTAGTTGATTAAGTAAATGGAATGCTCCAGTGTATTTTGGGCAAATGAGCTTTGGAAACACCCCATTTATTACTTACCCCTTTGACAAGACGTCACATCCACAAATCCCTCCCAACATTTATTACTTAATTTTCAAAGTGCCCTCCCACTCTCCTCAGGGAGGGAGGTAGGGCCAAGAGTTATAGTCTCATTTTGACAGGTGAGGGAAACTGAGATATAAAGAGGTTGATGGTCCTCTGCCATGACAACCCAGCCAGTCAGCCGGGGAGCCTGTCACAATTAGGCTCAGGGCCTACGTCTTGGTATCAAAGAGGCACATGCCAAAATCCTGGTCTCCTACAGGACCGATCCTTCTCAGAAGAGGGAGGAGGCTCTCCGACATGAAATAAAATGCTTAGCTAAACATAAAGGAAGGCTGCCAAACACAGTTAGGTCATTGCATTTGACTCTGAGAGAACATTCTGTTCACGCTATCAACCTGCATTCACTTTCAGCACACTTCGCCATAAATACTTCTGACTCACTATCATGGGAAATATTTTTTATCTTAATAAACTCAATGCACAACATAATCTAAATCGGCTTGCACATTCTTGAGTTGGAGCCACAAGCTGCATTTAATAAAAATCAGTGGAAATAGCAGGGGACTTCTGAATAACCGCAGTTCGTTATCTGACGTGGGGCTGCTGGGAAGTCTCGAACACACGGGGAGCAGGAGGTCGGTAAGTTGAAGGTATGGAGAGATCTCGAGACCACTGGATAACCCCACTTGCTGGAACTTAGTTCCCACTGGAGACACTATTTTTTATAATGGGCTGCGGCATGGTAATTAAGAACATGGCTCTGGAGTTTGATGCCTGGCTTCATAGCTGAGTCCTCTCACCTGCTGGTACTTAACACCTCCCCTCAGTTTCTTCAACTGTAAAATGGGGGCAATAATTGTACTTCCCCACTAATGTTCTTGTGGGGGGTCAAATGAGATAATCAATTTCTGGTGCATCCAAAGCATTGACTACAAGGAGCTATAATTAGCTATAGCCAGAGAGTCTCAACCCTCCTGAACATCACTATCACCTGGGGAATAACAAACAAAACCTACACCGATACCTAGGTCTCATCCTTAGAGATTCTAATTCAGTTGATCCTGGGTGGAGTCCAAGTATAAGCATATTTTTTTAGATACCTCCAAAAGATTCTCCCAGTCAACAGGAGAATACTTGGCTGCAATAATTCCAACCCCCATTGTCTGACCACTGATTTTCACCTGACTTCCTGCTACGCCCAGTTTTTACTGCTCAAAATTCTCCAGGAGAATTCTCCACCACAATCCCTGTCATTCCGAAGAAACCAAAATGGAGACGGTACTGTACAGAAGATACCTCAACTAAGATCAATATTTTCTGGCCAAATAAAGCTGCTACTGAGCAGAGGATGAGATGCTTCAAAGTCAAAAAGAAAAAAAGGGCTGGGCTGGGCTGGGCTGGGTCTGGTCCTACCACTCACATTTTCTTGAAAGCTCAAGTACTAAGGCATTAAGCTGACCTTGGGCTTAATGACTTTTGAGTATCAAGAGAGTTTGAAAGAGTGTCCGCAGAACCAAAGACAACAAACAGCCAAATACACAGCTCCTTTCTGGGGAGCAAATGCACATACATGAGAAATGGTTCTGCAAATGTGCACTCAGAGCAAAAACTCCTATAAATCTGGGCTAATGGGGGGAAAGCAGCTGCCTTTATATAGGTCTTTCTTTAGAAAGCACAGTAAATACACAGCAACTCAAAGGAGTATATGAAAACCTTGCTACCTAGAGGCATGATTTAATGAATCAGTCATTTTTACAAGTAGGCCAATTGTATGTAAATGGCCTCTTAAAAGCTCAGAGGAACTACTTTTCCCTCTTAAGTAGTTAATATCTACACAGAATGAGAATGGCTGGCCTCCAGTATTTAGACTGCTCTCTCTCCCACCTATAATTAATCAAGGTGGAGGGAGAAGGGAACAAAGGTGTTGAACACTGATTCTATCAGGCACTTTATATATATTTATATATATTATAACATTTTATCCTTTCCAGAACGCTGTGATGTATATAGGTTTTTGTTACCCGATTTTAAGGAAGATACCAAGGTTAATAGAGGTTTAAGTGTTGCTATGTCTGGCATGGCCGGGATGGAATCCAGTTCTAGCTGATGCCTTCTGCCCTCACTACCAACTTGTCCCCTCTCAATCTGCTGTTATAACCTACTGTCATCAAGAACCTCTTCCATTAACAACTCACCTGAATCCATCTGGATGAAAGCTCATCTTCACACCAAAGATGCCATGATCTCTATCTACCCTTATTTATTTATTTTTCCAGGAGCAGAGTATCTAATGAGGTAATTGGCAACTGCCAACAAGGTTACTCTAGTGACTTCTTTTCTTTTTTTTCTTTCTTTTAAATTTTTAACATTTATTTATTTTTCAGAGAGAGAGACAGAGTGTGAGCAGGGGAGGGGCAGAGGGCAGGAGACACAGAATCTGAAGCAGGCTCCAGACTCTGAGCTGTCAGCACAGAGGCCAACATGGGGCTCAAACTCACGAACTATGAGATCATGACCTGAGCCAAATTCAGACACTCAACGGACTGAGACACTCAGGAGCCCCGATGGCTGTTTTTTTTTTTTCTTTCTAGTTTTAAACTTCTTTGGGTTTCTGTGACTTATTTAAGTGTCCAATTTATTGTACTGTAATTTTCAGTCATTTTCATTACGTTGGGTTTATTATGATTACTACTTCTATATTATTGTTATTTATAATTTGGGGGTTGTCATTTTATTCATATTTGTCATGTGTATGTTTCATTTAAATTTAGAAATAATAAGAATACTTTAAAATGATGAGCAGAGGGGCGCCTGGGTGGCTTAGTTGGTTAAGCGTCCGACTTTCGCTTAGGTCATGATCTTGCGGTTCGTGGGTTCGAGCTCCACGTCAGGCTCCGTGCTGACTGCCAGCTCAGAGCCTGGAGCCTGTTTCAGAGTCTGTGACTCCCTTTCTCTCTGACACTCCCCTGCTCACAGTGTCTCTCTCTCTCCTAGAAATCAATAAAAATATTTTTTAAAAATGCCATTACAAAAAATAAAATAAAATGATGAGCAGAAACACACTTAACCATCAGAACAGTGATTTGACTTTGACAGAATCAGCCCCATCCAGGTGAATTTCACAAGGACACAAGATTCTGACCTGAGAACTGATCCCGGCATCTTAGAGAAATATTCCCAGACTGATTTCTGACTCTCCTGGTCTTCATTGATCCTAACTATAAAGCAGTAATTATTTTAACTAAATCCCCATCTTCAGCTGAATGCTAGGATGATACATAAATCCATGGGCTTAAGAATTCTTCCGATGTAAGGTACATCTACATTCCAAGCCATCCCTAGCAGCTCTTCACAGCCCTGCAAAACCAAACTAAATAATACCAGCAAAACTATGAGCTATTACCTTGCCTCCCTAGAACATAGAAAAGTTCTAACTTGAAAACAATAAAAAAGGGGAAAATTTTGACTCTCAGGCTCAGGGCCAGCATGCCATCCTGCAAATCTAAAAACTGCATTGTTCCCCCTTTATGGGTTGGTTATAAGCCTTTGTAAAATGCTGTCAGACTTTAACTGTAGCGGGACAGGATGAGTGGGTCTGCAGAATGAACTTTTAAATTACCAGAGATAGTATCTAGAAGGCCAAGCCTGAGGTATGTTTCTGGTTTGGGCTGTGGGCCAACATGAACAGAGCACATCGTAAGTCATCTCTGCGATTCCAATAGTGTGGAGAGGAGATGCCTCAGCGTCAGCACGATGCGTGATCTTCGCGACGGAAGCCTGTGGATGCTTCTGCATCAGGCAAAGGCAACAGTTTGCTTTTAGTCCCGCTAGGGAGCCCTTTTCGGGGAAGAACCAAGCCACATTCGGGGCCTTTAAAGATGAAATCATGGTGTATTTTCACTACCCTGGCCTGACTCTGTGAGGCAGCGGCTTGTCCAGTCATAATAAATTCTCAAGCATTTGATGGCTCTAAGGGATGCCCAGGTGGCTTTGTAAATAAAAGTTTGCCATTCTGGCCAAGGAATTTCTATTCCTATAGGGACCATCTCAGTTTTCTAGTCACATCTTGATGGAACAGATCCCAAACCCCTTTGTGTGCTGGTCAGCATTCCAACACGATTCCACTGAGGCCAACATTCCAGTTTCAGGTTTTCCCAGAATATAAGCATCAGGGGACATGAAAGGGCACACAAACCATTCTCTCTCCTCTTCTCCATTCATGGTGCAAGGTTTGTATTTCAAAATTTGAAAGAATCTGCTGACTGGGCCACATCTCAGATCTCCTGTTAGTAGTGTCCTGGTGAGGACCCTGTCGCCTGAAGGTTCTCTGTTAGGAATGGGGTGGTTTTGCTCTCAAACTTTGAACCAAATTTCTCAAAATTTAGGATGTGCTTGACTGCTTCTTCAACAAAACAGAAAAGGACTAAGCAATCTGGAGATGAAAACTGAAGGGGGTACTATCTTCTCAGTAGGAAGAGGCAAGAGTCAACGAAGCAGACAAGGCAGGGAAGACGGGATCTATGTGTGTCCTTTTCCTGCGTATGGCACTTTCACCTCTCACAGGCTTGATAGGAGTAGACGTGGAAAATGTTTGATGAATAAAAGAACCAATGGGTTGAAGGGTTCGAAGATCTCTCATCCTGGCTATAGAATCAGACAAACAAAGAAACAGTCATACTAGAGTGTGATCTGAGTATGTTCAGGGTGATAGGGGACCCTGGAAAAGGGAAATTTAACCTGCTTTCTGGGCCAGAGGTGACACGTAGCAGTCGGTAGGATGTTTAAAAAGGAGGTATGGCCTCTGCCCTTTAGATTCTGCTTAAGATCTTGAAGGGAAGAGGAGGAGGCATCCCAGGGATCTAACTCGAAAGTACAAGTCAGAGTGAGAGCAAAGCTAAGTGTATGGTCAAGATGTTGATGGTTGAAAGAGATTGAGAGACAGCACAGTAAAACCAAAATGGGCAGGCCAACAGTGTCATGCCACAGGGACAGAGGGGCCAGGCTGTCCCCTGGAGTTTGTTGGGCATGGTAGGCAAGACCCAGAGCAGAGTGGAGGCAGGGAGAAACCTCAGACTTCCTGTCCTCTTGCTGGAATGCATAGGCATTTGTAGGAGAGGAAGAAATGAAGGGGAGACAGAAGAAAAATAAGTAAATATTTATCAAATACTTATGTAGGCATTGGCCCATCTCTCTTGGAAAAAATATTGTTGGGAAAGGAACCAATAAAAATAATTAAAAAAAAAAAAAAAAGGAAGACACAAGGGGGAAAATGCTGTTTTCTACTTAGGAAGGGGTGAGCATGTCCAGCTGGAGAAATCATGGAAAGCTTGACAGTAGCAGTGGCCATTCTTGAGCTGGGCCATGATGGAGAGCAGAGGCTGAGAGCTAGGTTCTAAGACCAGAGAGAGCAAGAATGAGAGAGATGGGAGGAGTGAGGGCAGAGAGCAAGAGCTATGCGGTTGCTGGGGAGAGTGGGAACATGCAAGGTGCAAGGCGCCACCCTTGATGACCCTCCTGACATGGCCCATGTGCATCTGCTGACAGTGTCATCCCTACAACTTCCTCACTTTACTGTGTTCCTCAGTGGGGCATGACTAACATTCAAGGCAGGAAGGTTCTTCCTGCAGGATTACCCCGCACATGGCAAGTGGTTTAATATCCTAGGCTTCTGCCCAATAAATATCAACTGCATCCCCTAATCACTGTGACAATGAAATACAGCAGCAGCACATATCCAGCCACCATGAGGAACCCCTGAGGCATCTTTTCACCATGGTCTTAATAACCGTCATGTTAACCTAATACCATTAAAATTTGTTTAAAAGACATCATTTGGGGGGTGCCTGGGTGGCTCATTCAGTTAAGTGTCTGACTTCGGCTCAGGTCATGATCTCACAGTCCATGGGTTCAAGCCCCGCATCGGGCTCTGTGCTGACAGCTCAGAGCCTGGAGCCTGCTCCAGATTCTGTGTCTCCCTCTCTCTCTCTGCCCCTCCCCTACTTGCTCTCTGTCTCTGTCTCTCAAAATAAAGACATAAAAAAATTTTTTTTAAAAAGACATCATTTGGGGGAAAATGTGTTCTTGAGAAGTTTCCAGTCCCTCCCCTTGTACTTCTCCCACCATAAGCTAAGCTGGGAGGGGGGGAGGACTTCTGCTTTCATTAGGTAGAAGTAGAGGAGATGAGATCTGTGGGGAAAGGAATGGCTTGAGTAAAAGCTCAAAGGCATGAGTGTATAGAGTGGGTGAGAGCAATACAGAAGAAATCACCCCCATTCGCTTTCTGGAAAGTGGATGAACAAGTAGTAGGCAAGAAGGCCAGAGAGAAAGGCTGGGCCAAGAATGAGAAAAGACCTCAAACAGTAATGAAGCATTCTCTACCTTATCTGGCCAGCAATGAGCAGTTTCTACACACTAGTAAGCCAAGCAATGCGTGCCCAGAGCTGGGCTTCAGGAAATATGAGCTGATCCCGAAGGGCAAGGAGGACAGAGCTGGTGAGGGTGTGGTGGAGAGGAGGGGCTGGAGGAGCTTAGGTTTTGTATCTCTATTTCCTCCTCCCCAAGCACATAGGACTGCAGAAATCCAAGGAAAAGCAGCCACAGATCTCTGACCATGGATTTCCATCAGAGATCTCAATGAAAGGATTTCCCCAATTGGGGAAAATCTAGTTCTCCCTCCTATTTACTTACTCTTAAAAGCAATGCTTCAGCATATGTCTTTATGTTTAAATCTTTTTTGCCCTTTTGTATTATTTCCTTAAGTTACACTTCTAGAAATGTCTCTCACTCCTTCTTGGCAAGGCCCAAATATGAGTCTTCTGTCTATTCCTCCAGAGGGCCTGAGACAAAGTCCAGCGCACAAGAATTTTATGAGGAAATGAGACCCTGACCCTACCTACTGACCCATACTAACTCCTAGGTCACAACACTAGGTCACTAGGATTGATTATGGCTAGCAGTGGCAGAGTAGTCAGAAAAGATGTAGCTGTCAGTGGAGCCAGAAACTAGCAGCTGCCCCAAGAACCATGACTTCCAACTCAAATGTAAGCTTCTTGGGGTCAGAGATAATGTATTAATCCTTTCACATCCCCCTTATGTGAAGAAGGATAAATTAGAGATGCAGAAACAGGTCTTAAAAGTTCTTGGACACTCCTCTCATCAAAAGGTTGAGTGTGTGCCCCCTTTTCTTACACTTGGCAGGGCCTCTGTGACTCTTTGAAGAGAGAGAATGTTGTAGAAGTGACATATGTGAGGTGACTTCTAAGGCCAGGTTAGGCAAGGCTGTGTAGCTTCTGGCAGTTTCTCTTGGGGCAGTTTCTATGGGAGCCTTCGGCCACCATGTAATGAGTCCAGTTACAATGAGGCCACCATGCAGAGAGGCTACCATACGGAGAGTTCACGGAGAAAGGGAGAGAGGGAGGGAGGAAGGGAGGGAGGTAGGGAGAGAGAGAGAGAGAGAGAGAGAGAGAGAGAGAGAGACTAGATTCCTGTAGAGCTCCAGCTGTTGCAGCTCTGTTTGAGTACTCTCATAGCCCAGATGTCTACCAGACATGTACATGAGAAAGCCTTCAAGATAACCTAGCCTCAGGCACCATCTGACTGCAACCATATGATAGACTCTGAATAAGAATCACCTGGCTGAGCCCAGTCAATTCCCAGAAACATGACAGATAATAATAAATGATTGTTTTTGGAAGCCATTAAGTTTGCAGTGTTTTGTTACCTAGCAATAGATAACTGATACAGTCTCCATTGAGACTCTAAGGAGTAAAATAAATTCTCCAGAAGAGCAGACATTTACTGAAGATGTATCTTGTGACAGACTCTGTATGAGGAAGTGAAGGTACTGATTCACACCCAGTTTCTGTTTTCAAAGGGCTTCCAAAGGAAATAAGATATGAACACAGATTATCATAAATATTAAAAAAGAGTGCCAGGGGCACCTGGGTGACTCAGTCGGTTAAGCATCCGACTTCAGCTCAGGTCATGATTTCACGGTTCGTGGGTTCGAGCCCCGCATCGGGCTCTGTGCTGACAGCTAGCTCAGAGCCTGCAGCGGGCTTCACATTCTGTGTGTGTCTCTCTCTCTGACCCTCCTCTGCTCATGCTGCCTCTATCTCTCTCTCAAAAATAAATAAAATATTTAAAAAAAAAAAAAGAGTGCCACAAGACAGGCACAGAGAATATATGATAGGAAGACATTCTGGGAGATTTCTAGATAAATTTGCTCTTATAATGGGTTAGCAAAGGTGGTAAAATGCCCTTTCAGATGGGAAACCCCATGGGATGAAGTGAGACTATGCATAAAGAACTTTAATCCTATCACACAGTTTGCTCAATGCAGAAAGCATGAATTCCAGGACCTGCCATGCATTGGAAGCTTGCTCACTCTACGTTTACTGGTTGAATGGATGGATGGATGGACAGACAGATGGACGGCACCATGAAGCCAACCTAGAAAGAGATCAGGGATCAAGTCGTGGCTGTGTGTGAACCTGGGTAAATCACTTCCCAGCTAGGGTCTTTGATTTCCTCATCTGTCTGATTAGAGGATAGGACTAAGACATCTCTGAGGTTTGTTCCCAGCTCAAACTTTCTAGGGTACCAGAGGGTAAGTATGAACATTCATCTATTTGTTTATTTGGTCATCTCTGTAATCAAACAAGTACATATCAGAGAAAGAGTCACCCTGTCTTTCATCTTTGTTAAGACTCTAATTGGCTGCATGTAACAGAAGCTAACCCAAGCTGGAGTGAGAAGGAGCAGATGATGTGGATGAGGAATTTGCCAGAGAATGCAAGGGTTTCTGTGGAACTCTGGCAAGGGGTCCAGCCAGGCCTCAAGAGGAACAGGAACCAAGACTGGAAAGCTTCTGGGAACCAGGTCAGAATTCCCCCTCCACCGTCTATCTTTGGTTCTTTTTATGAATCTGTTTAAATCTCCTCTCTTTGCAAACCAGCTTTCTTGGCTTTTCTATACACACCAGAGAAGATGATCATTTCACGTTATCTACCCCAAGTTAATCTCATGGCACCACCAGCAACTCATAAACATTGGCTCTCTCTGAGTCCCAATTCCAAGTTCTAGGAAAATGACTGTGATTGTCCCAGCCAGGGTCAAGTGCCCTTCCTCTGGTCCAGTCAACTCTCCAGAGAGGGCAGAGTTACATAACATAAACATGGTTGCTAAAGGCTCATCACCATGGGTCTTGGGACCAGTTGTCAGACAACAGGGAGATCCTGTAAAGTAAGTAGCCTTGCTCAATGGTGAGTATTATAAAGTCCAAGACATTGTATGGATTCTTGATGAGAATGACAATATTCTAACATAAGTTTCTTTTTCAGGCACACTAAAGTCCTTTCCAAAGCCGCTCTAGAAACTGAAAATTTTCAGGAAAAAGAGTTTATTTTCACAACTCAACCAGGTCTCACATAATTATCATTGTTTTCCAGCATCTTTAGAATGCCCCTGTGGACATTATGACAATGTGACTCACGGTGGAACCTCGAACTCTAGGTTACCAGGCTGTGCCAGGGAGCCTCCTTTCTTGCTACTTTATCAAAAGGTGGGATTTTAAAAACATAAACAAATGTCTTCACTGAAAGCTATTGAGGATTTGGGTACCACTTTAGAAGCCACTCTATTTGTAGATGGCCCCACAAGAGAATCAACTCAAGCCATTAGGGAGATTTTACTGAAAGGTAGGTGCCTCAAGATTAATGCTACTGAATAAAGAAAAAGAAGTGATTTTTGACATTTTGATAATCACTTTATGGTCTGGCTCTTATTAGCCCCATTTTTGCCTTTTAAAAGTTTTTTTTCCCCTTTTCTTTCGTTCTTCTTGTTTTCTTCCTTTTTTTTTTTTTTTTTTTACTAAAACTGTCAGGAAATTTGGAACAGAAACTTACAATAAAACACATCCCCTGACCCTGTGATCTATCAATCTTTCAACTAAACAAAAATACTTAACGAAGCCTGGAAAAAAGGCAGTTACCTGATAATAGTTGTTGTATTGGTCATTATCATATGCAATTGATCTTTCAGAAATGGAATAGATGAGAATGAAGAAAAAAGAAAAATGTAGAGAGTGAGTGAGTAAGACAGACAGAAAGAAAGAATTCAATAACTCATTTTAGCTATAAATGCTTCAAAATCTTACAGATGCCAACAGGACACTCTTGCATACTTTTTCCCCAATCATTTCATTTTGCAAGCTACATTATTCACAAATGAGACATTCAAAAAACACCAATTCTGGAATAAAAGTGTGCACACTACCAGTGGAAAAGCAAACAAAAGCGGCTAATGTACTGTGGCTAAAAAAATTTTCAAACAAAGTGGCAGTAATTTACTGCCCTTGCTCTTAGCTGGACCCCATGAACATAATCAGAACCCCCAGGACTGATGGGAAAGTGTGATTTACAGTAAGTCTCAGGATAGTAAAAGAAAATGAAAAAGCAAATTGCGCATGAACATGAAAGCTGTATTTCTTCCACTTTCAACAACTGAATCAAATTTCCAGCAAGAATTTCAGGGTGAAACTTAGAAGTCCCTCAAGAAGCAAACTATGAGCCAACCAGCATATAGTCTTGGACACCACCCCAGCTGCCTGAATGACATAATTAATATTTAGAGATGGCAATGATTAGAAAGACCCACACTACCCCATCTGTTTGGGTGATAAAGAGGTAGGTGGACCTGGGTTTGAATCCTGGCTGTGTTATTGACTATCAAGTGTTCTCTGGCAAATTATTCAACATCTCCGAGCTCCAGTGATACCTGCTACCTCAGACTGGTATGTAGATTAAGTGATATAAAGTATACAAAGCACTTCAGAGGGTATTTAGCACAAACTAGTCTTGATAAATTTTATTATAAATAATCAATAATACACTTTGCTAAATGATTTAATATAGGTAAGGCACGTAGAACAGCATTTGGTACATAGGAAAGTCCTATAAAGTGATTGTCAGTATTATTACTGTATAGTAGAACCTCAGTTAATCAGAATGCTTAGACAATGAGGTGACTAAGTCACTTCATTTTCATTTTAAAAACCTCCTCCAAGCCACTTCAGTGTTCAAAGTCTTTGAAAATCTTTCTAAAATATTTGAGTCTACTTTCCAGGGTTAGTAAGTATAATATGTTAATATCCATTTAAAACTTTTTACACTGGGGAGCCTGGGTGACTTAGTTGGTTAAGTGTCTGACTTCAGCTCAGGTCATGATCTCACGGTTCATGGGTTCAAGCACCACATCGGGCTCTGTGCTGGCAGCTCAGAGCCTGGAGCCTCCTTTGGATTCTGTGTCTCCCTCTCTCTCTGTCCCTCCCCTGCTTGTGCTCTGTCTCTCAAAAATAAATAAACATTTTAAAAAATTAAAACATTTTACACTGGATCTTGCATGGTTCTAAGAACACAAAACAGAAGCCCTGGGTTCCAGTATCAGCTCTTTCATCTGTCAGCTCTGTAACTCTGGGCCTCAGTTTACTCATCTGTATAATAAGAACAAGGATATCTTTCATGCCTTTCTCAAGATAGTATTGATGGCTACCAAATGCAATTGTGGGCGTGACATTACTTTGAAAACAAAAAATGCAAGGCAAATATAAGCATACATTTGTTATTAGTGCTCCTTAGTATATAATAAAATAGTCTGTTTGAGGATGCACACACACGAGTGTATGGAGGTTCAAGACTGAATCAAGAACATTGCTCTGTGTGTGTGTATGTGTGTGTGTGTGTTAAAATATACAAAAGACAAAATTTACCATTTTAATTATTTTTAAGCAAACAGTTCAATGGCATTAAGTACACTCACATTATGTGCAATCCTCACCACCATACATTCAAAAAGCTTTTTTAATATTCTCAAACTAAGACCCAGTACCCATTAAACAACAACTCTCCATCCTCTCCCCACCAGCCCCTGACAACCACCATTCTCCTTTCTGTCTCAACCAATTTCACTATTCAAGGTACCTCATATAAGCGGAACCGTACAGGACATTGCTTTTTCAATAAACTCCTTATTTAGTATCTTACCTTTTCCATCTTTGCCTTTGAAAAGTAAGCACAGAACACAAAGGCAATTAATTGAGGATTTCATTTTGTGAGTTCCAGATCCCTGAGGTTGGCGATAGGACTGTGATTTAAGAACAAAATGCACTCTGCCCTGGTAGCATCCTCAAGCCCTGATGGGACTGATTACTCAGTCTGGTCCCCACTGCAATTCTGGAAGACTGCTTAGAAGCTGTGATATTTTAAGGCTACGCAGTGAGAACAGGGGAACAGGGTCTGGTCTCACGTCTACCACGGCGGTATTGTTGATATTAAGTGACTCACTCTCTTCTCTGAGTCATGTCTGTTAAACTGAAGGCTGACTGGATTAAATGATCTCAAAGTAGTGTCAACTTCATATTCAAACGTTCGATGGCATTTCTAGAAACTCAAACGTATCACTCTCTCCTCGTTTCCACCTCCATGCAGGAACAACGTACTTTGTAAAATAAAAATGGAAGAAGAAGAGGATACCTGTGATATTTTTCCTAGGAAAACAAAGCAGATGCAAAGAAAAACTCAAAACAACAATAAAATTGAGCTGGTTGTAGATGTTCATGGGAGCTCATTCGCTATTGTCATCTCTCCTCTGACCAGGGGTTAGTGATGGCGGTAGTGGGAACACAGTAGAGAAGAGTTCCACAGCACATGCCTAAATATTGTTTAAAACACACACACGAGCAAAAGGCTTTGCTCAAATTCAAGGCTATGACGTCACAACAGGAAAGAGAAATACTGAGTTAAATAAACCATCTGAATTAAGAAGATAGAGATAATGATCATTTTTAAAGGGTCTCTAAAGTTGCACCAAAGTGTACACCAGCTCCAAGATTCTAAGGCCCAATTCTGTTGAGTACAAAAAGCATAGCCAAATGTGAGATGTCAGACACCATAAGAGTTATGTATTTGAAGTGAACAACTATCCTTATCATTCATAAACTTTCTAACTTGGACTCATTTGTATGAGGAGATGCTTCTGGTCTGATAAGAGCCTGGCTCTGGGAAGAAGAACGAGATGACCCAGATTCTTACGGAGGAGACACTTTCACACATGAATCACCCAAGAAAAATGGCAGCTGCTTCAGAACATTGGCTGCCTGCCCCAGAAGCTGATCCTGGGAGGGCTCAGTCTACAGGGACCCACCTTCAGTATGGAATGCAATCAGGATAGCAGAGCTAAGTACCTCATCCATCTGACTTCTAGAATCAGGTGACAACTTGTGCTTATTATTTTTTCTCCAGACAGAGTAGCCCTTGTTTGAAAAATGCAACCCCTATGGACTAGGATCAAGTCAATTTTATTAGTATAAGTATTTCCAAAGCTGTATTCTATAAGCATCTTTGTAAATATAAACCAATGGGACCAATAACACATTTAACACTGTAATAATAATTTGTAATAATCTTAATAAGACTTTTATATCTTTCCAAAAAAAAAAGATTTAAGATAGGGTTTATTGGTTTATTTCTATTAAACCAACGTCAGGGACTGAGAATTTCTGAGTCATGGGATTTGAAAAATGGGAAAAAACTGAAATAGTAACTATACCAACACCCTCAGAGCATTCCTGATCTGGAATTTCTGGAAAATAATCATGGGTCCACTTCAATATCCTTAGGGAGAAGAAGATTGCTTCTTTATGAAGGAATGGGCAGAGGAAACTGACTACATGAAATTACACTAGGTCTTTAGCCTTTTGGAACTTTGATTTTCTTATCTATAACAGAAGAAACTCTTTTATAAGACTATGTGGGAGTAGAAATAATGTGTGTAGAGCAACAGTGTAGCTCATATCAAAGCAGGGTCCTTGCTTTTAATGAGCCTATAATGGAGTCTGGGTAAAATAGGGGCTAAATCAAAATACAAAGTGGTATTATTATCATGAAGAAGGGGCAACTAAATATGATTGGAAACCAGAAGAAGCTTCATAGGAAGTGGCATTTGAGTTGTGTATTGAAGAACTGGAAGGATTTTGAGGGGAGGCTCGGTGGCTCAGTTGGTGGAGCACCCAACGCTTGATTTTGGCTCAGGTCATCACCTCACAGTTTGTGGGATTCAGCCTGTGTTGGGCTCCATGCCAATAGCACAGAGACTGCTTGGGAGTCTCTCTCTCTCTCTCTCTCTCTCTCTCTCTCTCTCCTCCTCTCTCTCTGCCGCTTCCCAACTCATGCCCGCTTTCTCTCGCAAAATAAATACATAAATATTTTTAAAATAAAAAAATGCAATGGACAATGATTAAGAAAATAATAATACCTAGTGTTGGTGAAGGGAAGCAAATGGTACCTTCTCCTGCACTGCTAGGGACTGTAAATATGCAGAAAGATATTTATGATAACATCATGAGGCCAGATACTGTCTTTCCTGGGCCCTGTAAGGCAATTCGCATCACAGTATTCCAGTATACAACAAAAAACTGGAGTAGTTCTAACTTTTCAACCACAGGGGATAGGTTAAATAAGAAATGCCCCTACAATGGAACATGTAATTTAATAAGGCCAATAAAAATGATGTCATTAAAAATATTTAATGACACAGAAAGAGGTTTGTGATGTTGTTAAAAGACAAATGCTGTTTACAATAGAGAATGTCCCAATATGGTTCTATTTTGGTAAATATATATGTAACAACATGTCCATAAGACTAAAAGAATACGTGTTAGCAGCGGCTATATGATTTTGACATAATTTCATTTTCCTAGGTTTTCTACAACAAATACATTGAGCTTCTACAAGTACTTTCAAATCTAGACTTTTTTAAAGGAAAGAAATGATTTAAGGAGAATAGCAATAAAAATTTCAGAAGAGGGGCACCTGGGTGGCTCAGTCAGGTGAGTGTCTGACTCCTGATTTTGGCTCAGGTCATGGTCCCAGGGTTGTGGGATCGAGCCCTGTGATTCTTGGAATTCTCTCTCTCCCTCTCTGTGCCCCTCTCTCCTCACACATGCACTGTCTTTCTCAAAATAAATAAATAAATAAACCTTAAAAAAAATAAGCACAGAAGACCCTCCAGGCCCACCTCACCTCAAAACATCTGGGCTGCTGAACTCTATTTCCTAACAAAAGTCTCCTGGAGACCTTAGTTTTCCTGAAATTAATACGGCTGCTTCCACTGACCCTGGGGAAAAGGACCCAGGTTATTTAGGTGAATTCTTAAGTGGTCTTTCAAGATTTCCTCAAGTCTTTCCCAAGTGTCTCTCTTAGGCGGATGAGTGCAGCAGCGAGCAGACAGGACACACCTAACAGATCTGTGCGGCACGAGAAGGGTAGGCTACAGCAGACAATCCTGACTTGACCAGGACCCCTCTGTCATCAGCACCTAAGAGGCACTCAGCTCAAGGGCAGCATCTCAAGGTCTGCCCAGGATTTACCTGTGATCCAGACCCAAGATCTGATGAGACTGTCATGATCGGCCTGAATCCCACTGGGATCTATTAGCAGAGAGATGCCCATCACCAGCAGACAGACTTTCTCTGAGATCTTGTCTTCAATGTGTTCGTTCTATCCCCCTCCCGGTTCCCTGGCCCAAACATCCCTATTCATCCAAACAAACTTTATTATAAAATAAAGAAACAAGAACCAAGCATGGACAAATAAAAGACAACAGTATCAATAGCAACAGTCTCTAAAAACACACACTACTAAGATCCTACCACCTATCGTCATTGTTCGTGTAACACTCATGGCTGTTAAGCAGCTGGGGGTGATTTCTTTTTTTTTTTTTTTTTTAATGTTTTATTTATTTCTAGGAGACAGAGAGAAAGACAGCATGAGCAGGGGAGGGCCAGAGAGAGAGGGAATCACAGACTGAAACAGGCTCCGGGCTCTGAGCTGGCAGTCAGCACAGAACCTGACACGGGGCTCGAACCCACAAACCGCGAGATCATGACCTAAGCGAAAGTTGGACGCTTAACCGACTAAGCCACCCAGGCGCCAGCTGGGGGTGATTTCTGATCACCTGGTGGTTCTTGATGTAAAAATAAAGACTAGAAAACATACGCAGACCGACTTTACAGTTTACAGAACACATTACAGAACATTCTCACGTTACGATGTAAAATTGATCTTAGAGGACTTTAATCCATGACAACTGAGAGCCCCGAAGTTCCTCTGAACTAAGGGGCCGGCCCAAGGCTACTCTATCAGTTAGCGGCTATGCCAGGGCTATGACTTGAGTTAGGGGCAATATGACTAAGTGAAGACAATATCAGCATGGCCATGTCAAACCCACTTGTGTGACCCTCACGGCACTAGCAGGACACAGGAATAGCATGTTAAAAGCTTATCAATGTGTCTATTTTATTGATTTGGTGTTTTTGTTGTTGTTTTTGCTTTACTAACACAAGATTCACATAACATGAACCATCTTAAAGGGAATATATAATTTAGTGGCATAAAACATTTATGACACTCTATGTAACCACCATCTCTATCTAGCCCCAAGACATGTCTGTCACCCGAAAAGGAAACCCTATACCCATTAGGCAGTTGTTCCCTGTTACCCCTTACTCCAGTCCTTCGCACCCTCTACTTTCTGTCTCTCTACATTCAGCTATTATGACTATTTTTTTACTTGAATGGGACATGGGACTTTTTGTAGCTGGCTTCCTTCATTCAGCGTAACATTTTTGAGTTTCATTCATGTTGTAGCATGTATCAGTATGTCATTCCTTTTTATGGCTGAATAATATTCCATTGCATGCATATCTCACACCGTGTCTGTCTATTCACCCACTAATGGGCTTTTTGGGTCTTTCTACCTCCTGGCTCTTACACATAGTGCTTCTATAACATGCATGAATTTGTTTGAGTACTTGTTTTCAATTATTTGGAGAAATATATGAGTTTTCTTATTTTTATGTATTTTACTTATATTTTATCTGGCTACGGGAGTATAGGATATTTACTGAAGAAAATGTAGAAAGTAGGGCAAAAACACAAATTTAAAAAATCAGCTAAGGATAATTAAGAATATCTTCTTCCAGGGGCGCCTGGGTGGCTTAGTCAGTTAAGCGTCCAACTTTCGCTCAGGTCATGATCTTGCGGTTTGTGGGTTCGAGCCCCGCCTCGGGCTCTGTGCTGACTGCCAGCTCGGAGCCTGGAGCCTGTTTCAGTCTGTGACTCCCTCTCTCTCTGACCCTCCCCTGCTCACGCTGTCTCTCTCTCTCTCTAGAAATAAAAAAATAAAAAAAAAAAAAGAATATCTTCTTCCAGAAAGGATATTCTATAAGCTAAAATGCTTATAACCCCATTTTATTTTTCCTCCCTCTAAATGGATTATTATTTTACACGTGGCAGTCCTTGAAAATATGGATATTGTAGTCAGAAAAACCTGGATTTGAATCCTAGCTCTGCCATTTATTACGTGAGTCACTTCCCCTCGGTAAGTTTGTTTTCCCAGCCATAAAATGGACACAACAGTACCTAACTCACAGGGTTTTTATGGCACATTAAATGGGATGATGTTGTGGCACCCCAGTGGCTCAGTCAGTTAAGCATCCAACTTCGGCTCAGGTCACGATCTCACAGTTCATGGGTTCAAGCCCTGCTTTGGGCTCTGTGCTGACAGCTCAGAACCTGAAGCCTTCTTTGAATTCTGTGTCTCCCTCTCTCTCTGCCCCTCCCCTGCTTGCACTTCTCTCAAAAATAAATAAACATTAAAAAAAACTTAGTGGGATGAACAGACCAGGAAGTGTTAGCTATGATAGTACTTCCCATACAGAGATTTGCTAACTCTATAATAATGTGAAGTTTACAGAAGAGGAATTTTGTGCTTCTACCACTATAGATTTAGAGCAGTGCCTGGCATGCAGCTGGCACTCAATAATTATCTGTGGAGCGAATGAGTGAATATAAGTGTTGGGGAAATTTTTGACATTAGAGATCTGGGCAGGATCTCTGGGAAAACTCAGCTGAGTTCAGAAGATAAGTTATGGCAATAGATGGCAAATTCTTGCAAGTCATTCTGAATTCTGCACAAGCATATTCCAGTGGCTGGAGTTGGTCAGGTCTGACTTCGGGCCCACATAAAATGGAATCATATGCAGAAAACGGTCAGAAAATAAGTTTGTCTTCGTTGCAACAATTTTGGGCAGAGCAAGAAGCCCTCCAAGGCATGTGGTGAGTTGTACTCCATAAGCTGCCGGACCAGCTAAGTCTCGGAACTTTTTTCAAAGCAAATGAAGCATTTGATGGAATAAACCGAGGCAAAGAGATATTTAAGCATAGGGCCTTGACAGGAACTGCCCTGAAGTAATATCGCTTGGAACTAAAGAGATGATTAGTGAGCTTCTCATGGCCCTACAGGAAATCTTGCTTGGCACAGGAATGCAAAATTTTCCAACCTTGTCTAAAAACAGTTTCCCCACACTCCACTGCCTCATAATGATGTCTGTAATGGGTTGCAGAGCTCACTGCCTGCTGAAGCCCTCACCGCCTTCCTCCTATTGTGGGTCCTTATCCCACAAATGAGGGACGTGCCCTATTTGGGGACTAACTTCTCCTGCAAGCTCAGGAGGGCTAAAATGGAGATGTAGGCATGGAGGTTCCCAGGAGACAAGCCGGAGAAGATGAAGGGCTGACCCCTACCTCAGGTGGGTAATTAGTAGGGCCTAGCCCCGGAGGATGTGAAAATCCTTTGGTCCAGAGTAACAGGCTCTTTCTATGTAGGTGTGTTTTCAAACTTCTCCTCTAAAGCACCTATCACTGTTAAACTCAAATGATTTTTAATATATGTGAAATTCATTGTTAAAGTCTCTCTTCCATTAAATTATAGACTGTTTCTGTCTTGTTTGCTACTACATCTCCAGCCCCCAGTATTGGTTTTATCTGCCAATAACCATTTGTTGAGTAAATGAATCTAAGGCATTTTACTGCAAATTTCAATTCAGTTGGAGGCAATATAGTATACTCGTCAAGGACACGGTTTTGAATTCTGGCTTCCTGACTACAATTGTGACTTTGGACAAACGGCTTATCAGTCCTGATGTTGCCATAACAAGTTACTACAAACTTGGTGGCTTAAAAAAGCAGAAATATATTCTCTCAATTCTGAGGCTAGAAGTCCAAAATCTGGCAAGGTCATGCTCCCCCTAGGGGCTCTGGGAGGGAATCCATTCCTTGCCTCTTCCAGGTTCCAGGGGCCCCCCACATCCCCGGGCTTGTGGCTGCCTCTCTCCAGTCTCCACCTCCATCTTCACATCACCCTCTCCTCTGTGGGTCTGTATGAAATCTCCCTCTGTCTTTATCTTAAAAGAACACTTGCAGGCATCTAGGGCCCACTCAGATAATGCAAGATTCTCAAAATCCTTAATTTTACATCAACAAACACTCTTTTCCCAAGTAAGGTAAAATTCACAGGTTCTGGGAATTAGGGTATGAACATATCTTTGTTGGGGGCGGGCATCATTCAGCCCATGACATTTCTCAAAGGCTTGTTTTTTTTTTTTCCATCTGCAAAATGGATACACTCTCTCTTAGAATTATTATGAAGATTATGTGTGATAATGCATGTAAGTCACTTTATGTGACTTATGGCACATGAAAAGCTGTCAACAGATGGCAGCTATTAATAGTTCATGAGGCAGGGAGGTATTCTCCTGAAGGCCATATATAAGAAGTGATGGAGTTATGCCAACTCATTCAGACATTTTAAAATGTTCTCAGTATTAGTCTATATCTATTTACCTATCTCTCTATTTATTTAATCAGGGCAGGGATCTGAACTCAGCCCTTTAACATGTCATTACATTTGGTACTCAAAACAGTGGAAGACTGGCATTCTCTCCATTTAAACCCCACTTAACCAAAACTCAATTTTCAAGAATCTGACTTAGCCACAGAGTTTAAATATACACCAAGGACTTCTTTCTCCAAATCCATTTCTCCGCTATACCACCTCAGAAAATTAAGGGCAGATATGGAGAAAGTTCCAAGCTTCTGTACCTGGATAAATCACTTGTTAGAGAACATTATGGGAGGAGCTGACTACGGTGCAGATTAGCCTGGAAGAACTTGAAAACAGTGGTTCTCAAACTTTGTTGAAGGCTAGAATTACCTGGGGAACTGTTAAGCTCTTCAGGTACAGACTGTATAGAGCAATGAAATCAGAATTGGGGTGAGGCACAGACGCTGACATTAATAACCTTTAAAACTCCCCAGATAATTACAATTACAGCTGAGGTTAAGAGCTACAGCTCTGTTGGTGGTTCTCAAGCTTTGGTGGGTGTCAGAATTACCCAGGAATTTGGTAAAGATACAGAGGATTAGGGTCTCCTCTGCTTCAATGAATCTGGGTCTTCCCAGGTGATTCTGATGCCCACCAAAGTTTGCAAATAACTACTCTAAAGAACCTTTCAACTTTGGTGTTCTGCTTTCTACTAGTCACTTGTTTATTTCTCTTTGTAGTCAAACACCTGTACTAGAGTCAGAGCTACAGGGATACATAAATAAGATGTAATTCCTGATCTTAAGATTCCTGGCAAGCTGTTCTGCTGCCCTCACATTCCACAATGCTCCTCCAAGCTGGCCCTCCTGCTAAGAGTAGAAGATCCTCTTCTTAAAATGAAGAAGATGCTTAATGAGTATTTCTTGCATGAGGAAGAAGGGAAAGAGAGGAAAAACATGACAATAAGCATCACTCAGCAGTGTGTGGTGAGGCTCATCCACTTCCCCGTGTCCCCCACAAAGTAAGGCATGGTTACCTATGGTGTCAGGAAAGGCTTCTTTGAAGAGGTGAGGTCTGAACTGGGTTTACAGGGATGACAAAAGGTTGAGAAGGGTACTCTCATCATAGCAAGCACCAAAGTTTTCCCAGAGTCCTGAAATAAGGTGAAACAATTACTAGTTTGGTTCTACAACATCGCAAGTGGGAACAGAGGGTCAGGATCTGTGGGAACTGAGGCTGGAGCCAGATGGGAAAGCACTTGGTATGATCATCCTTCTCCTGCGTTTAGCCAAAAGGCCTGTAAGCCCAAAAGTCCCTATGAGCCTTTGAGCAAAGCTTGACCAAAGCCATAGGCCCAGGACAAGAAAGGCCTAAGATCTCTTTGAATAGGACCTCAGTCCACAAATTTCTAGAAGCTTGAGACCAAACACCAAAGCCATTTCTGAAAGTGGGTGAGAAGGGGGGTGGGGGGGTCCCTCAGCAGACAGGTTTGAATCCAAACTAAAAGATATGCAGGCAAGGAAAAGGATGGCCTGAGCAAATCAAGAAACTTTCTGTTGCCTCCTGATTATTATACATTCAAGACTGCGCTTGGGCTTGGCCAGCAACTACTGAAAATGGTACCAAGGGACTAAAGAACCTGAGATCCATGATCAGAGGTAGATAAATCTCTATGCCAATTGTAAATGGTAAAAATAGGAGCATAAACATTTCCAAGCTTGTGTGATTGCTCCTCTGTCTCAACTGGGTGGTGGTTGCTGGGAGCAGGGAGCTCTGTGCTCTTCACACGGTCAACCTGGCCTTTTGTGGGACACCCTAGGGCCTCATCCCTCTAAGCTGAACACATTACTGACAGTAGCACAGGGAGGAGGGAATAGGAGGGCTGACAGGACGAACTGGTGCCAAGAGCAGGAGCTGGAAAGACCCCTGAGTGCGAAGGCTACACCTCTGCTCCCATAGTGGTGCCCACCGGCAGGCCCCTCCCCTTTGAGCAGGCTTTGAAAAACAAGATTAACCATAAAGGGGTATTTTCCCTGTATTTTATGACAGAATTCCATAGGCCTCATTTTGGAGGTTCCTTCACTAAAAAAAAAATAGATTTCTAAATAAAAAGGATTAACAAGTGTCCTGGAGAGCACAGCTTGGTTGAAGGGGAAGTGATCTCCACGTCACATGCTTCCATCCTGGGTTCTAGGTGAAGGGACCTAACTAATAAGGGATAGTTGGCAAGGGACAAAGCAGAGCCAGTACACCTGGAAATCAGCCCCCTGCCTTCCTATCAAGAAGGTATTCTTCAGGGTGCCTGGGGGGCTCAGTTGGTTGAGCATCTGACTTCGGCTCAGGTCATGATGTCACGGTTGGTGAGTTCAAGTCCTGTGTCGGGCTCTGTGCTGACAGCTTGGAGCCTGGAAGCTGCTTCAGATTCTGTGTCTCCTGCTCTCTCTGCCCCTCCCCTGCTTACACTCTGTCTCTCTCTCCAAAATAAAGAAACATTAAAAAATATTTTTTAAAAAAAGGAAGAAGGTATTCTCACTGCCTCCAAGTCTAGAACAGATTTTTTCTTTAATTAATTGCTATTACAGAAAAGGAAACTCACAGCGGAGGCTAACTTTGAATGGTCAGGAAGAGCTTATCTGAGTGGATGACAATCATCCCCCAAGATCTGAAAAAGGGAGAGGATTCTGGGTAAAAGGAACAGCATATCAAATGCCCCTGGTCAAGAAAAGAGCTTGGCTTGCTGGATAAGCTTAAAGGAAGCGAGTGCATCTGGTGCATAGCAGGCATGGGAGAGCAGTGCAAGGTAGAGTTTGACAGAGAGAGAATGCTGGATCGTCAGGGCCCTGTTTGAATGTGCCCCAAAGCTGCAATTTCCCGCACTGCTCTGGGGTTCTGCCCCTGTCCTTTACGTAACCATTATCGAATTATAATCCCTTTGTGCTTTGGACTTCTTCTTTTTAAAAATTTTTTTTTAACATTTATTTATTTTTGAGAGACAGAGAGAGACATAGCATGAGCAGGGGAGGAGGAGAGAGAGAGGGAGATACAGAATCTGAAGCAGCCTCCAGCCTCTGAGCTGTTAGCACAGAGCCTGATGCGGGGCTCAAACCCACAAACTGTGAGACCATGACCTGAGCTGAAGTCAGACGATCAATCTACTGAGCCACCCAGGCACCCCTGGACTTCTTTGTTTTTTTCCTTACTGTTTAATTATTTTTGAGAGAGACAGAGGCAGAGCGCAAGTGGGGGAGGGACAGAGAAAGAGGAAGACAGAATCCGAAGCAGGTTCCAGGCTCTGAGCTTTCAGCACAGAGCCCAATGTGGGGCTTGAACCCAAGAACTGTGAGATCATGACCTGAGCTGAAGTCATATGCCTAACCAACTGAGCCACCCAGGTGCCACTGTACTTCAGACTTCTAACTTGCAAATTTTTCTGCACAAAAGGGATCTTACTCAAAATATTGCCTTTTATGGAGAGTTAATGATCATATTATAATCGGTAACAATAATCCCTTACACTTAGCTATTTTAAAGCATTATAAGTACATGCAGATTCAGTTATAGAAAAATGTCTTCTCATAAAAAGTAGTTCCAATAATTTGAAAGTTGAGATGGACACAAGAACACCTCTTTCCTGGTATAAGGAGGAAACATGGGTTCCGAGATTTACCTAGGATTCCAGCTGTTGTTTCATTAGAGCAGCACCTTTGAATGGAAATATAACACAAGCTACACATGGAAGGATCACGTGTAGTTTTAAATTGTCTACTGGCCATATTAAAAGGGATGAGGTAAAACTAATTTTACAATATATTTCACTTAATTCAATACATGAGAAATTATCATTTTAACTGTGGGGTCAATATGAAAACTATTAATAAGATATTTTAAGTTCTTTTTATCATAACAAGCCTTTGAAATCCAGTGAGTGTTTTCCACTTAGAATACATCTATCTCATTTTGGATTGGTCACATTTCAAGTATTCAAATAGCCACAGGCATCCAGTGGCTACTGTAATAGGCCATGCAACATTGGAGCCTCGTAATGGGTAAGGCAGCCAGAACAAGGATTGAGACCTCCCTTTTTGTGGATGAGAACACTAAGGTCCAGAACTTACCTGACAGATCGCTGACCTGTTGGTAGAGTTGAACTGGGACCAGAATCTAGGTTCCTTGTCAAGTGCTCTTTCCCAGATTATACTTCTCTCCCCTTAGGCATAAGAAGGAGGAGTGGAAAGCTCAAGAACTACCAGAAACAAGCACCCATCTGTACTGGGGATAGAGATGGGGTTTCATACTTCTTGAACTCTTACAGTGAAACTTTGGGATCAATACCCCTTCTCCCATTTTCCATATGAGGTTACAGAGGCTCCAAGTGCTTCTGTTAATGATAGCGGGAAGATGATATCTGCCCTTTGAAGAAAAGACTACTACCAGTTTTAGGAGTATTAGGAAGATGTTGCTTGAGGCTGCAGGGGCCAAGAGTAGGCTGCCCCAAGATGGGTCACTGTGGCATGGACATTATTTTGAGTTAAAGGTAATCAAAACCCAGCAGATGCAGGAAAATCTCTCTTCCTGATCCTCAACTGCCTCAATTTACACTGGAGAAGACAGCTACTAACAGAGACTCCCTTTTACTTAAGAAACTTATCTGCATAATAGGGCAACCTTGTTTTTCCAAACATCTCCTTCACCTTCCTGCACAATGGCCTTCTTCTTCTTTGTATCCTCAGGCCTTACCCTTCTCCTTAGCTTCTATAAGCTTCATGTTGCCTCACTGGCTTTGGAATCTCACGTCTGTATGGATTATACCTATGAAATTTGATTTTCTCCTGTTAATCTGCCTTATGTTAATTTGATTCTAAGTCCAGCTAAAAAGACCTCAATCGGCAGAGGAGGGCCTTCATCCCTAACAAGGCTGACGCCTGCTGAATTGGGGCCATTGTAAACATAGCAGGGCCACCCTAGGAGTTCCACCAGGAATTCTTCCAACCAGCTACCAGTTCTGAAGATGGGACATAAGCTCTCAGAGACCCCAGTCCTAGGAGGACTGTTCTTTAGACTGCCAAGTACTAACACTCCTGATCCAGTCCATCCTTACATTGTTCCTTAACCCATTGCCATGACTCCATAATCAGGAGCACAAGAAAAGTATGCAGCTACCTCATTTGAGCTAGCTGTGAACTAAGCTCCAAGCTACAGGTCAGTCAACATTGTTTAAATAGACTGCCTAAGGGGTGCCTGGGTGGCTCAGTAGGTTAAGCGTCCGACTTCAGCTCAGGTCATGATCTCACGGTTCGTGGGTTCGAGCCCCACGTTGGGCTTTGTGCTGACTGCCAGCTCAGAGCCTGGAGCCTGCTTCAGATTCTGTATCTCTCTCTCTCTCTCTCTGACCCTCCCCTGCTCATGCTGTATCTCTCTCTCTCTCAGAAATAAATTTTTAAAAAATTAAAAAAAAATAGACTCCGTAAGTGCCAAGGACAAATCCAGTAACAGAGAAAGGGGACAAAAGGAAACAATCACCTGAACCAGACAACCTGGTCACTGTTCTTGACAGTCAAGTTCTCAGGGAAGAGGTGGGCTAAGGGGCTGAGGCCAGCATGTATCCATCTGTCTATTTTGACCACGCAAGTAGATGCCCTTGGCACAACACACAAGTGTGGCCCACAGATGTGGTTTTTTTTTTGTTTTTTTTTTTGACCAGGAAAAGTTTTAGGTGATAAATACAAATGCCCCCACTCCAGCAGTGAGCAAAAGGGAGCTCAGAGTCCTAGTAACTCCAGAGCTCATGCTCATAAGAACCACACTGTACACTTCCCTACTATGTGTAAAGCTCTAAGGTAGTAGAGAAAGCCATGTCTCCATTTAAAAAAGCAAACCAGGACAAAAATACCCCCAAATCTAGTCTGTCAGCACAGAGAACTATTTACAGTTGGAAGCAGGCCTCTGTATTTTTTTAAGTAGGAGGCTCCCTCCCTTTCTGCTACCTACGGGTGCAATTTCCAGTCCTTTCTCCAAAAGAAACATTTGGCTTTCTACAGAGAACCTCTGAGACCTCATGTGACTGAAAATGGAAGAAGGGGAAAGAGGCCCTCATCACACCCCATCCCAATCCCCCCCCAAGGGGAGCTGAGGTTGGGCCCCTGTAGATCCATTTATTTTAGAAGGTACTTGGTTCTAAAGCATTTGTTTCAGAAATTACCCCCCTGCCCCATCAATAGTAGCTTTCAACGGCTCTTCCCGGGTGGCCTTGTCTCTTTTAAATTTCATTTCCTGTTGGAAAGGATAAACAGGTAACTGTTTAATGCCACTGACTGGACTCATTTAACAGAGAAACAGGACCTGAGTGAGGCTGGGGAACCAGGGTGGAATTGATAGGTAGAACAGAGCAGCTGGGTAAAGAGGAAGACATTAAAGAATACCAAATGATAGGGTTTATTTTACTGCTCCTACATGTGACTTGCCCCACAGGAGGAGGGGATATGAATGCACAGGAGACAGTGTAACCAGGTGCCATGTTGAACCTGGATCCCTGGACTTGGCCTGGAGGCTTTGGTAGAAACCCTGGCATTCCCATTCACCAATGGTGCCCTTTAGCCAACTCCTTTAAGCCTGGTGAGCTTCAGCTGCCTTTCTGTTCTACCATACAAGGTGGTATGAATTCAACTGATGCAAGCAACATGCCTAGCAAGTGCCTCACGCATAGTAGGTATTCACCTGCAGCCACTATGAATTGACATAGCTGAGATATGAACCCAAACAATTTAGCATCATGTTTCCTACTACACACCAGACATTGTGTTGGGCAATAAGAACACACCAATAGATAAGAGAGCCCCTGACTTTAAAAAAAACAGCAGCACAAAATAGATAATTTCAATACAGCATGGTAAGGACTCTGATCAAGATAGATGTGGGGTGAGATGGTAGCCCACATATGAAGCATTTGTTGTTGATGGTATGGTCGATGGGACTGATGAAAGCATTCATTCATTGTCTCTCTCTCTCTAGAATACAAGGTCCAGCAAAGTAGGGATACAGCTTATCTTATTCAATAGTTTAATAATAGTTTATTAAACTATTTATTATTTAAATTATTTAAATATTTATTATTATTTAAATTATTTAACCTATATAAATAATAGTTTATTAAACTATTATTATTTAAATTATTTAATAGTTTAAATAATAAAAAAACTTAAAAAAAGAAAAGGTAAGTCTTTAAAGTACAGGGGAAGGGATAAAGTGAGAGGAAATGTGCAGAGGTAAGACCATGGAGAACCTTGCTTATCAAGCTAAGAAGTGTGGTGCTAGTGTGGGTGAACAGTCACATATGGAAGGCCAAAACGGGTGTGGGCTGGTTGAACAAGATCTAAAATCTCTAAAATATGCTTTCCCTACAAGCCTGCCAAAGTACCTATGATTTTTTTTACTATAAAGCCCAAAGTAATAATCATATTAACCCAAACCAGCTGTTACTTCTTACTCTGCAATTAGTTTATCAGATTTGCTAGCCAGGTCAACTTTCACAACAACCATATGAGGTCATTACCTTTTATTATCTCATCTTACAAACAAGAAGACCAAAGCACAGATAGGGTGAGTGGTTTGCCCAGAGTCACACAGAATGTAAGTAGCAGATACAGGATTCAAATTTAGTTACTTCTTCCTCAGAGTTTGTTCTCTTAACTGCCATATTGTCTCAAATCTATCTTCCAGTTCATCATTTCCCTCTTCAGTTGAATGCATTCACTATTTAACCTACTTGATGAACTTTTAATTTCTATAACTCTATTTTTCAATTCTAGAATTTCTACTTATTTTAAAATCTATTTTTTAAAATAATATTATCTTGTACTTGACCTATGGCTTCTATTTCCTCATCTCCATGGAAAATTTTATGTATATATGTATTTTTCCCATGAAACATTTCTTTCAATATTTATTTATTTTGAGAGAGAGAGATAATGAGAGGAGGAGGAGCAGAGAGAGAGGGAGAGAGAGAGAGAGAGATAATGAGTGGAGGAGGGGAAGAGAGAGAGGGAGAGGGGGAGAGAGGGGGAGAGAGAGAGAGAGAGAGAGAGAGAGAGAGAGAGAGAGAGAATTGCAAGCAGGCTCCGAGTTGTCAGGGCAGAGCCCGATGCAGGGCTCAAACTCACGAACTGTGAGATCATGACTTGAGCCGAAATCAAAAGTCAGATGCTTAACCAACTGAGCCACTCCAGTTCCTCACCCATGAAACATTTTTTTTAAGTTTATTTATTTGTTTTGAGAGAGAGAGAAAGAATAAGCGAGGGATGGGCAGTGAGAGAGAGGGAGAGAATTCGAAGCAGGCTTTGCAGCTTTGTCTACGTACTTTGCACTCAGCCCCAAGTGTGGTTCGATCTCACATCTGGGATCATGACCTGAGCCGAAATCGAGTCGGATGCTTAACCAACTGAGCCACCCAGGTGCCCCTCCCATGAAATATTTTAAACATGTGTTTTGTTTACTGACTCTTGCTAATGGTGGGCTTCTTTTATTCCTCTCTTGCATGCATTATAATTTTTAAAAGTAAACTTAACATCAGTAGGAGTTTGCTGATGTTATTTAGTGGTTTTGATTTCTAAAATTTTGTTTTTGGTGGGAGTGCAACATGCACTATGATGTTGAGACAGTTTCTGAGCTGGTTTTAGGTTGTCCCCTGTCAGGGTCTCAGAGTTTAATCAATTCCAGACCAAATTTTTACACTGTTTTCTTGGTTTGTGGCTGTACACTACATGAGAAAAAATTCAACCCCCAACCCCGATACAGCATAGGTTGGGGCTTGTATTTCCCATGGGTGATCCCAACAGCCCAGGGTGATTCATGGATGGCCACACCGTATCCTCAGCAGAATTCTCCTTCTTACATGCTTGGCCCATTCATTCCTCACTGATGGCTTTAAGCAGTGAGGTTGTTTCCTATCTATGGCCTCAGTTCTGATCCCCAAAGGGTACTGAAAATCAAGCCCCTGAGAACCGTACTCATTTCCTCTATCTTTATAAATCTTTAGTTTAATTTCTTCTTGCTGATCATTTCTCTACCATTGAGTTTACTCTTCTGGTACTTGGAGATTTCTCCTTTTCATGTGCCAGCCTGGCAATGATTTTTTTTACATCGTATATTTTCACCAGCATCTCTCTGTAATCAGGGGGAAATGTCCCTTGGCAGCTCAATCTATCAAATTGACCAGAAGGCTTTGATTATACATTTAGATATCAGTCCTTTCCACTTGACTCTGTGTTCTCAGAGGACAGAGACCTCGGTCTCATTCATCTTTCAATACTAATTTTTCAGACAGTGCCCAGACCAGAGCAGGAAGCAAAAGAGTTTTGGCCAATGAATAAAAGAATTAATCAGTTCTCTCTCATTCTAAATGGGAATGAAAGACCATATACTATTTATCTTCTAGAGAAACATGACACCAAGAATCCCTGGAAGGCCCATGCTGAACAAACAAAAAGTTTGGAGACTGTCTTAGTCCAGCCTTTTAGCAAGTAGGTTCACTACTATTGATACTATTTCTTTCTTAAAAAGCAACCACTGCTAATTACAGTGCTGGTCTGGCAGAAATTCAAAGTCTGGCAGACTAGATTCTTGACTGGTGGCTCTGTTGACTTTTTAGCACATACTGATGTCCTTTTATAGCCATAACTGGAACCTGATCAATAACAGGTAGTGTACAATGATATCACTTTTACTGTTGGTGCTATAAAGACCTTGTTGGTTAAGGTCACATTTTGTTTTTAAAGTAGGCTCCACATCCAGTGTGGGATTTGAACTCATGGCCCTGGGATCAAGAATTGGATGCTCTACCGACTGAGCCAGTCAAGCACCCCCCAAGTTGACATTCTTTTTTTTTTTTTAATGTTTATTATTGAGAGACAGAGACAGAGCACGAGCATGGGAGGGGCAGAGAGAGGGGGAGACACAGAATCTGAAGCGAGCTCCAGGCTTTGACCAGTCACCACACAGCCTGACACAGTGCTCGAAATCACAAACCACAAGATCATGACCTGAGCCGAAGTCAGATGCTTAACTGACTGAGCCACCCAGGCGTCCCCCGAAGTTCACATTCTTGAAAGCACCTTGCACAGTACTTATCACATAGTGAGCACTGAGTTAACATTTAGTGTGCTTTATGTCTTCTTTTACATTTAAAAACATTTAAAAATATTTGTTGAAAATATATTGCCTCCTAAGCATTGTTCTGGGTGCTGGACATGGAGAGGATTAATATACAGTCCCTGTTCCAATGCTAAAGTAGAAAGAGAATGTCCAAAGTAAATTTAACAATAGATAATTATTCTAAATGTCCTTTTAATATTTTTTACATTTATTTATTTTTGAGAGACAGAGTAAGACAGAGCGTGAGCAGGAGATGGGCAGAGACACAGAATCTAAAACAGACTCCAGGCTCTGAGCAAGCATTCAGCACAGAGCCTGATGCAGGGCTTGAACCCACAAACCGTGAGATCAAGACCTGAGCCGAAGTTGGTGCTTAAACAACTGAGTCACTCAGGCGCCCCAATGTCCTTTTATTTAAAGTGAAAAGATATTTCACCTTATCCTGCCACCCTAAAGTGCCTAATAAAGTATAACCATCAAAATAATCCTGCCTATTACTATTTTATAAGGTTCTCTCTCCTCAGAGAGGAAATATAACTCCCAGTGAACACATGAGCAGACAAAAGAGAGCTGATTATAAAAGGCATCTGACACAAAGGACGATGAATTTTGAGCCTTTATCACTAGAATCCCAGAACCTAGAATCATGCCTGAACCTAAGTAGAATAAGTTTGTTGCATGTTTTGCACATATATGTACAGAGGTGTTCATATGGCCTGAGATAAATTATTACTCATTATTCCACACATATTTATTGAGAATTTCCTATGAGCAAGAGTCTGTGTTAGATTTTGCAATGGAGACAAAGAAAAAAGAACAAGGATAAGATAGAAATCCTACTTACAAGGAACTTTCAGACATAAGAAAGAGACAGACAGGTATATAAATCACCATGATATAACACAGAAAATGCTAAGGAAAGAACAGAGAAAAGGGCTATGGGAGTTCCAAAGAAGGAAAGGCCACTTCCTGCCAAGGGATTAGATAAGACTGTGGCTAATATAGAATTTGTTCTTGGTCTTGAAGGATAAGTAATTTGTGGTGTGCAGAAGGGACAGAATGGGCACTGGTCAAGAAAAAAAAAAGGCAATTCAGATGGAAAGAACAGTTTAGGCAAAAGCAGAGAGGCAGAAAAGCACAGGGTATATAAGAAGACATAGAAATTTTGCTGGAGATGCAAAAAGGGACATAAAGGGGGCTAAAGAGAAATAAGGCTGGAAAGGTGTGATGAGCTTTGAAGTGCAGGGGCTTTGAATGCACCCTGAATTACCGTTCCAGGACACAGGGTCTCTGTGGAGTAACCAGTGCCTAGCATATGGTGGAGCTTAATTAATACTACAACAACTTCAGAGCAGGAACCTGTTCCCCACGTGCACACAGGAAGCTGCCATCTGTACGCACAGGCAATTACAAACATTCCAAATACTCTGCCCTGAACCCTGCAAGCACATCAAATACTCACTGTAAAAGGTCACCCAGCAAACAGCTCTGATCAATCCTGGCTCAGGCAGAATCAAATCCCCTAAATAAGATCCACTAGATGCAGTGTCAGGAAGGTCAGAAACAACCCTATTTCACATCTTGAAGCATTTTTACCATATGGAACATTTTAGAGGAAGAAGGGAAAGGAAAGAGAGAGAGAGAGAAAAAAAAAACCCTCCAGAAATAATAGAATTCCAAGTAATTAAATATTAAATAATCACAAAGTAAGCAAGGGATTTATCTTGGCCCCTACCTCCTTCTAAGGATCTAAAAAGCAGCTGATTTCAAAGAAGGCCACACCAGGATTAAAAGTGGAGTTCCACGCCTCCCCGCCCCCCCCCTCCCAGTACATCCCCATTGTGTACCTTTGTCGAGTTCACTTGAAATGTTCCACGATGAGGTAGGCACTAACTCAGCAGTGACTGACAACTCTGTTTCTGGAAAGAAAAAGAAGGGAGGGGAGAAAGACAAGGGTAATATTAAATATATAAGTAACTTATGGGCTGTTAGAAGCATTACAGGAGATTTCCAAAGGCACTGCCTTCTGAGAGAGACCCCTGCAATCCCATAGCTTATTAAACTGGAACAGCCGCTCTGCTTGCCAGGCAGAGGCGCCTGCATTGCAGAGTCTATCCAGATGAGCAATCTGCAGGCCAGATTCAAAGAGGTGGTGTTTGTTTCTCTCTTTAAAACATGGGCTTGAAAAGTAAAATACAAATATTTCATTAACAAAACAAACCTGCAGAAATGATCGAACATTATCAAACATCAGCTCTTCATTTTTTTGTTAGAAGATCACTCTTAGACTCATATATTCAACAGTGTTTCCATGAAAACTAAGAACTAAGTTTGATCTTGTTGGTGATTTCACTTGTGTTTTGAGTTGAGAGCACTTCTATTAATGGAGAAATCTATTTCTCTACATTGAAACGTAGAGTCAGGACAATGGAAAGCTAAGTTTTTGAATACGAGAGTCATATGAGGTAACTAAACTCCAAAGACAATTTTCAAAACCACCATAAATTAAAGCAAACATGCAGATCAACAATAGAAAGGGCATAAGGCGCTATGAAGATTTAAAAACTCCTTCAGCAGTAATAGACTATAATATACAAATAATGTTTTTGTTGTTTTTGAAATTTTAAGCCATGATGCCATATTACTAGCACATTTGAATAGGGTTGCGCTAATCTCCTCTTAGACCATAGCTAAGCATGCGCGTGTGAGTGCGCGCGCACACACACACACCCTGCATGTACTTTCGCACACACACACACACCCTGCATGTACTTTAGTACATACAGAACTTTAGTACTGAGCAGAATCTTGGAAAACTCAGAGCCTACAATATTAGATATATGGCACCCAGGCGAATCCGTTCCCCTTCCTTCAATCTGGTGCAGACATCATTAATCAATTATGGCCCTATTTGTCAATTAAATCTGCAATCTGCCTTACAGTCTTTCCAATATAATGCTCTAGGTAGCCACTAACAATGGATCTGAAATGCAAGGTGAACTTTTTAGTAAGTGGAAGAATCGAGATTCAAATCCAGGTCTGTCTCTATTGCCCACATATCTCCTAGTAGCTCATGCCTCCTGGTACTCACGTCTGTGAAACCTGATTTCTTTTTCATCTTACCTCCCTCTGGCTTCACCTTTTACCTAGATAAGCACACTTTCTACCGTTTCCTTATTTACCGATAGGGCGTGGCTGCCACTTGGTCATAGAAGTCACACACCGTAGTCAGTGAGCTTTGCCAAGAACAGGATGTTTATCCACTGAGACCTTGCAAAGGCCTGCTTCTAGTTTGTCTACCGGGTCTCTGGTCAACCTGCCACCCACAGCGGAAACAAAAGGGCTGTTTGATTTGTGCAGACCTCCTTGACTTGCCCTGTCCTAACAGCAGGTGGGAAAGAAGGCAGACAAACCACATGTACCCTCCCCAGCCCAGACGGTCCCAGTCCCCTCCTCTGTCCTGAGCTAAAAACAGCATAAATTCTTTTAAGGGGATCTGGAGGCAGGTGCACAGTATGGCAGAAAACTTAAATCATATAAGATTGCAAACTACGAAAAGAAAAAGACAGTATCCCAAGTAGGAAAAAATGCTTCACCCAAAATCACAGTAGAAGGCAGGGCTTCTGGTTTTAACTACCTGTCCTAAGAAGGGGTATTTCATGCAGGTGATTTCATGAGGAAGCGCTAACTGTCTATACCTGGGGGCGCTCCACGAAGGACTCCAACCACAGATCCACTCTAACCCTGTTCCTGTTGCCACCTACTCTGGCTCGTTGAATAATGGCCCCCTGTTTGGAGTACTGAGGAGTGCTGTGGTTCGCCTCCGAAAAGGGCTCATCAGGCACTTCACTACCCCGACTTTAGGGAGCTTGGGAATAGAAGCATGGCAGCCAAGGCAGCATTTGAGGCAAAGAAGCAAAAGGTGGGGAAGTGGTGGATTAAGGCAGATCTTGACAGCATTTACATGCAATATTTTCATAGCTTCATCTTACTGCTGCTCACAGTTATGCTGCCAGAAATATAGGTTTCATTTTACAGTATTAATTTTATAGAAAGTTAGCTCTGTGCCCCTTGGTTTTTCTAACCTGAGTTTGAATTGCTGATTGAATATAATTTGGGACCGATGACAAATGAATAGATTCTTGGCACTGCTAACAGTAAAATTATTCCCCATGTGTCCCTGGACACTAATTACTACTCGGTTCTTAGACTGTGGCAAAGATAATTTCAATTCACAAGCTCATTTACTGATTGTGAGTATTCTGAGGAATTTTGTCCTTGGCCTCAAGATCGATTCCTTTAGATAACCACATGTTCAGCTTCTCGATAGGGTGATGATAAAAACAGATAAAATATTTTAAAATATGAATAACTTTCCTGAAAAATATTATCTTCCAAGGCCATATATTTTAAAAGAAACGGTGATTATTTTACGTGAAAAGTTTAATGTTAGTAATTCCCCCTCACAAAAAAAAAAATGATGTTTAATAAGCTTCCCCGCCCCCCACAAAAGAAAGATTGATTTATACGTGAGGAAAGTTCAGTTCGTCTCAGCTTTGGCTCCATCGAGTCCAAGGTTAATAGCGGCTTTAGAGAGAGACACAACCACCAGCCTTGACCATGTAGGATCTCCACTAAGGGATTCAGCTTCTTTCCTACCTCCTCATCATGGCAAAAGGAGATATTTCCAAGGACATTTAATAGCAGACTGGCAACATCTCTTTGTGTAAGATTACTGTGGTAACAGCAAATGAATATGTGCCAATTAAGAGACAGTTGAATATTTAAATTACTAATTTTGTGATCACAAGCAAGTTATTTAACATCTTTTGACCTCTATTTTCTCATTTGTAAAATGGGGACAATGAAAGCTACCTCATAGGGCTGCAGTAAGGATTATTACATTAGATTATGGTACCAAAGGGTCCTGCACAGCATCCAGCATAGAGTGGGCACTAAAGATCTTTTGTGCCTCCTCTCTGTCCAGTAAGGCAGATAACAACCGTCCTCTATGCAGACATAACCTTGTTAGCTGCTGCTTCACTGCTGAGGTTTGAAATCACGCATTTGCCAGGCTTTTGGAACAGACTCTGTATTTCTCATGCCTTACTAATCTAAGCCAATCTTTTCATTTTTTGTGAGGTTTTCCTGAATTGGTCACCAGTTCTCTTAAGCACATCAGTGTTTTCATGTATTTTTATCCAATTTAGGCAAATCAAGCGTGTTTTAGAAAACTCTAGCCCTTATCTTCCCTGACCTCTGCAGGAGGGCAGACCATTCTTCTCCCGATTTGATCAATAGGAGCTATTATCTTTGCAGTTTCACTGATGATTGACTTCTTGGCACGGCCTCTGCAAACCATAAGGTTTTGGTATTTAAGCCTGAACAGTGGGAGTGTTATTTGGAGGAAAGGGGAAAAAAATAAGCCTTGAATCCTCCTCATTGATAAAAGCCTGTGCTCTCTGAAAGGATTACTGGTTCATCTCAGCAGTTGGCAGGTGGAGACCCAACGTTCACAGGATGTGGAAGCCCTTGTAAGAAGCACCCAGCCATGCCACAGCCTGTATCCTGATCCAGGGATACGTGAAGTTACACAGACATAAACCAGCACACTCCGGAGACTAGTGGCCAGCCCAGTGCTCACAAAGGCCAAGGATGAGGGAACAAATGTCTACCCCAGGGCCCTTCTGGACCAGAGGCCCTGAGTCCCAGAATGCTGTATCTGGATATTCCTTAGCTGTCACTCTGTTTTTTGCACCCACAAGACTTTGTGGGGGTATTTTTATGGGGTGACATTAGAGGATGTAGCAGGAGATGACAAGAGAACAGGGCTCCAGACCTTCCTGCATTAGGAACAATTTTCTGTTTGTCGGTTTTATATATCAGATATTGTGGAAAAGCCTCCGATGCTCTAAATGAAACAAACAAACAAATACCCCTAATATGATACGGTCTCTTCATTTTACAGACGAAGAAAGTGAGGCCCACAGTAGCCAAGTGACTTGGTGAAAATCACAGAAGTTCTAAGCAGGGCCAGGCCTCAGAAATGGCTTAGAAATAAACGCATGCCGCCTTCTCTCGGTGCTCCGTTCTCTTCTGTCTGGGCCCCTAAGCTGTGATACGTATCCTTAGAGGCTAAGTTCAGAGACACACAGGGCATTTTCAAACAGTCAGGGTCAGTCCCACTAAACAGCCACATCTTCTCTGCTTATTATCACTGGGGAACAGGGAAGGAGGTGGGCATGCCGAGGGCTTTGAGTTGTCTGGTGAAGGCTCTTAGCCATGGTTCCTTCCCGACTCCAGTGCCTCAGTGGAGAAGTGTATAGCCAGGTTGGTTACCTTCACCAAAAGTACCTATTTGGGAAAGTCACAGTCAGGCAGGTTACATACACTCTTTAACAACGCAACAGGGTTAGTCAGCCAGGGCAGTGCTGCAGCTCTGAGATCACAATCACCTCACCTCTGGGATCCTGAATGAGGGGTCCCTCCACTCTGGAGGCTGAGCTGACAGAGGAGAGAGGGTAGCTAAAGCCTTTCTCACCCAACGTTGGGTCGTCAGGACTGAAGAATTACTATGCTCAATGTCTACAAGGACCTCATAAGCCTCAGTGGCCTCAAATTTGGACTTCTGATGTAATCTTGAAGTTATCAGTAAGTCAGAGAGAGAGAAGAGGGCACAATTTTGCCACCTTAAACCCTCTGCTCAATAACCCAACCATGCCACCTACACTGCACTACAGAATCATACTTTTTAAATAAAACCTATAATGACTTAGGAAATAGCACAATCACTGTACAGGTGGCAAAGACATACACTTGTAAACTCTAAAGTATACCAAACTTTGTGGTATTATTCGTATTTTTATATAGAGGGAATTGTAAAAAAAAAAAATTGAAAGAAGAAGAAAGAAAAAGAAAAAGGTGTCCAGGTTTTCTTAATGTGTAAGGGGTTCAGAGATCTCGTCAACAAGTCCATAGTTAGATACCTTTAGTATCTCCATTGTAAGATTGAAAAACCTGAGGTTATTAAGACACTTGCCTACTCAGCCTGTCGGGATAGGAGGAGGAATTCTGAGCAGTCTGAACAGGGGAGTCTGACAGCAGAACCGGAGTGTCTCCAAATGTGTCAAAACCAAGGGAGAGGGGGATCCTCAAAGGTGTATCCACTTGCTCTCTGGCTTAAGCCCCCTTCAGCCCCAGCAGACCCTTATGAACTCTAAGCATTGCAGAATGCAGTTTGAGACCCTGAACCTGAGACCACACACCTCCTCTCTATCAGGGCCTGGTGTCCTAATTCTAAAACCCAAAAGGATAGTAAGGGACACAAAGGGAGGGGAGGAAATACTCCTCGTCTCACCCTCACATGCCTCTTTTTTCTTTGTACATGCTATTTCCTACTTTAAATCTGTTAAATTAATATTGCAGATCACGTGCATTTCTTGTATTTAAAGGGATTATGCTACACAAAGCACCACAAAGACACACATGTTCTTCAAAGTCAATAAAAATAATCCTGCGGGGCAGCTGGCTGACTCAGTGAATAGAGCATCCGACTCTTGAACTCAGGGTTGTGAGTTCAAGCCCCATGTTGGGCATGGAGACAACTTAAAACAAAATCTTGAAAGCTATCTTACTTAAAAACTATTATATTTGGGGCACCTGGGTGGTTCAGCCGGTTGAGCGACTGAGTCTTGATTTTGGCTCAAGTCATGATTTCATGGTTTGTGGAACTGAGCCCCATGTCTCTCTGCCTCTCTCTCAAAATAAATCAATAAACTTAAAAAAAAAAACAAACTATTCTATTTGGGCTCTCTTCCATCAAACTCTAGAGGGTCATTAATTCATTCATTCAATGCACATATGTATTAGCACTCCCTATGTATAGGAACTGGGATGAAATAGCTTGCTCTGGTCCCTGACATTTTCAAGAACTCATGGTCTTGTGGGAGGAAAGGACAGAAACACAATTATAAACAGCATGCAAGGGTAACAACAGAAACTGACAGAAATCGCCTCCAAGCCCCATGGACCATTCCTCCTACCCTGCTCCAACTAGGCTAAAAACACCAAGGGTACTGAATAAAACATCACACACCAAAATATAACGCATAGCTGAGGTTGAAAGCAAAGAAATTATCAGGTGCCAAAAAGGAAGAGAACAGTAAGTGGAAGCTAATGTGGGAGGTGTCTTATAAATATAGACCCTCAGGGCTGGCGCCTCGGTTTTTTTCTTTTAATTTTTAATGTTTTATTTATTTCTGAGAGAGAGAGACTATGAGTAGGGAAGATCAGAGAGAGGGGGAGACAGAGAATCCGAAGCAGGCTCCAGGCTCTGAGTTGTCAGCACGCAGCCTGACTCGGGGCTCAAATCCATGAACCATGAGATCATGACCTGGGCTGAAGGTGGACGCTTAAAAGACTGAGCCACCCAGGCACCCTCAGTTTCAAGGCTCATTTGAAAATGAAAGATGTGGCCAGAGAGTGATCTGCGCTCTTGCTTAACACCTTTACTAGAGCCTGGGAGAACATCCCCGTCTGTGGAATGGGCTGAAAACACTTCCTCTAATGGCCTAGAGAAACTGCTAGACCCCTATAGTCTAGAAATTGGAAGGGGGTGGGGGACAGGGCACATCTCCACAAGCAATCAAAAGGGTACGTAAAGTCCAGAGAAGTCCAAGGTACTCTTCACCCAGGTTCTCTCCGTGATGACAGCTCGTAGAATCATGACAGCATCAAAATGCGGAATTTGACATTGTTACTATATGTATTAAGTTCCATTTCATTTTATTACATGTAGATTCATATAACCACCTCTTTAATCAAGACGAAGAACTATCATTACCACCGAGATCTCTCTCATACTACCCCATGATAGTCATACCCACCCCCAAAACATTCCTAACACTTGGCACTTGCTAATCTGTTCCCGATCTCTATAATTTTGTTGTTTCATGAGCAATACATAAACAGACTCCTACAATGCCCTTGAGATCCACCCAACTTGCTGCATGTATCAATGATCTGTTCTTTCTCATTGCTAAGTAGTATTCTACAGTATGGATGTACCACCCTTTGTTTAGCTACTGACCTAGGACATTTGATTGTTTTAATATTCTGGCTATTAAAAATAAAACTGTTATAAATCCATTCACAACCATTTGTGCTAAATTCTTTATTTCAGCAAGAAGGAAGCTGAATTTAGAAGGAAAGAGTTGTATGCAAGAAGCAATAATAGGCAGGGGCGCCTGGGTGGCTTAGTCGGTTAAGCGTCCGACTTTCGCTTGGGTCATGATCTCGCGGTTCATGGGTTCGAGCCCCGTGTCGGGCTCTGTGCTGACTGCCAGCTCAGAGCCTGGAGCCTGTTTCAGTCTGTGACTCCCTCTCTCTCTGACCCTCCCCTGCTCACGCTGTCTCTATTTCTCTCTCTCCTAGGAAAAAAAAAAAATTGAAAAAAAAAAGAAGCAATAATAGGCAAATAAACTGGAAAATATGTTGAAAATGTTAAGCTTGATTCTAAAAATAAATATATGATTAGAAGTACAATGGGGGCACCTGGGTGGCTTAATCAGTTAAGTGTCTGACTTTAGCTCAGGCCATGATCTCATGGTTGGTGGGTTCGAGCCCCACGTTGGGCTCTGGCTGGCAGCTCTGAGCCTGGAGACTGCTTTGGACTCTGTGTCTTCCTCCCTCTCTGCCCCTCCCCTGCTCGCACTCTGTCTCTCAAAAAATAAGACGAAACGTTAAAAAAAATTTTTTTTAAGTACAATAGAGATAAAAGAGGGTTCCAAGTCAGCATCAAGGAGAAGGGCATCTTCCAGTTTAGGGAGGGGGAACCTCCCTAAATCAGTGGGTGGCACAGACTGTTCCACTCTAACAGAAGGTCTGGGGTTGGAAATATGGCACATTAGCGGAAGCGCATGTAACTCAATAATGGCCATACTTAATTACACAGTATCAACTTTTTCCAACCAATAAACAAGCAGTAATTTCAAAATCCAGGGGCTACTAGTTCTGGTTTTCTTGTGGTTGCTGCTGCTGCAGGGACAAAAAGGCAATATCGCAGCTAGTTACTACGGAGGCAGGATCTTCTTAGGGTCAATGCAAGTCCTAAGAGAAATTTCAAAATGACTCAAACCTTGATTTCCCCCAAGAAGTTGTTCAAATGAATGGGTCCAAAGTTAGCACTTCCTCATTCACCCATGGTACCACTAGACTCAACGGATGCTTAGTGGAACAAAAGAATTGGTTTATTTCTATCTTCAGAACAAGCTGGCAAAGGCATAAAGAAAAGGAAGAAGCATGCTGAAAAATGCGTAGCTCAGAAATCGGTCTCTCCACATGTAGGTTTCATTTCATTTTCTTTCAGGTGCTGCAGAGACAACTAAGAAATCACAATGACATCAACAAACTTCACTCTTTTGTTCTGGTTTCCACTTCGCTGCTCTTTTTTACAGGCTTTTCCCCCTAAGAAGCGCCTCCTGGCAATTTTCCTTCTTTCCTGCTGTGTCACCTGTACTTGTCTTTGGGGTTTGCCATTTAATCTTCCCCTTTGTATGGCCCACGCACACTTTCATCTTCTATTATCAGTTTGTAATAAAAGTCTATTACCCTGTAATTGTCTTCTGGTCAATTTGTGGTCTTCTGTCACTCAAAAGAAATATGAATCCCAAGAAAGAGGTTTCCTAGCTGCAATTCTATGACTCTTGACTCTTGCCAAACAAATAAAGTCTTGGTTAAGTCCACACACAATAGGAACAAACTTAAGTTGTGCCAAGTAATCCCTAAAGCCATGGTGTATTCGCATACAGTTTGGAAAAAGAGATGGCCACAAAGGATGTCTTTAAAATTTCCATCCTTTCACCTGGGCTTTAATGTTATTAAATTTGTTTGCTCATTGATTAACCCATTTATTCATTCAATAAATGTTTATTGAGCACCTACTCTGTTTCAGACCAGCTAAGTGCTGGCTAGGTGCTAAGGATATAACGAACAAAATTAAAACCATTTCTTACTTCATGGAATTGTGTGGTAGGAACACATAGAAGTAAACTGGGCTGTAAAATATAGCCTGATAAATGCTGTGTATGTGTGGTGGGAGTGGGGATGAGGGGTAAATGGAAGTAGCAGTCTTGAGAGATCCCGTTCTGACCAAAACCATTGGTGATAAACCTTACATGGTTTATGGAGAGCCAGATGTTTAGATGGACACAAGGATCCTGGAAAATCTAATTTCCTCCTCTGAGTAAAACAGGATTTTTTTTTTTTCCCAAAAAGGGAATAAAGAGAGGAGAACTCTACACTGGGTATGTCCCACCTGCCATAGTCACATAACTTCCCTTGCCTGAAGAACTTGGCTACTAACAGAAGCAGGGAATGCCTCTCCAAGATTAGTGATTTATTTGGCTTTAGCCCTGTGTACTTCCTAAATTGATTCTTAGTAGCGCCTGGGTCCTTTGTGCTTTTATCTTCTTAGCAATATAAATATCTGCTGGGAATGGAGGGTTAGTCTAACCTGTCTAAGAGGTTTCTGAATGTTCAGTTCCTTATACCTTTCTAATTTACAGTTGGCTCTGAGAAGAGAACTAACAGTCTCTTTAACATGGTACTTTGCACAGGTTAAATGACTTCTGCTCCAGCCAGACCAATGAGGAAATAGAATACATACAACAGACGGTTTGATGCTCAAATTTCATCTCCTCGAAATAGTGTAATATAGTGTAATGCTGACATTGATAAAATGTTTCTCGTGTTGGAACCTCAAAAAGGATAGTTCTCTGTTTAAATCACAGCAAAACAACCATGCAGCTCAACAGGAAAACAAAATCAATCTACCAATTCAGTGATATTCAGTTTTCTGTTGAAAGGCCAAAATAAATAAATAAATCAACAAATAAGAGCTGGGATTACTCTAATTTTCTACTTGAGTATTTTACACTGAATTCTATGGTCCATGTGTCCTTTGGCCATCAGTGAGTAAGTGCTTTTCCTTTCATTCTGATTATATAGGAAACTTCTTGAGGGTAAGGATTATGTCTTATGTTTCCTTTGTGCACTATCTGGTTTCTACACAATCCTGAACAGGCTAGATGGGAGACCGTGTAGCAGAGGGATAAAAGACAGCATGTTGACTGAGAGTCAGACATGTTCAAATCCTGGCTCTGTCACATACTAGCTTATGACCTGGGGCAAATTACTTCACACCTCTAAATGGCAGGTCCTCATTCAAAAAATGGGCATAATAGTAATGGCACTGGAGGATCGTGATGAGGATCAACTAAGAAAATATTTGGAGATGAGTTCAGTGTCCAGAAAAAGGTAAACCTTCAGCAAAGTATCAGCTATCACTATCAGATGTTTTGTTTTGTTTTGTTTCACTTACCATAGGTACACCTTAGAGGCTATTTAATGCACTGGTTTCTGAACCCAGCTGGGGAGCACATTAAACAAACCCAGATTCTGGGATTACTAAATTACTAAAGCTCCCAAGGTGAGTCTTAGATAACCACCCCAGCACTAGTCTTCTGTAAATCACCAGTTTAGGGAAACTCAAATAATGATATGCCTTCAAAAAAATGAAACACATGAAAAGTTTAACTGAACAGATAAATTTAATGTAATTTAAGAATTGAGGGGGAAGGAAGTTGGCAGACAAACTTATTTCATATTTGCTATAAAATTCCAAAGTGGTCAGCAACCTCATTATTAGGACAATTCAATGAATATTAACCAAGAACAAAATTGGTACCTCTTGAATGAATTTCAAAGCCAAGTATTTATATTTAACTTGAAGTTCTTCTGATTGGTTGACCAATGATTCAGCCAATTAGACTTTTAGGAGAAAAATTACCATCCTGCAAAGAAGGAGGCAGTGTTGTTCCAGCCAGTATGTATGTTACATAGGATCTCAACGGCCGGGCATTCTGTTTATGTAACTCTCTACCAATGGGCAAATTGGGCACACTCTAAACATACGGAGTCACCCTATCCTACACATAAAAGGGGAAAAAAACAAAACGCTTTTCAGCTTTGATTCTCAGCCACTTAAAGCATTTACAAAGAGAAGCCCACTTTGGATGCAGTTGAAAAGGCTGTTAAGATTCCAAGCACCTTAGAGCAGTACAAGTACCTTGTATTTAGGTAGCTCTCTTCCTTTCAAGAAAGTCTGTACACAGAACAGACATGAGCTCATGACTCCACATGTGAAGGATCAAGGCTCAAGATAATCATACCCTGGTTGGAGTTGAAGAAACCCAGACTCAGCCAGAGAACTTGCCTAAGGTCCCCTGGCATGTCATCAACCACTAGGAGAAGGTAACCACGGTGTTCCCTCCCCCAAACCTGGCTCCACGCAGGCTCTCTATTATACTGCTGGTGAAGACTCTTCCCCCATTTTAAGTTTTTTTCCCCCTAAAACTCTCCAGCGCACTGTTAATTCAATCATTTCAAAGTTCCAAGGAGAGAGGAGTAAAATTTTTAACAAGAACTATTTTCAGGAAAAAAAAATCCATTGAAAGTATAATTTGTACCTTCTGGATGGCCCTGGAAACCAAAGGTTTAAGTTAATGGGATTGAGGGACTCTTGGGTTGGTGGAAATTGTTTTAATTAGAGAGGTAAATTTAGTAGGATTACTATTATCCTACAAGATAGTAAGATGGTTTTGCTCCAGCCATATTAGCCTGGGCGTGTAGGATCTAGACGGCTGGCAATTTTCAAATACTCCATTTGCCTCAAATTACTCCAGTTTAAAATGCTTTCGCTCGTCTGGACTGGGTTTCCTGTACCATGTCATTGTTGATAGCCTAAGGGGATCAATAATTAAAATTAAATAGAGGGAAACATGATGCAGAGCCTAAGTTGGGACCAGAATCCCTTCCCAGAGCCTCTTAGTTCAATCTCTCCCTCTTCTGAGGTCTCATAGGGTTCTATGGGTTCCTCCCTTAAGACACTTCACGGTTTGTAAGGTAACCCACAATTGCTTCCACATGCTTCTCTACTAAAACTGCATGTTTCCTAGGGCATCTGGGTGGTTCAGTCAGTTAAGTGTCTGACTCCTGATTTGGGTTTAGGTCACGATCTCATGGTTTGTGAGTTTGAGCCCCACACCAGGCTCTGTGCTGACAGAGTGGAGCCTGCTTGGAATTCTCTGTCTCCCTCTCTCTCTGCCCCTCCCCCACTAGTGCTGCCTCTCTCAAATAAATAAAACTATAAAAGTGAATAAATGAACATTTAAAATAAAAATAAAATTCCATGTTTCCCAACATGGTAGGAATGAAGTCTTATGTATCTTTATACATAGCATCAACTATTGCATTGCACACATAGTAGGCACTCAGCAAATGTTTTCTGAATGTATAGGTGATATAATTGCTGTACTCGCCATATATTATTACATTTATTGGTATAAGGTAGTGTTGTAGGATGCAAAATGGCCAAAGTTCATTCCTCCCTGTCTCCACACTTTTTGTAGCTCTTCCTACAAAGAGATGGAGTCTACTCCCATAACCTGAAGCTGGGATTTGAATCCAGTCTTCCTGATTCCAAACCCCACAGTCTTTCCACTGAATACATTGACCAATATTCAAATATTCCCGTGCATTCAGAAATAAGAGACAAATGGGGGAGGAGTTTCCTTCCATTGATGTGAAACACGCTGAAGATTCGAGTATGGAAGCCAGCCACCCTCAATGGATAAGGCTGATGTGAGTGGCTCACCCAATCAGACCTAAAAGATCCAGAAGTAAGAATTCACACAATGGTTTGGAAGGAATGATATTCTCACATCCACAAACACAGAGCTCAACTTATAGCAACTGCTATTCAGAGTTGGAGATTTGGTCATTCTCACGTGCAACATACTGTTTTATTCATTTCTCTTATCAGAAAGAAAAATAACTTTGCATGTAGTTCATTTTGTGACTGTTTGCTTCTACCAGCAAGCCGCCCAGTCTGCTCTGGTTTTCAGACCTGATGAAAACAGTCTGAGTTGGTTCCCAGGGCTTGAAATGTAGTTTCACCTGCAGCCTTTAAGCTGCGTTGGCATTTGTGGCTGCAGGCATGGGAACTTTTCACAGCAATGCAGGGCCATGGTTTGCATTTGCCAAAGAGCCCCTCTTATGTGAAAAGGGATGGCTTTTTCTCCTCCCAGAGCTGTCAAACAGAAGCATTTCAGGAGCTCTTTCTAGTCAACCGCAGTGAACAAGAACGACCAATGCTACTGTGCACATGATGGATGGGGCGGCCTGTTCGCTCATGTGTGTCACCTCCCAAGATGGGCTAGTTGATCTCCGGCTGATAAGAGAATGTTCTTAATAGCTGCTTTGCTCAGAGAAGGTGTATACCTTCTCCATATGGAATGCAATCATCCATTTCCAGTCAGGGATGACCAAGGTATTTGAAGCAATTTGCTGTGGCTGGTGGAATCGTTTGGGAAAGAGAAGCAATCTGATGGGTTCTGTCACGCTGCCTCTTCCTTGAGTTCACGGTTGAGGTCCCATGTTGTGACATCATCTACTAGAAGGCCTTCCTCACAAGCCTGCTCTGCTGCCCTCATTTATCCTGACCTGCCACCTCAAGGTCCCCATTAAGCAAGTTTATCCTCAGCACATGGGAAAAATTTATGCGGCAATCTTGGGAGTGCAAAGGGCTTTTCAATGTTTAACACAAGATTTCAGAGCCATAAAAAGAAAGATGATAACTTTGATTGCATTAAAAATGTTCTACAAGGAAAAAAGCAAAAATAGTATCAAAAAAACAAATGAGAAAGTGGGAAGAAAAAATTATTGCAGCTCAACAGGCAAAGGACTAGCTGCTATATTATAGTAAGCAAAAGTTCTACAAGTAAGCAAATTAAAAAAAAAAAAACCCAAAGAAAGCAATAGGTAAGTGGAAATGAATAAAATGAGTAGACAATTTATAGATAGGGAAATATATGTGGCTTTGAAACACACCAGGCATGCATGGCATTGTTCCAGATGCATATATGGAAAATGCTAAATCCACTGACAATATAATTAATGTAAATTAAACATCAATGAGATGTCATTTCCTCCCAATCAGATTAGAAATTTTAAAAGAGATTGATAACTCACCATATTGAGAGGGACACAGGGAAACAGGAACCCTTATACTGGTAGGAGTATAAGTTGCTACAACTTGGCAATCGATGAAATTTTAAATGCAAACGCCCTATGAACAGCAATTTTACATGTAGGAATGTACCCTACAGAGGCCCTCTAACATGTATGAAATGATATTTATATAATATTTTCAATGTAGCATGGTTTATAGCAGAAGAAGACTGGAAATCACTTACTTGTCCAGCAACAGCGTGGGGGGACTAGTTAAGTAAATTACAGCCTATCCAAAATCTATAGTGGAAGTCAATGCAACACTTAAAAAGAATAAAGAAGTTTTGTATGTACTGACTTGGAAAAAAAAAAACCACCAAAATACATCCTTAAGTACGAAGTGCAGCAAAATACTGACCATAGGCAGAGAAAAATACCCACGGTGTGAAAAGAAAAAAAAAAACTGCTGTGTGTCCTTATATTTGTGGGTACACATTATATTGCAGGTGCATTATACATTATACAGCCTATGCATTCATATGCTGTGTATATATACATATTCTTAGATCTACAAATATACATTATTTAGCTATGTATTTAAAATACATAAAAAGAGGGGCGCCTGGGTGGCTTAGTCCGTTAAGCGTCCGACTTTCGCTTAGGTCATGATCTCGCGGTTCGTGGGTTCGAGCCCCGCATCGGGCTCTGTGCTGACTGCCCGCTCAGAGCCTGGAGCCTCTTTCGGTCTGTGACTCCCTCTCTCTCTGACCCTCCCCTGCTCATGCTGTCTCTCTCTGTCTCTCTCTGTCTCTCTCTGTCTCTCTCTCTCTCCTAGAAATAAATAAAACATTAAAAAAATAAAATACATAAAAAGATATGTATTTATGTAAAAAGCTATAAAAGGGATATACAAAAGGAGAGAAATGTCAACATCTGAGGAGGACACTAGGGGCTGCAGGTCAGAGGTGAGGAGACTAACTTTATACTGTATATCCTTTTGTGCTGTGAACTTTTTACAGCATGTGCAAAATGAGAGAGCTAAAAAAAAAAAAAAAGCTCAATGATTACAACTTTGTACGATGAGTGTTTCTTTCAAGGTGTGCCCAGCATGTTATGGTACTCTAGAGGAAGAGCACCTCATCAGAGCAGATGGGAGAGCAATAGAAGTGATCTTCAAAGGTTGTCAAGGGTTGACTCTTAAGCTGAGTCTTCAAGGACAAGTAGACGTTAGCTAGGCAGACAAAAGGCTCTTTTATCCCAGGGAGCTAAGCAAATTTGGGGATCTGCAAACAGTTCATTATATATTGCTGCACATTCGTTTTTGCTTCTTTTCAGTGTGCATCTTTATATGCTCCAGGGCCAGGCACTTACTAGGGACCTGGTATTTGCTGAATCTCATGGACTGGCAGGCAGAAGAGGAAATGAGTCAAGAGGTGCAGGACCTGCCTTAATGGTTCACACAGTAATAAAAGGGGAGCAGTGATGGGAATGAGCAGCAGGAAGAGGCAATATGAGAGGAGGACTTCAGCAAACACAACACGGATGGACAGGACATCCATATTAGTCCTATTGCCTATACCAATGATAGTTTGCAAAACACATTTATGCATGTTTCCGCAAACATTGATTGAAAGGTTATTATCCCCATTTTCATTGTGACAAAACTAAGGATTAGAGAGCAATATGCCAAAAGTCATTGCTGAAAAAGGGGCCAATTAAGACATGAGCCCATGGTTCTGTCCCCTACTCTACAGTGGCCTCTATTCAAACCATCACTAGTTTACTGGGATGTGTGTATATATGCCATCACTTTAAACACAAAATACTCTGAGCAGAAATCCACATGACATAATTAACCAATACAGGGATGTTTTTCTCCATTCTCTGGGCATTACAGGTATCACTTAGTACTTTAGAATTTAAATTCTAACATCTACAAGCGTTGTGGGTTGTTTTTTTTTTAAGTTCACTAAACAAAACAAAAACTACATCAAAAGAAGTTCTCCCCCAAGTTACAAAGTTAAAATATAAGGTGAGGGAATTTTGGTCACACCGGACAGATATCGCATTCTCTGTTCACATTATCATATCATGTTCTCCACACTGAAATGTGAAATGTGCCAAGAGAGGTGATACAGAGAAGAGAAGGGTCAACCGATTTCATGACAATGATGTTGGTGATGGTAGTGTGGCTTCCCTAACACGCTTAGAGGTTAATAGCTATTGATAATCCCCTATTAGCATATTCCTTTTTGTGTAGACACCCCTAGGTCTTCCTTTCTGTACCTTAGAGAAACTCAAAAGCATCAATTTCTGATGTCTTCAAACTTCCCTGGATGGCAGACCTCAATGGAGATAGCAACTAAATCACAATGTAACAAAAGTGAAATCACACATAAACCAACCAGAGCCTAAATTACACACGGGAGACAATGGTGACCATAGGCTGTCTCTCTCTGCCATTCATTCAGAGGTGAGTAGCTGGTTTTCCACACAACCAGGTGCAGAATGCTTGTGCTGGGTGCTCATCACCAGGCAGGTGCTGTATCATTCCAAAGGCATAGATGGCACACGGGCAAACTAAAAAGTGCCCACATTGCACCGACCTTATTTAGCTGTATGTCAGCAATTTGGCAACCCCAAATATTTGAAAAATGGTTGTGAACTACAGATCAATATTTTTCAATGTTCTGAGTGGGTACAAAGGAAGTCCGCAAACCCATGCCATAAAGCTCATGTATGTCAATTGTAAGTGAATCTATGAGTCCTTTCCTAAAGATAGGGGTGTTAGCTTACACGTAGTTTTAACATGCCTTTCAACTATAATAGTGCCTTATGTTAGGAGGATTCTGGGTACTCTATTAAAATGCCAAAAAAGAGTTATTCCCTCTTCCCTGTCACTTTTTTAAAATTTTAAAGACAGGAAGAAAATCTGGCTTTTACCTTTTTTTTTTTTTTTTTCAAATGTAAACATATGACATGATACATGAGGAACCAGGTTTTCAAACATACAGTCGAATTGCTGGAAAAGAGTACCATTAGAATATTTTATCCTTGACAAAAATACAACTTCCCTTCTCTGGAAAAGAAGTTTGGGATTTTGTTTTTCAGGGTAAAAGCATTCAAGATGAAACAGAGAAGACTTCTTGGATGTCAAAGAGCTCATAAAGAAAAGACATTTAGATGAGTTAGGTACGTAAGTCAGAAATATGCAGGATACTTTCAACTGCTCAGGTCCTTTCAAAAATGGCACCACTACTTCACTCTGTTCATCCTCCTAAGGGCAAATTTAGAAACTGGCAATTTAGCTTGGCATTGGAGAGTCAATGAATTACAGGACAGGGTGGGGTGGGGTGGGGAGAAGCAAGCCCTCCCTAGACTTCTATGTCTGATGACCCAAGTTCAAAGTGCTCCTTGGAGTTTCAGCCAAAATACCCTCCCACCCCAGCTTTCTCTTCCTGGGCAAGTCTTCAGGTGTTCACTTCAACAATGGAAAAGACCTACATTCCAGCCAGGGCTCCCAAAGATCCTGTGACTATGTCAGAATATATGGCTCTACATCTAAGAGTGCCCCTCACTTTTTATTCAAAAACATAGCCCTTGTGACCTCTGTGTGCTGGTGGGACCATGAAGAAGGTATATGGGAGTAAGGACTACCCGTTTCCTGTTAAGGAGCTGATAGCTAGGAAAGAAAAAACAAAAGGAGACAATGTGAAATGATGCGAGACTGGTTGCAAGCAGAAAAAAAGCCAAGTGCCATAGACATGAGGCATTCTGAGCAATGAGGAAGAAATACTGGAAAAAAATGAGGGGCAGCTTATTCTGTTGATTCACCAATATCCACACCTCCATTCTTCCATATGGACATCGCTGTTAGGGAGCAAAGCCAAAAAAGTGGGAGAGATGATGAAATTTCCAGTCACTCTATTCTAGGAGACAAATTGCGGTCCAGCATCAGTTGAGAAACATGATGAGAGATCTAGAAACCACATCACTTAAGAAACAATGAAGCAGGGGCTCAGTCGGTTAAGCTTCCGACTTTGGCTCAGGTCATGGTCTCACAGTTCATGAGTTCGAGCCCTGCATCGGGCTCTGTGCCTGGAGCCTGCTTCTGTGTCTCCCTTTCTCTCTGGCCCTCCCCTACTGGTGTGATCTCTCTCTGTCTCTCACAACAAAATGAATAAATTAATGAACACATAAATAAAAATGAATATAAGAAAAACAAAAAATGAGTAAATAAATTAATGGATAAAAATTTTTTTTAAAAAGAAACAATGAAGGAACTTGGACTGTTTGGCCAAAGCAAGAGAAAACTAGTAAATAACTGATGGCTGTTTTCAAATATCAGAGAGGTGATATGTTGAAGGAAGATATGATTTATTCTGGAGGCTGTGAAGAATGGAATCAGGACCAGTGAATTGAAGGCAACCATTATACAAGTTATAGAAGTTACATCAAAACAGGTTTGAATTGAAAATAAAGAAGGCAATATAACAATGAGAGGAGTCGCTGACAGAACGGGCTGATCAATGACCACCCAAAAAAAACAAAGCAATTATTCACTGACAGACTGCTACTTTCAGACACTGAACTAAGTATTTTTTACAGGAATGATCTCATTTTATGCTCATAATTTTATAAGGTTGGCATCATAATCATCAGCGGCAGCTCCTTATTTACATTTTACAAAAAAATAAACTGAGGCTTAGAGAAATCAGTATGAGGCTGTTAGGTTTCTTTTTTTTTATGTTTTATTTATTTCTGAGAGAGAGAGAGAGAGAGAGAGAGACAGCATGAACAGGGGAGGGTCAGAGAGAGAGGGAGACACAGAATCTGAAGTAGGCTCCAGGCTCTGAGCTGGCTGTCAGCAGAGAACCCAATGCGGGTCTCAAACCCACGAACCGTGAGATAATGACCTGAGCTGAAGTTGGTCGCTTAACTGACTGAGCCACCCAGGAGCCCCTGAGCTATGTTTCAAAGCTAAAGTCCAAGCTTCTACAATTATAGTGTTTAAAAAGGAGTTAAAAAAACACAAAAGATATAAAGTGTTGGTGAGGATATAGAGAAACTGGAACCCTCACGCAACACTAGCGGAGGTGTAAAATGGTGTCACCGTTGTGGAGATGGGGTGGTAGTTCCTCAAAAATTTAAATGTAGAATTACCATATGATCCAGCAATTCTATTTCTGGGTCTATACCCAAAGGAACTGAAAGCAGGGACTTAAACATATATTTGTACACACATGTTCATAGCAGAATTATTCATAACAGCCAAAAGATGGAAGTAATTCAAGTGCCCAGTTTTGGATGAAGTGATAAACAGAATGTCACATATAGGTACAATGAAATATTACTAAGCATTAAAAAGAAGGGAAGTTCTGACACATGCTACAGGGATGAACACTGAAGACTTTATGATAAGTAAAATAAACCAGCCACAAAAGGACAAATATGATATGATTCCAATTATATGAGGCACCTACAGTAGTCAAATTCACGGACACAGAGGATGGACTGTAGTTGCCAGAGGTTGGTGGGGAGGAGGAAATGGGGCATCATTGTCTAATGGGTACAGAATTTCAGTTCGGAAAGATGAAAAAGTTCTAGAGATAGATAGTGGCGATGGCTACAAAACAGTGTGACTGAACTTAATGCCACTGAACTGTACACGTAAAGATGGTTAAAATGGTTACTTATGGGGCGCCTGGGTGGCTCCGTCAGTTAAGTGTCTGACTTCAACTCAAGTCATGATCTCACAGTTCGTGGGTCTGAGCCCTGCGTCAGGCTCTGCTCTGACAGCTCAGAGCCTGGAACCTGCTTCGGATTTTGTGTCACCCCCTCTCTCTCTGTCCCTCCTCTGCTTGTGCTCTCTCTCAAAAATCAATAAATATTGAAAAAAAATAAAGTGGTAACTTATATATTATGCATTACTTAATCACAATATATTTTTTTTAAGGAGTGAGCTGTCCATGGCTGGAAATGTTCAAGCAGAGACTAGATGTCCATATGTCAGAGAGACTGAGGACCAGATTATTATTCCACATAGGGGCTGGACTAAATAAACTCTGAGACCCCTTCCAACTCTAAAATCCTACAGCAAGATAAGCACTTCATCAATTACAGAAGTAAAAAATTGTTTTATTTTTCCATAAAAATACAGACTACTTTTTATCTTGGAGCTTCCCAGCCTGGACCCTGAGACGGCTGGGTCCTGTGGTTGATTTACAATCAGATTCTCTCATTGTTTGTAAAGCATCTTACCAGAAAACCATTTCCAGCTTCATTTTAATGAGGGCCAATTTGTTATTATTATTATTTTTTGGAAACCTCTGACTACCATTGTTAGAGAAAAGATACAAGAAGAGAAAACTCAGGTCTTGTGGTTCAAGAATTAATGAAGGCCCTGAAACAATTATGCTTTAAATATACTTCTTAATGTAAATAGACTGTATTTCAGAGAAAATCTTCTTAGAACAAGGGATCCATTTCAGCATGACAGAGTGGGCTATGTAGCAGGGCTATAGTCTGTACTCAATTTGCAATTTTACTTCCGTTGACATTGACTAATGTACAAATAGCCTGGCTTAAAAGGTCTGGGAAACACTAGGTCACAGTGTGAAATATATGCTAATATAGCACAATTTATATAAAAATAGAGGAATGTAAATAGCTAACTGAAGCCAGAGGTAGTTGCTCTAGCCAAGTGAGGACTGAGGAACATTGATAATGCAAAGAGAATGTTGTTCTCGTTAAAACCTCCAGGAACAGTAACCTCAAATTTTCCTCCAGTTGAAATGCAATGATAAATTTAAACTGAATTTTTGCTGCTCTCTAAAAGCATGTGTATGTCTCTGTATGAGAGATTGGGATATGATACATTTAATAATCTAAATTAAAAGTCATGATACAAGGATTAATTAACACTCCGAGTCCCCAAAGTTGAGGAGCTACAGAATAGTAGAGATAAGCCAAGAGCCCACCTAACTTAAAAAAAAAAGGCAAAGCGTGTTAAATTGGCAGGCAGCATGACAAAGTGGAATGAGCATGGCTAAAAACAACTGCTGTTTATTTAGTGTTTATGGGTCAGGCAAAAGAATTTCACACTCATTATCTCATTTAATCCTCATGATGTGGGTTAAGAATCAGGACAACATAGGATGTAAATCAGTCATTAATAAATTCCACTGGAATCATTCCATGGCAAAATGCTGGCTGATGCTTGTATTAGCCCATTCCCAGAGTTAGGCAGCCTCTCATACACCCTATAGGTTCTAATTGCTTAGATTGTCGGGGGTGGGGGTGGGGGGGGGGAGAGAGGTTGGAGAGCAGAGCCAGAAATAACAAAAAAGCTGTTGATGACTTCTGGGTAACGGAGGCTGAAAACCCAGAATTTAAACCCAAAGGTAAAGTGGAAAATTATGAATAATTTTTCAGATGGCATGAGTTTGGTTCCATGCCCTTGCCCATCTCCCATGTCATCGTTCACTGCCATACGGCCACACTATTATAAGAACCCCCTCATTAGAACCTTCACTGGGCATCTATTGCACATGAGATAAGTTCAAAACCCTCAACAGAGCACGCAAAGTCATTTATAATCTTGTCTTCCATTAGTCCATGCTAAATTACAGCCTGCCAGGCAAACACACTGCAATTTCATTCCTTGACTCTCTTTACTGGGCTGCCCATTTCTTCCCTCTGCCCCTCCTTCCCATTCATTCTCTGATATTCAAATGAGAAAAGGGATCATGTTAGTTTTATCCACTACTGCAATCTCAGTGCAAGGAGTATAGTTGGCGCCAAATAAGCGTTTACGGAATCTAAGAATGAGAGAAAGACAGACCTACATAAATGAAATAAATAAAGGAGGGAAGTAGAGAGGGAGCACGTTTTCTCCTCTTGTCTTTCATCAGTCCTAAGCAGACACCATCCCCTTCTCGAGCTGTATGGAACCCAGTCACACACTCCTTTATTCAGTTTTCAGCTTCATCTATTTCTATATTTTGTTTTCACCTAGACTCTCAGAATCCCAAGGGTAGGGACTGCATCTGTCTAGACAGTCAAAGCTGAGCTCAGTGCCTGGCAGTAAACAAGAAATGTTTTGAAGGTCATATAAATCCCACTTAAATAAAGGAGCCACCGTAGGTAGCAGTAACCTGGAGGTCCCAGTCAACACTTGGACTGGGTTCCTGTGACTCAAATTTGGCAGACTAAGTAAATAAATATCTAACAAAAATATTGTCCAAGTAAGGACTCTTTCTGTTTTGACGAACCAACCTAGATTTATGTACTAAAGGTTTACTCCTTAGAAACGCTCAAAAGATCTTCACCTAGAAGCTATTTATATGCACTTTTCACAAACTTAGTTATCAGATTTCCCAGTCCAGTGCTGACTAGACATAACAAATTGAAAGTAAGAAAGGAGATGTAGGCAGATAAACTAGAAAGGACTCTAAGGAGAGAGAAAGGACCTTAGTACTCAAACAGCTTAACAGCTTGAGGCAATTAGTCCAAATTTCAACAGACCCTGGGTACGTACTCTATGACAATGTCATCCAATAATTCAAAATGATGACCATGCATTATTGTGAAAAGGTAACTCTTTTTTTTTTTTAGAAGACAGAGGTGTGTGGGCAATCCATGAAGGAAGATTTCCATTAAACAGCAAACCATTTTGCATTTAATGGGCAATGCTTCGATCAGTTGGAAAATTCACTTAGGTGAAACAGTTAATGAGGTGACAATGCCAGATATAAAATGTGTTCCTACAGAAACCAAGGAGACTTCATCTTGTATACCTGTCTATTTCCAGCCATCCAATACATGGCAAAGGACCAAAAGAAACATCAGTATTAAAATACACATTATAGGATCCTAAATGCAATAGCAGGAGAGGCTGCATTCCCATGCATCCCCAAACCAACTTTGGAAGGCTGCCTGAGCCCTTAAATGGCTCTCTGCAGAGGAACTCTTTTGGGAACATACATTTGATAGAAAGAAAGTCACCATGAAGTCAGCAGGAGCAGCTAGATCTGAGACCCTAACGGCATTTACAAGACTATACTCAACGTGGAATTAGCCAGAGATAATTCTCTATCTGAATTACACTTAATTTCATCCTCTTCTGTATGGTATTCTTTCAAGGATGACAGATGACCTTCCTTTATTTTAAGTTTATTTTTTGAGAGAGAGCACAACAGTGCCAGCTGGGGAGGGGCAGAGAGAGAGGGAGATAAACACAAGCAGGCTCCATGCTGTCAGCCTAGAGCTGGATGTGGGGCTCGATCTCATGAACCATATCACAACCTGAACCGAGATCAAGAGTCTGACGCTTAACCAACTAAACCACCCAGGTGCCCCAACAAACAACAAGCTTTAAATATGATTGGCTGTGGTCTGGCTTGGGGATGGCTGAGGGAGGTAAATACTTAGAGAGGAAGGGGCGACAGTATATAGGCTCCCAAAACGATTTCTCATTAATCAGATCCCTTCCTTCCACCCTGCTCCCTGTGGCTTCCCTGAGTTTGGGGTTCCCAGGGCAGAATTCAGACCCCTTGGGAAACAATATTCTCAATATCTTTATCTCCTACCTTTTGACCACCCTCATTCATTCCACCTTACTTATGGCCTTTTTTTTTTTTTGGCAAAAAGCTAGGCAATTCTACATAAATGATCTCATTTCTGTGGTAAATTTGGGAATGGCATGTTTCAACTTGGTCTTCAAAAACTATAGGGCACATAGAGAGAGAGTTTATTAACAAATAGATTGAGGCCTGCTCAGGAAGGATTGATGTGTCTTCCTAAAAGAACATAACCACTAAACCACAGTTTAGTGAGCCACCTGGGATGGGGTACTTTGCATCCCTTTGTATCTTATTCGATGTTTACAATAACCTGGCAGGGAAGCACATATCGTAGATGAGCAAACTGTGGCTCATCACATGAAAATTTATGTCAGTTCAAAATTCATGCAGCTACTTGATGACAAAGCCAAGATTCAGACCTGGGTCTCTTGGACCTTGAAGGTCATGCTCACTCCACTCTACCACAATAATAAAGAATCAGGACATTTTCCTTTTTGACAATGAAGAACTAAAGGAAGTTTTAAAGCTGTGGTCTGATGCGGTACCATCCTGTATCAACTTGGCTGGATATCCTGAGTTATTGCAAGGTACCAGCCCCAGACTCCTGTCTTACTGAATAATTTTAAAACTTAAAATCTGGTTCAAAGCAGCTTCAAGAATAGCTCTAAGTGGAGAGCATAATCACGGGTTAGGCTGGAACTCTGAAAATGTGTGGAAAGGCCGACCTCAACTTTCTGAGCCATTGTTTCCAGATGGGTCTTCCCTCCCTTGGTTGACCATGTTCAGCAGTGGTGGCAACGCTCAGGACACTGGACAGTACTTCTCTCCATCCTCAGCACCAATCAGATCCAAGGCCAGAGAACTTATCACCAGCTGCCAGGCTTTGGTAGTTTCGGGAAATAATAAAAAAAATAAATAACTCTTAGAGAGAATTATGATCCTCTAGACTTCAGTTTCCACATGTGTAAAATGTGGAGTGATAAAATGTCTTTGTGGTGGTGGTTATGGTGAGTAAAGAGATAATATTTATAAAATGTGGAGTATAATATCTAGCGTATTGGAGTTCTTAATTGTTACAGTTAAATCCAAGTGTCTTCAATATTCTCACCTTGTGTTGTTTGTGTTTTGTGCGCTTAATAAATCATAATAATAGCATGAGGTAATTTCTACTGAGTGTTATCATGTGCCAGGCACTGTTTTAGTTACTTATTTAATTATCACAACTGCCTTACAAGATAGGTAGTATTATTATTCCCATTTTCACCAGGAAGAACACTAAGGCACAGATTAAATAATTTGTTATATATCTAGTTAACCAGGAAGTCTGGTTAGATAGTTACTGCACTTCCCACCGGCCCACTGGTTGTAATTATTGTTATTATTTTGTATTACTATTAATTACAGTGCCCTTTAGTCCCAAAGGGATTCCCATTCAACTGCTTGAAAGCAACTCCTAGGAACATTCTAATTTATCAAAAGTATATATTTTAAACTCCCAGAGTCCATGAAAGGACATTCAATTCTCTGAGGCTTAATGCAGTCTCTTCGGTTTAACTTCCTGGCTATTTAAAGACTTCTTGAGCTGGCTCCAAGTTTACTGAGCCTACGCAGAAAACAAAACCTTCCTAATGGTTCTGGTTTTGTAGACTTCGTAAACATTCTTTGAATGATAAAAGGATCACATGTGGTGTTATCTTATTGAATAATGGTCTGGTGTATCTTCTCCTAAATGAAATGTTGAAGCAGTGTTTTTGTAGGCCAGTGATACATTAGAATAATAGCATATATTTATATAGTGCTCTGCAATTTTCAAAGTGCTTTCCCAATTACTGCCTCATTTGATTCTCACCACAGGCTTGCAAAGCAAGCAGGGCAACTATTATTACCATCCCCACTTTATAGGCAATGTGGCCCAGCAGAAAGTATCCTGGGCTTTGAAGGAAAACAGCACAGGGTTCTGCTCCCTGCTTCTCGATATTCTAGCTGTACAATCTTGAACTAGTTTCTTAAACTGTTTAGGCTTCAGTTTCTTCATCTGCCTATTGGGGATATTAACACACAAGGTTACACAGAGGATCGAATGAGATCCTAAAGTGACTCGAACAGTGTCTGTCACTGGTTATGATTATTTTTTATTTTTAGTATCTTTCGCTACTAGAACAAAACATCGTTAAAAGAGGAAACCAAAGGTGAGGCAGCAAGAGCAAAGGCTGAAGACAAACGGGCAGAAGTGGGGCACATTCACATTCAGGCAACAGTTGCACTGGCCAGTCAGCCCCGTGTGGCGGATCTGTATCCTGATTGTGTGACGGCATGAGCTCCCTTCTCATCGGAGCTCCTTTCAGAAGGTAGCACGGGAGCACTCTCCAGGCAAGGAGAAGGGAGAACACCCCCAAAAGAAATCCCTGCCTTTGATTGATAAGCATCAATCCCTACTCTGGGAAGGTTCCAGTTAGTTCCAGCTGGGAAGCTCCAACCTTCCCTGGGCTTCTCTGGGGCTCTGGCCTCATGTCACCCCAGCCCAGCACAGACTAGACCTGGAGCCGGGGCAGAACCTCTGCGAGAAAGAGGCAAAAGCAGGGGTACGGTGGGACCCTAGTCACCTTCTGGCTCCGCTCTGGGCTCAGCAAGCTGCTTCACTTGTTTGACTTTGGTTTCCCCATCAGTAAAATGCAAGATGGTCATGAGGATGGAGTGAGAACACAGACGTCAACCTTGAGCACCATGCCTTCTAGAGAATAGATGAACAAATGATGGTAGTAGGCTTTATAATCACTCTCACTACCATCGTCATTACTAATTGCCCCAAACTGAACCAGGTTTCTCTGATGTGGCAACACAAATGATCCACACAAGCATGTATTCTTTCTTCTCATTTTTCCCAGAATCAAAGGCGTCATCTGCCTTCCTCTCACAGTCTGCTAATGTGATCACTACAGCTTTCGTGGGGGCCATTCCTGTAATTGCCCTGTCCTGGAAACCTAGCCCAGGGAGCTCTCCAGAGAAAAGGATTACATCTGTGGGCAGACAACCCTCTGGCCGCAGAGACAAGCAGCCTTTAAGGGGTAAGTGCTCCTCACCCCCGTACACAGAGCCCTAGAGTGGCAAAGACCATCCCCACAGCCTTCTTTTCCAGAGCCAGGCAGCCGAGGCCATCCACCCTCTGGCTAAAACTAAATCTCATTTTCTAAGCTTAACATAAACCAAGTGAGACGCCTGTTGACAGATGGAAAAGGGCAAGAGATTGAAAACGACCTTGCAGATAACAGCTGAGTTGTGTGTCTACTCAGGCCCAACCTGACAATTACCTCCCCGCCCCAATGAAACCATTTACAGAAGCTTTGGCTAATGATAGGTATAATGTTGATACCGGTGCTTTTGTAAAGTAAGTCCTCAAACTCAAAAAGGTCCTCACTGGTCGCCAGGCAGGAGCACAATAATGAACAGCAGTGACGTGGGGGCACACAGGTCTTATTACATCATTGGGTTGCGTGGAGCAAACGCTTCGTGGAGATGGGGCCGTGGCAATGTGACTGAAGGGCCTGCACCAACAAGGTCTCTGGCCTCTCGTTTCCTCAAGGGATCTCCTGCCACATTCGTAACCTCAGCCCGGCTCCTCCAACTCCTCAAGGCCTTAGCTGCCTCCTCCTTAGCACAGAGAAATTAATGCCAAATACGTTTTTAATTTCTGTGAAAAAGTTGGACCTGTGATGCAGGGGGTTGAGTTAATCCCTCTCCTCGTTCATAGCACATTATCAACACTGGTCCCTTTCTTATTTATGTTTCTGGTTAATCCCTTTAATCCACATTCCTCTCCTCTACCATAGGCAGCTAAGTGTTTGATGTATATGCTTTCATTCCCAAATACTCTGGCAAATGTGCATTGTTGTTTGACTTGTATGTATTTTAATTTTTGTAACTGGAATTGTGTCTTAGATCTCTTTTTATTTCTTACCTTTTTTGTCTCACATTACACTTTCAGATTCATCCATGTCATCATAAGCTTATCTATCTCATGACTTCTACCTGCTGCATACTGTTTATGCTGGCCTTTTGTCCTTGACCCTTTCTGGGCCACTGGGCCATTCCTTGCCTAGCTCTGTGCCCCAAGACTGATCTTTACAGGCACATCAGCCAGAGCCTGGGCCTATTGGCCTCTTTCTGGTTGTTTGACCAATGGGAGGCACCAAGAGAAGACCAAGGGAAGGAAGAGAGGTCAGGTCAATTGGCTGCCACCCTGCAAGCTCTCAGTGGGCTCCCCACCTTTCTCCCTGCCTTATTGAGAATTGGGCAGTAGGTCTGCTCCTTTAAGGTAACAGTCAGTTTCTGCTGGGTCACCTCCCCTCTATGGCTCTGATCTCACTAGGCTCCAACTACATCATTCTCTCCTCTTATCCATTGGGCACAGGGGTGATAAGGGTTTATCCTACTTGATAGTCCCTGGGTGACTTACTGTCCCTGTTGATCCCTTAACTTTGTCTACCATCATAAGCAGTATCTTTGCTAAATTCTTTTCAGTTGAACTCTCTTGAACTGGCCATTTCTTTCCTGTTGGGATACTTACTGATACCGTATCCCAGGGTCTGCATCCATTAAGTTTTACCTATCTAATCTTACATGAATGGTGTGATAGTTAATTTTATGTGTTGACTTGGGTGGCCCCCAATGCCCAGATGTTTCTGTGTTTTTAAATGAAATTAATGTTGGTGGATTTTGAGTAAAGATTGTCTTGCTAGTGTGGGTGGGCCTCCTCCAATCAGCTGAAGGCCTGAATGGAACAAAAAGGCTGACTTCCTCCAGGTGAGAAGGAATTCTGCCAGCAGAGAGCCTTCCAAATTGAACTGTAGCATAGACTCTTCCCTGGTCTCCAGGATGCCAACCCACTATGCAGATTTTGGACTGGCCAGCCTCCATAATCACATGAGCCAATTCCTTAGGATAAATATGTATGTATGTATGTATGTATGTATGTATGTATCCATCCATCTATCCATCGATCCATCAATCCATCTATACACACACACACACACACACATACACAGAGGAAGAGAGAGCTATGCACATATTCTATTGGTTCTGTTTCTCTGGAGAACTCTCACACATATGGGCATCCAGATTGTTGCCAATGCCCAGCTACCACCAACAATGCTATGATGAACATTCTCGTATATGTTCCTTAAGGAACTTATGAGAATTTCTTTGGTTTATATACCCAGAGGTGAAATTTCAGAGTCAAAGAACGATACCAACTGCATAGTGTTATAAAGCATAATGTTATAACAAAATTAACACATTTTACAATTATTTAGATTGTTTAACCATGTGCCAGTGTCGATGTGTGGGAACTAGAGTCAGAACAACCTACAAAATAAATGTGGTCCCTGCCTATACTGAACTTTCAGCAAAACAAGCATGTAAATAATCTGACACATAGTTGGTGCTTAGAAATGTGTAATTATTGTTGAGGCCAGAATTATCTACACCACACAGCTTACTGTCCACATTCCTATGACTTTACTATTTCACTTTCTTCATCAACATGACTTCACTATTCCAGAAAAGTCTCAGCCAGGAAGATAAAGGTTGCAGATACATTCCTGAAAAATCCACTGAAAAAACATAAAACTGATCAACTTTATCTTATACAGCATGACATGACAATTTCCTTCCCATCGTTCTCATACATGGTTGTGTTCACTAATTCTGAACTATTATAGTTTGATTGTTAGGCACCTCAATCAGATTCTTGCATTCAAAGATCCATCGTTTTTTTTTTTTAATGTTTTTTTAAATGTTTATTTTTGAGAGAGAGAGAGAGAGGACATGAATAGGGGAGGGGCAGAGAGAGACAGAGACACAGAATCCGAAGCAGGCTCTAGGCTCCAAGCTGTCAGCACAGAGCCAGACGTGGGGCTCGAACTCACTAACAGTGAGATCATGACCTGAGCTGAAACCGGAGGCTTAACCGACTGAGTCACCCAGCACTCTTATTAAGCCCTAAGATATGGAAAACAAGATATAAAGATTTTTCTTCCACAAAGGAGATGGAAATTTGGGGACAGTGGGTATACCACAGTCGTGCAGCCTAAGAAGAGTGTGTGTCAGAGGCAGGGACAAGCAAGATAGAACCACACAGTGATAATGGTGGAGATGATGAAGAAAGTGAAGAATGCCATAGTGTTTGCCACGTGTTTGGCACTTTTCTAAGCCATGCAAATTCACTTCATCCTTAGAACAATTCCACAAGGTCAGGACTAATTACCATCTCCACTTTACTGATGAGGAAATTCAGTGAAGACAGGCAATTTAAGACAGGCAGCTTTCCAGAGTTGCAGAAAGGGAGCCAATGTACTGCCTCCATTTTCTTGCACCCCTTTGAAGGTGCTAATGAACAATAAAATCAAATGGCTGACAAAAGGAAGAGAGGAAAAGAAAACACTGAAAAACCAGGGATGTAGATTCTCCTCATGCTACAGATTTCTCCCTCATGATGAAAAGCTGATGATGGTTTTACAGTACCAGAGTTTGACAATAATGTATATCTAGTTGATGGCATCACGTTGCCACTGGACTAGAGAGTTGTGTATATTGCATTTATCACATCAAGTTGTGTCTCCCAGAGAGAGCAAACTGATTGTTCTCAGAGGGGAGGTGGGTGAGGAGTTGAGTGAAACAGGTGAAAGGGATTAAGAATGCACTGGTCATGATGAGCCCTGGGTGATGTACAGAATTGCTGAATCACTATATTGTACACTGAAGCTATAGAACACTGTAGGCTGATTATACTGGGATTAAAAGAATAATAATTTTTTAATTGTGTCTCTCAGCAGAGAGAGTTTCCTGAAGTAATACTGGAATTTTTATTTTTTTTTAATATTTTTATTTATTTCTAGGAGAGGAGAGAGAGAGACAGCGTGAGCAGGGGAGGGTCAGAGAGGGAGGGAGATACAGACTCTGAAACAGGCTCTAGGCTCTGAGCTGGCAGTCAGCACAGAGCCCGACGCGGGGCTCGAACCCACGAACTGCGAGATCATGACCTAAGCGAAAGTCGGACCCTTAACCGACTAAGCCACCCGGGAGCCCCTGGAATTTTGATTTTTAAAGTGGGCTACTTTTCCCCCTCTGAACATGCATAGCTTTTCCAAAATCATTAATCTCAGGCTTAAACAGTCTCAGAGCAGCAGAAAACAGAGTCAGAGGGCATTAGGATGTCTACATTCCCGGCCCAATTCCATCTTTTCCTTTCTGTTTCTTCAGATCCATCTTTTTAAATTCTCTGTTTTGGTTTCCTTGCTGGGAACATGAGAGAATAAAGGCAAGGGCACCCAGGAAGCACTCCCACTCCGTGCCACTGCCTTGCGTCCACCACTAGAGCATAGCAGGGGTACCTCGTGTTTGTATTTGTTGCTATTTAACTTGTGAAGACATGCCTTGGCTCTCCAAAGGACTGTTAATTACTGGAGGGCAAAACCTCTACCATACACTCATTTTTGAAACCATATAAAATACATTTTTTAAAAATTTTGCAGCACTATCAGCCCAGTGGATGACCAAAAATACTTCCCAAATGAATGAATGTACCCTTGCAAGTCATGATTCGTGTTTCAGCCAATTAAGTGCTATCTGTTCTAGCAATCCTCAGCATGAACTTGGGAACACAGCAAGACACTAGATGTGAGCTGAAATGATGGAAGCCTCTGGGCTTCCCATTCACAGGTCCCCAACACTGACAAGAAATCTAATCACCGAGGAAATGCCTGATGGAATATTGCCCCAGCAGATTACATAGCATCAACCTCAGACAGGATCGTGGGATCTCAAAGCCAGGGAGAAATTACATAATGCTCAGAAATTTGCTTTGGCACAGGGCGAGGACACTGTGGCACCGCTTCGTGTGTGTTCAGCAATTTCAGCATCCCATGATTTTTCTGTTTGATACTTCCGGACATGAAATAGAAAAGAACTCTGCATAACTGCTTAACTGGTAGACACACACACACACACACACACACACACACACAAAAAAAAAAGTTGACCCCAAAAAAGTTCATTTCAGAGAACTCACTGAGGCAGCTAATTATGCCATCATAGTTATTAATTCACTTTTAAAGACTAAGGATCTTCCACTTTAAGAATTGCTATCTATAAGACAGAAGAAACACAGAGACACAATTTAATTTATGAATCACTCGCTAGTCCAGTGCTCCATGATTCCATTAACAGGACATGCAGCATTTTCAAAGTGCAGTACTGTAAACACATAACCAACTTTTATTCATTTGGGAGCTATTTCTAACTTGTGGGGAATCCAGATTCCTTATTCCAGCGTCTTCTTTTTCCCTCTTCCTTCTGCCAGCCATTTGGTTTTACTATTCTTTTTTTTTTTAAGCACCTCCAAAGAAACACAAGACAATGAAATCAGGAAGTCAAGCAGTCTGGCAAATCATTAGGATGTTCTATTAGCCCCAAGTAGTGGGCTAAAATGATATGGAATCTATGCTAACTGTTCTCCATTTATTTCCAGTAATAAAGAAAGAAATCTGATGCAACAGAATGTTAGGGCTGGAAAAAAACCTTGGAAGCCTTCCAGGGCAAGCCCATTCTATAGATTATAAAACTGAGATACAATGAGGCAAAATGTCACACTAGAGGTCACAGAAATGGCCTGAGACAAAGCCGGAAGTAGAACCCAAGTCTTCAGATTTCCAGTTCAGGACTTTCTCCTCTTAAACTATTCAGGAAGTGTGGTAAAGTCATAGCTAAAAAAAGACATAAGAAAATAAAAGCTTCTATTTCTATTACATTCTTAAGAAGATGCCAGTAATGTCTACATTAAAGACTCATATTCAATTAACATTTTAGGACAACTCAAGTAATATTCAATAATATTTCTTGACCATCTATTATGTGTTCTTTTACTTATGTTTTCGCATATATTCCTCAGCACAGCTCAGTAACATTGGTTTTAATATTTCCAGTTTGTTGAGAATAAAGGTAAGGCTCAGAGAGGGAAAGAGATTTGCTCAAGGGCACAGGGCCAGTAAGGATTTAATTCTAGATAAATCCAAGTCCTTTGTCTCACTACAGAGCTTTTTTACTCATCTTAACGCTTTATAAATTTCAAGTATTCACATTCTACCTTCACAGCTTTTGTTACTGGAACTATTATTTACTTAACATTTCCCTTTAAATTGATTCACTCTCTTCACTCAAATTTAGCCTTCACTTAAAATTTAATATTCACAAAAGGATGTTTAATTAAATACATGTGTTTATATATAAGATAAACACAAAACTATAAAAATTTAAAAAATGTTTGTGCATCATCTAAAATTTCAATTGCAAACAGAGATATCTATTTCACACTTTGAGAAACAGCTACCTCATAGGCATGTTGTAAGGAATAAATATCTAGCACTTAAAACACTTAGCGCTCTGTTTTCATCATTATCATTGCTATCATTAGTCAAAGCTTCTTAATCTCTGCATACGTGAGAATCTCGAGATGCTTGTTAAATGCAAATTCCCAGACCCCATCCTAGAACTGGGATGAAATCCAGGAATTAACACTTTCAACAAACCTCCAGCATGCCTGTTGCTAATGCTCCTCAAAGCAGGTTTGAAGAAACCCTGTGTCACAATCCTGAGGCCTATATGATTTACTGAAGCAGGAGTCCCTTAGAATAACTACCTCCATTAATACCTTAAACAAGTACTTTTTAAAAAAACAAGTATTGATACTACTTTATAGTTACCAAATCACAAAGCTGAAGGGACTCCATGGGTCCCTTACTTTGGACCCTATTTTACAAAGTGCATCAGCCACAAAAAATTCCAAACAGGTTGTCCTTGATTCTGTTTTCAGAGGTCCTCCTTTGGGAGTCCAGGTACAAACCTCTCTTTTCCCACTGGACCTGAGTAGAAGTATCCAGCGGGGAGAAGTTAACTCTCCACAGGCACCACATTCTCATGGGTGGAACTTCCCAAAGCCGCAAAGTCATAAATATGCTCCAGGCAGCCCGGGGAGAGCTTTTGATCTTCTGCCCAGTGATTCCTGCTTGTCATCTTCTCAGCCTCATTCATCACAATAAAGACAAGGAGCTAAATTAGAGAGCAAGATCCAGTGTCAGTGATCTCTTTGGAAGAGACAGGACAGTCATCGCCCCTCAAGACGCGAAGAGGGCAAGGGGCAAGGAGATGGTGTGACTGCTGCAAAGCCAGGCAACACCTGCAACCAAGCTACTGAGGATGAGGAGGAGGAGAAGGGACTGGGTCCTTCTTCAGCACTGGCTCCTGCCTTGGGAGCACAGGTGCTGGGAGCTACATGGTCAGCTACATATGCAGCGTTTCAAAGTGCTGAGTGGTAACCACCAGTCATGTGTTGTTTAGCTCTTTGGTCCTTCATAAAAATTAAATTATCTGCTAATGTTGAATATAAGGATGTTTTACAAGTAAGTCCAGATTTCCAGTTTTTCTGAAACAACTGAAAATCTCCTAACACTAGGACCACATTCCAGTGTGGCAACAATTGGCTGGAGTTCAGTAGTGGTCACTTCCATTAGAAAGAGTACTGATGTCCAATTAGCAGGAGTCCATATCACTTTACAATGGATTACATCCAACCTTCTTAACTCAACCACCTGCCCGTCCTGGTGGCATTTGAGTTTGTGAAACCTACGAAATCCATTTTACTAAGTAAAATGCAAATACCATTAACCACATTAATGGTATTTCTTCTTTATTCCCATAAACATCTAAAATTTTTAATGCCAGAGCCCAAGACCTAAGAAACACCTAAGAGATTCAAGAAACATGAGTTGAATGAATAAAGAAACTTACTGAGCCTGAAGCTGTGCTACTCGTTTCAGGGGGATATAAAATTGAGCAAGATAGGCACATGACTTCAGAGAAGGAGTCTGGGGCAGAAAAAAGAATACCAGAGTTGGAGTCTGACTTCATTTTGTGTATTTAGGCAAATCACCTAACCTGTCTGAGTTTTGGCTTCCTCTTCAGCAAAGTAAGCATTATAATACCTCACAAGGTCGTTTTAAGGGTTAAATGAAAGGAATGTATTTGAGAGCACAGGCTAATGGGAAATTCCCTGGAAGCACACCAAAATTAGAAAGCAAAAATATGCATAAGAGAGGTAGACATAGTGCAAAGAAGGAAGAGAACACGGCAGGTGAGGAGGCTCAAAAAAAAAGCTTCAGAAAGAAAATGGGTTTTAATCTGGGCCTTAAGATGCACACAGGCTCAGGTTTTATTAGGATGTGAGTGAGAAAATTCCAAGTAGAAGACAGGGTAAGAGTGGAAGGGTATAGAGTAGTAAGGTGGGTTTGATCAAGACAGGGGGTATGGCCCATGAACGCCAGGCTAAGGACCCAGAACTTGATATCATACGGTATACTGCCCCACAACTACTGGTGTGAGCAAGACAAGAGCTTTGTCATCTTTAGTTTCTCCTTAAGCTAAGCTAACTCCTCTAAGTCACATCCATCAGGCAGATAAAAGACCATGATTCCAGTGATAACCCCTCCCCGCCACACGGCTAGCCAGACCATGTCAGACGCTCCCTCTAGAAGGACCACCAATAGAATGTTCACAAGAAAGGGCTTTAAATCAATCTAAGCATCGATTTTTAAACTTGGCCCAACTTTCACAAGATTTATGAAAACCTTTCACATGGGGTTTTGCAGTTGATTTATTTTTATCTTCTTGATAATATACATATTTATTTAAAGCCCATAATGAAATGAAAGACCTGGTAGATTTCTATATCTCGAATGGTAGTAGAGTTACCCTGGTGCTTAATAATCAAAGCATCCTAAAACAAGTTTAAGTAAATATTAATAAGATTATTTTAAATTATGAAAACACTAAGGCACACACTTAACGCTTCTTATGTGCCAAGCCTTATTCTATACATGTGACCTGTATTAATTCATGTAATCTTTACAACAGCCAAATATTAGTATCTTCATTGTTTAGATAAGGAAAGTGAACCATGGGGAGGGTAAATAATTTGCCCAAGGTCATACATCTAATAAATGACAAAGCTGTGGTTGGTCTGAACCCAGGTAGTCTCAAGTCAAAGTCCACTTTTTAACCACGATGCTACTCTGCCTCTCATGAAGAATATACACCTCTATGCACCACATAAGGATGGAACCAGAGACAGCTTTGAGGGAAGGGCCGACTTCATCTCGATTAGCTGGGTCCTAGAACGGCCAGAGAAGAGGAAGACCCGTAACAGTGAGTGCCTTATTGCCCACAGACTCTGCTTTTTCTCATGAGAACCACAGAAACTTAGGTCAGAGATTTAGAGCTCAGGTGGGACACAGTCAGTGTGCTGGTTAATACTGTGGGCCTTGGAAACAGATTGCCAGACTTGGTCCACCTCTTTCTGCTCTGTGCCCTAAGGTGGGTTACTGGACCTCAGCTTTTTCATCAGCACAACAGGAATAATCCTACTTACTTCCTAGAACTGTTGGGAGGATCAAAAAATTCATATAAAGCAGTTAAAATGGTGTTTCGCATATAAGAAGCTCTCAGCAAATGCCAGCTATTATTCTTATTTCAGTATTCCCCTCTTTCTGACCAGAATCTTACACAGCAGCTCCATATATGGTTGGTTTTATTCCAGTTTTAAGTGTGTCTGATCTTAGGGCTCAGGTCTATGATATCAGTGGAGTACACCACCTGAGGTTAGCTTGCTAGACAGGCTGGAGCATCCTCTAAGGGAAGAAAGAGGTACATCAAGGGTTTGGGCCAAGGAAGGACCAAGAGAACTAAACAATTGTTTTATTATTATTTTGACCTTGTCCTTATGCTCAGATTGATATGGTCAGGAGAAATAAAGAATTGCTTATTTTTAATCAGTATTTATTTTGATCACCTACTAATAAGTAACTACCAATCATTGGACTGGATTCTAGAAAAATGAAATGTAATGTCCCTGCCCCCACAGAGCTCATGGTCTTCTGGTGAAAGAGATGGACCAAGCATCGCCCTAAGAGTAATAAAAGGAGGGATGGGTGGAGGGCTATGGGAACAGAAAGTAGAGGTGCCCAACCCAGACTTGGAAATTTGAGCAAGATTTCCTGAAGTAAATAACATCTGACCCAAGATCTACAGAATGAAACGGAGTGGCTCACATGTGAGGGAAGTTGAGGCTGAAGCTTTAAAATATAAGGAGAAGTGGGCTGGGGAGTAGGCACTGAGACTGGAAAACTCAGCAGAACCATGCCAAAGAGACTAGATATTACTCTGAGAGCACTGGGGAGCCAGAAAGGGGTGCTGTGCATAGGAATGATGTAATCAGAGTTACATCAAGAAAGACTAATTGTTTGAACTGTAAAGAAATGAGCATGAAGAAAAGAAGCAGAAATCAGTAGGCTAAAGAGAAGGGGACTGAAATGAACAATATCTCCACAGGAGAGGGAATCTGCTAGATGGGTCATTAGATGTGGATGGCAGAAAAGAAAGTGGAAGACTAGAGACTGATTTCTGGTTCGTACACTGGATGGACAACAGGGCTATTCACGGAGACAGGAAACACAGGAGGGAAGCCAGTTTGGGTGAGGAGGCGGGAAGATGACGCCAAAGTCAGTTTGGGATAAGCTGAGTTTTAGATGGGCTTTAGACTCCCGAGGGCAACTAACAATGGGCTCCGGGAGTCTGTAGCTCAGAAGGGACCCCAGACTGGACATACAGATGGGATGCAGTCGCTCAGTAGATAATCCCTGGAGTGATAGGAAGGGATGAAAGTCCCAAGTAAGACTATGAAACAGAGACAAAACCTGAGACTAAACCATGAGAAAGAGCAGAACTTAGTGGAAAGATAAAAACGAGGGTTGCCAAATAGGTGAAACAACGGGCCTATCTCCCTCTCCCCCTGAGGACATTAAACTCTGTGCGGGAAGGTCCTTCACTTGTTGATTATCTTATTCCCAGCACCTGGCACAGAGCCTGGAGCAAAGCGGCAGCTCCGCGACTATTCCTTGAATGAATGAGTAAACTGTCTAAGGTCACACAACCAGAAAGTGGTACAGCCACAGTACTCTGGATGACTCTAAACAGGAGTTCTTCTCCCTGCGAACTGAGAGAAGAATCCAGGATTTGGAGTAAAGTGGTATGGAAGGTTCTCTGATCGCTCCGTCATTCTAGGATGCCAAGGAAAGGCCTGTTTAATAATACTCTCATCACAACACACTTAATGGGAAATTATTCGATCATTTTATTATTTCCTGGGTCTGCACCGCCTTCTGTAAACACTGAACTCTGGGCTGAGTGAATTTCTGCAGACTCAGATACACACTGGCTGTGCTGCCGTGGTCACCGGCAGAACCACGTACAGGGTGACCCTCTCCTTCCGCCTGCAACCACGGTGCGATGGACAAGGATCCCAGCCAGACAGTCCATCAGATGCCAGAGTGAGGGCCTTTCAGAGAGGGTCCTGTTACTATGCACGAAACCGGTGGGTGTTTACAATAAAGTTGGGGGTGGGATTGATCAGTTTATCTCACTCTCTTCTGGCATGGTACTCCCAAGCACTGTTGTTTTTTCAGTGTTCACTACAGGAATACCCATGTTTTAGGTTAGGTTCCTCTATATTTAGATAAGATTTATCTAAATATATAAATAATCAAATACATAGATATCTAAATATTTAGATATTTACACAAAGTTTTGTATTTAGATAGGGTTTCTCTGTTTCAGATTTCTCATAAGAAAAACAATACCTACTGCTTGCTACAAAGAAACTTAGGAAAGTGTTAATAAAAGGATAAAAATATTTCATAATCCCACCATTCAGAAATCATGATTATTATCATTTGAGGTGATTTCCTTTCCTTTTCTACACACTGAACAAAATATCTTTGTTTAATGCCTAATATATGCCAAATATATATATATATATGCCAAATTTATGTAATCATTCCCCTATTGCTAAGCATTTATTTTGCATCTAGTTTTTCAGTCCTGTAAGATTGTTATTAAAAACTTTGCCCATAAATTATCTACATTCTAGGCCATTTCTCTAAAACAGATTCCTTAAAGTGAATTACTAGGTCAAATACAAGTTAATTGTTATTCAACCTTATTTGGTCTAACAGAAAAAACTCTTGCCATCTACCTGTAAATTACAAACAGATGCAAAAGTACACACAGATATATACACATAGTCATACATATTAACATATACTCCTACGAATTTCTAAAGGCCTAAAGGTACAATACACAATGAGGAATTTATGCATCAGTTATAAGAGGAACGTCCTGAACAGATTTCTGTCTAATTCACTTTCCAAGATTAAAAAAAAAAGAAACCAACAACAACCAAAAAACACATTGTTTGTGTTTTTTACACAAACATTATTTGTGTAAAAAAAACTTGTGCAAAACTATACCTACCCCACCTTCAGGTGGATGTGTATTCATAATGTGGTATAGCACACCGCCAGCCCCAGGAACCTGAATGCCACAAGGGACCGTGAGGTGTCAGAACCAGGAGGGACTGTGGACCTCCTGTAGTGCAAACCCCTCTCCCACTGCATGAATGAGGAAGCCGAGGCCCTGAGACAAAGGCTGATTTTTATCTCCTACTTTAGAAGTCATGCAAATAGTAAGTGGCAGAATTAGGATAAGGGCAGGTCACTTCAGGTCAGTCACATGCTTACTAAACACCTTGCACATGCCAGGTACTCTATTAAGTTCTGGAAATACAGACATAAATACAAGGTCAATGGCAGTGGCAGGGGAGGGAATGTGAACACAATAGGAGGAGCTGTTAAAGGAAACTGTATTTATTTTCCTCGATAGTATCTTTACTCTGTCATCTTCCATCTTATAAAAGAATTGTTTTCTTTCCAGTTGGGTTCTAATGATGTTATTTCTGGTTTTTAAACTTTTTTAATGTTTATTTGTTTTTAAGAGAGAGAGCATGCAATTGGGGAAGAGGCAGAATGAGAGGAAGACACAGAATCTGAAGCAGGCTCCAAGCTCTGAGCTGTCAGCACATAGCCTGACGCGGGGCTCGAACCCACGAACTGTGAGATCATGACCTGAGCTGAAGTCAGACACCTAACCAACTGAGCCACCCAGGCACCCCCAGTGATGTTATTTCTTCAGAAAGAATGAATGGGGGATGCCTGGGTGGCTCATTTGGTTGGGCATCCAAGTTCAGCTCAGGTCATGATCCCACAATTCCTGAGTTCGAGCCCCATGTCTGGCTTTGTGCTAACAGTTCAGAGCCTGGAACCTGCTTCAGATTCTGTCTCCCTATCTCTCTGCCCCTTCCCCACTTGCATTCTCTCTCTCTCTCTCTCTCTCTCTCAAAATATAAATAGATGTTAAAAAATAAATTTGAAGGAATGAATGGGAACTTCTTATACTTATGCCCCAAACTGGACACAGGGCATATATAATTATATCCGTCAGGTTTCATAAAATAATAAACTTATAAAAACAACCATAATTGCTAACATTTATTGAGTCGTTGCTACATGCTGAGTACCATTCTATCCCTTCACTTACACCAATTCATTTCGGTTTGAGCTTCTACTAAATCAAAGCAAGTCCCCTTAGGAACTAATTTGAGAAAATCCCAAATGTCATGGGGCCAAATAACTAAACCACAAGGAGCTTACAGAATACCATCCGATTAGGCTGCACCTAAGGTAGAATGCAGCCATGTAAGTGGGAAAAATAAAGGTCATCGAAAAACAAGACACAAAGGCTTGCTGGAAAGATGGTATCCTCTGGCACAGGAAATTGATCTGAAGTTGAGAATCTTTCAGATCCACTGGTTCAAACAATGCTTGGTCATTCTCCAGTTAAGGAGATTAGCTTCACAATATGCAATGCCAGTTCCCTCAGTTGAAATGGAGACTAAAATTTGACTGACCTGGAACAATATTATTTGCTTTCTCAACTGGGAGGTTTTTACAGGTAGTCAAACAAATAGAAAAAAGTCACTAATTACAAAACAGAGGTCGGGGGAAGAGGCACTAAATAAGGACTCCTTGGTTGAGACAGGTCAGATGGTCACTTACAGGCCAGAGTGTGAGTGGAGGATATAGGATGAGGGCATGATACCATCACAGACTCGTTCAGCCTTTCCTTAGCTTCATCTGACCTAAGAACTCATCTCAGACTGAGTCAGTCTCTTCAGGCTTTTGGTAGATCATACCTCCCTACCAAAGTACCCGGCAAGAAATTTTACAAAACCAGGCATCTGTTTATCCCTGTGCAAAACTCAAAGACATGGGGGTAGAACAGACTGTTCTCATGAAAAGCCACAGTACTGACTCTGCTAACACGCTGAGCTTGGGTGTGTCCTGCAGTCCATGAGGGTGCTACACGCAAGAGACCAGGAGGCCTATCTTGACATGCACAGCTGACGCCCAATGAAGGAGATCCCTGCTGTGGCTTCGACAGTTCTGGGTAACTGAGCCAACAAAGCGGCGTTTCCAGTTGCTCCACACTTTATGCCTGTCTACTTATTTGGCAACGTCCAAAAGAGTTAAGTGGTTTTTACCACATCCAAGACTATTACATGATAGAGCATGAAGATCATAATGACAACTAATCGTGGGTGACAGGCATTCAGTGTTAACCCTGTGCTAGGCACTGCACTCAAGCTCTACCTACAATGTAGGCTTTAGTTGCCATAGCACTCCTACGAGGGCTCCTATCAGTAATAGTCATATCCCCACTTTAAAGAGGAATAAACTGAGGCTGAGAGGTTTCATGACCAAGCCACACAGTTTGCTAGTAGGAAAATGGAATTAGAATCCAGTTCTGTCAGACTCCGAGCCCCTTATGACACTCATTTTTATAACCACTGCCTTCCATATCTTCTTTAGGAGTGCCTCAAGCTTAATTTGTTATTTTGTTAACTATTTTGAAAACTGTAAATCTCCAAAAAGGAACTATCGTCTATAGAATGCAAATAATCTAATAAAAACTGAGTCCCTAGACACAAGAAGTAGAACTCTGGGTCCGATGCACTGAGTATGTGGGTTCCCCCAAAAGTCATGTGTTAAAATGTAATGCCCAGTGTGATGGCACTAGCAGGTAGGGCCTTTGGGAGTGACTAAGTCATGAGGGTAGAGGCCTCATAATTGGGATTAGTGCCCCTATAAAGAAGAACCCACAGAGCTCTCTAGCCCCTTCTGTCATGTGAAGTTACAGCAAAAAGATAGTCATCTATGAGCCAGGAAGCAGGCCCTCCCCAGAAACTGAACCTCTCAGTGTCTTGACATTGGACTTCCAGCTTCCAAAACTGTGAGGAGTAAAATTCTGTTGTTTATAGGTCACTCACTTTATGGTGTTTTTTCACAGCAGCCCAAACAGACTAAGGCACTGGGATTATATAGAATAAAGCAATCACAGCATAACAGTATAAAATACTCTGTCTAAATACTTCTGAGTCTCAGAGGCTGTGATGTGCAACTATGTGAGTCCCTGGAAGAATGGTCCTCACATTGCCATTATGGGCTTTGAGAAACTCAGAGTTCAGTTTTCCTTCTTTTAAAGAAAATACTACAGGGGTACCTGGGTGGCTCAGCTGGTTGAGCGAGTGATTTAGGCTTAGGTTGCAATCTTGCAGTTTGTGGGTTTGAGCCCCGCATTGGATCTGTCAGCATAGAACCTGCTTCAGATCCTCCATCCCCCTCTGTCTCTGCCCCTCCAATACACATTCTTTCTCAAAAATAAGTAAATATTTTTTAAAAAAGAAAAATACTACAATTTATGATCAATTTGCTCAGAGAGGTTGAACAAGCTGGGTGTTGTGAATTCTAAATAAATGAGTGTGTTATTCTAAATAAATGTAATGTCTGGGAAAATGTTAAATATAAGAACAGTGCTATTGAAGTTTCCAATGAAAACACCATTTGTGATAATAGCAGCCACTACTAGTCATTCTTACTGTGAGCAAGTACAGAGAAACCAGGTGGCCTAACCTTTCCTCTCTCACCTCACCAGGGACAGATTATAAGCATATACATCTAAAGTCAAAAAAGAGGCAGGAGAGTTCAGTGGGAAGTTTTGGAGTCATGAAGATCTGGGATTTCTCAACTTCTCCCTCTTCATGGAATTGTTAGAATAAAATAACTGATGGTATGTAAAATGCAAAAAGTGCTCATAAAACAATAGCAATTAATGCTAGATAACTTTCTATGTCCTTGTACCTGTTGGGGCATAAGGCCATGGGGAAATCTGAACACAAAGTAAACACCTAAGTGAACCCTTAACAAACTTCTTCCCCAGGTTTTCAACTGTGAGTCTCTTCATGCCTAGCTGAGAAACTCAAACTCAGTTTTTTAAAACTTACCAATGCTTCCAGTCATGCCTCTAGCCCATACAGCCAAGTGTTCAAACTCAAACCAAGTAGGTGAGATGTGCCAGCACACATTCAGAAACCAAGATTCACAACCCAAATCAGACCACCACGTGTTAGTAACACCACATGGGTGAGCAATCAAAAGTGCCCCACTGCTGAGGGGCAGGCTTTCTTTGAATAACCCAGCTAATTTCAGATAAACTGACTGAAATTCACAAGTTGATCTACATCACCTGGAAAGTAGGAAGGGAAGGAAATTCTTCCTTCTGAACCCTGGAAGACCAACTGTAGGCTCCTTATGGGACAAGGAATGTGATTTATTTATTTTTGATTCCCCTGCTCCTTGTACAGCACTAGACATACGATAGTTCTTTCATAAATATTTGATGAAGAACGGGTGGAATGAGTAAAATGAATTCAGACTGCTATGCCAGTTTGTACGGAAGGGACCCAGATTCCATCTATCCTCTGTTCCACCAGCCTCAGGAAGACGGATGCTGGCCCTCTACACACCGAGTCTGCACTCTAGACAACGGCAAGGAAGAAAGAGGGAGTGGAAGGGGAGAAGCCGAGGGTGATTCCTCTTGTTCCAAAATACTTGCTTGGAGTTCCAAATAGCACTTGTATTTGGACCTCATTAGCTAGAACTTAGTCACATGACCATGCCTAGCTGTAAAGGTGACTGGGGAATGTAGATTTTCTTAACTGGAAGGCAATGTATACAGCTACAAATCACAGTTCTTCTAAAAGAGAAATACATGTTGTTGGGAGGCATACAGTACGAAGGTTACCATAATTACATAATTAATTAATTAAAGCACTCATTAATTCAACATTATTAAAATTAAAACTTTACTAGGCACCAGATACTGATCTAGGCATTAAGGGTGCAAAGGTAACACATGGCATGTATTATTGAGAAACTCACTAATATACAAGGCATCATACTTTACCCAATCAACCAAGGTGATCAAGCAATAAGTCCTAATACCTTCCAAATCTAACTCCTCTCTTCATCCTCTACCATTTCCAAGTTTTAGCCTTTACCCGGTTTTACTGGACTATCTTATCTGGTCTATTGAACAGCTTCTGAATTTTCTTTTTCTCTTCAAAGTCACCCTTAAAGCTTCTTGCTTAAAATCCATTATGTGTCCCATTATGTTCAGACAAGACCCACGGTCTTTCACTTGCCACATATTACGTGGCCTCACTGACCTCTCCTAGCATCACCTCCATTCTGGACTTCCCCACAGGCAGCAAAGACACAGCATGGCGTCGCAGCCTATGGGATGATGCTCTCATCTCCAGGCCTTAGGTCATGCATGGTCCCACCTAAGGCACTCTTTCCATGCACTTATCTGATGGACACCTAATCACTATTCAAGACACAGTTAAATCATCATCAACTCTAGGGAGGCTCTCTGCCTGTCTCCTTCCTTGTCTAGCTAGGAGTGGACACTGCCCTCTCCTTCTGCTCCCTCAGTAACCTCCATAAACGTATATCCATCTATGTCTCCACACTGCAGTGAACTATTGCTTTTCCCTTTTAGGTTATGTCTTTCATCCTGCTATTCCCAGTGTGTGGCACACTGCAAGTGTCCATCTCTTCCTCCACTCATTCAAGAGCCCCTCTGTCAACCAGTTAGATCCATCTCCTGCTCTGACAGGCCTTACAGTCTTAAAGGCATCTAAATAGGAGTTGAAAAGGGAGACAGAATAAAGAAAGGAGGGAAGGAAGGAGAGAGGAGGAAAGAAAGGGAAAGGAAAGGAGGAAAAGGTAAGAGAGGAAGAAGGAAAGGAAGAATGGAAAAGAAGGAGCTAATTAAATGCCAGTTCAGCCCTCCAGTGCATCAAATTGCTTAGCCTTCTCACAGTTCCTAAGATATTTGAAAGCTGCTATCAGATTTACATTCATTCTTCTTTTCCTAACTAAATACCAATCATTAGACTTTTTCTGCCAGCATATCCTCTAATACCATGTCTACACTTATGTCTTCATCTTGAAATTGCTCCACTTTCCAAGTCTGATTCTCCTAAGAATAAACATTTCTGCTACAGGATCTAACCTCTTTTGTATTTTTTTTTAGAAAAACAAAACTTAAGCATATCAGTAATTGGCAATAAACGGAAAGGCTGAGAGTTCAAAGGTTTCAACCAGTCTTTTGAGGGGCTCTACAACACAGGACCCTTTTAAAAAGGCTTGACAGGAATGTTAATTACTTAAGCAAAGTCATGCATGACACATACTTACACCAAGTGTCTGGTCAAACTTTAACAACAAATGTAACTTGAGGTCTCTGGCTCATCTTTCTGCTAAACAGAGCTCCAGAATTCAAATGGGATTACTGCCACAGACCTGTTCCTGTTCAAAAATAAACCATTAAAGAAAGCCTACCATTTTCTTCATGGGGCCTCACAAATCCCTTCAGCTGCACAAACTCAGACCTTCTCCCTTGACAATCTTGACCACAGAGCTGCTATTCAAAGGTTCAGTATAGCAGCAATTCCAGCCATGCTGCATGCTTTGATTAAGTAGGAAGACATCTTCATCATGATATGTCTGTGCTGTGTGAAGGTCTTCCATCACCAAAAAGAATTTCCATCAGGGAAATTCTTATGTATTATTCCTCTGGATCAGAGTACTGAATATCGTCATTCATTCTTTCGTTCTACAAACAGTAATGAGGATTTTTCTAGACCTAAGAGACTGAGTGGTAAACCCATTGTACTGCCCTCAAGGAGTTTAGTATCTAGTGTTCCTGGGGAAGACAGATTCACACATTAACAGAGACGACACAGTGTAATAAACCATGCCAGCAGTGCACTTGAGAAATGGTGAGATCACAGGGAAGGATATTAATACTAAGGAATTTGAAAAGGTTTCTTGCAAGAATGATGTTTGAATGAGGTCATTTAATGTGAGCAAAGTATGCTAGGGATAGGGCTGGAAAAGGGATGAAGAAATGAAGAGGTCACTTCAGACACAAGGGCCAGTTTGGGCTAGTGTCCAAACTTATCAAAGGATACAATGAACCCCAGGAAGGAAATTCAGCATAGTTGCAGGGTTGGAATTGCATTTGGAGAAATGAGGAGAACAATGGAAGTTGGCGTTGGAATGGTAAACTATTAATTCCTAGCTCCTTAGTTCATACTGATGCAGTTAGCAAAGCCCCTGCCTAACTATGCCCAGCAAAGAGGATACACAGAACTTGGAAGTTCTGAAGAGGTGATTGGGGAAAAGAAACTTCGAGCATATCATATACTTCTACATTATAGCCAAGAGCTACAGAGAGTTCCCTAATCATTCAGGAAGCAACAGTTTATGACAAAATCCTTAGAAGGAAGGAGGCAGAAACCTAGATGATGGGAGAGGTCAAAGAGATATAAACAAGCTATATCACATCTCTACTCTGAGCAGCAACTACTATTCCATATACATCAGCACTCGGTGAAACAAGAAATCCAAACAATAGATCAAACCACACAAGACGGAGACTGCTAGCTGTCTACCCAGTATCAACTCTTCCCTCACTCTTTACTAACAGAACCTCAAGTGCAGTTAGGTGTGGTCATGTGACCAAGTTCTGGTCAAAGAGGTATAAAGATAAGTGTTATGTGGGGTGTCGTGCAAGCTTCTAAAAAGGTAGACCATGGACACGTGCCTCATTTGTCCTTTACCCTTCTACTTTTCCCTACCTGGAATGCAGTGTGATAGATAAAGCCCCAGCTTTAGATAGACCTTGTGACCCTGAGGATGGAAACTACATGCTATGGATGCAGCATATATGTCGATGGAGTGGAAAGATAAGAGGAGCCATGACTTCATAGAGCCACCATGTAAGCCTTAGACTTGTCACCTACTTCTAGACCATTTTTATGTAAGAGAATAAAACTTCAAATCGTGAAAGCTACTATATTCAGGTTTATCCTAACTGTTCAGCCATATACTTCTACTTTCTTTCCTTCCTTTCCTCTGGGCAAAGAAAAAGAAATGCCAATCTTGTCTGAAAATGTGCTTCTCTTCTTCAAGACTCAGAATATGCACTTCTGGAAAAAATATGCACCTGGGGGTCTGAACACTCATATGCCATTGCTTCTGCTCCTTCCCCTGAAACCACAATCCTGCATTTCTGTTGTCAAAATTGTCAAGCAAGGGATTATATGTGTAAAGGAAGAACGGGAAGCAGCTGGAGGACTCACCAGGAAAAAGAAACTCTAATTGACATACCGTTGCTTGTACACAAGATGACAAATAAAGGAATTTGCAAAGGAAAAAGAAAGAAAATATGAGCAGAGCGCACAAAGTGTTTTTCAGACATACTTACCTAACCATAAATACTCTATGTCAATCAGTAAGAAAATAAGTACATAAGTAAATGTAGCAAACTCTAAATAGCTGTTCGAAGGGATGAGGTGCTCTGATAAGTGCTGCCATGAAAGGGTCATCAAGGGATATTGATCAGTGCAAAAGCAAGTTGCAAAATACTTCATGGAGAAAAGTTACATGAAAGAAAGAGAGAAAGAGAGAGAGAAAGAGAGAAAGAAAGAGAAAGAAAGAAAGAAAGAAAGAAAGAAAGAAAGAAAGAAAGAAAGAAAGAAAGAAAGAAAGAAAGAAAGAAAGACTAGATCGATCGACAGACAGACATACTGAGTGATGCAGTGGATATAATGTTTTAAAGACACGTGACCAGTGTGCTTTTATTTTCTTCCGAGCAGCCCTTCCATTAGTACAGCCTCAGGAGACGGGAGGAGCAGAGCAGGAGCAGAGCCAGATGTACAGCGAGTCCCACTCTCCTGCCTTTGGAGGAAAGTATGAGAAGAAAGAGGATGCTTCTTGGCATCAGGGATCCTCAACCCCCACAGTGGTCTGAAATTACAGAAAGGCAAAGGGGAACAGAGTTATGCTTGTTAAGGGGAAAGCAAAAGACATTCAGGGTACGTACTACACTTCGCACCAGGAATGCTTGGAAGGCAGGGGGGATCTCCATACACAGAGGCCCTACTGACACAGAATTGCAACAGCACAGTAACACTGGTATTTCCAAGCTGCAGGAGGGCACTTCAGGGCTGTTCTCGACTCTCAGGAAGATGTAGCAGGAGCCGGTTGGTGACAGGAGACAGTGTGCAACATGTGTCAAAATATATAATCTGGATGAGGTTTCTGGATGAGGTTTCCACTGGGACCACTACCTACAAGTCCATCATCCACATACTTATTCAATGGGCACCAGCCCAGCCAAACCCAAAGCAGAGGACCCCAAAAGGCCAGAGGCACAGGCTTGAAACCCAGCCCATTTCCCACCTCTACTGCCCCACTGTAAGTAGGAGGGAGACAGCACTGAGGAAGGCCAGCTAATTAATAATAATTTTTAAAAAGATGTTACCTTTCATCAGGGAAATACAAATCAAAACCAGGATGAGATACCACCTCACATCTGCCAAAATGGCTAAAATTAACAACACAGGACACAACAGATATTGGCCAGGATGTGGAGCAATGGGAACCCTCTACACTTTTGGTGGGAATGCAAACTGGTGCAGCCACTCTGAAAACAGTACGGTGGTTCCTCAAAATGTTAAAACTAGAGCTATCTTATGACTCAGCAATTACACTGCTAGGTATTTATCCCAAAAATATAAAAATACTGATTTGAAGGGGTTCATGCACCCCAAGGTCTATAGAAGCATTATCAACAATATCCAACTATGGATAGAGTGCAAATGTCCATCAACTGATGAATGGATAAAGATGTGATACGTATACATATACGATGGAATATTACTCAGCCATTAAAAAGAATGGAATTGCACCATATGCAAGGATGTAGATGGAGCCAGAATATTATGCTAAGAGAAATAAGCCAATCAGAGAAAGACAAATACCATATGGTTTCACTCATGTGCAATTTAAGGAACAAAACAGATGAACATAAGGGAAAGGAAAAAAAGAAAAGAGGGAGGCAAATTATAAGAGACTTAACTACAGAGAAGGAACTGAGGGTTGATGGAGGGAGGTGGGTGTGGGGATGGGCTAGACGGGTGATGGGTATTAAGGAGGGCACTTGTCATGAGCACTGGGTATTATATGTAAGTGATGAGTCACCAGATTCTATCCCTGAAACCAATATTGCACTGTATGTTGACTAATTTAAATAAAATTTTGAAGAAAAAAAAGAAAAAGACATTACCTTATCTTAGCACATCTCAAAGTTAGTGTTTTCAACTCCATTATATTTGCATATGCATCTTTAAAAGTTTGTTAATTTTTGAGAGAGAGGGAGAGAACATGTGGGGAAGGGGCAGAGAGAGGGAGAGACAGCAGATCCAAAGTGGGCTCTGGGCTGACAGCAGAGAGCACGATGTGGGGCTCGAACTCACGAACTGTGAGAACATGACCTGAGTCAAAGTTTAATACATAACTGGCTGAGCCACCTAGGCACCCCATATGCATTATTTTAAAGTTCTGGAAAGGTATCAAAGCAAATGGTAAATGGTACTGGGAATCAGGGCAGGAGTGGGAGGAAGAGTGACTTCTTGCTTTACACTCTTCAGTCAGGTTGGAATTCTTTCACCATAATCTGCTATTACCTTTAAAATATTTGAAAATAAATTTTAAAAATATATTCCTCAGGGCACCTGGGTGGCTCAGTTGGGTAAGCATCCAAGAATTCATCTTGGCTCAGGCCATGCTCTCACAGTCCATGGAACTGAGCCCCACATCGGGCTCCATGCTGACAGCTCAGAGCCTGCTTGGGATTCTCTCTCTCTCTCTCTCTCTCTCTTTCTCTCTCTCTCTCTCTCTCCCTGCTCTTCCCCCACTCATGTGCCCAAGTATGCACACTCTCACTCTCTCTCTCAAAATAAGTAAATAATTTATCATATATATATATATTCCTCAATGGGGTTGATTCCACAAGCTTTTTCTGCAAGGTATCAGGATGTTTATGAGCAATTTACAAAGTAAATAGGATGGTGATAAAGGACCACTCAGATACACAGAGTTAGTAGAAGCAAAGGGATGGGTAGAATTTGGGCTACTGCCTCGGACCCATCTGACAATAAAGAGCAGATATTTACTCAATGCTTACTAATGTCTGAGGTATCAGATTAAGCATTTCACCCTTATTAAGTCATATATTCCTCAACAAAGCTATGAGTTGGATTCTGGAACTCTGTGTAAAATCTGGGAATATGTGTTTTGGAGGCTCTGGTTACATCTACTTTCCTCTTCAGCATCCTATGGGCTATGCTGTGATCAATAACTCCCCGGCCTCTTTAGGAACGACCTTTGGCTTTCTGATGCTGGCAACGATCAAGCTAGCAGGACCACCATCCTGCCAGAGTGATGGAGAAGGAATTTTCCCAGTGAGAGGGACTTGGTCCAGGCCTCAGTCTAGATGGCTTCTCCACACCTTAGGAACACTGGTGACAGTGCCTCTCCCTGAGCTCCCATGCATGCTAAAGCTTGAAGAGACTTTAGATATCATCTCATCCAAGCTCCAGGTCACACAAGCCCCAGCATGGCGGGCTTCACACAGTCCCACGGCCACCAACAGGAGCCATGGCGCCATGGGGCCAGGCCAGCAGAGCAAGCCACCAGGTGCTGGCAGGCCGGAGCTGCCCTTCTGCTTTCCCTTCCCAAACAAGTACTCAATACCGACTTTTCTTAGACATAATTATGAGTAAAGAACACAGGCCTAGGACCCAGATGGCTTTCAAACTCAGACTCAGTTGACTCTCTAGCAGAGAGGCCCCTGAGCTAGTTTCCATTTTGTCAAATTTGGGATGACAGCCAGAAATGAAGCTGCATAAGGAAGTGGGCGAGCCCACAACACAATATAGGACACACAGCAGGCATTTGGGCCTTAGGAGCTGCAATCACTATAGCTATTGAAAGCACATTTGTCCGGCTTATCTCAGAGCCTTGAATGCCAAGCCATTCATCTAAATCAGATATGGCAGAGGGAAGAGGAAATAGAGAGTAGAGGAAGGAACATGAGAAGAACACACCATTCCCCATTTACTCCAGGTTTGTTAAGGATGTAAGCTTGCTGAGTTCCTTTCTGGTCCTGAGGGAAAGATGGAATTCTGGCATTTTTAGTTTCCCCCCAAAAGAAGAAATAGCAACACAAAAAACAGGAAGCCAGCTGAATTTATCTCTCCCACTTTGATTTACACCCCCTTTCAGCTCACAATCATTGTTTTTAAATTAATACTTTAACTGTCTCTTCCAAGAAAAAGGAGGGGTAACTTATGTTTTTAAAAAGAAAATAAGCCCAAAGGGCAAAGAATCTGCCCCCACTGAAATAATTCTCCTTAGAAAAGTTATAAATAAGATTTCTGATTCAAAATTAAGATAAGATTATCTGAAGGAGATGGGAGAGAAAAAAAAAACTGCCAAAGAAAAAAATTTATGTCTACATTAGCAAACTCCCTAAAAGGATTAGCTCCTTTCAGTTAAGAGGACTTTTTTTTCTTTGAAAGCCTCTTCCCAATTAAAAAAAAGAAAAAAAAGTTAAATTAATATCTGTAAACCCCTTCAGACATGTGAACTTAATTTCACTTAACCTGGCTGGCCCCTGGGGTTCCAGCTTCTTCCGAGGTCCTTCTGACTGCCAAGTCTATCCACTCGTCCAAGCTTTACCTCTGCCATTCGGCCTTTGCCCGTCTCCATCTCCCGCCACTAAGAATGCTCCCCAGGGAGCTACTAATCACCAAATTCAATTCCCTTGGACTCTGTGGGATCCTACCCCAACTGTTCGCCGTTCCATGCCTCAAACTACACCAGCCTGCTTTGGCTGTTGGCCTATCCTCCATGTCTTCTGTTAGCTTCTTAGGTCCCTCCATTGCCATAACAGAGAGTCTTCTTGGAAAGTCAATTCAGGGTGCCTGGGTGGCTCAGTCAGTTGAGTGATCGAGTCTTGGTTTTGGCTCAGGTCATGATCTTGCGGTTCATGGGTTTGAGCCCCACATAGGACTCTGCAACTGGCAAAGGAGAGCCTGCTTGCGATTTTCTCTCTCTCCCAATCTCTCTGCCCCTCCCCCGCTCAAACTGTCTCTGTGTCTCTCTCAAAATAAACAAATAAACTTTAAAAAAAAAACGTCCAACAGGGGCGCCTGGGTGGCTTAGTCGGTTAAGCGTCCGACTTTTGCTTAGGTCATGATCTCAGGGTTCGTGGGTTCGAGCCCCGCGTCGGGCTCTGTGCTGACTGCCAGCTCAGAGCCTGGAGCCTGTTTCAGTCTGTGACTCCCTCTCTCTCTGACCCTCCCCTGCTCACGCTGTCTCTCTCTCTCTCCTGGAAATAAATAAAACATTAAAAAAAAAAAAAGTCCAACTAATGACTCCCATTTCACCTTTTCCTCCACGACCTCACCCATCCTCAGGCCTTTATTTAATAGTACCTGTGCCAGAGACTGCTACCTGCCAGAGCACATCTATCAAAATAGTAGAATTGTAGCTAGGAATCTGGCTTCCCACAGAAGAAAGACTCCATTTCTCAGTCTCCCTTGTAGCTCGTTGTGACCAAGTCTGGCCAATGGGGCGTGAGACGGGGATATGCCCTCCCTTCATCCCTTGGGACGGATTGCAGGCATGCCAGTGAGCCACCTTGGCCCATCTGAATGAGGTCTGCAAATTAGTAAACGTGAAACAATGAGAGACTGAAAAGCTCTGAATGGCTCATGCTGACTTCTCTCCTGTATAATCCACTATTACTTGCAGTGAGTGTTTTAGCAACCAAACCTATATCCTGACTAGTACACCATCACAGCAATGAGTATTCTACACTCATTTGCTTAGCTCAGGTCTCGCTCCTGAGATTCGCTGTATCTCCCCAAACCTGGAGACATACCTCCTCTTGTCTCTACCTCAGATTCAATCTGCACTGTGACTTCTTCCCCAGTCTACTTCCCTCCTAGTTTCTCTCTCTCTCTCTCTCTCTCTCTCTCAGGGGAGGAAGGGTGCACAAACAGTTTTGTGTTCTCTGTGCTGAAAACCTTCATGTTATCTTTGAATACAGCTTCTCCTTCAGGTTCCCAGTTCTATTTAAGATAGCCTTGAAAGCCTCTTAAAACCATCCTCTGCTTACATGCCCCATCCTCACCTCATTGTAGCAAATCTAAGTAGAAGATTCTGCTTCCAGTGTCCCCTGTCTACCACGACCCTATAGGAGCCACCATTTATTTAGCACCTAATAGTGCTCAAGCTTTAGACAGTATATACACATTTTCTCTAATCGCAACAGCCACTAAGATAGATATCATTATTGGTAGTTTACAGATTTAAAAAAACCTGAGGTTCTAGGAAATCAAATAAAACTTGGCCAAGGTCACACAGCTGGTAAGTGGTAGAAATAGAGTTTGAACTCAGAAATATCCAAGTTCTATTCTACCACTTGGCACACCAAAGAATGAAGGAATGAATGCCTCCCCACACTCACTCTCGTCAACCTTCCTAAATCACAGCTTTCATTATGTAATTTTCATTTTCCCAAGATAGAGCCAAGGGTTAAGCCCTCATAATTTTCATGGCCCCTACCCCTTAGTAACCCCAAATAAGGATGTCATCCAAGTAAAAACAGTGTGGTTGCTCCACAGTGTAGCTTTCGGGTAAGACCTAAAATCTTAACCATCACCCCTCCCCAAAAGCCACCCTCAAGTAAACATACAAACTAGGTAAGAACTTTTGCTTGCTGACTCTAACACAAATCCTCTGCCCCTCTCCATTCACCCCTATCTCCAACCAGAAAGTGATCTCCAAAATGTTCCTAGACAGAAATTTGGGGGAGGCGCCTGGGTGGCTCAGTCAGCTAAGCGTCCGACTTCGGCTCAGGTCGTGGTCTCATGGCTCATGGGTTCGAGCCCCGCATCAAGCTCTGTGCTGACAGCTAGCTCAGAGCCTGGAGACTGCTTCAGATTCTGTATCTCCCTCTCTCTCTGACCCTCCCCTGCTCACGCTGTGTCTCTCTCTCTCAGAAATAAATAAAACATTAAAAAAATTTAAAGAAATTAAGGGGTGCCTGCGTGGCTTAGTTGGTTAAGCGTCGACTTTCGCTTAGGTCATGATCTCACGGTTCGTGGGTTTGAGCCCCGCGTCGGGCTCTGTGCTGACTGCCAGCTCAGAGCCTGGAGCCTGTTTCAGTCTGTGACTCCCTCTTTCTCTGACCCTCCCCTGCTCACTCTATCTCTCTCTCTGTCTCCTAGAAATAAACATTTAAAAAAAAATTAAAGAAACTAAAAAAAAAGAAATTTTGGACTCACCACTTTTCTACTTGTGGCATCCAGGAATCCACATTATAAATATCAAATTCCCTGGCCTGGTTTCAATGCTCTCCATGATTCAGGCAAATCTTGCCTTTGCAGCCTCATCCCCAGTACTCTCCTACACAGATCTCCAGCTCCAGCCAGGGCTCACCTGTCACCTAGCCCACAAATAGGTCTCCTTTCACAGCTCCCCACCTGAGCCCCTACTGGGTCTCCTGATTGGCCTTCTCTTCATGCTTCTCTTTATCAGCCTGTCCTCCTGGCTCCCTCTAGGCCCAAAATGAAGTCAGGTCTAAGGCCTCGGATACCCAGCGTTCTCACCTTCCTTAGACTTCTAGGGCACTGGTCCTCCAAAGGCTACCAACTGCTCTTTGAATAAAATCCAAATTCCTCACCGGGGGCCTCCATAACCTGGCCTTCCTCTCTTCTGTGTCTAGGACCTTCCTCATAAGGATTTGGTATGTGCCCTGCTTTAGAGTCTTTGTATTTGTTGTTCCACTGCCTGGAGTATTCTTCCCGCATATGGCTCATTCCCTTTCCTCCTTTAGATCTCATTCTAGATGGGAACTATGAGAGAGGGCTTCCTTGCCCACCCCTTAAAAACACAGTAAACCCTGCTGCCTCCCTCCCTGCCACACACTCTGTACCCCTCCTCGCCTACTACTTTTCCCCATTGCCACCTGGCATATTATATACGTATTTCTTTATTCTTCACTAGAATGGAAGCTCCATTAGGACAGGGGTTCAATTTGCTTTTTGGTTGTCAGTGCTTGTTACTCAATGAATTAGTATCGGATGGATGAATGAATGAGTGAACCAATGGATGGATGAATGAATCTAGCACCACACTCCACCTTGAGCATAGATTTCTCCACACCCATTTTCTTTTTTCCTTTAGCTTCTTCCAAGTTCATCCCTACTTTAGCACCTTTATACTTCACATTCTCTGGAGCAGGTCTAGGTTTTGTGGGTTCTCAAGCTTATATAACCAGGGGTGGGTGGTAGGTGGGTTGGGTGGGTGTGTCTTTAAGAAAAATTACAAATGTGGGGCATCTGGGTCCCTGAGTCAGTGAAGTGTCCAGCTCTTCATTTTGGCTCAGGGTATGATATCGTACTCATGAGATCAAGCCCCAAGTTGGACTCTGTGCTGGGCATGGTACCTGCTTAAAATTTTCTCTCTCCCTCTTCCTCTCTGTCCTTCCTCCACTCACACTCACATTCTCTCCCTCTCTCTCTCCTTCTCTCAAGAAAAGGAAAAAAAAAATTACAAATGCAAAATAACTAAGGCCCTTCACAGGGCTTGGAGATGCTGCATAAGGCAGAGCCAAGAGCATCACCTTCAGTAGCTTCCTGGGAAATCATCCTCTACACATTCACCTTGCCTGGACTACTCTCTCTCAGTTCCTTAGATGGCACTTTGCTTGACAGCGAGAACTCCATTCAAAGTTGTCCTCCCGTTAGAAAAGAAGTCTCTTTGAGGCACCTAGGTGGCTCAGTCAGTTAAGCATCCAACTCCAGATCAGGTCATGATATCACAGTTCACGAGTTTGAGTCCTGCATAGGACTCTGTGCTAACACCTCAGAGCCTGGAGCTTGCTTCAGAGTCTATGTCTCCCTCTCTCTCTCTCTGCCCCTCCCCCGCTCATGTGCTCCCTCCCTCTCTTTCTCTCTCTGCTTTTAAATAAAAACATTACAGAAAAAAAAAACAATTCTCCTCAGTCCCCCTCCATCACCCCATTTTCTTTATGTCCCTTATCATTCACTGAGATGACCTATACTAATATTTCATCTGTTTCCTATCCATCTTTATCACAAAAATGTCAATTCATGAGAGACTGTCTAGTTCAAAAGTGCATGAAGTGTGGAACAGTGTTTGCCGTATAGCCAGGCTCTGAAAAGATTTGCTGCATAATAAAAGAAGCCCAACAGGCATCTCTCCCATTCTTTGAGAATCCAAATGATAAATAAGATCAGGGCAAAGAAATCCTGTGGTTAACTTTCCTCTTTTCCAGGGCTCCTTGTGACATCTGAGATGGTGGACCATGACCGTTATGCTACTAATGAACAAAGACAACAAGTTACTTCTGGCTTTCACTGGGTTCCTTCTATTGCTAACTCAAAAAGTTCAACAGAATCTCCAGAAAGAACTTCTTACTCAGGAAGGATCAAAGGCTTTACTTCACAATATTTGTGAATGCTGGGCTTTTCTAGTTAATTTATGAGGTTTATTGTTTGTTCGTTTGATGAAAACTTTTAGTTGTATGTTCAATATCCTTCCCCAAGATGAGTGGTGACCTCCCTCAGCTAAGTTCTTAGCTTTGATGACATTTCAGTGCCATTTTTCTGTTTCCTTCCTTCAGTCTGGTTTTAGAATAGTTTAACCTCTATGAGACATCCATCATCATTTCCTATTTTTAAGTGTAGGTAGCCCACTGGTTCCCAAACATGGCTGCCCTCAAATCTGCTTGTGATGCCTGCAACCACCATATACTTAGGGCCTTGCCCTAGATTAATTTAATCAGAATCTCTAGAGGCTGGAGAGGCATTCTATGTGTCTAACAAGCACCTGAGGTGACTCTGATGTGCAGCCAAATTTGGAAGCTGACAGAAAATTCCAAGAGACTCAGATAATAAAGGAATCTTCAAGATATTTACAAGACAAAGGTCAAAACAACTGGGCAACTTGGGAAAAATGAATAGGTTTACCAATGTTGTGTAATGAAAAATAAAAGCATCTCCTCTCATCCCTCAAGCACATATACATGCCCAATTTTCCTTGATCTGTACAAGTTACAGCACTGGCTGGACTAGGGCCTTCAAGAAGGAGAAGATTACTGGGGTGCCATGTGGCTCAGTTGGTCAAGCATCCAACTCTTCACTTAGGCTCAGGTCATGATCTCATAGTTCATGAGATGGAGTCCCACATCAGGCTCTGCACTGACACTGTGGAACCTGCTTAGGATTCTCTCTCTGTCTCTGTGTCTGTCCCTCTCTGCCCTTCCCCCATTTGTGTGCTCTCTTTCTGTCTCAGTCTCTCTCTCAAAATAAATAAATGAACTAAAAAAAAAAAAGACTACTAAAATCTTCAGGTTCCCAGATTATTCCCTTTCAGAAATTTAAACACTTCTGGAAATGATATGCAACCTTTCCAGTTTTGTAAGGACCAGACAGGACACGAAGTCAGGAGAGAATCACTAAGTTGCTAGCATCTAGAAGGAATCTAGTATTATCTAAGATTTCAGACATATCCTAAGAATGCTGGATAGCCACAGTGGAGTGTGGCAGAAAGAGAACAGCACCATAACCAGAAAACTGGCCGTATGAACTTGGGCAAGCAGCTTCACCACTCGAAGCCCCCATTTCTTCATTTATAAAATGATCAAAAAGCTAGTCTACCACACAGAATAAAACAAGTTCAGATTTGTATACTGGACACTATTCAAATACGGCTCTTCTCCTCTCCACCTATCCAAAGCCAGGTTCAAGTCCTACCTCCTCATTGGGGTCTTCCCCTATTACCTCACCTTGGGCAAAACCCTCTTTTCTGTGGGGATACAGAGGGCAACAGGAAGGTAAGCTCATCTGTGACGTCAAGGATGATAGGTGATCAGTGAAATCACTTCATGAACCCAAATCTGGATCTGATTCCTTTATTTTGGCTTCCCCCTCTCCCTTTTCCATGCTCCTGACTTTTCATAACTTCTTTCTCTATGAAAACCCTCACCCCTGCCTTCATTATCTGGAAAAGTTCGGTGCTTGGCCAGGGCTTGATGAAATTACACCCTATTCACTGTAGTTTTGCACAGAGCATTGAGCTCTGCATTTTTAGTGAAGGATAATTCATTAAACACACTGTATAATGTCATGAGGCTATCCTGTATTATAATGTGATAGCAGTAACTTATTCATTAGGAGTGTTCACTTATGTTTCCAAACTTCATCGTCACCTTTTATATCAAGTGCCTACCACACAGTAGGTCTGGTCCTGGGAAGATGCTGGTAAGCAAATCAGACAAAAAATATCCACCTTCAAGGAGCTTACACTCCCTGGAAAAATCAAATTTCCCACGATATTACCAATATCAGCTACTTTTCAGGAAAAGAAATTCTTCTTTCAGGTGGACTTAGTGCTGACACACAATAATCTCCAAGTATGTTAAAACTATTTGACCACAATCATTCATTATATGAATATTTCTTTATTCAGAACATATATTTATGTGGTTCTATACTAATACAGTATATTTAATAAAATACAGTCATCAAGTAGAAATGTGCAAAGGATGCAATAAAGGGTAAGTATAAATATAAGTTCTAATACTTCCATTTCTTGTTTTCTCTTTTTTGTTACCCCAGTGTGATCACCCTGCATGGCTCAAGAGCATGATCTTCAAACCCCAGGCTAGCCATTTCCAACCTGTGTGATCTCGGGCATTCTACATAACCATTCTGGGTTTCAGTTTTCTCTATAAAATGGATATAAAAGCAATACTTAAGTTGCAGCATTACTGAGAGGGCTAGATGAGATAATTTAGGTAAAGTACTTATTCTGGTATATTATAAACATTCATGATGATAGCAACTATTACCAATATGTTGTTATTATTATTCTAAGTGATATCTGGTCACAAGCATAGTTTTGGAAGACAGATAGTGTGTCTGCTAATATAAAACTCTAAAGAATATAAGACATGCTTCTTAGCCATTAGTATCAGGTATCAGGAAGGCCAAGGGTTCAAGACCCAACTGGAGATCATATTCTCCATTGTAACAGATGCAGGTAGGACACTATGGTATTTAGTATCTGTTCCCATTGTAAATCTTCCTGTTTTGACCCCTGGGAAGGCCTTCTGGACGATACCAGTTCGCAGAGGTCTCAGCTGTCATGTCCTGCCTCCCGACCCATCTTCTTCACAGGCAGCAGCCTCAGACCACAGGGACATGCAGTGGCGCTAGCTGGTACATGCATTATAGCTTCTTAAAGGACACAAAAAGTGCTCGGGCCCCAGTGCAGATCCACGAGCAGTTTTCAAATTTCCCTGTTTGGATGGGAATGCTTTAAAACTGAAGTATGTTTTCCTTGGCAGAGGTACTCCCCATTAGACACAATTTCTTCCTGACATTTCAGGGATTGTTTTATGTCTGCATTCTCTATAAGGACTGTCCATGGAGGTCAGAACGGAAATTACGGTTCTAAGAATGCTCACATTAGCATACAGGGTAATGCACAAGTCCCAAGCTAAATATCTCCATCCTGGCCAGCCTGCCAGTGGGATGATTAACAAGTCGGGCTGCCACACAGGGGACCGTACTGGGAGCGCTCCCGGGGCTGCTGCTCTCTGGGCCAACGCGGGCAACGTGTGTTTAGTCTATCAGAGTATTTACTCAGGACGCCTATCACCGTGGAACCGAGACAGCCGTCTGAGAGAGGACTGCCTGCGTCCCCTGCGCAGCATGCGTTGGGTGAGGCCGATCTATTTTTTCACAAGATTCCTTTCCCAGCTTAATTCAGCCCCCACTGCCAGGAAAGAATTGGTATGTTGGTCAATCATGGTTCCCTGAGGCAAGGCGGGCCCCCACAAGTAAGGTTTCAGAAGGGTGACAGGTCTGCTAAAGCCTAACTATGTCCTCTGGGACTCGGGCATATGGGAGTACCCACCACTTCAACCCTGACTGGGCTCAGGCATAGTGCTAGGACACCCTTTCTATCAGTCTTTCTGTCTTGGCCCAAAAATGCCTTGAGGAGGGGCGCCTGGGTGGCTCAGTCAGTGAAGCATCTGACTTTGGCTCAGGTCATGATCTCATGGTTCGTGGGTTCCAGCCCCGCATCTGGCTCTGTGCTCACAGCTTAGAGCCTGGAGCCTGCTTCAGATTCTGTATCTCCCTCTCTCTCTGTCCCTCCCTACCCCTTGCGCTCTATCTCTCTCTCACAAAAATAAACATTAAAAAAATTTTAATGCCTCGAGGAAGCAAGGACTGCCTGTCACAGACATCCAGAGCCCTTGATGTGGAAGACAGGGGGAGCCATGACTTAGACCCTAAAGACCTGGGTTCATATCAGTCACCTCACCACTCTAAGCCTGTTATACACAATTTTCATACAGTGAGAATTGTAAAATTCCTCTTCAAGCATTGCTTTAGAAGTTGAGAATAACAAAAACCATTGTGTTCAATTATTAAATTATTATGTATTGAAATTTGGATACATTTGTTTTTGTGCCATTAGAAGTTAGAAGCAATATAGAACAAATTAAGCAGACCAAAAAGAAGGGGGCAAAATGGTTAACAGACATTAAGGGAAAGAACTGGCAGAAAATTTTAGAAACAGTACAAGGGTACCTGAGTGGCTCTGTTAGTTGAGCGTCTGACTTGAACTCAGGTCATGGTCTCAAGGTTAGTGAGTTCGAGCCCTGCATTGGGCTCTCTGTCAGCACAGAACCTGCTTCAGATCTTCTGTCTCCCTCTCTCTCTGCCCCTCCCCTCTCTCAAAAATAAATACGTAGAAACAGTATAAAAACTCAGAAATTGTATGGCTTCCATGGAAATAAAGCAGAAAAAAGGAATCAGTGTGAATCCAATTAGGTTACATACTAGAGAGTATGTCTTGGGAGAGAACTATGAGCTTGAGCACCTGCCCAAGCCAAATACCAACAAACAGGAGCCAGGACTAAAGATGTGACAGAACATGATGGGCTGTCGGGCCAAACGGTTAATGAATGAAAAGAGAGAACCTGAGAATTCTCTGCAGCTAAAGAAAACCTACATAAAAGAGCATCATACACAGAGAAGGAGCAGAAAGCACGGGAAGAAGAGGATCTGGGCAGAATAAGAGGGACACAGTTTTGTTTGCCATATTTGACCAAGGGGCTGTTCTAGTCCTCTAGAATATAGAGCCTGGAGTTAGCATCAGCACCACCACACTGCAGTTAGAGCTATCTATTCACTGTAATCTCTTGTGTTTATGTGAAGGAAGCTCTTTAGTAAACTGTATATATTTCAATTGACAATGTAGGTTGAGTTTGTTTCACGAATTCTGTGTGCGGTATAAAGTATAATGTCTAAGGTATAAGATCTACCATTTCAGGGATTACAATATGGAAGAGAAAGCAAGCCTCCAATTCACCCAGTTAAGGAAAAATAAGTTTAAATAGCATTTTAAAAAATTTATTTGAGAGAGATGCAGGGAGAGAGAGAGAGAGAGCGAGAGTGAGCGAGCGAGAGAATCAGTCCCAAGCAGGCTCCATGCCCTGTGCAGACACTGGGCTCAATTCCAAGACTATGGGATCACGACCTGAGCCAAAATCAAGAGTCAGACGTTCAGTGGACTGAGCCACCCAGGCACCCCAAGGACCAAATATATTTAGAAGCAGGACGGCCCAGGTGGGTATGTTTAATGCAGCAGGCAAACGTATAGGTGGGAGGGAGCAAGGGGAGGCAGACCTGCGCACTAGCAGTCTCAGACACGAGCAAATAAACATCAAAGAGGGAGTAAGCCTGCTTCCCCAAAATATGCCATTCTTCATCCGAGTTTTTCAAACTACAAGTCAGTACTCATTAGCAGATCATTAAATCAGCTCCGTCGCTCTCTACTAGCCTAGAAAGAAAAAAGGAAATAGAGTAGTCCAAACTGCAGTGGAATAGAAAAGAAAAAATGTGTTAGAGTGAATTGCACACAGAAAGGGAAAGCATTGCTGTGAAAGCTGTATTTACATGGGTCTGAGTGTATTTATGTGTAACAGTATGTATCCTGGGATGTGAGGGATTTTTTTTAGGTTACAGTCAAAAAGTTTGAAATCTACTGCCTTATAGGCCCTTGATAGGTTTCTACATGACACCATTTGAAAAGTGCAGAACATCATCTTAATGTGGGTAGTTTTCATTTTTTCTCATGACTTGCAATCTCAGGCCTTTCGATGTATCATCTGCTTGATTTCCAGTGCTTTTTGAGCATGATTCCAAAACAGAATCTCCTGGGGTGTGAAAAATTACCAATGTCCAGGCTCTATACCCATGGATTCTGACCCAATCAGTCTGGGTGGAGCCTAGCAAAGGGTATTTTCTACAACCTCCCTGGATAATTTCAACGTACAGCCGAGGCTGAGAGCCTCTGGATTAGGTCATTCTACCCTCAGAACACCCCTGGGGGAAAAGCAGAGAAGAGACGGTTATCCCTACTTTTCAGACAAGGAATAAGATCCAAGGCAGTTAGGGGATTTGAGCCAAGGCTAAATCCATGTGTCCATATGTCCATGTGTCAGAGTGAGAGTAGGGTGAGCAGCCAGGTCTCCCGCCTCTGGGTCCAGAGTGTCCACCTCCCAGTGTCCCACACTCACCACTTTATCCAGCATTTTTCAGTTCAAAAAAGGCCACCAATGAGGGACAGACAAAGACGGTTAGAATCTCAAAATTTTCTTTGCACAATCATTCTCAGAAATGCGTCAACAAATACAAGTCCCTCCTTACTGGAATAGCGAAATAGACCACTTAAGTAAATCAAGCCATTTGATAGAGGCCAAGAGAGCTATTGATACTAGTTTTCCTGTCTCCAAGGAACAAAATACTGAAAGGCGAGGGCTTAAAATGAATGAAAATGTATCCAATGCACAATCAAATGAAAACGTTGTGGGCCCACAGCCAGGAATTATCTGCCAATTGGATCTCTTTCAGCGCCCTAAATTTAACCAGCTGGGATTCTTTTTCGCTCCCTCCCTTTTCTGTGAGTATCATCTTTTTCAACCTTCTGAAAGGAAGAGATTTTCTTTTTAATGGGAAATCTGTATTTCATCATAAAGATGGAACACAGTGTGCATGGTTTAGCCAATCTCCTGGGAAGTAGATTCTTTGTGTTAGTATATGTTTGGCATAAAAGAAAGACATTCCAGCAAGTTTATTTCAGGAATGATAGACTGGAAGCATATATATCTATGGAATTTAAGGTATAATCTCACCTTCATTCTCAGCATATTAATACTTTACATGTGTAGACTACTTAATCGCTTTCACCAATCAGTATAATCTCAAAGTTTCCAAGCTGTTTCAAAGTGCAATGAATAAGTGGAGGTAAGGGTATGGAGCACATGTGTGTGTCTATGAGGAATGGGGGCAGGGGGAGGGGAGTGGAAGAGGTGGAAGAGTAAACTCAGGTATTTACAGTGCTCATGACTCAGTGGGAGTATAGGTATTCTTTCTCGCTTACCTGTGTACTGTTACAGCCTCTCTGCAACAAATGCTTTAGCACTTTTCAATCCTAAAAAAAATTTTTTTAACTAAAAAGCAGTGATCATAAATATAAGTGAAAAGTAAAAATGGCCCTACCTGTAATCAAAAGACAAAATCAAGGTTCTCTGTGCAAGCGCCATTGGCCAGCTAGGAGCCAATGGACCATGATACTCTGACTCCAGCTAGTAGTGTGCTCACCTGGCACCTGTACTTCCAGGGTCGGCAATTACCCAGATGAACTCACTTCCTTTCCCATGGCTAGGGAGAGTGGCTTCTCAGGAAGGACCTGGAGACCACACTGGGGAAAGCTGGGGGGACACCAGTTCCTTTGTGCACTTCTTAAAGACCAAGGATGCAGAGCCCAGGGGCCTGCCCTGAGCCACACCCATGCGGGGATCATCTGCCTTGAGCCAGGAGGGGCAATGTGGATTCGATGCTGGAGGCCTGACCCAGGTTTGGGCCTCGACTGGCCTCCGCTCCTGGTCTCTTACAGAGGAGCAACCATCCTCACGGTGAGACTCAGAATTTCAGGAAAGGATAAATTCTGTGATAGCATCATTAAGTGTAAAAAATCTGACCAAGAAGATAACGGTAAAGCAAATATGGGATCAATTTTCTGGCTGAGTCATAGCTGAGCATAGAAAGGAATCCAAAAAAACATGTCACCTGTTCACCTATCCATTCGTTCATTCATTCCACAGACATTTCCTGAGTAGCTGACAGGCATGGCTGTTGCATTCAATCACTTACCTTGTGGACTATATACAGTGTCCAGCTATGGGGAAGAGGGGGAGGTAAAATACAATTTCACTTGCCACCAACCTGTGCCTCCTCGCAAAGACTGTGGTCCTCTCGCCTCCAAACAGAGATGGTGCTGGCTGATGGAGCTTTGTGCTTGCACAGCTGCACCTGGCCGACCAAGGGCCTTTTCCTAAATTTCACTAAGTGTGATATGGGCCCTGCTTCTAGGGCCATGCATCACTCTGGGCAATAATGATACAAAGATAAAAATGGCATGGCTCTTGCCCTCATGAAAATTAATCCAGGTGGAGACAGAAAACAACTGCAATAAGGCATCACAATTGCTGCAAAACTGTATTAAATTCACGATAGAAGCAGTAGAGAAAGAATGTCTGGTTAAAAGCAATATGAATACTGTTCACAGTGAAATGTCTGAAAAGGAGGGTAAGAAGAAAAGGACCACGGAGAAGGAAGAGGAAGAGAACTCTAACCATTGATCATCCTCAGCAAACATGGGAAATGAGGCTCAGAGATGCTGAGCGTAGCTGGGAAAGACAGAGTGAAGATTCTAAGTCAGGTCCATCTATTTCCAGAACACTTGCAGTTTCTAAAACACTCAGTTCCCCACTATTTAGTCTACAGACATTTATCAGGTGTGTGCCAGGCTGTGCCAGGAAGGGGCCTGGGCAAAGGAGATGCAGATCTCAGAAGCCAGAGAAGGGTCTGGCTGAGCGCATAAACTGAGAGTAGAGTGTCCAGGTTTGAATCCTAACTCTGCCTCTTCTTGCCTTAGTTCCCTTCTCTGTAAAACAGAGAAAACAGTACCTGCCTAATGAGGTTTTGGTAAGGAGTAACTGAGGTAATACATGTAAAGCAATTAGAATGATGACAGGTGCACAGAAAGCACTCTACAAACTGTAGAGTACTGTGCAAGTGCTGTTGTTGCTGGCGATGGTAGTAGCAATAGTATCATCCCTAAGTCATAGTTTAATGAGGAAGGGAGTATTTTATAAACACAAGTGACTGGGAAATCAATATAAAGCCCAGGAAGTGAGGAAATGTTTAGATTAAAATGTCACTAAATATGTCTACAGCTCTTTGCAGTTAGGAAGACTGTCACACGCTCAACCCTATAAAGCAAAAAGGATGGGTATTATGTTATGCCCATTTAAAAGGCAAGGAAACCGAGGATTAGAAAAGCTGAAGGACTTGTCCAAACCAACATAGCTAAGCTGTGCCAGATTGCTGGCCTCCACTTACTTACTTTATCACAGTACTTTTTAAAAACTTCCTATTTGAAATTATTTCAAATTTACAGAACAGTTTAGAGAATAATCGAGGTGACTCCTGTATACCCTTTTCTACCTGATTTGTCAATTTTCAGCATTTCCCCATAGCTGCTATGTCATTCTATATATTTTTTTTTCCCTAAACTAAGGAAGGGTATTGCAATAGCTCATGTCCCTTCAGCCCTTCATGCTTTCAAATGTATTTTTTTAAGAATAAGAATTATCCTACAACCAGAAAATGAGTAAGTTCTGGAGATCTAAAGCACAGTATAGTGATCATAGTCAACGATACTGTATCATATACTTCAAAGTTGCTAAGAAACTAGATCTTAAATGTGCTCACCACATAAAAGAAACCATAATTCCATGAGGTGATAGAGGTGTTAGCTAACGCTATACTGGTAATCACATGGCAATATATAAACGTATCAAATCAACACCTTATATACCTTAAACATATATAATGTTATATAACAATTATATGTCAATTTAAGAAAAGAATAAGAATATTCCAAAGTAAATGCTCAAATTCAGGAAATTTAATATTGATATATAGTTTTATCTAATCCAGATATTCCAATTTGTCAACTGTCTCAATAACGTTGGTCAAAGCACTTTTTTTCCTCCAGTACAAAATCCAGCCTGGGATCACTTAATGCATTTAATGGTTACATCTCTTTGGACACGCTTAATGTGGATAATTCCTTAGCCTCTGTCTTTCATGACATTGGCTTGTGAACAAAACAAGCCAGTTATTTGACAGGATGTTTCTTGCATGGGTTTGTCTGCTATTTTCTCATGATTAGATTCAGGGTATGCACTCCTGGCCAAAACACCACATCAGTGATGCTGTGCCCTTCTCTGTGTATCACATTCCTAGATCTGGACATCTGGATGCCTCATGACGTCTGTCTGTTTCTCATTGGTTATATTAGCCTGATCATCTGGCCAACATGGTGTCCATTTTCTCTGCAATAAAGCTACCTTTTGCCCACTAATAACCAATAAGCAATGGATCAAGAAGATGTGCCATATTTTCACAATGGAACACTACATGGCAATAAGAAAGGATGAAATCTGGCCATTTGTAGCAACGTGGATGGAACTAGAGGGGTGTTATGCTGAGCGAAATAAGTCAGGCAGAGAAGGACAAATACCATATGTTTGCACATATAGGTGGGTTAGGAGGAAGTTAATGGAGGACGATGTGGGAGAAGAAGGGGAAAAATAGCTGGGGAGAGGGAGGGAGGCAAACCATGAGAGACTCTTGAATGCTGGGAACAAACTGAGGGCTGAGGGGGGTGGGGCAGAGAGGAAAGGGGGTGATGGGCATGGAGGAGGGCACTTATTGGGATGAGCACTGGGTGTTATATGGAAACCAACTTGACAATAAACTTTACTTAAGGCAAAAAAAAAAAAAAAAAAACCATACAGACACCCTGTTCTTTATCAGTTCTCCCACTCCAGATTTAACATCCATTGATGACTTTTCCCAAACAATTCTAGGGCTGCAAAATGGTGATCTTCCAGTTCCACCATTTCCTCTACATGTATCAGTTCGCATTACACTGTAAGGAATAACTCTTCCATTTCCCCACGTATCTATCTACCTATCTATTACAGAATGGACTCATGGATTCTTATTTATTCAGTGGGGTGCTATCCATCACTCTCCGCATTTATTTCATCACTCAAATTGTTGGCTAACAGGAGCTCCTTCAAGCTGGTTCTTGTATCTTCTTGACATCAATCATGATTGCTTACTTTCTGGCACAACAAAACGTTCCAGGCTTAATTTGTAAGTTTCCTGCCCCCAACAATGGAACCAGCCTGTTTTTTCTCCCTGAAGGGCCTCTGGCTCTTTATAATGGGGAATGGTATAACCGACACTTCTATTCTTAGTCTGGCAGAGAGTTATTGAACGGATGACTGAATGAAAATCTACCTTCCCTGTGCAGCTTATGAATCAATGCTGAGACAGAAAACTGTCATCTGACTCTTCCTGAAGGTGGGCGTATCAGAGCCTCTAACACACTCCTGCCTATAGAACACCCAAGTCCAGCTCCTAACTTCTTTCCTTCCCACTCAGGCTCCTGCCCTTCTCAATAAAATGAGTGTAGGCATCCACTGAATAGTCTTTGGTAATTCAGAAAACACTGGGACAGTGAATCTCTCTAAGCCTCAGGGATCCTTGCAGTGGACATATTGATAGTAAAAGGCTTAGGAAAAGAGAGCTGAATCCACTAACTCAAAACATATGGGGAAGGGTAGGAGAAACAGAGGCAACATTTAGTACTGGATCCTCCAAGGACATTATTTCTTTGTTTTTTATGTTTATTTATTTATTTTGAGGGATAGAAAGAAAACAAGTGGGGGAAGGGCAAAGAGGGAGGGAGGATCTCAAGCAGGCTTCACACTTGAGTCTGACATGGGGCTCAAACTCATGAACCATAATATCATGACTTGAGTCGGAATTGAGAGTCAGAAGTTCAACCGACTGAGCCACCCAGGCAGGGACGTTATTTCTATTCTTTACAGCACTCATCTATTTTAATTTTTTTTCATCCCTTTTTAGCATTTGTAGCTCAGAGGGTTATAATGATCCCTGTTTAGGATCACAGAGCTAGGGAGCTATAGAATCCAAACCCAAGGCCTGACCTGACCCTTAAGTAAAGGCCCTGAAATATGCCAGAGAAGTCCATTTGGTAGAGATTCTCCTCCCATTTGTATCTTTTACTTTTAACCTATATTGGTTTTCTAAATAATAACATGTCTGATATTCTGCAAATTGACTTTATCTCTGGATATTTTCTTTTTCATTAAAATAGAATGCAGAACGTGTTCCCACAACTTGTCTCTTGAAACTCCATTTCTCTGCATTTCAGGAAAATCAATAAATAAGTTTTCACTCCTTAGTTATATACCTGATATATCGCTTTTATAAATAACAACAACAAAAATCCATACACCAGTATTTCCTACCTTTATTGCACATTGTGATCACCCAGGACCTTTAAACATTGCTGTTTCTGCTCCCAGATATCTCATTTCATTGGTTTGAAGCTGATCTTGGCAATGGGATTTTTAAAAGATCCTCAGACAATTCTAATGTGCAGCCAAGTTAGGGAAACCATGCCATACACCATGAAAACAAAGTGGAAAGGAAATCGATTCTCAATTTTTTAAAGAATGGTCAGGCATCTTGAAAATTAACCCGACCCTTTTATCTTCAGACAATGACCCAGGGTAATTTCTAGGAAATTAAATTAAAGCTGAAATTTGTGTCTTAATAAAATTCTGAAATTTAAAAATAAAACAAAAATAAATAATAAAAATTTAAAACCCAGCTTAGTAAAAGACATGATGAAAAATATGGACTAAATTGAGATTTCAGGAAACAACAATCCAGTCAGCACTTATGGAGCAACTCGGTGATAGACATCTCACAAGGCACTGGGCATACTGTGGGGAGCATGTCAACATGTTCCAGGCCTCAAGGAACTTTGAGTAAAAAGGCAATACCCATAAACTGTGGTCGCTGCTAGAGAAAGTCACTAAGTTCAGGGGCAGGGGGTTCTGGGAGCACCAAGCCAGGTGTATGCCTTGGGGTGTATCATGGAAGACTTCCCTGAGGAGGTAAAATCCCAGCTGAGCTTGGGAGGGCAAGAGGGAGTTAAGATTTGGGAGGAGAGATGAGCTGCTGGTGGTTAGTATTTAGGCAGAAGAGCATTACAGTAGACCACTTGTGAGCCTTCTGAACATTTGGTTAACACTAAGCCTGTCTGAATGGGCTCTAAGGTAACAGAAAGTACCAAAATACCAGAAGAAGCAATGAGTCGCAACTCAACAGATTCAGCAGGTTCCTCCTTTGTAATCTCATATGTACATTAAAAACATGCCAACAGACTACTGACTTCCTCTGTCATATTTCCTGCCTCTAGGTTTAGGTAACCCTCACTTTCCAGGAGCACCTTGGGATTCCAACTTGGAACTGTTCTGCCAATGTGGCTTCTCCCTTTCCCTGCTCGGGATTAGGGTTATTCACTTCTCTGAGCCAGCCATGTCCAAGATGGCTATCTGAGGCAGCTTACATCAGAAGACAAGAAGTGGTCACCACATGTGAATAAAGGATTCAGCCACATATTATATATATATTTAATCTTTGATGACATCTGCAGAAGCCAGAACAATGGGTTCTCAAGTAAGCCATCAGAGATTATGTAATACACACACCATGGAATATGGAAGAGTCTACTTAGAAGAGCGCCGGCAGTAAGTAGCAGAGCCCAAAAGTGGAAGAAGGACAAGCCCACAAGCCACAGCTCTGCCAAAGATCTGCACTAGCTTCAAACCCCCCTCCAGAACAGAAGTGGAATCAGGTCTGAGATGGCAGCAAAGAGATGGCCCAGGGCCCTGGAAAATTCCAGTAAATATTTCTTGTTCAATGGCAAATGCAAAACATCACACTGTCAGTTGCTAAGAGATATAAAGATGAATGAGACATGACCCCCACCCACCCTCAAGGAACATATATAGTCAACTGAAGGAAGCAGCAAATTATAGTATCTTTGCCCACTTCGTGGGCCAATTATCTGGCATATCCTAATTGGGAAACCACATCATCATTGGTTCCTAGCTCTAAAAATGATCAACCCAAAGGTTCGCACAGGAAAGAGCCTGGGCATATAATAAAAATTGGGCTGCTGATGATATAAAGTTGTCTAATGGCCGATTGCTTTGTTTACTGAAGAAATCACCCTGTGCTTGGTAATGATGGTAGAGAGTGGCCCTGAGTCAGATATGGTCCCTGCCTTCAGAAAGTTCACTTTCATCACTGTACATCTGCTGGGCACCTTACAGATATTCAGAAAATTCTTATGTACAGTATTTCATGTCATCCTGGTAACAACTAGTAAGGAGCTAAAGTAGGGGCTTCTTTGTCCCCGAGGCTCAGAGGAGTTATAGTACTTGCCCCAGATCTCCAGCTGGAAGTGACATTGACAGCATGTGTTATTCTAATTCTCAGGTCACTATTCCCCCCTTGCATGCGGTTTGAATGCACATTAGCTGACAAGGAGGCAAGGAAAAAAGAAGAATCTAAATAGTGCCAAGTATAATTTCTTGCTTCCTAATCAATTTCTACTTTTCCAGCAGCTATATATGTATACAAAAAAAGCAGTTCTTGACTTAGTCATGTATCCCAGGGAATGTTAACTTTCTAGCATTTGAGGTAAGGGTGTTTAAAAAAACAATTATTCCCCCAAAGCATGTACTTTATTGTTAAATACAACGATTGCTCTATAGAAAAAAAAAAAGAATTCAAAATGCGGTTGAATCCAAAGTGTCTACTTTTTACCTTTAGAGCACCGTCTTTCTCTTTCAGCTTTGATAAACCAAGGCAGGAAACTAATAGATTATAAATGCTTTGTGATAATGTCTTTGGAACCAATTGATTTTTTTCACTTATTTCTAGACAATACTAGATCAGCTGGAAAACACCGGTAGAGTTTTCCATAGCAACTCATGACACAAAAGACCTCCAATCGGAAGGCTGAAGGCACTAATCCTTTCTCCACGATGGTCACTTACATTTCTTTGGACTGTCACTTTCAATCAGCAGGTAATGCCACTGGAATTCCAGTTAGTACTTAAATGGACTTTCCCATTTTATTCCTGGTTAATCTCCCCTTCACCCTCTCAGAAACGCCAGCAATGTCCAACTGGGGTTCGTTAGCAAAGCCTTCATAATTTACAGGACTTTTTTTTTTTCTTTTACATTTGAAACTTCATCTACCTCATAAATAACTCCTTTTATCACAAGTGTGGATGTTCCTGTAATGCTACCTGCAACCTGTCAAACGTTTCAAAAGTTATCTAATGTGCTAGACAGAAACTGCTTTTGACCTCTGGGTTAACCAAAGTTAACCAGCAAATCTGACTGCTTCAAAGGCTCCCTCCTGCGCCAGCTGCTGCTGCAAGCTATAAATTACTGCTCCTCAGGGCAGTGACAAGACAGGGTACCAGGAGCTTTGCTGACACTGTACAGTTTGTGATTAAATATGGTCCTGGCTTCCTTTCCCAGTAATCAAGTACGTGGACATTATATATATAACAATGAGAAGAGGCCTTCCTGGTAAATTAAGCACAGAATGATTAGAGTGTCTTAACCACTTTCAGAGTTTCAATTAGAGAATCTTGATTTTTCTCGAGTTCATTACACCTAGGCTTAATCTGTGCCATCATCTACAATAAACCGGACCATATCCCTGTGTCCCCAGTGTGCCACAATCTCCCATTACCTGTGCCTTCTATAGGCAGAGCCTTCACACACACACACACACACACACACACACACACACACACACACACACACACACACACTTCCTTACCAGTGGAAACTTCTGCTCACTCACCTCTAAGACCCAGCTCCCAGGGAGCTTTGTCTAGGAGACCATGCCCAACATCCCAATCAAAGGTGAGCCTCTCTGCTTTACCTTTGACACCTCTGATTTAACACACACCACACTATATTCTAGTGATTTCCTTACATATCTGCTTTCATCACAGCACAGTGTGGCATCTTGGTTTCCACCACTGTCTGAAAAAGAAGATTCAGGTCTAAAGACTTGGGCAAGCTGCTTAATATCAGGGAATTTTCTCCACCGTATCTATTTAATAAGGCTAAAAATACCTGCTTCAAACAGGTATTGAATTTTTGCTTTATGAAATAATTACATGAAAAGAGATGCAGAAAGTGACACAGATGCTGCATGAACGGCAGCTGTCGCTGCTTCTCTTCCCCACTGCCCTCCTCCCCATGCTCCCCCTCCTCTTCTCCCTCCTCCGCCCTCCCAGCAGCAGCATCAATATTAAGTTCTAAGGCCCCATCAGCAACCATGTCATCTATTCATCACTGTATTTTTATCCCTACAATGTGAAAGTATAAATACTCAACTATTTGTGCTGAGCTTTGAAGACAAATAGGGTTTTACTGGTCGTCAACAGGGCCTGAACTTCAGATGGTACAGAACTCTATCTTAGCCCATCTGAGGCTACTAAATGACCTCCTGGACTGCTGCAGCTACGTTATAAACATGAAGTTCTCCGCGACTCTGTTTCCCTAACCAAAGGCTAAAAATTAATCCCTGCTGTCAAGGAACACAGACAATAGTTTTTGTTCCTGTGGTGGTGTTGGGGGCGGGGTCGATTACTGAATCATATTTTATATTTCTACCAAAAAAAAAAAAAACAACACCCCAGGTTTGGCTTATAAAAATTCCCCCAAATCACACGGAGATGGAGATGGATGGCAGATTGCTAAATTCTTGCCGAGTCAAAGGTAAAAGAATCATGACAAATTGTTTCTTGGCTCCCTTGTATTTCCTTTGAAAAAATAATTTACAGTGTGGGATGGGTTAACTCCCCTTACATCGTCTAATCCTCAGAAAATCTATGACCAGCTCTGTCTGAAAGGCCAATTTGACCCCGTGGGCCTGAGTCTAACTAGATTTTCTCAGCCTCAGACATTAGACACGCTGTCCGTCACTCAAGACCCTGACACAGCAAAAGCAAAAATTTTTAAATAAACTTTTTAAAAAAAGGAGACTCTGCCAAAGCCAACCCAAATGTTTTCTTTCCATGAAATTCAAATATGTGTTAAATTGGATTCTGCCTAGCCGGTCTTCTAAATCTAAGTCAGGGGGTAAGAATTCAGTAAACAGCTTTATCGGTCAAAATCACACCACAAGATCCATTCAGGAAATAAGTAAAGTTTAGGGTAGAATGTGGTCTTTTGGTCAATGGCAACACCTAACATTTGTTTACTAAATGCTTACTAGAGCCAGATACTGTGTTGAGAACTGTACAGGCCTGATATCATTTGGACTCCATGATACTCCATGAGGTTGGTATCATCCACATCATGATCCATTATAAAGATGACCACACCAAGCCTTGCTGAGGGTCATACAGTGAGTGGTAGGGCTGAGTTCACACAGAGGCAGGGCTCTCACTGCAAAGCTCCAGAGCCCCTTGCTCCACAGGAACCACCTGGTTCCTTAGCCCTGGAGGTCACCCATGGGCTCTTGAATTTGTCCTTACTGCTAAACCTCTTATGTTTGCCATCCCTGCCTGGTGCTGTCCCTGACAGTGCTTCCTACCAATGCCCTCATCCCAGGGATTTCCACTCCTGCCAAACAGCTGAATGGAGACCGCAGCTGAGACAAAGCCCAACTGTCCAGCACCGGGGCTCCAATTAGCCTTCACCCTGCTTCCCTCCATTTCTTCCTCATGGCAGCCAATCATACAGAAGCCATACATATCCCACATCCAGATATTAAGATGTAGAACTTGCTCTGGGTCTTAGATGTTGACTTCAGGAAGCTGGCATGTCTCACGTGGGATGTGTAGGTTCAGCATTCTCTTCTTCAGGCTGGCTGCAAATACAGGATTGGGGAGCCACTGTGGATACAGAGTCCAACCCCACCACTTAGGTCAGTGACCTTGGCTTTCTCACTGAACATCTCAGAGCCCTCACTTCTTCATTTAAAAATAGGTGTAATCAAGTTTTTCAAGGTTGCTGTAATTAAATAGCCTGTAAAGCACTTGGTGGGACACAGTTGTTCAAAATTGTTAGTGTCTTAGCTCGTGAAAAGGCAGGATCTTTTAATGGCCTCTTAACTCTTCGGTGATCTCTGAAGGAGAGAACAACCACATCCATTCATTCAACAAATGCTTACTGAGCACCTATTGCATGCCAGATATTTGAATGAGTATTTGAGATGGACAGTAATAGTAGTAGTAGTAGGCTATCAAGGCTCATTTCTAGGAATGTAAAGAAACATTGCTTAAACTCCTACCTATTGCCAGGCAATAGGCATGGAGTTTACATGGAGAATCTCATCGACCCTCACAACCATTTAAGGCCAATGTCATTAGCCCTTGTTTTACATATAAGGAAATGAGGCTCACTCACTCTGAAAGGCCCAGAAAGGTCAAGGTCCCATAGTTATGAGAGGCAGCATGAGCCACCACTATGATGACCCTCTTCTGGGACTCTTGATCAGATCTCATCATTCCACGGTGTTTAATTTAGGAAACATTAAAGGGAGGATCAGTTCTTGTAACTTTCAACACAAATCAATTATGTCTGGCATGATCCTGGCTTTGACAGTCCATCTTGCCAATGGACAGGGAAAAGGCATCATCTGGGACTGCTGGCAATTATAACAGACAGCCAGAGACAAAAAGCTTCAGGACAGGCGGGCAAAGAAGTCTCAGAACTATCACTGACCAAGCTCTTTCTGGCCCCATACCTACCCAGTGCACAGTCCCTCCCCAACAGCAAGAGTCGCAGAGTCAGCTGAACGCAGGTTCAAATCCTGCCTCTTTCCACTATTTTACACAATCCCTGAGCAAAGCTGTCATATTATCTAGGATTTATTTTAAAACCCTGCAGTAATGACAGTGAGATATACAGGTATTTCTAAGTTAAATTTAATCTACCTCTATGGGAGGGCTGATTAACATTTACATAGCGTAAACAAAGATCTAGTAGTTATTAACATCTCAAGTACCCTAATTAGGAATTCACACTGAGGAGGGGTAAGTTAGAATATAAAGGATGCAACTGTAAGCACCTCAAATACTGTTGTCTAAATCTGCACAGGAATCATTAGTGAACAGTAATAAGGGGCATTAGAAAACATTTTCCATTGCTAAAATGAACAACACTCAAGAAATTTGATTGGTTTGTAGCACTGTGTGGGTATCTCTACTTGAGCATGAAGAGGATGGGAGTAGCACCTGAGTCCAGAATTCTCTAAGATTCTATGTCCCCAACACTGGGAATCTATCACCTGATGCAGCCAGAAGACTGGCCAACTCTAACACCAGAATATTATTATGCTTGTCTCAGCCTAAACTTTTTACGCAAGTATGATCCGTGGGCCTCCAGGACAGAGAGAATGGATTTCACAGATCCTAAAGGAAAAAGATTTATGGTGGCTTTTATGCTTGTTGGCTAACAAATGCTTATACTTGTGAAAAACGTAGCCTGTGACTTGCTTTCATCATAATACAGGTTGCTGGAGAGGAAACACAGTTCCCAAACCAACCAGAAAGAACCTGACCCTCCTTGAATGGATAAATGAACTTACATCAGTGTAGAGCAGAGTCCAAAAGCCAGAATCTCTAGCTTCAAAGTGAGAGAGAAGAGGCGGACCCTTTCAAACTTCTAAAATTCTCAAGTCTCACCGTGAAAGGCATTTTATGTAGCTGTTAAAAGGCCAGGTTCTGGATCAGATTGCTGGGTGAAAATTCCATCCTGAGTCCTCAAACTTCGATGTGACTCCTGTCTCCTCACCTGGAAAATGGTAACACTAAAAGACCCCTCATAAGGCAGTTAGGAGAGTCAAATGAGCTACTGAAGAAAAGCACACACATGTAAAGGAAGCTCTCGGTGAATGTCAGCTGCCATTACAGCAGAGGAGGACTAAGAACTGCTTTTCAAAAAGCACGTAGTATGGGCGCCTGGGTGGCTTAGTCGGTTAAGTGTCCGACTTTTGCTTAGGTCATGATCTCACAGTTCGTGGGTTCGAGCCCCTCATCGGGCTCTGTGCTGACTGCCAGCTCAAAGCCTGGAGCCTGTTTCAGAGTCTGTCACTCCCTCTCTGACCTTCCTCTGCTCACGCTGTCTCTCTCTCTCTCTGCTAGAAATAAATAAAACATTAAAAAAAAAAAAAAGCATGTAGTAGGACTTAGCTATCATATTATTTTTTACCATACACATTTACTTTTTCATTCAACAAACATACTGCGTGCCCATACTGTGTATATGAGGGGGATCTGGAAATAGTAAGAACTACATAATATCTCCTCAACTGCTTGCCAGGGTCTCTTCCCTTGAGACTCTCAGTCTAACAATCAAGTCAGACAAGCAGACAATAGCAATCTCAATGAAGTTGAAGTCAAAGTTTTACAGAAGCAACCTCCACTCCATTCCGCCCCCCACCCCCAAAAGAATAGAAAACTTCTAACTGCAAGGAGAATTCTGGGAAGGCTTCCTAGAGGAAGTCATTCTTGAGATGGGAGTGTAGGGGGACTGGAAAGTGTCAGCACCCTACATCCCCAAGGCAGGAAGTGTCAATCTGCTTATTTGTATGTCTGGCAGTATCAACTGTAATGGGTCTTTAAAAATGTATCCTTTTCATCTGGGACTCCCCAGCTGTGTGACATTTCCAAGCCCTTTTCCCTCTGACTTTTATGAGTTTTGGTCTCTAACAGGGGCCTATGTGAGGGCACACTGTTTCCTCTCATTGTTAGAGCGACGAGCCACACAGCTCAGATACTCTAGGAGAATTCCTCTTGTGGAGGGAAGAGAAGCAATATGGAAATTCAGCTACGGCTTCATGTCAATGAGAGCCAATTGTCCACTGAGCACTTAGTATGTGCCAGGCACCGCTTACCTGTGCTTTGCCTATTCCTAAAAGCAATTCTATAAGGTGGATGCCATTAACATCCTTGTTACAAATGAGAACACAGGGATTCGTCATGTGATCACAAAGTCACAGAGCTAGTAAGTGGCAGACTAGAATTCAAAAACCACAACACATGACCCAGGAGAGACTGCTAGTAAGTCTTTCTAGAAGCAAGAATATAAATCAGGTCTTACCACCACATTAGTGAAAGGTCTGCTATGTCTGTAACTTGGGACTTCTAGGGGATGCTGGGTATCTGCTGCTCTTCGCCTACAAGCCACATGAGCATCGTGAGTCCGCATGTTCTGCCTTGCCTGCTGTAAAATGACTAAGTTGCTAATAAAAGCAATGACTCTCACTGTGAATGGTGCCAACCCCAGTCTCTAAGTGCCAATGGTCTGTTGGCTTTTCCCACTGACTTTTCTGCATGGCTCTAAGCAGACAAACCACCCAGACTGCTACAAATGTTACTCAGAGAAGAACACGCGCCAGGGGCAACAGGAAAGAGAGGCCCACCCTCGCTGCAGATGGAGCTCTCCTAAGTAAATCCATCCTCCAAAATAAGTTAATTATTCCTACCAGGGAATCTCATGAAACTTGCAATTGCCAAGTACTTCAAGATCAATTTCATGAGCGTTTCCCCAACCGGCTCTATAAGATTGTATTGGCCATTTTACAGAGGGTTTTGGTGACTTGTGCAGGGGTGGAGATGCAGGTACTCAGAGGCAGCCTCAAGGTTCAAAACCACTCGGGTCCAGTGTGCCAAATCACTAGGCTGGCTGGCTAAAGAAAGGACCTACGTGCAGTTTGGTTTCTTACTTGCCAGGAGATCTCACAGGACTATGGATATTGAAACACATTGTTAGGGCTAAAGGAGCATCGGCCAGCTTTTAACTCCTAAAAATCCCGAACGGCCAAGCAGTTGAGGAAACAAAATCAACAAAATGAAATGTTCTGAACTGTAAATACTTCATGATCACCAAGGAGTCGGTATACCTAAAGTTGTCTAACGGAGTGTGGGGCCTGGAAGTCATGAAGACTTTGGGCCTAATGCGCCACTTATGAGGAAGATGAACTGGACAAATTACCTGACTTCACTGAGTCTCAGTGTCCTCACATGCAATGAAGATATCATCATTTCTCCACAGCCCATGCCAGTACATATGGACTATTTTACACAGAGAAGAGAGAAAAAGGTGTCTTCTGGGTAGAAGAATCCCCCCAAAAAGCACATCCTCTTTGCTGGCCCAACCTGCACAGCTTTGCACCCTCCGCAAGGACTGATTATAAGAAATTTATGAGAAAATGTGGGCAGAATTAGACATCCTTCAGCTTTGGGTCACACCTCACTCCCTTGCAGAGGCCTCCCCGATGCTTCAAAACAGGCTCTCCTACAAAATGCTCCTTGGGCTTCTACACATTCCCCTTGTCAAATACTTGATTCATCTGAAAACGCTAGTGCTCCATACCAGTTTTCTTGGACAAACTATAAGCTCAGTCAAAGTTAAGCCTAGATCTCTCATGGTCAGCTGCTAAATTCAGCACCCAGTCCAGCACACAGCAAGTCCTTATTGAATAACTCCATATATAAATGAAAGTGGTTGGAGGCAGGAGGTGGAAGGAGATGACCTACATATCACACCCCTTCTGCTCTGAAGATGGGTCAATTCCTTTGCTCACTTACTCCCGCTAGACATACCCATAACCACCAGATTACAAGCCTTGGGTTGAGTAAACATACTCAAAGACTTCCTCTTATTTTTCAGCTTGTTTATGATGTTTAATTTATAATAAAGATAACATCTACTCATTCAATCAATAGGTGTTTGCTGAGTAGATTATACATACCAGGCACTTTTCTAAAGAACTAGACGTGTAATCAGGAGCAGAGTCATGGAATTTTTTTTTTAATTTTTTTTAATGTTTTATTTATTTCTAGGAGAGAGAGAGAGACAGCGTGAGCAGGAGAGGGTCAGAGAGAGAAGGAGTCGCAGACTCTGAAACAGGCTCCAGGCTCCGAGCTGGCAGTCAGCACAGAGCCCAACGTGGGGCTCGAACCCACGAACCACGAGATCATGACCTAAATGAAAGTCGGACGCTTAACTGACTAAGCCACCCAGGCGCCCCACAGGGTCATGGAATTTACATTCTTCTCAGGAGAGATCAACTAAGTTTCAGGTTAGAGTGAGTGAAGAAACTTAAAACAAAGTAGCATGTTAGAGAAAAATTGGAGAAGGGACATGGTGACTTTCTGTTGAGAAGTTGGGAGATTACTCTAAATGACAAAACATGTCGAGCTATACAAAGATCTTGCCAACAGCATCTCCAGCAGAGGAGACAAACAGCAAGTGCAAAGGCCCTCAGGCCACTGACTTTGGCACATCCACGGAACAGAAAGGTCACCATGACTGGAACACAGGAGGAAAGGGGTATGTGGTGAATGTGGGGCAGTGGGCAGGGTTCGCAGCAGGTACTGATTTGTAGGGGGAGGGGTATAGGTGGATTCTAAGTGCAACAGGACACCACTGAGGGGGGAGGGGTTAAGGAAAGGGATGGATAATCCTGTCTATATTTTAATAAAATCACTCTGGATATTCTGTCAAACAGGACTACAAGTGGGAAGCCAGGTAGGAGGCTAGTAATCTAGGCTAGAGATAAGGCTGGTTTAGACTAAGGTGAGAGCTAGGTACAAAAACAAAAAACAAAAAACAAAAAACAAACAAAAAAAAAACAGATGTAAGTCATCATTTAGAGATAAAATGACAGAATGTGTTGCTGGATTGTAAGTGAAGAGAAAAATCAGGCTTGATATAATCCCAATGAAAGTAAGTTACAATGATTCTTTCTGACTGTGTACCTACTGTGAATCTGGCACCACTTGCTCAATGAATCTTCACAACTCTGAGAGGGAGGTACTATTGTTATCTCCCACTTCACAGATGAATAAACTGAGGCTAAGAGAGATTAAGTAATCAGTCCAAACTAGGCCACGACTTGTGCCTCCAGTGATTTGTGCCTTTGAAGATTCCACAGAGTCTGGGATCCTGTTCCAGTGGAAGTCGCAAACTTTTACTCTCTGCAGGAAACTCTTCCATGAATCCAAGCGCTCTGATGGTAAATCAAGCATTCTGTGACCTCAGCAGGACTGAAGTACCATGCTGCGAAATCCTAGGACAAGTGTCACGTGCAATCTGTTTTACATCATTCACCCAGGGTTATTTCAGCCCTGTGATCTCACGTGCCCTGTGATATGATAGGATGTGACAAGGCCAACCAAGGAGCCCCTACCAGCAGAAGAGCAAGCTGGCAGTTGTTCTAGGAATAGTAGTAGAAGTAGTAGTAGTAGTAGTAGTAGTAGTAGTAGTAGTAGTAGTTTCAAGTAGCTCTTTCCCACTGAGAGCCATTGTCAATTTCTAAACCTACATGGTTAATGACAGTGGTTAACTCACTGGATTAGTGGTAGGTGGAAATAAGCATGAGTGTGAGGACCTGAAAGACCAGGACTACAGCCCAGGCTGAACCACCTGGGTGACGCTGAGTTGTGCAAGAGTTGCTTAATGCTCTGAGTCTCCAGCTTTTTCTTCTCTAAAACATGGATAACAAAACCACCAACCTCAGAGGACTATATGAATATTACATGAATGACCTGTGCAAAAGCTTAGTACTGCAGGGCACATGAGAAGTATTCAATAAAAGCCCACCATTTTCATCCTCCTCCTCAAATACTAAAAAGAATGAGGCACTATATTCATTTGCAGCCCTCTTGTATTCCTAGAAGAGGTGAGCTGCAGAATTCCTAATAAAAGTCTTTGGATTTTAAGTTCAGAGCATTCTACAATAGTCTAACTCTGTAGCAAAGAAATGGGGGTTTTGCACAAAATTCATAGCCTCACCCTAAACTCGTAGTATCTACCTCTAGAATAGCATGCACAGGGCAGACTGTTAACACGATACCAGAGCTTGCTAACTTTATAGCCTCGTGAAGCGAACACATCTTTAGAGCTACAAAGTTAAAAAGGCTTCTCTTTTACTGAGAGGAACAAAATCAAACCCCAGGCCAATGAGCCTGTCTGAGCTTTGGGTGTCTCATCTGTGAAACTGCAATAATACCTTCGTCCTAGGAGTGTTGTGAAGATTAAGTAAAATAACTCATAAACGTTACCTTCCCTCTGCTTCACCAACTCCCCATCTCAGTGGAAGAAAGGACAAACAGTAAAAGTCTGAAGGTTTCCTTCCATTGGTCAAGTACAGGCTTAGATGACAGTTCTTGAATAGCACAAAGTTAACTTTCATAGGAAGTCTATGCGTTTCATGAATCAGAATAAACTGAGGGGGTGCCTGGGTGGCTCAGTCAGATAAGTGTCTGCCTTCGGCTCAGGTCGTGGTCTCAAGTTTGTGGGTTCGATGCCCGCATTGGGCCCTGTGCTGACAGCTCAGAGCCTGGATCCTGCTTAGGATTCTGTGTCTCCCTCTCTCTGCCCCACCCTCGCCCACACTCTGTCTCTCTCTCTCTCTTCTCTCTCTCAAAAATAAACAAACATTAAAAAAAATATAAGCTGAGAGTCATACAAATCCCCCAGAGAGATATAAACCAACGTAGGAGCTCATAAGACACCTTCTCTTTCCTGTCTACTGCTAAAAACCCTATAATTTTTAATTATAAAAAATGCATACATGAGGCACTGCTTTCATTTGTCATGAGTGTTGATGTTTTACACACTCTACCTCATCGACTAGTGTCCACAGCCCAACAGGGGCAGGGCAGCTGTTGCCAATCTGCTTTACAGGTGTGGAAACCAGACACAGAAAGGCTAAGTGATTTAACTGAGGCCACAAAGCAAGTCTGTAAGTGAGCTCTGATGAGAACTCAGGTTTCCTGGCTTTTCATCTACTACCATCTCTGTCATACCCTATCAATTGTGTGCCTAAAAAGAGTAGCTTGCTTTGCTCCTTTAACTTTAATGTGTGTTAGGAGTTATATCCAAGCCACTGTACCCTGTGGGTCCAATCTCTTACATTTCTGCTGGTGTACATGGTAGTGACAATAATAATCACACAAATTGCTCTGCTGGGGTCCATGGCCAAATCCAGGCCTGCTGCCTCTTCTGGTGGCCAAGTGACAATATGTTCCTGCCTTTATTTTTCTCGTGTTTCTTCTGCCATTTACTCAGCTCTCTAAAATCTTGCTACTTAAAGAAGTCATGTGGTGGGCAGGATTGCCTACCCCTGAGAGCATGAGAAATACAGACTCTCAGTTTTCACCACAGAGTTTCTAAATCAGAATCTGCATTTTAACATGATTCTCAGGTGATTTGCATGCTCATTAAACTTTAAATAAGCATTGCTCTCAAGAACTCAATATGTGAGAGAGGAGGCAAGATGGCAGAGAAGTAGAGAGCTCCATATATTTCATTTGCCCCCATCTCTCAAATGGAGAAGGCCTGAAGCCATAGGAACCTTACAGAATCCAGGAGTTTGGGAGGAAAAGGAGACAGAGTCCACTGAGAAAACCTGATAGCAACTACTCAAGAAAACAAGCAAAAGTACACATGGTAGAGCGTCCCAAATATCACTAGGAGTAGGGAAATAAAATAACCGAAGTCTCAACAAGAGAGACCAAGAGACCCCATTCAAAGAACACTTTCTGAACAGACAGGCCCTGGACGGTCAATGAGCCTTCTTTAAGATAGCAGTACTCACAGGTGCAGACTGCATAATAGGCTTTTAAAACTAACAAGAGACAGAAAGCTAACCAAAATGACAAAACGGAAGAACTCTCCTCTAAAGAAATTCCAGGAAGAAATGACAGCAAAAGAGCTGCTCAAAACAGATATAAGCAACATAACTGAACAAGAATTTAGAACAATAGTCATAAAATTAATCGTTCAGCTTGATGAGGCACGGAAGACATCAGAGAAACTATTGCTACAAAGACTATGGAGTTTAAAAATAGTTGTGATGAATTAAAAAATGCTATAAGCGAGATGCATAATAAATTGGAGGCGTCCAATGCACGGACTGAAGAGGCAGAGAGGAGAATACGTGAATTAGAAGACACAATTATAGAAAAAGAAGAAGCTGAGATAAACTGATCCAGGAACATGAAAGGAGAGTTCAAGAAGAGTTTGAGAACTGAGTGATACAATCAAATGGGAAAAATATCCATATCATAGGAATTCCAGAAGAGGAAGAGAGAGGCAAAGGCACTGAAGGAGTCCTTGAACAAATTATAGCAGAGAACTTCCCCAGACTGGGGAAGGAAAGAGACAATGAAACCCAAGAGGCACAGAGAACTCCCCTCAGATATAACTTGAATTGATCCTCTGCATGACATATCATAGTGACACTGGCAAAATATAAGGATAAAGAGAGAATTCTCAAAGCAGCTAGGGATAAAAGGGCCTTAACATACAAAGGGAGACCTATCAGAGTGGTGACAGACCTATCTACTGAAACTTGGCAGGCCAGAAAGGAATGGCAGGAAACCTTCAATGTGATGAACAGAAAAAATATGCAGCCAAGAATCCTCTATCCAGCAAGCCTGTCATTCAGAATAGAAGGAGAGATAAAAGTCTTCCCAAATAAACAAAAATTGAAAGAATTCGTCACCACTAAACCAGCTCTACAAGAAATCTTGACAGGGACCCTATGAGGGAAATGTTGCAAGGAACGCAAGTTACCAGAGACACAACCACAAGCATGAATCCTACAAAGAACACAATGACTCTAAACCCATATTTTTCAATAACACTGAGTGTAAACGGACTAAATGCTCCAATCAAAAGACATAGGGTAGCAGAATGGATTAAAAAACAAAATCCTTCTATTTACTGTCTACAAGAAACACATTTTAGACCTGAAGACACCTTCAGATTGAAAGTAAGGGTATGGAGAAATATGTATCATGCTACTGGAAATCAAAAGAAAGCTGGAGTAGCCATACTTATATCAAACAAACTGGACTTTAAAGTAAAGGCAGTAACAAGGGATGAAGAAGGGCATTATATAATAATTACAGGGTCTATCCATCAGGGAGAGCTAACAGTCATAAATGTCTATGCACTGAATACAGGAGCACTTAAATACATAAAACAATCACAAACAGAAACAATCTTACGGATAAGAATGTGCTAGTAGCAGAGGACTTTAATACTCCACTTACAGCAATGGATAGATCAACTAGACAGAAAATCACTAAAGAAACAATGGACTTGAATGACACATTGGACCAGATGGATCTAACAGATATATTTAGAACTCCACATCCTAAGGCTATGGAATTCACTTTCTTCTCAAGTGCGCCTGGCATATTCTCCAAGATAGATCACATACTGGGACATAAAGCAGCCCTCAAAAATATAAAAGAGTTGAGATCATACTATGCACACTTTCAGACCACAATGCTATGAAACTTGAAATCGACCACAGGAAGAAGTCTGGAAAACCTCCAAAAACATGGAGGTTAAAGAACACCCTACTAAAGAACGAATGGGCCAATGAGGCAATTAGAGAAGAAATTTAAAAATATGTGGAAACAAATGAAAATGAAAATACAACAATGCAAACTCTATGGGATGAAGCAAAGGCAGTCCTAAGAGGAAAGTACATTGTACTCCAGACCTATTTCAAGAAATTAGAAAAAGTGCAAGTACAAAATCTAACAGCACACGTAAAGAAACTAGAAGGAGAGAAGCAAGAGCACCCCAAACCCTGTAGGAGAAGAGAAATAATAAAAATCATGGCAGAAATAAACAATGTAGAATCAAGAAGTCAATATGTGTTCAAGAAACCATCAACACAGAACATGGGATAAAATACCCATAGTGGCTGTTAGGATGAGATTTCTGAATTGCTTCAATCTTCAAGTCCCCATTTGTTAATTTCACCAGCATTTAATTATGTTGCCTGGCCTACAATTGGCACAAAATAAATATTTGTAGAACAAACTGGTGATTAATTTTGTAACCAGTTAATCCATGTGATAATCCATCTTCCCTTTCTCCCCATGCTCCTCTCTTCTGGAGAATCAAATAAATTAGTACACGTGAAGGTCTTAGAACAGTGCCTGGCATATAGTAGGTGCTCAACAAGTTCCAAACATCATTATTAACAGACCATGAAGGTAGCTGCATTCAAAACTGGCCACTTTGGCTTTGAGAAGGAATACATAATATGGGCCGCCTCGGATCTTTGTGGGAATGCCAGTTGGTTGAAGGAATCCAAACTTATCTTTAAAAACAGACACTATGAAGCATACTCTGTAATGCATAGAAAAATTATTCCAGTGGATTCCAGGAAAATGATTAAGTGTCCAGGAGAGGTGGGCTGACAGATTATCAGTGTTGGTATGCAAACTATGTTTGGCATAGCAGTGAAAAGCAAAGTACTTCCTCCTATCTGCATCTGCCTCTCGTCTTACTTCTGATATAAAGATAAGAGACTCTGAGGTAATGAATCATGGTGGTGGAGAATGGCTGGATGGACAGACCTACTCAATCTAGTTAGACAGACACTCCTGGTTCAAAGGTAGCTTTAAACGTCAATAAGCCTTCAATGGCCGAGTGTCTCCTTCTTCATGCCTTGCTCTTTCCTGCTATGCTGACTTCGCTCTTGCCATTAGCCCAACCCTATAAAAAGACTTTCCCACTTCTCTCCTACCCCTCACCCTTTACACATCAGTTCAAACCACCCAGCTTCCCAACACCAACGCTTGGACCTGGGGTCTTTTCTCCCCCCTCTTCCCCCAGCACCCCCCATAGGGCAGCTAGGTGTTGTTGTGTTAATCAGTTTTTCTTTTTAACTCCTCAAGTTTCACCAAAACTTCCACCAGCATGAGGACTGCACCTCCTATTTCCTTGAGCTCTCCCATATGCCAAACACTGTTCCTTGCACTGAACAAGGTGCTTATGGTATATGGACTGCCCCAGCTGTTTTCACAAACAGGTAATAGAAAGGCAAGAGATTTCCCATGGATTTTCCATGTTTAATAAACAACTGCATTTCTATGACATTTAAGAAACAAAATCAGCTTTCAGTATTTTAACCTACATTTATTTTGTGCTAAACTTATATTGGGTAGTTTTTCTACATAGTCGAACCATCTTATTTTCTGCTCCTTTCTTCTACCGTCATATCGTAAGAAGGCCTTCTCTGAGGCAAAGTTTTAGATTGTAATAGAGGGTGTCACTCACGGTGAACACTCACTAGGTGCTAAGGGCTGTGCTAAATGCTTTAGGTGCATTAATCATCACATTTTAATCATCAATATAATGTGATGATGCTGGCACTATTATGGTCCCCAAATGAAAGAAGAGACACGCTCTGGTAGGGTAATTTATCAAGGTCACCGAGTCAGGAAGTAGTGATGCCAATGGTACCCATCTCTTATTCCCATAAGAACCTAGGCACTTACCCATAATGGTCTGCTGTTTCTGCTTCAGTTTCTTTTATCTTTCAGAAACACTGAAAAGGTTATCTGGTAAATTGATATTGGTTTGCTATCTAACGCAAAAAAAGCCAATTCAAGGAACAGTACTCACAGGAAAACTACCTGAAGGGCAATTCAGCTCAGGCTATAAAACACACTTTCTAGGCTGATTTTTGGCATAAAATGTCAAGGACAAAATAAATTTTTTGCTGATTAAAAGAAAAAACTCTCTGTGGCAGCTATTAAATTTTGTAGCTTAAGAAAGGAGGCATTCATTGGAGTTGGCTCCTTTTGGTTCTTAATCATAATGCCTAAGCTCCTATTAGTTTTAGAAAAACAAAAAGTAATTTTTTTCTCAATGTGTCAATAGAATGCAGTCCTTCCCAAAACAAAGTAAAATAAAAATGAGGCAATTTAAGAAATGCTTGAAGAGAACCAGTTCTACCCTTTAACCCTGTGCACTGAACCATCATTTCAAAGATGTTTCAAAGCGTTTCTGTCCTGTTATTTACTCTCTAGATATTTCTGTCTTTTGTAAGAAGTGTCAGTTGCAAAAAAAAATTTCATCAAGATGTGCATTAACATTAGTTGAGATTGATCTTTTGAGATGAACTGGTTTTATTTCTTCGGCAGATTTATCCTTTACATGAATGGTTAAAGATACTTTATGCCAGTCCTCATCTCCTGGCTGGATGGAGTCTAAGGCACCTACAGAAAAAAGCTGACTTGGCCTCTGCTGGCATTGTCTTTCCACAGATCTGCAGCCCAGGATGGGGCTTCAGGACACTCCATGGAGCCCTGGGCCAACTGTGAAACTGTTCCACACACTCAGCCTCGAGCCTCACTACTTGTGTGGGCAGCATTTGGCCTGCTCTCTATTTACACAAACTCCCTAACGGTCTCTGGCACCACTGACGTCTCAGAGGGAGGCACAGTACATAGAGTGTTTCACATGAAAATCTTTAAACAAAAGGAATTAAAGAAAATCCCTGTTTAATAGTAAGTTTTTACCAAGCTCCTAAATTCTCAAGAGCATGTGAAATATTAACTTTCCCCAAAAGGGAGCACAGAGCTTGCCTTGTTTCAATGCATAGTGTTGGGTCACAAATGCTCTAGAAAGTGGCATGACTCGTTCTTAGGAACCTACTGAGATTCTTCAAAAAATAATGGTTAAAAAGGCCCGGGGTCTGGAGTCAAACAGACCTGTGTTCAAATTCTGGTTGTGACACTCTCCAAGTCTCAGAAACTTTGTTTACAAATTGCGGATAATAGTGGAAACGACCTCATCCTATTGCTGTGAAACTTATGTAGTATAATGTATCTATTCATACTAAGTGTTCCCTGTGTAGTGGTGGTTTTTGAAATACAGTCAGCCTTCCAGCATCTTGACTTGTAGAGGGACCCTTAGGCAGGAAGTCTCAGATTCACGAAGTGGTGAATCTCTAACAAAAATTCCTAAAACCTGTTCCTGTTCCAGTCTCCCAAATCCAACCTGAGAGTCTAGCTTGGTTTACCACAGGCACCAAGGCACCCGAGTCAGAGTTAACAGGGGCAGCCACAAGGGGGCACTAGATAAGAGTCAGAGAGCTGGGATGGTGGTGGATTCCTGGCTCTGGGCCAGCTTGCTCATCTTCTCGGCCCAGCACTAGCCTAGGCAAACAGTACTAAAGGATTCTCTCCCCACCCTGAGTCACTACCCTATCAGCCCTAGAAGCTCCCAGATAGTGCCAAGGCAGCCATTTTGCTTGCCCACATCACTGAGCCAGCAAAGATCCTGCCATCGAGCACTGTGGCTTTCCCTACAACAATGTTCCTCCCACCAGGAGCAGGTGGCACCTCCTTAACAGTCCCACCACTTTCCCCTCCAGCAACCACAGCCACTTCCCGTGGCCAGGGCTCTCTCCATGTGGTCTAGAGTTCCATCTGCCACATGTCTCCGTGTTTCTGGACAGCCAGTCCCAATTTTACATTTTATACTCCTTTTGGATAAGGGAAAATGTTGACTGGATAAACAGGACGAAAGTCTTTATCATTTTCCATCAGTTTCCATGAGACATAGATCAGATAGTTAAATTTGGGCCTGACAATAAGGGGTTAAATAAAATGATGGTAAACTAAATAAATATAATGGTTATTTAACCTTGTTTATAATATTAAGTGAAAAATAATAATACCATTTCATAGAATGAAAAAAATCAGGAAAGGTATACACTAAAACAAACAAAAAACCAAAACCCTGAAAGTATTTTTTCTTTGACTGTAAGATTGCAACTGCTTTTTATATTATTTCTTCCTTTTTGCTTATCTGTATTTTCTAATCTGTCTGTAATATATTCAATAACTCACTCATTAAAGGAACACTGATTGAATACCTACCACATGTCAGGCTGGTGCTGAGTGCCTGAATTACTATGGTTGCACAAAGCAAATTTACCATCATGGAAACCACAGTCCAGTAGCAGGGAGAGACATTAAATCAAGTAATCACACAAATATATCATTATAAACTGGGAAAAGAGCCGTGGAGGAAAAGTATAGGGCACCGTGACCAAATGTAGGAGGGGACCCAATCTCTTCTGGCATGAGAGTGGGCCCAGGGAAAGAAATGATGTACATTAACAGCCCGGGAACAGAAAGCAAGCAGGTCTGGTAGCTGTGGCTGATAGACCAAGGTGAGGACTTGAGGCCAAAGCAGAAGAGATGGAGGGTTCCAGTCTTTCTACTGAATGCAAGGGGGAAACTCTGAAGCAGGAGAGTAAACTGATCTACTTTGGCCACGAGCACACGTTACTCCTGACCAACAGCCCCCTGTCTCTCCGCGCTGCCAGATGCCCAAGAGTCTTAGACGAAGGCCAGGTAGAAGCAGCGCTGGATAAGGGAAATGGCATAAGATGTGACCTCCAAGCTGGCTAGAGCAATATTTTGTCACTAGGGACTGTTTGGGAACAAAGTGTTCAGTCAGCTCATGGGCAAAGGCAAATTACACTGGCACAGTGTTCAAAATGCTGTTTTATCTTAAACCCTGGAACCGATGCTTCAGAGAACAAATGGCAGGTGTATTTACATTAAACATGAAACTCATTCAATCCTGTATTTGTGAGGCGCTTGGCTCTTTTATTCCCGGCTTCACTGGGGTTTTGTAGCCTGTTATCTCTTATTACCATGTTATTAGGCTTTTCCTCAATCCCTACCACTCCCCCACCCCTGCTCCTTTTATACTTTCTCCACAGGTATGTGGCACTTGGTTTTCCACCTTGATGAGCTCTTGTTGAGAACTGCCTGGCCCCCTGAATGCTCTTTTTATCCCCTTCCCTGTCACAGTGGTAGCCAGATCAGACGGATCATTTTCCAGTTGTTGTTCACATTAAGAGGAAGGTTATGAAAACCTATCAGGGCAGCATTTTCCTTAAATGGCCTCAGCTGCAGAGGACACTGCAGGGGAAGGAAAATAGGGTGGGCATTTTTATTTTCAATTATAAGCTTTGGAAGCAACATTTCTGGAGGTTAGGTGTGGATTGGGGAGAAAACACCTAGATCATTGTCCTGCATCTGACAGGGGAGGGATATCAGGAACAGAATCAGGCTTCCCAGAGGGACAATGCAGTGGCCCAGGGGTAAGTCTACATATGTACTCTTAGAGGGTGATCCCACACTGTTTCTTAGCAGAAGATACTTTGGAGTAGGAGAATTCTCCCTTGGGCAGGACTGACCTGTAAGATATTTAGCATATTTTGCTCAAGGGGCACCAAGTGCCAACCACATCTCTTCATACACAACCAACATTCCCCACCCCTACCAATGACTGTGACCATCAAAAATGTCTCCAAGTCCAAGGAAGCACTACCATCTCAGGTGAGAGCCATTGTAAGAACAGCTATTCCTATATGCTAGCTGGTAGCCATCTTGTATCTATCTTGATGAAAGGGGGTGAGAAGTGAATGGGAAATGTTAGGAGTTCTAAGTCTTTGATAATAATAAGAAGTGACCAAAGTGGCCACATTCTCATGCCTCCCTCCACACATAACTCACATTCCAACCCACCCCCAGCCTTCAGTCACATAGGTTCTTCCGTTCTCTGTTCTCCAACTCTGCTATAAAAACCCTAAGGTTTAGGTGAGGTAAGAACTCTCCACAAAGCCTGTTTTTCTCCCCCAAAATCAACTCAGATGCCCAAACAATTTTTACATGCACCTTTCTAGAACCCTTATGCCACTGCATGCTGTACAGTAGCTGGCGGTGACTGTTTTACTTCTCCAACCCAGCTTTGATGGCTTTGAGGGGATATCCCTTTCCTGTCTGAGTTCCCCACCAGCCTAGAAATATGGTGCTGTGGGTCAAGGCTGCCGAGTCAGACCTGGGTTTAAATTCTAACTTTGCCATTTTTATTTATGTGGCCTTGGGAAGGCTACTTCTTAACCACTCTGAGACTCAGTTCCCTAATCTTGAAAAGGAAGATGATCAAAATACCTACCTTCAAGTGGTTGGTGTCAGGACTTAATGAGACAATGCCAAGCATGTATTCCATAAAGGGTAGCCATGACCACACTATTACAGTGCTTCATGATTAACAACTTTCACATGTATTATCTCATGTGATCCTTTGCCAGTTTCCTTGAGAGGCTCACCCAGACCCCATCTGCTCCTCCATGCTGTGACTCCTGTGCTCAGGAGCCAAGTAACATGGAAGAAACAGGAAAGAGTGATTGACTCTGCTCCGGGATGAAGAGAAAGGAGGGGAGCACATTTTAACCACTTTCCTAAAGTGGCTGAGACTTCATTGATCACCTCTGAGCTGATCACTTATGTAGAGTTTGCCAGGGACAGAAGAGGAGCAACATTTAGTGCCTGGATGGGTTAATCTGGACAATCTGGAAAGGATCAGTCTGTAAAAAGCCTTGACAGCCATTGAAGGAATATGGACTTTCTATCTCAACTTACAGTTTCTCAGTTTTGCCTAACAGCTCCAGTGTGTACACTCTCTCTCTCTGTCTCTCTCTCTGACACGAGGTGAGGATGGCCACAGCCTCACCTCAAGAGTAACCTGGAGCTTGTTCCTTTATCTCTCCTCCTGCCCATCCTCTCCCCCAGGAAGCAAAACCACACAATAAACCAGGCAGGGCAGCTTTCTCTTTCTGGCCACACTTGAACATGCTTGAAGCCATCATAGCCTTGAGGGTCTGTACCTGAAACTTCACATATAATTTGTCACAACCAAAAAGCCTGTTTCTAATAAAACATTTCCCTCTGTGATTCACCTTCCTGAATACTCTGGTTCACTTCAGGGTCCTGGTTTTTCAGCTGGTGCTGAAAAAGAGAGAGTGAAAGCCAATCATTTTTTTTTTTTCCGTAAAGCTTTCTTCAAAATACTATCTATTCTTAAAACACATAACACAGCTTCTAAAACATAGCCACCGCTCTGCACATCTAACCTACAGCCCCTTACACAGGCAGAGGGGCCTCTGATATTTATGTTTGTTCTCAGAAGAAACAACAAGAGCCTTCCCTTGAACTTGAGGCTGCTCAGTTACAGAAGCCTCCCAGGAGAGCCTGGCATTTACAGGGTGGCCGTTTGAGAATAGCGTTTTGAAGTGCGGACAATAAAGTGCTCCTCGTATGTGAAAAGCCATTAAAAAGCCTCAGTGTGAACCACCTTGACCATGCCATCCTCCTGAGTTTATTATTGTCTTTTCCCTGTTCTTATCCAAACAGCTTGGACGGCTTGTTTATGAAGGGCTCCGGAGTGGCCCCTCGCAGCAAGAGAGGTGATGACACAATCACAGGGTGCTGTGGCTGCGCTGAGCCCAGCTAAGAAAACCTCAGGGGGAGGCAATGGGGCCAGCCAGGAATTGAATTGGCTTTCAATCTAAAATAAACTTGCCCAGAAAGGTGTGGCTGGTTGCTGAGTAGTTGCTCAATAAATCCACATGGAATGAATAATGAAACAACATCAAAATCTTTAGCAACAGCCTAGTTAATCAACTGGAAAGGAGATAAATGCTTTCCAAACCACACAGCCTACCCCTAATTCTATCCTTCCTCCCCCAAGAAATTTGTTTTGTTTCTCAGATTGGGTACAGGGATGACACTGAGAATTTTTTTTGTTAAAAACACTTGAGATTCATTTGCTCCCTAAAAAAAAAAAAATCTGGAAAATATATTAAAAAATCCTATAACCCAAAGGGCGTTTTCCATTACATATGCATATATAGTTTTCTTAATTTGAGCTCATGTTGGAGATATAGTTTTGTAACCTATATTTACACATTATGCCCTCTATCATGCATCGAAAAATCCAGAAGCTCTATCTTCTTCACTTCTTACCAGAACTAAAACCGCACTGCATTCCAAAAGGTGGAGTCTTTTTTTTTTTTTAACTAGAAAAACTGTATGTTTTAACTGTGTGTTTTAGAAACACAACAGGTTTTAAAAGAAGGAGAAAATAAAAATAAAAATGGATGGTCCAGCCAAGTAAAGTTAGGAAAGGCTGGCATCACTACTAGCAGCTACCTCATTGGGGTTTGCCCATTTTTCATCTGGAGGGCTTCTCCTCACACCCTAAGTTAATTTGTTTTGTTAATCTCAACCAAGATAAAGGATGTCTGTGTCTCCCAGGACTGCCAGAAGATTTCTCCTTCTCTGCCCTACGTGGCAGCATTCCAAGTGAAAACAACAGAGAGATGAGAAGCATACGCATCAGATGAGAACTGCTCACATCACTCCCTTCCTTAAAAAGGTCCTTGGCCTCCCCGAAACCAAAAAGAGGCAATCCAGAACTGTAGGCAGCAGCGTCACAGATACATTTACAGCCCCGTGTCCCCTAACCTTCCTCTCCCACCTCCTCTAAGGGATAGGCCAGCCGCGACCATCATCATGTTATTTCTCTTATGTCTCTGTCTTTTTTTTTTTTTTTTCCCCTCTCTGTCTTTGTCTATGGAATTGTCCCTTCCTAAACTGCAGGCCCTTTCTGGAGAACTCCTCCTCATCCTTCAAGACCCAACCTGAAGGGGAACGGGTCTGACTTTCTTCGATTCATTAGACAGACACTATGCCCCCATGGCACTCTGTGAATGCTGCATTTAGAGCAGTTTTCTCCTTGCCTTATAATAATCTTTGTCTTTCCCATTAGACAAAGGGCTCCTGAGGGCAGAGATCAAGACCACATCTTAATTTATCTCTGTATGCCCTACACATATGGCACATGGGAGGAGTCCAAGAAATGTTTGCTGAAGGAGTAGAAAAATCCAGTCTCATCCACATGGCAAAACCTAATATCCACAGCTTGAAACAGAACTTCCTTCCCCAGATCCCCCTCCCCCAAGTATATCCCTTGTATAAGTCAAAGTGTTCCTTTTAATGCTTTACGGCTTCAACTTTTTATTCGGTTTTTTGTTTCCTCCTTTCCTAAAACAACAGTCTTGGTAATTTCACTAGTCCAAAGAAAATAAAAATATATTATTACAATGGAATCTACTAATAGACATGGTATCTTTCTAATGCCCAGAATAACAATCCAAAAGGTAGCTATCATTATCTCCATTTTATGGATGAGAAAACTGAGGCTCAGAGAGCTTATGTCACTCTACAGGAGGGAAGAGTAAAATCAAAGTTCAAACTCAGCTTTGTTTAACTCGAGAGTTTATGCCAAGGGCTTCCTCAGTTAAAATTGAGGTCACAGGAGCACCTGGGTGGCTTGGTCAGTTAAGCATTTGACTCTTGATTTCTGCTCAGGTTATGATTTCAGGGCTGGTGAGATCAAGCCCCAAGTCAGGATGAGTGTTGACAGCACAGTGCCTGCTTGGGATTCTCTCCCCCTCTCTCTGCCCTCTCCTGCTCACTCTCTCAAAAATAAATAAATAAACTAAAAATTGAGGCCACAGATTTTGAATCAGCACAGTGAAGGAGAAGCTCAAAGCACCTCTCATTTGATTTCTGTCTCCTCAGAGCAAATAATGCCCCTACAGTCTCAAATCTGTAGGTGATGATAAATCACACACACACACACACACACACACACACACACACACACACACACACTCAATAACAATGGGTTGCACAAGAGCTTTATTTCTCTCTGACACAAAAATCTAGAAGCATGCAACCCAGTGCTGGCACGATGGTTCTGCTGCGCATAGGGACGTAGGCCCTGCCTAAATCACTGCTGCCCAGCCCTAGGGGGGACTCTTGTTTTCATGGTGCAAAATGGCAGCACCTCGAAGGAAGAACAATGGAAGGAAGAATGATGAAGAAGGGACAAAGGGCATCTACCAGCTGTCTTTTAAGGAAGGCTTCCAGAAGCTACATCACATCACTTCCACTTATAACCTACTGGCCAGAACATGGAGGCATAGCCCTACCCAGATGCAAAGGAAGGCCAAAGATCAGGTACTCAATCATCACAAAAGAAGAAGAGAATACATACTGGAAAACAAAAACAAAACAACAACAACAAAAAACCACCTAACAATCTCTGCCACAAATAGGAAACCAAAGAAAAATAGAAGTATGTTCTGGAACCACTTCTGCTCTTACCAGCAAACAGGGAACTTTGGACAACAGGGAGAAAAGAAAGCGAAAGGAATGAAAATTTACTGAATTTATTATATATCTGTCCTTCTACTAGGCACAGGGGCCCCAAATGGAAACAAGACAGACATTGTCCCTGCCCTTGAGAAAGGTATAGCGGGGCACTTGGGTGGCTCAGTCAGTTAAGCATCTGACCAGCTCAGGACATGATCTCACCCCTCGTGGGTTCGAGCCCCGTGTTGGGCTCTGTACTGACAGCTCAGAGCCTGGATCCTGCTTTGGATTCTGTGTCTCCCTCGCTCTCTGCCCCTCCCCCACTCGCACTCTCTCTCTCTCTCTCTCATAAATGAATAAATGTTTTAAAGAATTATATATAAAAAAGAAATGTATAGCTAGTTAAGCATAGAAGAGAAACTTCAACCCATTTTGCATGTATTCACTACCTAGGGCTGCCATAACCAATAATCATGCATTTGGTGGCTTAAAACAAGAGGAATTTATTCTCTCAAAGATCTGGGTGTCAGAATCTGAAATCATACTGTCAGTGGGGCCATATTTCCTTCCAAAGCTCCAGAGGAGAATCCTTCCTCAGCTCTCTCAGCATTGGGTGGCTCCAGTCCTTTTTGTGGTTGCAACACAGCAATTTTTGCCTTTGTCTTCCCATGGACTTCTGTCCTCTACTCTTATGTCTCTTGTAAGGACACTTGTCTTTGGTTTTAGGGCCCACCCAGGCGATTGATTCAGAATGATCTCATCTTAAAACCCTTAATTATATCTACAAAGATACCTTCTCCAAATAATATCACATTCACAGTTTCTGGGGATTAGGACATGGGAAGTCACCCTTCTACCCACCACAGCTACATCATTGTCTCTTGTGGTATCAAGGTATCATTCAGCATCATCAGTTATAATTCCTATTGATACTAAATATAATTAATTATTTCATTGTGAGCTATTCAAAACAAGGATCATTAAACCTATGATTATGTATGGTGAGGATAACTATCCTAGGGAAAAGTCCAAAGGTACCAATCCTCAACTCACAATTGTAAGATCCTTTTTTAAAATAAGATCACATTCACAGATTCCAGGATGTAGATTTATCATTTTAGGGGCCATGATTCAAGCTGCAACACTACAAAAGCCCTGCATGGGAGGAATGTCCTTATTATTCTGAAACTCTGGGTTGGTAAGTCTGCTTCCACAAGCATCTGTGCAGTGGACTGAGTAGAAAGCACTACGCTAGGTACTCTAGGGGTCAAATGGACGAGCCAGGAAGAGTCCAGACCTTATTCATATTCTAGTGGAAGGTAACAGACAAGAATACAAAAGGCTATCCAGCAGCAGAGCCAGGAGAAAGGTCCCAACACAGAGCTATGAGGTCCTAGGAGGTTAATTATCTAGTTCAGAGATCAGGAAAAACTTCATGAAGGAGACAGGCCCCAAAGGCTAGACCAGATTTCAAGAGGCAAGACTAGAACTCAGAATTCTGCGTCCACAGCCCACTGCCTCATCCCCCACCAGCCCCATGAGAACCTGGGACACAAGCCTGCCTGCACCATTTCTCCCTGCCTGATCTCTTCTCTGTTTCTGCCTTAACCAGCCAATGGGCCCTTACTATGAATACCACCAATGAGCTCTGCCTGAAAACAGTACATTGTACAAATACACTGCCTTGTTCCCTAATTGTTTATACATAAATTGTGTTTCTATCATCGGTTTTTTGAAATATGGACATCTTAAGCAACTCACCATTATTTACATTGAAAAATTTACCGTCCACCTCATCATTCAAGGAGTTTAGGCAGTACCTATTAGATATGTCAGCACTGTTGGAGAACACGAAGATATACAAGATAGTATCCCTGCCCTAGGAAAACAAAAAGGAGCCCCGTGAATACTGCTTAATAGATGAAGTGCACTGAATGATGAGGTCATAGACTAAGTGTCTTATTAAGAGAACTTGAATCAGCACATGAGAGGCCCTTTCCCCTGAGACTGGTTTTCTCCCCTCTCTCCCATACACTTTCAAACCGGGAAACACAGTGTGGAAGTTCTTTCATATTAGAGAATAGACCATATATATATATATATTTTTTTTTTTCTGCAGCATGCCAAACACTCTCAAAGATTGCTGAAACTCTTTGAATGCTTAAATATAAGCTCAGGAAGTGAGACTGCAGAGAATAAACAACTGCAGATCACTTTCTAGCATTTCCAACATATTTATTCCATTTTCTTCACGGTTTCATGTAGCAGTTACTCACACTGACTGACTAAAAAAAAAAAAAAAAGAAAGAAAGAAAAGAAAACTGGAATAAAGTTGACCCAGATGCGCCTCGCTCTGGGAAAATGTGCACAGACTTCAGAACTTCACACACTTGAAAGGCGGCAGGCAGATGAGGCTGGATGCACTACACTTATGTCTGAGAATATTCAACGGCAGCCGGGAGGTCAAGTTAAGGGTAAAATAGCTGTGATGACCTATATCTCACCTACACAACCCAACCAAGGATTTCAGAACTTCCTGGGGACGTGAGGGTAGGGAGAGGCATGGAGTGGTTTCAAGGGGTCCTTTAATCCACCTATCACCAAATGGTATCTGAAGACAACTTCGATACACTACTTTTCTTCAAGTGCATACAGATGCTGTTGTCATTAATAAAATCCACATTCGCTAAAAGTGATTGCCTTGGGGGTATTTTTTTTCATGCATACTTAGTGAACAGAGAGATAGTATAAATGTCATGGCCATCAACTCCACTCAGTTTTCTAGGTTAAAACAAAAGAACCTGGGGAAAAAGTATCTGTGCAAAAGTTTTATGGGGGGAGGGTGCAATCCCTGGTAGAAGGCTGGAGAAGAAGGTAAGGTAGGAAAGGAGATAAAGCAGAAACAAGATGACATGTTCATTACCAAGCTGCCACTACCTCACAAGAAATTGCTGGCTGCTTGTTCACCAGCACAAGGGTGTGTAGAATACACCATGGCTCAGAACAGCCTCCCTGTCTCCGTCTCCCCTTGGCCGAGGGTCACCCATGGGCCTTCTGTCCTCTGCAGGTCTGGGTCAGACAGCCTCTATAGAAAGCTCTTGGAGAAGTTGGGGCCCAGGCCCTAGTACCCTGCTACATCTGAGTCCTGGCACAGAGTGACAAGTCTGGGCTTCTATGCTATGAGAGGAGTGAGGCGTGGGTGCTGAGACTGAGGGGCTCCACTGCCACAAGAACTACAGAAGCTGAGCCGCCCCCAAGGAATGAGGTGGTAGGAAGGACAGCCAGCTCTCCATGGAGCAAGCAGCCTAGGGACCAAGTGGCAGATGGCAAGCCATTCTGGGGAGATGTGTAATCCGGGTCCCCTACACCTGTCTGTGGGCAACGTATATAATTTTTTGTCACTGCAAATGGTTCTTTTTTTAAATTATCATTTTATTTATTTATTTATGTATTCATGTATTTATGTATGTATGTATGTATTTAAGAGAGAGAGGGTGCAAATGAACGAGGGGCAGAGAGAGGGAGAAAAAGAGAGGGTGAGAGAATCTCACGCAGGCTCCACACTGTCATCACGGAGCCCGAAGGAAGGCTCAAGCTCAGAGACTGTGAGATACGGACCTGAGCCAAAGTTGGATGCTTAACCAACTGAGCCACCTAAAGATGGCACCCTCTAAAAATGGCTCTTCAGCAGTATGTGCACATTCATACACACATCAATATATAAATATGAAAAAAAAGTCCAGAAAGTTATCACATCAAAAAGTACAAATGTGGTTATCATTAGAGTTTGAGTACCTTTTATTATCTTTATTTTTGTTCATCTGTATTTTACACATATAATTAAATAATAATCTTCTGTTTGCAAAAAAATAAATAAATAAAGAAGGTCCTCACCATGAAAAGATGTTGGGAATCACAGGCCTAAGCTCGTGACTTATGATGGAATCAGCATTTCTATATCTTATTTCCAATTGTGAGTTCATCCTTTTCTTTGCCTCTCTTCCTCACTTATAAACAAAAGACTCTACTTCTTTACAAGGAAGCGTTGTTCAGTGGCAGAAAGATAAGTTTTTGCAGTTAAACAAAGAAGTATGAACTGCTTATCTGCCAACTTTTGACTACATGATCTCAGCAAATCCAGCCCTCAGTTTCTTCATCTGTAAATTGGGGATGTTGACAAACCTGCCCTGTGGAACTGTTCTGAAGAGTCAGAGTCATCAAAAATACTAAGATAGATCTGGAAGCAACGATGTACTACCTACACATTAAGTATTATCTTAAAGTAGTAAGGGGGATCAGAGGTTTGAGATGCAGGAGAATACAGATTTGGGATATAGAACGATTATTAGATCTATAAGAAGACTTTCTCCTGCCTTGCTACCATACAGTGAAGAGAACTGCCTAAGACCCAAGACAAGTTCTAATTAACCCTCCCTCCCCCCCTCCCCCAACACACAAGAACTTAAGCTGAAGTCTGGCAATTCTGCCCACTGCTGAGCATAGGAAATATTCTTAAGAGTTTAAGACTCACTGAATTTTAGAGCTAGAAGGGGCTGCAGCTTAAAACTTCACATTTTGCAGATAAGACCAAAGACCAGCCACCTACACAGCACGATTTACCCGATGTCACAAATCTGTTTATGGCAGAGCTATATTTGCAAGCATAATAACAGCTATCTATCACTTGAGTGTTTGTAATGTGCCTGGCATGTACTACACACCCCACACAGTCAGTTTCATTTCATTTTTTATTCTTTTAAGTAAGTTCTAACCCCCAAATAGGACTCGAATTTACAACCTCAAGATCAAGAGCCACCTGCTCTACCAACTGAGCCAGCCAGGTGCCCCTCATTTCATTTTTACAACAACTCTATGACATGAGCATCAATACCCCCTTTTCAGAGAGGGAAACTGAGTATCAGAAAGCTTCAGCAACTTGCCTAAGGTTGCACAGTAGAGCCAACAGCAGGCTACCAAAGCTCAACTTCCTCATGCATTAGACTCCACCCCCAAGGCATCCCCAAATCCCTGGCCAACATGCCACTAGGCCGCCATGGCCTGGGCAAGGTAATAACCACCTTCCACCTAGAACGTCCTACACCATGAGACCTCACCTCGTTTCCAGCATAAATCAGACCTGGGGCACCTAGAGGTGAGTATTGTGCAGCGTTGTTCATAATCTGAGCAGTTCAATGCTTTATTTTTAAAAATAACACTTATTTTTCTCTTCACCCAAACCCCAGCCAAGGAACAACAGCTCAATACTCCTTTCTGGAAAAGTCATTTTGGTTTCCTTCTGGTCTTCCCTGAAGGGAATTTTCACAACTTCTCCCTCCTGCCTTTGGCTCGGGATAAAGTGACATTGCAGTATTTGCTTTATCTTGATTTGGGAAAGTTAGTGGCTTTTCTTTTGACAAAATAATGATAACAATAACGATAAAGTTTCACGTATAACCAAAGGAGGGTTTTTCTTTCCTGCGCTTATGCCTCAGTGGTAAGCAAGGTGGAAAATGTTCTTTCAGAAACTTCAAGTAAAACTAAAGCACATATGTTCTGTAAAAAGCATTGTTTGACAAGATCAAGTTACCTCAGGAGAGAGAAGTAATTTCACCAACTGTTCCTCTCTTGAACATCTGAATCTCCGCCATGACTCTGGCAGGGAAGGCAGGGAAGGTAGGGGTGTAAGGGGTTAAACCCCACCCAGGTGCATCTGGGTAATTACCCTCTGGACACTTACTAAAGAGCTGACTGCCATGCTTAACCCTGAGCAGGCACAGGAGGGGTTAAGGGAACTGACACAGCTGGATTTGCATTTAAGAGAAATCCAGGGAACAGGCCTGAATGTCCACAAGCTGTATGAGATTCTTGGAAAGGTCACTCAAGGCACACATAAAATGTCTTTTACAAACACACACACACACACACACACACACACACACACACACACACACACACACACACACCAATCTTGACAGCACGTGTGCTCTGGAGGTGAAACCATCTGTTTCCAAAATGACCCTGGCTCTCTACACAAGAGGACCCAGGAGGAGTGATCAGTCCTGCAATCAATACCAAGGAGTAGGCCTCAGGTTATCAGTACCTGTATCTATGAGGCTGAGCACGTGTAGGAACAGGCAATTTACTCCGAAATGTGCATAGAGGTGGAGGGATTTTCATCACCAGTTTATTTTGGTTAGTGATCTAGAAAAGGGCCTGGAAGCAATCCCATTTGTCAAGATCTGTTCTCCATATGACAAGGGTGTTGTATTTTACGTGTGCTTAGAAAAGAGCTACAGGAAAAGACAATAAGAATCCAGATTATCAAAAGGTTTTCTAAAATGGGAAGATTTGATTACACTTGGCTAATTGATAATAATTATAATATTCTCTTACCTACCTATAGTCCCAGTATTCTCAACCGTATTATTTTAATTATTAGTAACTGAAATAACAGTAGCTTGAGGAATTGAAGTTATGGTGAAACGTTCTCATTTTTCTTTTGAGACCATTTGGCTATATCTATGGTTTCTGAATCTAGTTCCTTTTTTCAAATTCTGGGGTTTTTGGTGTGGGGTCAGGGCAGCTAAAAATATTTTTCAATACAATAATTCTTTTTCCCCTTTTTTCCTAGCTTTAAATTATACTGTCCTCTTCACCCTCTTCCTCCCAAGTACAGTCAACACCAAGCCAGGACCAAGTTTTTCCATGATGTTGGGAGTCTATTAGCACATATGCTTTGCCATAACCCAAATAACAAATCATAGACATCTTGTGACAGTTTTTTCTATTCTCAACTTGGCTGGTATTTTCATATTTTATTACTCTTAGATCTACATCCACTTTTATATACTGTAGGACAATTAGTATAAAATCATACACATTGTTTCATTACCATTAGCATTAGGAAGATTATTAGTTTTCTCCATATATAGAGCATTATATATCCCATGTCCTACAACTAGTTTCACCATCCATTCATTTTAAAATGAGCTTTATTCCTTTGGAATTCCTTGAAATTAAGATTAATTTCCTGTTGTCTAATTCTAACACAGGATTGGAATTCTTTTCACCTTTATGATCCATATTTCCCCAACCTTGGCCATAAAAATCATTTACATTTATTAAAGAAAACTTTGAAAATCTAGAAAGCTATAAAGAAGAATATTAAAATAAATCATAATTTCACCACCTAATTTAAAAGTCTTAGTATCTCATTGCAGTAAAGTCTATAGTGAAGCAGAGCATATGAAAAAAAAGTTTTCAATTAAAAAAATAATTTTTCAAGTAACTTTAAATCCCCGGCTATGCATTAAAAACCAACAAAGAGTTTCTTTCCATATTACTTGTAGAATCTAGCAGTTGGAAATCTTTTTTTTTTTATTTTTATATGTTTAGTTATTTTTGAGAGAGAGGGAGAGTATGTGTGAGTGGGTAAGAGGCAGAGAGAAGGGGAAACACAGAATCCAAAGGAGGCTCCAGGTTCTGAGCTGTCAGCACAGAGCCCAACGCGGGGCTCAAACTCACAAACTGTGAGATCATGACTTGAGCCGAAGTCAGACGTTTAACCAGGGAGCCACCCAAGCGTCCCTGGAAATGCTTTTAAAGACACCAAGACCTATGTGTCTGTTTTTGTGCCATATTTATACAATGGAATACTACATGGCAATGAGAAAGAATGAAATCTGGCCATGTGTAGCAACGTGGATGGAACTAGAGGGTGTTTTGCTGAGTGAAATAAGTCAGGCAGAGAAGGGCAGATACCATATGTTTGCACATATAGGTGGATTAGGAGGAAGTTAATGGAGGACGATGTGGGAGAAGAAGGGAGGCAAACCATGAGAGACTCTTGAATGCTGAGAACAAACTGAGGGCTGATGGAGGTGGAGGAGAGGGGAAGGGGGGTGATGGGCAAGGGAGGTGATGGGCATGGGGGAGGGCACTGGTTGGGATGGGCACTGGGTGTTATATGGAAACCAACTTGACAATAAACTATTTAAGGAAAAAAAATAAAACCAAAAATAAAGACACCTAGACCAACCGCACCCTTCAAACCCATAAGGTTAAGGACCTGTTGACCGTGAACAGCCACGTCAGACTCCTGGCCTGCCCTCTGCTCTTGTCTGCACCACCGCAGACTCCCCTCTACCACTCTTTTGTCTCTGGACAAGATGGCTAGCGAGTGACATAAGATAGGGCCCAACAAAGGGACGCTAAGGAGCTACAATAATTAGGGGCTTAGACATCAGGCTGGGATGAAATCCCACCAGCTGCCCTCAAGAGCCAGCTACGGCTGTATCATAGTTTGCTCCAGCTGCTGTAACAAAGTACCACAGGCTGAGGGGTTTAAACGACAGAGACTTATTTTCTCATGTTTCTGGACACAAAAAGGCCTAGATCAAGGTGTCCAGATCAAGGTTAGTTCCTTCTAAGGCCTCTCTCCTGGGCTTGCAGATGGCCGTCTTCTGTCTGTATCTTCAGTTGGTCCTTTCTCTGTGCGTATCTGTGACTTCATCTCGTATTTTTATAAAGACACTGGTCATATTGGATTAAGACTCTCCCTAATGATCTCAGTTTAACTTAACATCCTCTTCGAAGGCCCTGTTTTCAAATATGGTCAAACTAGGAGGTACTTGGTGTCGTGACTTCAAAATACGAATTTTGAGAGGGGACAAGAATTCAGCCTATAACAGGCTCATTTAAAGTTGTTGTTAGTCTGGTTGAAATTTAGGATTTGGGAATAAGTGAACTAGAAGTCCATACACAAGCTGACCAATCAAACTGCCAGGTCAGAGAAGCACAAGGCTTCCTCATATTCTTCCGAAATATTAGATCCTGATGAAAAGAGTGAGGGGACTGTGAGTCAGAGCATGACTATTTCCAACTCTAACTACCACCTGCCTGTGAAACTTTGCTAGGTCCCCTTACTTCTTTAAGCCTCAGTTTCCTCCTCTAGAACATGTAGGCACAGTGTCAGTTTAAAACAGATTGCTAGCAGATCTCTAAATTCTCTCTGAACCCCATAAACCAAGAAAAACACACGACACTCAGGTTTTACTTCCTGCATTGTGACCATCCTATCACACTTCTCCCCCAAAGATTCACATTCTTCAGCCAGATGTTCGTGCCCTCCACTGTGAGCTCCCCAGACTGGATGCCCTGACCTCCGTCCCCTTCTCAGTCATCCAACTAGTCTACCAGATATCCCCCCCTCCCTCCCCTCGATGTCTAGAGAAAACGCTCCCATCTCTGTCATATCACCCAATCTGAAGACACTGCCCAAATGCAGCCTCCTCCATAAGACCTTTCCAAAGCACATGTGGTCTCTCCCTGCCCTGGATGGATTTGCCTCTCTTACTACACATGGGTCACCCTCCCCAGCCTCACCACTATTTCATTGCTTAATACTGTCCACACAGAGCCTTGAATGCAAAAAAGAAGTGTAGTATACAACCTTCTGTAAGTAGGGAAAATGCGAAAATATACATGTATCTGCTCACTGGTACCAAAAGGAGCACAGAATATCAGAAATGAATGTGCCTGTGGGGGTGGGGTGAGTAGGTATGAAGCGGAAATGTTGGGAGTGTCGGGAATGGGTAGGAGGAAGGTGAGGAGGGACGTTTGAGTATCCCTTTCTATATAGTTCTGACTTTTTAATTTTTTATTTCATTTTTTTAAAATGTTTATTTAGGGGCGCCTGGGTGGCTTAGTCGGTTAAGCATCCGACTTTCGCTTAGGTCATGATCTCGCGGTTTGTGGGTTCGAGCCCCGCGTCGGGCTCTGTGCTGACTGCCAGCTCGGAGCCTGGAGCCTGTTTCAGTCTGTGACTCCCTCTCTCTCTGACCCTCCCCTGCTCACGCGCGCTCTCTCTCTCTCCTAGAAATAAATAAAAATATTTTTAAAATTTTTTTAAATGTTTATTTATTTTGTGAGAGAGAATGCGCATGAGCAAGGGAGGCGCAGAAAGAGAGAATCCCAGTTAAGCTCCATGCTGTCAGCTCAGAGCCTAGTGTGGGGCTTAGTCCCATGAACCGTGAGATCGTGACCTGAAATCAAGAGTCAGAGGCTTAACCGACTGAGCCACCCAGGTGCCCCCTGACTTTTAAAACCATATTAATGTTACACACAAACATGTGTGTAAATAAATACGTAAAATCAATCAAGATGGCTGGGCAGGAAAAACAAAGCCCTAAAATGGAATAGAGACTAAACAAATGAACACAGGGGAAGATAGGAAAGGAAAAATAATTGTGGCATTCCAACCCCAACTTCAGTCAAAGAAGACACGCGGTTACCTATCTGGTAATGGACCTGCACAGATTTAATGAAGAAAGGGAGAGGGGGGTTGTGTTAAAAAAAAAAAAAAAAAAAGTTAACTAACGTTGATTTAGCTTATTTATTTCATAGTTGATATGACAGAGATTGTCAGATTTGTACCCAATATCCAGTCTCCCTTTTCCCTTTTCATAACAGAACCCCTATTTTATTGAGGGCACCAATGGCTACAGTGAACGTCATTTTCCAGCCTCCCTTGCAGCTGAGGGTTATCCTGGGACAGAGTTTGGCCAGTGAGATGAACTTGGAAGTACAGACATAGGGGGTATTTCTGAGCAAGCTCTTAAAAAGGGTTTGACTCAGCTAGTACCTACACTTTTACCTGCCCCCATCTCCCCATCAAGAATGAGGAGAGGAAGCAGAGGGTGAATAAGCCATCTGATGACAAGCAAACACCGTGGATGATGGAGGGGACAGAAAGACAATATCTGGGTCCCAAAGACACTGCAAAATGGAATTGTTTATTTTCTACTGCCTGTCTTGCCTTTTTCCGTTACATGAGAAAATTAAATAATATATTTCTCCACGACCTTTTTAAAAGCCAGTATCTTTCACATCTGTAACACACAGCTGAATACAGAGTCTGACACAGCTGAGGCTAGTGACAGCAAGATATAGAATCCATGCCTCTTAACTCTTTGTTCAACCACACACGCTGCTTACAAGTCATCCTCAAACTCCTGTCATGTATCTAGCACTGCATAGATACAGCCTTCCTTCCAATTTATCAAAAAAAAAAAAAAAAAAGTCTATTGCTGCATACTCAAGTCTGATTAAGCTGGGATTAGAAAGCTTCCCTAGCTACTGTTGATTTTATTAATTCATATGAAACTCTTTGCATGACATTTTAAACTTTGCATATAACAAGGCTTCCTTCTTCTCCTTTTTACTAGGTAATAGACAAAGAATGTTTTTAAGCTGAGGATAAACTCTCTTCTTACATCTAGACTCAGACTGAATATATTTAGAAAAGCCTTGAGGGTTAATCCTTAAAAGGATAGCCTGAAATTATGAAGGTCTGGATGTTTTAGAAACAGCACACCACACCATAAAGAGATCTTACATATTCCCGCCTTCCCATTCCTCTTCCTTCTCTGTACTTTCTCAGCACTTAGAACACAGTCTTGCAATTCTTTGTTATTTATCTGTCTTCCTCACTACATTGCCAGCCTCTTGAGGGCAGGGTATTAGGTCTCTAATGTCTGTTATACAGCATAATCTTCATCTCAAGAGAATTGTTTTCATTAATAAATGAATGGAAGGAAGTGTGTGTGATACTTAGAAATGGAATTATTCTGGGGCGCCTGGGTGGCTTAGTCGGTTAAGCGTCCGACTTTCGCTTAGGTCATGATCTCGTGGTTCGTGGGTTCGAGCCCTGCTTCGAACTCTGACTGCCAGCTCAGAGCCTGGAGCCAATTTCGGAGTCTGTATCTCCCTCTCTCTCTGACCCTCCCCTGCTCACGCTGTCTTTCTCTCTCTCTCCTAGAAATAAATAAAAAAATATTAAAAAAAAAAAAAGAAATGGAATTATTCTGAAGCAAACTACATAATGAGAAAGGTTAATTTTGTGCCCTTCAGAAAACAAAATTATTATAGATGTGACTCTAAAATCAGGAAAGTATATTTTGGAGCTTTTTTGGATTAAAATTTTCATTTGGAATCAGACTCTGTTCATTGATTCAAGACAACATCTTCTCACTAAAATAATTTAAACACGCTATTAGAATCTGAAAGGTGAGATTATTTTTTACTAGGTCCATTCAGCTAGCTAGCAATTCCACACCCCTCAAGGAGTGCTGCAAACCCATAAACACACCAGTATTACATGCTCTAGTGCACTTACCAACACACGATACTGACTTTGGAAAGGAGTAGATTGGGGGTCAATGGGAGCCAGCCAACAAGATCCAAGGCCAACTGCAAAGTTGCTGTATTATAACTTCTGCAAACCTGTAGGCGATCAGCTGGAGGCTCAGAAGCCTTGCTGGAATCAAGGCATAGAAGGGTAAGCGAGCAATTCACACACCAGACATGAATCACCACCATCCCCAAACCATGAGGAACCTTTGCTCGTTCATCAAGTCAGTCTTCAAATTCCAGCACTCATTCTGCACTCAGGGTAGCTAGCTTACTACAGGCCAGGAGCTGTGCCCAGGGGGTCCGAGGGGGACACAGGAACCATACCCCATGGCCGCAGAGTCTGACTCTGCCACTTCCAGTTTGTTTAACTCCTCTGGGCCCCCCGCGTCCTCCTCTGTAAAATGGCAGTAACACCACTAATCCTATCACATCGGGTTGTTGGGAGGATGAAATGAGTTCCTGTTCAGCATGTGTATAGAAGAATGCTGGCTCCCAGGACACCTGCGTCAAGTGTTAGCTGCTACCATTATTTGTCAAATGGAGGAAGTCATGATATATGTACATTTTTTAAACTACATTTCAAAGTAGATATACACAGTAAGACATCAAATTAATATAGAGTAGCCCCCCTTATCCATGGCTTTGCTTTCTGTGGTTTCAGTTACCCATGGTCAACTGCCACCCAGGGGCAGATGATCCTCCTGACACAGCATCAAAAGATCAATAGCAATGGAATGCTACGTCACGACGCCTACATCATTCACCTCACTCCATCTCATCGGGCAGGTGTTCTGTCCTCTGACATCATCACAAGAAGGGTGAGTATGGTACAGGATACTTAGAGACAGACCACATTCACATAACTTTTATTACAGTATATTGTCATAATAAATGTTCTATGTTCTATGTGTTAATCTCTTACTGTGCCTGATTTATAAGTTAAGCTTTATCATAGGTATGTATGCATATATGTATGTATGCACAGGACAAAACATAGTATGTATAGGGATCAGTAGGGTTCTCAGTTTCAGGCGTCTGCTAGGGGTCTTGGGACATATCCCCCACGGATAAGAGGCGACTCCTGTATAACATGTAATGAATAGAAGATAAACTAGTGCAAGATAAAAATACTAACAGTGGTTCCCCCTTAGATTTGGGCTTATCAACTATTTAGTTTGTATCTTTTTCTCTATAGTTTTCTATCTAACTCAACTATAAAAAAGAATTGTGTTAGTAGTAATAACATAGGCCTCCATTTCCTCATCCATGGGACGGGGACAGCACTGCCTGCACTCTAAGACACCCTGTGGCTCTCATCATCCACAGCTTTGCCTCTGATACATGGTTATCAGATGCACAGCCAAGGAACATTAAATTACACAGCCACTTTTCATTTCCATAGCAGTAAGAATGCCCTCTTAGAATATCTTTCTTCAAACCAAATCAGAGTCAGTGGTATGCATGGAAATTAGTATAAAGAGTAAACAGACTTGTTTCACAAAGTTAATTTCAGCAATGCCAATCTCATTAAATCCTAAATCCCTGGATACTTCTCCCAGCCATGGATTATGTGGTGACAGACGGTTACTGGAATAGAGAAGAAAGAAATAACACTCTTTAAAGGAAAAACAAACAACAAAAACCTGCCATATGCTGTCCATTCTGCTAAGTGATTTCCCTTCCCTACCACTGAGAAGTTCTCCACCCCTTCACCTGGCTTGATACTTAAAACCAAGAGTAACAGTTTATGGTCTTAGAAATTTCATAGCAGTATCAAAACTGCTTTCTTCACTCCTACACAAAGAAATTAGGGGCATTTGGGGATGCTTGGGTGGCTTAGTCAGATAAACATCCTACTCTTGATTTTGGCTCAGGTCACCATCTCACACTTCGTGAGATCAAGCCCCGTGTCGGGATCCACACTGACAGTGCAGAGCCTGCTTGGGATTCTCTCTCTCCCTCTCTCTGCCCCTCCCCCACTCACACTCACTCCCTCTCTCAAATTAGATAAATACACTTGAAAAAAAAAAAGGAAATGAGAAGGATTTTTGTAAAACCTAAGCAAGCAGAAAAATAAATCTATATAGAGAACGAAAAACACTTCCTCGCCTCCTCTTGGTGTTAAATTCACTGTTAGACTTCAGTCATCCAAGTGCGCCTTGGTTTCCTGGTGCCGACATGACCCATATCTGTGAGTGCCCATTAGAACTCACGCCTACGTCTTTGACAGCAGGGCTGCAGCATTGTTGAAAGGGGGCTTGGGTTGAAGGCTCCCCAACGATCTGGACGGATGCCAGGCACCATGAACAAGACATTGAGCCTCTTTGGGCCTCAGTTCCTTCATCTATAAACCAGGCATATTCATATCACCTTTGAAGAGCTCCTGCAAAACTGGTGCGAAGGCCCCGGGTAAAATGTACTGCAGTCTATAAATGTGCAAACGCAGGAGGCACAGAGGGAGAAACGTGTTAAAGGCGCAGAAGGAAACAAAAGGCAAAGATTCCAGTGCGTGTGGATGGCAAGGCTGCCGCTACCCGTGCTGGGTTTGTGGCCAGGGACTCTGCTAGGCATCTGAGCGCCACATCCCCAGGCCTGTGTGTGCAGCTGCCATCAATCAAATCACTGAGAAACTTCTGAATGTGGATCTTGTGGAGAAACTCAATGAGCCAGAAGCGAGAGAGGCTGATTAGAGAAGCAAAGTAAACACAGGATTCTCAGGCCCTCGGAGACCACCAGGTCCACACCCCAGACCTGCACACAGCCGCCTGACCTGAGCAAAAGTGGGCTGGAAGGAGCTGGTCGCATGTGACTGAGCGTTGGCCCCTCCGGATGCTTCTCCGTGGGTGGCTGGGTACTCTATGCACTGTTTCCATAGAGAAGCACAAACTTTCCGGGAGATTTATTAACTTCATTTCTGTATTAGAGAACAGGGAGATATTTCTGTCCTGTATTAGGGTGGGCAGATCATAAAGTCACAGAAGTTAGGCAGAGTGACAAGGAAGGGCTGGAGCCAAAGACCAAGACAGCTCTCCGAAGACTTCCCTGACACCCTGGCAGGGGAAAGGCTTCTCTTCATGAGGAAGGGCCCACGAAACTTCCCTCTGAAGAACTTTTTGTGCTGTTTTTCTCTCTTCCCTTCCTCCCTTCCTTTCCTCCCTCTCACTTTTTCTATCTCCCTCCTTTTCCCACTCACTGTAGCACCATCTCCCTCTCTGCCCTCATTCGTTCAGTCCTTCCTTCCTTTTCTCTCCCTCCCTCCCTCCCTCCCTCCTTCCTTCCTTCCTTCCTTCCTTCCTTCCTTCCTTCCTGGCTTCCTTCTCTCTTTCTCTGTCTTCCTCTTTTCTCTCTTTTTCTTTTTTGAAACATTATTGAATACGTACCATATTAGCACTAGTTCCCACACTTGACATATTTTTATTATACCAAATGGTTTCTTATGCTTCTATTCTTTCTTTTATTCTTTCAGTGGAAAAAAAATTGAGCATCTATTATGGTGCCATGTATCAAAGAGAAAAACTATTTCTTTGTTTCAATTCAAACATTTACTGAACTGTTAGAATATGCCAAAAACTGAATAACTGAATAAGATATAGCCTTTGCCCCCAAGGAGCTCACAGGTTGTGAGAGACAGACATGTGAACAAAAAATAAATGGCATTTGGTCTACAGGGCAGTGATGGCCAGTGGTCCAAAGATTCCTGCAACTATTTCAAAATGCAAACTTACTACTGGGAAATAGCCAGCAAGGCTTTATATGTCTTCCCCCCTCCCACCCCAGCTGTCTAAGCGTGGTCAGGTAAGGAAGTAAGCTCTGGCCAAAAATACCCTTTTGTAACCCTCCACATTCTTCCTCTCTCCTGTCTGGTGATTGCTGTTAAGGTCACCACAGAAGCCACAGGTTAAGGATGGCAGAAACCCCATCAGGCTGGGTCCCTAAATGACTGTGTGGAGCAGAGTCACCTAATCCACTGAAAATTGGTCTTTACATGAGCAAGCAATAAAGTGTTGTTGTATTAAGCCCCTGAGTTTTCAAGGATTATTGGTTATGACAGCTATTATTAACTAATATAATTCATATGATAAATATTTATTAATATTATATATTATATATCACATCTAGTATATATAGAGAGATATATATACACATCTAGTATATATTATATACTAGACACTGTTCTAGGGTTAGATAAATGAACAAAAGAGACAAAGATCTATGCCCTCTTGGAGCTAAAATTGTATTGAATACCTAGCACCATAGCAGGTGCTCAAAAAATATTTACTGAAGATCGAATTCCAAGATTCATTGAGCTCACATTTTAGAAAAAGCATGGGGGTACTGAGGAACAAGTAAACAAATTTAAAAAACTGATTAAAAATAGTGAGTGACTTAGGGGCACCTGGGTGGCTCCGTTGGTTAAGCATCCAACTTTGGCTCAGGTCATGATCCCACAGTTTGTGAGTGTGAGCCCTCCATTGGGCTTCATGCTGACAGCATGGAGCCTGCTTAGGATTCTCTCTTTCTCCCCCCCTCAAAATAAATAAACTTAAAAAAAAAAAATAGTGAGTGACTTAAGCTAGAGTAAGAACACTTTTGGAATGTTACCTGAGTTTCACCAAGTAGAAAAGCCTCTCTCCCCCTTTGCCCTCCCCTCTGCTCCCAAGCTCCATATAAGGAATTGTCTCACCACAGGCACTGTCTTATCTGTGTGGATATCACTGGGACCTGCATAATGTCTAGAATTTCATAAGTGCTCAATAAATATTGAATAAGACATGGTCTTATGCTTTAAGATTTATATATGTTATGCTTATCCTTATTTTATTTTATCAAAAGGTATTTTATTTCTTTTAATATTTTTTAAATAGTACAAAATCAATTTAAAATATTAAAACAACAGACTTCTCAGACAGAGCAGCTCTACCCAGGGGATGAGTTAACCAGCATCATAGATGGGCGCATGAAAGGGCCAAAGGGTGGTACCAACAGTGAGTTAATAGAAAGGCAAAAATCTAGAGAGCTGAAGTAGCCAGGAAATTTTTACAGAAAATACCATTAATAATAACAGCTCACCTATTCATGACCCTGTAGAGCTTACAAAGTGTTCCCACACATATTACTTCATTTGACACATTTAATAGCTCTCTGGAGTAGTTATTATTAACCTCAAGGAGATTAAGGGATTTGTCCAAGCTCAACAGTTAGTAATTAATAGAGTCAGAACTCGAACTCCGGTCCTTTTATTCTGTATCTGGAATAAGGCTCCAAGGTGAGGTGGGAAAGTGCAAGGCATACTTCAGGTGCTTTGCAGAGGACAGCTTCGCTGGAGTAGAGGGTTAAATGTGTTCACACACCACTCAACATTTCCAGAGATTGGCTCACCTCCCCTTGTGGGAGAGGTCGCACTCAGGCCATCTCATAAAGTAACTTTGGACTAGTCAGTTTTCCCCAGTATCCTGCCAGTCAGTTCTGGTACTTTGCCAACATCGCCATCTTTCCTGATCACATTGTTAGGAAACAGAATCCACCACCCTGCTCAGATGAGGAAGGAACACAAAAGTTCAACAAGTCAATTTAAAATGAAGGGGGAGGGAGAAGAAGCATTCTTTAGTGCCTACCAAGTGTTAAAGAAAATTTTCAGAGCGAAGGAGGGACCTAGGATGCAATGAGGGTTTCAGATAGCATGAAGTTCAAGTTATTGAACATAAAATTATACAACACTGGAAGATTCTTGCTCATATTTCCAGAAATGTCACCACAATCCAAGCAAAGTCCTGATCCACGTGCCAATGAACTCATGTAAAAATTCCACTTATATCAACACAATTTCACATGTGTTGTTTATTTGTATATTTCTTTTAACAATATGGTACAAGTTATTGAGTGAATGTGATATAATATGAAGTCTGTTTAATAATGGGATTGACTGCTTTGGTTTAAGAGAAAGCACATTGTGAATAAAGAATTCAAGAATTCAGTCTATCTAGGATGCTGTGGATGGAAGCAGGCAACCATGTAGGAGGCTGGATATCATGACCTCTTAATCAATCTAGTGACCCAGTGATCACCTGCACTGAACAGACACCATCCAGAACCCTGAGGAGTTATAGGTCTAATCTATGGATGCCATCTCTAACACATGTCTGGGTATTACTTTCTGAGTGTAAAACACATGCAGTATCAAAGAAACTTAAAAAGATAAAATACAAAGGAAAACAGTAAATCTAGAATCAAGATGAAAAAAGTTCTAAAACTTTTCCAACAATATTCAAAAGATCAAGTTTATTTAATAGCTGATGAAGGGCTCAGGACCAATGCTTTCAACTCTCTGAGCCTTGGACCCCTTATGGCAAAACGAGAAAGAGAAGACACTGACAGAACACCTCAAAGTTCTCTATCAGCTCAAAAGTCTATGAGTCGGTGACTTCGAGAAGAGGCTAATGGTGCACTGGCTGCCTAATCAAGATGAGTGGATGTCAATTGTTGGTCATCACCTTTTCTATCTGGGAGACTCCATGTGTCAGGATCTCAGGCTGACTCCAGCCTGCCTCAACTTCAAATTCCAACTTGGTAAACACAGCTGGTCCTCTTTCTCAGTCTTAGCCGTCTTTTTAAGGAGACCTAGATATGGGCTTATTTTCTTGAGTGGGTGGTGGGTGTTAGCCCATACCCAAAGTTTCTAGTGCAGAAATGTATCTAACTTTACAAGATGATATCTCACTACTGAACCAGAGACAATAAAGTGTGGATAACTATTATTTGTATTTCTAAATCTGAGTAGTAGGCCTGTGTTCAAAGAAGAACATGAACATATTACAAGAATGCAACAGTCTGCTAATTCTGTCCAAGAATCTTCATCAGCCAACTACCAGGCTACTAGTTGCCATCTCTACCTTCAGGGATTACAACATTTTATTTAAAATGCTTTATAACATCCCCCCAACCCTGGTCAAATCATATATTTACATAAAATACAATCATGCTATGAGTCTTTCCAGTGTTATGCGTCCTTTTATAAAAGGTATTCAAAGCTGGCTTAAAGAATGTGACCTAAAAACTCCTATAATTCATATCCAAGAATTTTCTGGACCAAGGAAAAATAAGTACTGCAGGGTTTCTCACACTCCTGTCAAAGATTTGAAGGACCTTAGTCTACTTGGCAAAATAAAGAAAATATATTTAAGATGTAATGGCTCTTGCCAGAAAAAGGGTTTTGACCTTCTGGCCAAGCAGATTCCAACACAATGGCCAACTCAAATGAAATCCAGCCTTTTATTCTACAATTTGTAGCATATCTGTAACTACCATTTCTGTCTTTTCTGCTTTGCCAACTCATAATCCCTTGCCTTGAAGGAAGGATTATGCAGAGGGCAGTGGTTTCTGTGTATAAACAATGAAGAATCAGATCCTCTTTGCTCCTCCTTACTTTTTTTATTTTTAACCCACCTAGCCCAGAAATCTCCTTTGTGCTAAAGAAGCCCAGTCCTGAGTAGGATAGGAATAAACATCAAGTTCATAAAAATCAACTGCATAAACGTAAATGTGTACGACGTGTGAAGGGGGTGGGAGGCTATATGTATATGAAAGAAGGAAGGAAGGAAGGAATGGGAAGCGTGAGTACAGAGAGCAACACAATGACAATTACTGTCGCCATCAATTTACTTTCTCTTATATTACAAACCTCAGTTGACCCAGTTGGGATACCACCACTCAAAGATTACCAATACTTTTGATGTCATTAACATCAATGAAAAGATTGTTATTTATATCTCAGAATCTAGCAAAGATGACTGGGGGCGGGCGGGGGGGGGGGTCGGAGTCTATATTTAGTCAGTAAAAAACAATGAAACAATGAAACCCACACAACCCAAAAACCCTTGTCTAGACATCATGGAGATATATTTGAAATAAAATTGTCCAAAATCAGCCTCTCTTCAACTCACCTGACATATAAGCGATCACAGACAAGTGAGTAATTATCTTCAAGGATAAATTTAATGCATCCTATTTTCCCCTTTCTCAGCCCCACCCTGTGTGTGTACTTCCAGGAGTTAGATGTCACCATCCCTCTTGCTTGCTCCTCGCCCCATATCAGGGAGGCAGAACTTGAGAAACAAGGACCAGAGCCGGGAACTCTGAACAGCAAGCCTCTGACGTCACTTTGGTAGCAGGAAGTAAGTCTGAGGTTTCACGCCTCACTGCCCTCTCAACACAAAATCCTCCCAGTGACACTGTGCCCAGAAGATGTTTAATGCCTAAACACACAGTCAATCGCCCCTCAAAGAAACACTCTTCCCACTGCACACTGTGTCCACCACTGTTGGGGCAGGGAACCCGTACACTCTGTGGCCGATGCCATAAAAATGAATCCATCTTGAAATACACTGTACCGCTTTTCGCTTTCTTCTGCCAGTTGGTCCTTGCCGAAGGTTCCTGAGGAACCCAAACACGTCCAGTTTCATAGCACCTGGGGTGGAGGGGCGTGGGTGGGGAGGGACTGTACCTTTGGGAAAGCAGACTTGCCACAAAGCTACTCTTTGTGGCTGCAGCTGCTGGTCTCTCCTGCCATGCCCCCAGCCGCCCCCATCACCCTTCCTCGTTCTGTTTCTAGGAATCACAGGCTGTGTAGCTGGCAGGCCTCCGGTCCTCCTCTCTCCATTGTGCCGAAGAGAAAACACATGCTTAGAGAAGTCTGGCAACACGTCCAAGTTCATGGGACTCATGAGCCAGGCCAAGCCCAGAACTACTCGTTCTAGTCCAGTAGAGCACAAACATGGCTTTTACAGTAAGAAGAATGCTGGGTTTCGGTCCAGCACTGCTGCTCCCTGGTTGGTGACCTTGAGGAGAAAACATTTACCTATCTCTGCCTTCTCAGGCTTTCCTGTCTACAAAATAGATAATAAGCACGGGTACAGCTCACTAAGTATATGCTCAACTCGGACAATATATTTAAAAGTGCTTATAAGAATGTAAAATGTCACTGAGTGTTATGTGGAAACTAATTTGACAATAAACTATTTGTAAAAAAAAAAAAAAAAAGAATGTAAAATGTTACAGCCTTTAGTACAAATCATTTCTTCATAAATCATACCATCTTGATTTCATTTGCTTAAAGATCCATTAGGCAATGGGTTGGTGGATTCTTACTCATCTTTTCAGGCTCCCCTGGCCAACATCCCCTCCCCACCCTCCCCTGCCCTCACAGATGAAGTGAGGGCACAGGTGCCCCTCTATACATCTGTCCTGCCCCATATTATGATGACCTTTTGTGCCTTTTTCTGCATTTTAACAGTCTCAAGAAAATGGACTATGATTTGATCATCTTTGTATTTTTAGCACTTAGCACAATTCTTGCCCCATATTTGCCAAAATTGATTTAATATTTTAAAAATAATAAAAAGAACAAAATCACTAAGGTGCAAAGTGACTCAAGATGAACTGAAAGTAGCACACCTTCTTCCTTTGACTTGCACACCCTGAATTTCCTAACCAACCACTCACACCTACAGTCTTTCTATGAGGTATCTTTTCAGGTAACCCACTTCATCAGCTCTAAAAACCTCCAACAAAGGATTCAACTACTACTCTCCAGTCACTGGACTAGTAATAATCTATCCAAAGTATTTTCCCATATATCACTCTCTGACAGTTTCTGGGACATTTCTAACTCACCACACACACACACACACACACACACACACACACACACACACATACACACGATCTTTATATTGCTATTTTAACAGAGCCTTCATTTACCAAAATGATAAAAATCATCATGTTATAAAATGAGCACAGGAGAAGTTCTTACTAAACTGGAATTTGTAACTGCTACAAATCTGAAGACCAGTGAAAGAATCCAATGGCAGGTTGAGAGAAGCATTTGGTGGGTTTGATTAACAAGAAGCAGTGTGACATAACATGTTTTCATGTCTAACCCATGGTGGGCCCATAAGATGTGTCCTAGACATGTCTTTCTCCTAGACATGTGTTTCACGATGAACACTAAGCAGAATTAAAGAAAACCTCTGCACAGCGAAGGAAACAAGCAGCAAATGTAAAAGGCAACTAACAGAATGGGAGAAGATATTTGCAAACAACTTATCAGATAAAGGGTTGACATCCAAAATCTATAAGGAACTTATTGAACTCAATACCCAAAAAACAAATACTCCAGTGAAGAAATGGGCTAAAGACATGAACAGACACTTCTCCAAAGAAGATATCCAGATGGCCAACACACACATGAAACAATGCTCAACATCACTCATCATCAGGGAAATACAAATCAAAACCACAATGAGATACTAACTCACACCCGTCAGAATGGCCAAAATTAACTCAGGCAACAAGAGAGGTTGGCGAGGATGTGGAGAAAGAGGATCTCTTTTGTACTGCTGGTGGGAATGCAAACTGGTGCAGCCACTCTGGAAAATCATAAGGAGATCTCCTCAAAAGATTAAAAATAGAACTACCCTACAACCCAGCAACTGCACTACTAGGTGTTTATTCAAGGGATATAGGTATGCTGTTTTGAAGGGACACATGCACTCCAATGTTGATAGCAGCTCTATCAATAGCCAAAGTATGGAAAGAGCCCAAGTGTCCATTGATGGATGAATGAATAAAGAAGATATGGTGTGTGTGTGTGTGTGTGTGTGTGTGTGTGTGTGTGCGCACGTGCATGTGTGTATTGCTGAGTATTACTCAGCAATCAAAAAGAATGAAATCTTGCCATTTCCAGCTACGTGGATGGAACTAGAGGGTATCATGTTAAGCGAAATTAGTCAAAGAAAGACAAACATCATATGACTTCAGTCATATGAGGACTTTAAGACACAAAACAGATGAACACTAGGGAAGGGAAGCAAAAATAATATAAAAACAGGGAAGGGGACCAAAACGTAAGAGACTCTTAAATATGGAGGACAAACAGAGGGCTGCTGGAGGGGTTGTTGGAGGTGGGGGGATGGACTAAATGGGTAAGGAGTATTAAGGAATCTACTCTTGAAATCACTGTTGCACTATATGCTAACTAACTTGGATATAAATTTTTAAAATTAATTAAAAAACCAGAGTTTTAAAACATTAGTTATGGTGATGAGAATAACAGTAAAAGCTGCCATCTTTTGAGCTTTCTGCCATATACTGCTCTCTTAGAGCAAGTGATACAGCATTTGTATTCAGAAGAGTCCTAAAGGAAGACAGCATTCTAGTTGTTCAAACTGTGCAACGTAGAGAGACAGTCATCAGTTAGAAGCCAGACAGCCTGTTCCCAAATAGGCCCTGCTGTCTCTCAGTTTGTGTCTTTGTGAATGATTCCCTCTGTCTGGAATTCCTCCACCACCATCCTGACCTTCCATTTTCCCTCCCTTGCTTCTTTTAGCAAACGCCTCCTTATGTCCTCCGGGGAATCTTTCAGCACCTCCTTTCTGGAATAAAGTACTCTTTCCCCTATGATTTACGATAAATCAAAAATTGCCTTGGGTTATAGCCCTCGTTCTTTGTGTTAGACTCTTCCTTTGGACTGTGAGCTTCCTGAGGGCAGGAAGTTCATCTTTTTCCATCTTTTTATTCCCAGAATCTATTATGGAATTTTATACCTATTACTTCTAGCTCACAGTAGGTATAAAATAAATGCTAAATGAACAAATAAGTGGAATAAACAAAGAGTTCCCTTAACATAAGTAGAACAAATTGGTAAACTACTAATAAAAACGAGAAATCGGTAAACAGGACTAGGAAGGTGTCATTTTCCTATTTCTGTAAAATATTCCAAGATCTCTGAAAAAAAGAGCTTGAGAAGTGTGTGTAACTTTTATTATTTGCTTGGTATGGACATTAAGAAGTTGATAAATGTTTACCTTTTTAATGGGCCAGCTAGGGACCATGTAATCTCCCTGAGTTCTTTCCCTAAAATGAAATACCCTTAAGTAGGTCATGACAGGGAGATTTAACTCAGTGGTCAAGTCCTCTTGCAGTAGAAGCAACCATAAAAATGTCCTTTTCTGGATGCGGTAAGCCAGGGTGGCTTGGGATGATCTGGGAAAACAGCATCAACACACCAACTTGCCAAAGTCTTAAACATGACTAGACTTTCACATGGTTTATTAGTGTCCTCCATGGATCTCAAAATAGTTTAAAATGGGATTTAATATCATGCTTACGCTAGAAGACAAAAGCAAAATCTTTCTCTCAGGGTAACGTCATTCATATACAATGAGAATACTACTGGTATACTCCAATATCTGAACATTTAAAAATCAATTACAAAACCAAAAGAGTGCTACAGAAAGCTATTAATTAGAAGCTACAGAAAACTATTAAGCATAAGTCTTTTAATATTGAACTCCCAACATACATTTTAAATAAAACTGAATTTGCAAATTTTTGGTTTATGCCACGCTCTTCAGGGACATGGTATATATAGTATATAGGACCTGCCTATATAAGGCATGTATCTATGAGCAAACAGCAATCTGAAATACCCTCAGGAACCTGTTAGGACACTCAAGGCCAGGTCTGCATGTGCTTTGTTCTTTTTTTGGACTTGCATGACTGAGGCTTCCTAGAAAGCACATAGGCACTGCAGTCAACCAGATCAGTGTTCAAATTCCAGCTCACTCACTTCCTAGATACCTAACTTTGGAATTCATTGAATCTCTCTTAGCTTCCATTTGTCATCAGTAAAATGGACTTAAAAATGCCTATGGCAGCCAACCTCCAAGATGGCCCCAATGATTCCCATCTCCTGATTTTCATAACCTTGTATAGCACCCTCCCACCCTTTGCCATTTGACTAGGGTCTATCTCTGTGATCCATGTCATACAACAGAAGTGATGGTAGGTCGCTTCTGAAAGAGGTTATAAAAGACTGCGACTTCCATCTGGGGTGTTTTCTCTCATTGCTCACTCTAGGGGAAGCCATGCTGTGAGCCATCATACACCGACACCCATGTGTCACTGAGAGAAACTGGAGCAGAACTTGCAGGCCAGTCAAGCCTTCAGGGACCACAGACTCAGCCGACAGCTTAACAGCAATCTCATGAACCGCTAAGCTAAGCCACTCACAGATTCCTGATCCTCAGAAGCTGTGTGAGATAACAGAAGTCTGTTGCTTCCATTGCTAAATTTTGGGGTTATATGTTTGCAACAATAGGTAACTAATACAATGCCTGTTGGGCAGAGTTACACTGAGGATCAGCAAAAATATATGTCAAATGCTGAGACTATGCTTGGCACATATTAGGCACTCATATGGAGCCATGAAAATTAAAAGCATATTCTTAATAATGATATTATCAATTAATTATTTTATTAACAATGCTATATTATCAAATAACAAATATAATTTTATGAGAGATTCATTGCAATGCTTCTCCATGGGAATGAAACTAGCAGAAGAGTCATCAATCTTAATGACAATTTTTTTTTTTTGTATTTCCTGTTGTTAGCTCAAGGCTTAAACTTTGCACTGACAGTTCTAATTTGCAGATACACATTGATGTCAAGCATTCTAAGGAGCTGTAGAACTTTTCTATATAAACATTTAAAGGGTAATGGGGGATAAAAGGAAGAGTATACTCCTAACCAATAGATACTGCCTTTAAAATGATAATGCCCTCTGTTTAGCTCTTAAATCAGTTAACGAGAGTCTTCATGCATAGATCTGCAATGGGTTAAAAGCTCTGGACAGAGGCTCCTGGCTTTGAACCATGACCAACTGCTCTAAGGCTTTAAGCAAATTACTTCACCTCTTTGAGCTCCAGTTTTGCCATGTTTAAGACAGGAAAAACAGTACTTCTCTTGTTGCTGGGAGAATTAAAGAAATAATGAAATAAAGTATTTAGAAGAGTAACTGGCACATAGTAAGTGGTCAATAACTGCGTGCTATTTTTCTTTCCATTTTCTGCTATGTGGCGGGAATCACAAACATTATGAGAAACATACTCATCAAGGCCCAGAATGTCAAAGGATTTGCTGGGCCTTGGTGAGATGAAAGCTGCCTTTAACTCTAGCCTTCTGATTTTTGAAGGTATAGTCTTCAATAAAATTTAACCTTTCTTGGATTTACAGAGATTGCAGGGAATATATGTTGTTGTTGTTTTTTTAATGGTGCTGTGTATAGTCTATGATGATAGACATTAGAAAGTAATTTCCTGGGTCGGGTGGAGGGAGTGGAGATGGAAGATGGGATTGGCTGGGAAAAGGGGCACAAGGGAACTTTCTGGAATGATGAAAACATTCTGTAACTAGCTTTAGGTAGTGGTTTCACAAGTGGTCACAATTGTTAAAACAGATGGAACTGAACACTTAAAATCTGTCTACATTAATTAGACCTCAATAAAAATTTTGAAAAATAAAGGCAAAAACAAAAACAATTATTACCTTACACATTCAAAGCTACGGTCCCCTGATATGACCTCAAACCCACTCTCTTCTTCCTTCCATATATTCTTCATGAAAGACAAGACAGCAACTCAGAGTGGACAGGCATAGCAGGCCACCCCCACTGCCGAGAAAATCCCTAAATCAAACAGGAAACAAAAGCGCAAAGAAAGGTAAGTTCCTCAGTGGGCCCTCAGACAACCTGCCCTCTCTTCCGCACAGGTGGACTTGCGCCAACTCTCTAGGGACATGCTCTGAACCACCCTCCTGGGCCACTGCCCGACCTGCTCAGGTGGAGACAGAAGGCCTCGGCCTCCCTCCTGGCCTCCCAGACTGCCAGGAGGAATTTCCTAGCTTTGCAAACAAACAGGAAATTCACTTGGGAGGGGGAGGGAGTGTCGAAGGGTCATGATCCTTCCATCCTTCATTAAACAGAGTAGAAAAACATCATATATCCAGGTACCTGTAATAATTCAAAGTGGCTCAAACTTCAACTCCGGCTGCCACCCCACCTGCTTGTTGGTAATGCTGCAGGGCTCAGCGGAGGCTCAGAATTCCACATTTCAGCTGGATCTGTGCTGGTGTGGAGGTGAGTGGTCGGGTTGGTGGGAGGTTTTCCTACTTTTTAAAATTTATTTTTTTAATTTTTTAATGTTTTATTTATTTCTGAGAGAGAGAGAGAGAGACAGCATGAACAGAGGAGGGTCAGAGAGAGAGGGAGACACAGAATCTGAAACAGACTCCAGGCTCTGAGCTGGCTGGCAGCACAAAGCCTGACGCAGGGCTTGAACCCATGAACTGTGAGATCATGACCTGAGCTGAAGTCGGACGCTTAACTGACTGAGCCACCCAGGTGCCCCCCCAAAAAAAGTATTTTGGGAGAAGAAATATGAACCCTAGAAGGAAAACCTTTCCCTTCCTTAAATCTAAGAGAAAATGATGCAGCAGCTGGCCTTGAACAATTACAGAAGACTCAGAGGCCTCTGCACCCTACGGATTCTTGTGTGCCACGTGTGGAGATTCGGTAGCCAGCTAGGTTTAGTCACCAGCCTCATGATTCATTCTTGTCAGACGCTTGCCTCAGCAGAATTACAAATGACCATGTGTCTTAGACCTTTCCAGATTCTTAGCAAGAGGTGAAAACAATGTATGTAAAATTCATAATGCCAAGTCCCAAGAACTAGAGTGTTAGAGCTAGCAGGCACCTCAGAAGCCATTCACCTAAACCACCTCATTTTCCAAAAGGAAGAGTATCTATCCCATAAAGAGATATGCTTTCTAACGCACAGGAGGGTTCACACCAAGAGGATCAAATCTGTTCTTGCATTAACCCTATATCCATGGGCATCTCCCATGCATCTATTCCTGGGAGGAAAATGCTTTCAAGTGGGTAAGGGGAAAAAAAAAAACAAAACAGGCTGAAGATACTAAAGAAAGAGACAAGGAGAGGGAACTGGGACCTCCCTTAAGATGATATTCCTCTGTTAGATGACAGCACCCTAAAATGTTGCTTTCCTTCCTCTTTCCCCCACTGCTCTGGGCAGCACCTCTCCAGGGCACAGCATCTGTGGGCACGTTTGTCTTCACCTCTGGAAAGAAGCTCTTTCAAAGCAAGAGTCGTGTCCAGAACCACTACTGGCCCTCCAAAAGCTCCAGACACTGTTGTTTATCAGCTGAATGATGCTCACCTCCCGCCTCATGGCCCCATTTAGATAAAGCCATGAAAGGAAAAATCAGAGCTTTCAGAATTTCCTCTCCTCCAAATCCCTTCTTGTCTGCTGCCACCACAGGGCATCTGGCACTTCCAACCCATTGTGCCTGCTTCCCCTGTGTGAAGCCCCAACAAGAAACACTGTCTCCCATGGACAACTGTGCTACCATTTCTGTATCTTTGGTCATCACTAAAACAAGGGGTCTGTCCCACTCAGCCCACTAATTGAATACAGCTTTTTGCCAATCATCATCTTATCATCACCATCATCATCATACAGATTTTACCCTATTCTAATATACTTTTTAACTGCTTTATAAATATTAACTCATTAAATTCTTGCAATAACCATAGGAGTTAAGTATTGTTAATTTTCCCACTCTCTAGAGTGGAAAACTGAGGCACAAAGAGATTAAGCAACTTGCCCAAGGTTACTCAGTGGGTAAGTGATAGAGCTTGGTTTCTAGCACAGGTAGTCTGGCTTGAGGGTCTACCTCATGGTCACTATTATGCTATATTATCTCTCCAGATTCATGACTTTTCCTTCCCGCCCTCCAAAAATCAGTCAGGCACTTCCCCCTCTATGTTCCCATATTTGTCAACACTTTCCACACTGAGTAAAAACTGTCTTTGTAAATGCCTGTCTTCTCTCCTGGGCTGTAAGATGCTTGTGGAAACAGACTTTATTCATCTCTGTCACCGTTCAATAAATATTTGCTGAATCTGAATAAATAAATAAATGAATGACTGTGTCCATTTCAAAGGGGGCAATGCTTTAACATCAGAGAGAATAAAGATCCCTGGATTAAAAGTAAGCCCAAGTATATACAGTCAACCAATATTTGACAAGGGAGCCAAGAATACTTGTTGGAGAAAAGGCAGTTTCCTCAATAAATGATGCTGGGAAACTTGGATATTCACATGTAAAAGAATAAAACTAGAACCCTATCTTATGGCGCTCAAAAAAAGTAACTCAGAATGAAGACTTAAATGTAAGCCTTGAAACCATGAAACTTCCAAAAGAAAACATAGGAATAAAGCTCTTTGACATGAGTCTTGACAATGATTTCTTGGATAAGACACTTAAAGTATAAGCAACAATACAAAAAGTTAAAAAGTGGGAATATATCAAACTGAAGAGATTCTGCTCAGCAAAAGAAACTGTCAACAAAGTGAAAAGACAACCTACAGAGTGGGAAAAAGTATTTGCAAACCATGTATTGAATAAATGTTTAATATCCAAAATATATAAAGAACTTGTACAACTCAATAGCAAAATAATAAATAATCCAATTTTTAAAATGGGCATAAGACCTGAATAGACATTTTTTCAAAGAAGGTATGAGAATAGCCAAGAGGAACACGAAGGATGCGAAACACCACTAGTCATTAGGGAAATGCAAATCAAAACCACAATGAGATACCACCTCACACCTGTTAAAACATCCATCATCAAAAACACAAGAAATAATAAATACAAGGATATGGAGAAAAGGGAATCCTTGTGCATTAACTGGTAGGAATGTAAACTGGTACAACCACTGCAGAAAACAGTATGAAGATTCCTCAAAAAATTAAAAGGAGAACTTCCATATGATCCACTTTTAGGAAAATATCCAAAGAAAATGAAAACACTAACTCAAAGAGATATCTGCAGCATTATCCAAGACATGGAAAAAACTTAAGTGTCCACTGATGAATGAATTGATAAAGAAAATGTGTGTGGTTTGGATGGATGGATGGATGTGTGTGTGTGTGTGTGTGTGTGTGTGTGTGTGTGTGTGTAAATTATTGGAATATTATTTATTTAATTATTGGAGTACTATTCAGCCATAAAAAAAAGAAGGAACTCTTGCCATTTCTGACAATATGAGTTGACCCTGAGGGCATTATGCTAAGCAAAATAAAAATAAAACAGACAGAAAAAGACAAATACTATATGATTTCATTTATAGGTAGAAACTTAAAAATTTTTCATAGAAAGAGCTGAGATTTGTGGTTAACAGTGGCAGAAGGTAAGGGGAGGAGAAATTGGAGGAAGGTGGTTGAAGGTATAAACTTCCAGTTATAAGATAAACTAGGGATGTAATGTGCAGTGTGATGACTACAGCTGTATAATATATAAGAAAGTTGTTAAGAGAGTAAATCCTAAAAGTTCTCATCACAAGCCCCCCCCCCCCAAAAAAACTTTCCTCCTTTTTTCTTTTTCTTTTTATTTTATCTTTATGAGCTGGTGCATGTTAACTAATTTCTTATGGTAACCATTTCACAATATATATAAATCATACCTTAAGTTTATGCAGTGATGTATGTCAATTATCTCTCAATAAAACCAGGAAAAATATGTAAATAATTGAAATAGTAAGAACAAATATTTTTTTAATGTTAAAAAAAGAAAAGATCCCTGGATTGTGAGTCTTAGATCCTATCAACTAGCTATGTGACCTTGGGCAACTTCCTTCACCTCTCTGGTCCTCAGTTTCCTCATAGCTAGAGTGACAGGGCTAGGCTTGAAGACCTCTGAGTTCCCTTTCAGTTATGGCATCCCAGGATTGTGACATCAGGGCAGGTAAACAAGCTCATCTTCATCAGTCCTTCACATCACATCCAGAGGTGCAACTCCACCAATCTGACTTCACAAATAGTCACCAGAAACAGCAGAAAAGAATGCAAACTGGGAAAGGGTGAGGCAGAAGACCACACCAAGACCGATGACACCAAGTTCCATGTGGGAACCAGCAGAGGGGACAGCCAAGCAGTACACAGAGTCAGCTGCATTCTGGGGGCCGCTGGCCATTGGTGTGAAAAGAATGAGACCAGCCGCTCTGTCTGCACCAAAGCCACCAAAAGGCCTGTAACTCAGGAAGGGATTACTCCACTTGAGCAAAACCTGTGATGTTCTTTTCACTGTTTTCCCCCCTGCTATCATTACCCAGTCAAGCATTCTTGGCAACGTAAACAGACGATTAACAGGCAGGTTTGGGAAGAAACCAGGAGCAGGAACTGGATCCCAGGAGCTGGTGCACAAGCATGTGCATTTTCTGCTTGGCCTGAGAGCTGTGGCAGGGCTAGCACATCCACACCACCACCTCACCCATGATGGTTCCCTATCTCACTGGATGAAGATTCCTCCTGGTGGAGGGGGAAGAAGTATCGTGACGGTGGGAACCTCGTTTATTCAGCAACAGCAAGATGAACCTGGCATGAGGAATCAGACTCAGAACTGAAGCTGGCAGAACATCTGACGGGGTGCTGGCGGCCAGAGACAACACGGGTTACGTAGAGTTGCAAACGGCCCAGGACGCCAATCAGCAAAAGGACTTTGCCGTGTTGTCTGGCCTTTTCTCTGAGGCCAGCTCATTTCACCCAGTCATAACACAGGTTTTAACAAAAGCTCAGAGCTGGGAAGTGCAGCTTTTTGTCCTCCTGGTTATAGGAATTTTTATAGCAAGGTGCCTTCTTTTCCGGGCAGTATTATTATATGGGGCCTCTTTGATGTGGGTAGCCCAAAAACAAGGAAGGGGGAAATTTTCTTAAAAAACAACAACAGCAGCAAAAACCATGAGGAAGAGGATTCTAAGAATAGAATAGGGAAGGGCCAGATAGATGAGGGGACAAAAGCTTTGCTGTCATCACAGCATATCAAGAAAACTTCCTGAAGAAGAAGTCCATTCCACCAAGAGATCTGACTTAAAGGTCGGGCTCTAATTTATTGACTTTACTTCCTGGCTTCAGCAAAGACTGTATGGCATTGGATTATTTTATTCTTTCTAGAATAAAAGTCTCAGAGTTGGAAGGACCTATGGGTCCAAACCCCCATCTAATATATAAATCCCTTCTACAATCTCCAACAGGTGCCAACCCATTCCCTGCCTTATCACTTCCGGGAGAGGATACTTACTATTTGCCCTTTCTACTTGGGAGATCTTATCATTGAAGATCTTATCCAGAAACTGGGCTGAAATTTGCTTTCCAGAAATGTCCCTGCATTTTTCATCATTCCATATAACATACACCTAATTCCTATGTCACCAAGAATCTTCAAAGATTTTGAGGACAGTTCTTGTGTTTTCTCCTTTCAGGTTTAGCAATCTCAAAATCATCAACCAAAACACCTCTCCATCCTGGTTATTTACCTCTGAACACATGCCAGCTGATTTTTGTCTTTAAATTCTTTACCAAAATCACCATTCCTTCTTTGGTCTGAACATGATAGACAAGGACAGGATTATTATGCCTCTTTCCGAGTACTCTATGCCCATCATTACTATTTTCTCAGTGTGGTCATATCACACTGTGTAGACTAGTGAAGTTTGCAACCCAGATCTGACCCTTTTCACATATATGATTGCTAAGCTAACCATTCTTCCATCCTGCTCTTCTACAATTGGTTGTTTGAACCAAAGTATGGAATTTTACATTTTTCCCTATTAAGTATCCTCTGGTTGGAGTCATTCAAGCTGTTTGAGACATCTGGCTTCAGATTAAGCCATCCACAGATTCACAAAATTTCCAAACATTGTGTCTTCTACTAATGTGATCAGCATGTATGTCATCTTTGTCTAATCAAGTCATTGATATAAAAGTTGAACAGAAGAGGCTAGAGGCCAAGGCTCTAAAAGGATGTGAGAGCCTTCTTTCCGGATTAATATTTATGAGGCAAACCATATTCTATGGTGCTGTCTCACTGTCCTCCTGGGCTTTAACATCCAAACTACTCATTGTGATCTGGCCTTTGCAAAGCTGCCCATTCTCCCTGTTACACAGCAAAATTTGCCTTTCCCAAGCACATCCTATTGTCCCTTGCCTCCATTTCACTTTACCTCCTTTGCCTAGAGTGCCCTTTTCATCCTTTCACCTGATGAACTTCTATTAATCTTCAGGTCCAAGTTCTTGCGTAGCCATTCTCTACTCCATAAGCAGAAGTAGGTGTTCCCAGAGCATCCTCTACAACCCTGCTACCGTCCCCCACGTAGTGAGCTGCAACTGCCTACCTCTCTCCCAGAAAACAAGGGTCAGCCAATGGGCAGTACATCTGCCATGATCCCCTCTCCTACCCTCATGAAATTGTGCTAATCGATCACTAAGTCCAGATGAAGCCTCAGAATTCTTCCCAACACAACCCACCAGGCAGCCACTACCAATTAATTGATTGGATCTGACACAAATTGAAACCCTATACTATTTTCAAATTCCCTTAAGAGCAGAGACCATACCTCATTCACCTTTGTATTGCTAGGCCTGGCCAAATATTTGGCATAAAATTAACCTAATAATTGTCCGTTGAATAGAAGGACTTTGTTTAGCCAAAATCTAGCATTTAGAAAATGAATTTCCCCATGTACATAGAAGATCCCCATGAACAAAATAATTCTGGCACTAGCAAGAGATGGCCATTTGCACTGACTATGATCAGCATTAGCATTAGAGAATAATAATTGACCAGTGCTTAAAAACATTCTCCACCAGATTCTGAACTGAGCTCTGTGAGAAGGCTGGCCTGGATGGTCTTGGAATTCATAGCCCTCACTTGATACACATACATGGAGGCCCTTAAAGGCCTGCAACCAATTTGACTGCCTTTCCAGTTTTATGTATCCTAACTATCCATTAGCTGATAGTAATTTTAGGAGGTCGAAATGCCAGGGTTGAAAATGGGTCTGCCAAAGTTTTATCTATAAGAAATTTGTATTATGAAGATTGCTTCCCCATGGAACTCTTCAGAACCAGCCATTTGCACCGAGGAGAAAAATTCCTAAATAGACTCATTTATTATCACATGTCAGTATTTTTAAAGATAGACCCTGGGATGAGTCTAGGGGCAGCTGTACATATGCGAAGGTCAAATTAGGGACATCATCACCACTGGGCCAACACCACCATTATTTATTATTTAGTAATTGGTCCTACTTTGTGTATCTCTAACTATGGAATGGACATTCCATTCAAGTACTAACCAGGCCCGACCCTGCTCAGCTTCCGAGATCAGACGAGATCGGGCATGTTCAGGGTGGTATGGCCATAGTGGAATGGTATTCCAGATATTAATCTAATCTTCAATATTACTTTGGCAGAGCCACAATGTGCACAGAACAGAACTTATAAATGAGGAGGGTAAGAAAGTTAAGATACAGCAAAGTTCCCGTGCTTTTCATAAAGAACTTTCAGAGGCCTCCTTAGAATTCCTAGTACTGCATTCAAACCACATCTGGGATTTAGTTAATTAGAAGTGGCTAACAGCACTCAGCTAGAGCTAGATGGTCAAAAACTGTTTATTGGATGGATGGATGGAAAAATAGGTGGTATGCAACTCTGTCAATAGAGTAACTGCAAAATTAGACTCCTATCTCTTGATTCAACTTCCTAGAAACCAAAAAGACCCTTGCATAATTAACAAGAGAGCTAACACCTCAAACAAAGCTCAAACTAACTCATAAGTAAACTTATTAGGCTCAAATTCCTTTTAGGGAAAGTATCATTTAAAGAAACAATTTAAAAGATTATCAAGGAACACTAGATTCAGCCACCAGAGCTAATTATGTTTAACAATTTGGACATACACGCATATGGCGTGACTTCCACAGAAGTACTATAGGACCACACAGTGCGGTCCTCTCTGCTTATCATGGAGCCTAGGGTTTATCCAGCTGGGAAACTATTACCCATTGCCCCATCTTCTAAAAATATTATCACTTGCTTCAAACTGGAAAAGACTCCATGAGAAGAATAATCTGGCTTTTGGAAGTTTCTACATATTCTGAGGAAAGGGCTCCAATCTTCTTGCGCTAATGAATTCCTTGGCATAATTTAATCAGCAATATTAGTAACAATAGCCAATATTTATTAAGCTCTTACTTTGAACCAGGTACTGTTCTCAGTATGATACAAGTGTCATCACATTTAGCTTTTAAAGAAGCTTATATTCATTACTATTGTTACCTACATTTCACAAACAAAGTTAGGTAATCTCCTGTGTCACCTACTCTGTCACCTAGCTGAAACATAGTAGACCCTGAATTCACACCAGCAACCCTTCTCAGGACCAGATCCCTCTACGAAATGAGTGTGATCCACACCATCCTCATCAAGGGAAGATCTTTGATGACTTTTTTTTTTTTTGAAAAAGAGAAAGAGAGAGAGTACACACGTGTGAAGAGTGAGGGTAGGGAAAGGCCAAAGGAAGTGGGAGAGAGAATCTCAAGTAGGCTACATGCCCAGCCTGGAGCCCAATGTAGAGCTCAATCTCACAACTTGAGATCATGACCAGAGCAAAACTCAAGAGTTGGACACTTAACTGACTGAGCCAGCCAGTGCCCCTCTTTGATGATTTTTAAAATCAATTTTTGAAAGACTTTGCAAGGTCTATATTTATGTGTGTTTACTATAGACCTTCAACACAAGGCCAGGATATCAAAAGCAGAGTTCTATAAATGCCTCTGACTAGAGAACCCTTATTCCCCACAGAACACCGTGAGGTCCCACAGAATACACACAAGAAACTCTGCCCCACAGGGAGGTGGTGCCCACACCACTTGCAGCCTTGGCTCTCAGCTCAGGCTACAGAGAGTCTCCCTAGTTGTCTGCACTTCTCCCTAAATCATACACAGGCTGAACCTGCCATCTCATCTGGGCTTCCCTCCTCTCACAAACCCTGGCCTTTTGGCAAAACCACGATGGAAGACATAATCCATGATGGAGGCAAGAGTTGAGATTCTTTCTTTGTCTTTCGTTTTCCTTATGGATTCATTATCTAATGTTTAAGGCATATCTGCTGCCAGGAAATAGTTATCACTTCAAATGAGCTTCCTTTCACCAGACAGTAAACACTCAGTAATCTGTTTGGGCCTCCCTCCCTACTACCAACAGGAAACCAAAGAAACAAATATTATGTGATAAATAAATAAATATTGCAAGCAAATGTGCTTTGTTCAAAGCTTATATTCTTGCTCAGCCTCAAGACTCATTCCAAACTCCTATGACTTCTACATCTCCCACTGATGGATTATTTTCTTTTAAATAAAATTGTTCATTCACTTCTAAGTTTTAATATTTTAGGTTATCAATCCCTTTAAAGAGTGAATGAATGAATGAATGAATGAATGAATGAAGTTACTCAACAAATGCATGTTGAGAACGTGAGATATGCCAGGTGGTGATGAAACAGGCCATGGTCTCTAACCACAGTTTACAGTCTTATGGGAGAGACTGACAAATGAGATTATACCAGAGTAACCAATGCTTTTTAGTGTTCTTAAAGAGAGAAAGACGTGACTGAGAATACTCACGGTGGGATGGAGGGAACCCCATATGAAGATGAGGTGTTCTGGCAAGCAGAAGGGTGAAAGAGGCTAGTTCTGACAGCAAAGCAGGCAGAAGCCACACCCACAGTATCCAGCAAGCCAAGCCACGGTATGGGTTTCAGTCCTCAGCCTATGAGCAAGGGGCAGCCATTAAAGAAAGCTCATGATCAGATTTCTGTTTCTGAGAAAAGTCATTTCAGCAACAGTGTGGCAAACAGATTAGAAAGGGGCAGGGAAAACGTACAGAGATGGTTATGAGGCTCCTCCAAGTTTCATGACTCGAAACTGTTAAGTAAATAACAACCAGGTTGATTTCCAACCAGATCTTCCTTGCCAAGGAATGCTAATCATGTTTTTGAAGCCAAAGGGAAATGCAAGAACCTAAGAAGCTTGAGAATGCTAAGGTATGTATGGAAGTCAAACATTCCTTAGCATGCCACAGGAATCCTATAAAGATAAAATCCTGTAAAGATCCATTCCTCTCCCTGGTTCCCCTCAGGAGAACCCTGTTACATTTTCCACGTTGGCAGGGAAGGGCAGTGAGGGCATTCTGGAATCCCCAAGGCCACACCATTGGCCCACACTCTTCCTGGATGTGTACCAAATCGGGGTCAGAGGGCAGATATAAAGGAGAAAAGGATGCCATGAAACCTAACAAGATGCCAGGGACATCCTTGGAGGCAAGGGCCCAGGAAACACTCTGCAATCTCAGAAGGAAAGTTTCTGTGGTGAAAAACAAGTTTCAAGAGTTAGAAAGGCTTTACACTCACCCGAAAGGAGACTGGAAAGCCACACCTGCACATGGCCACACAGCACCTCAACAAGAAGTGTCTTCGTCATATGTGACAGGTTCATACTAAATTCATCAGATAGTTTACAAACTGTGACAGCACATATCAAAGGGTTCCAGTCTCATCTTTTAATGTTTCCTGGCCCCATGAAAGGTCTAATAAACGGTTTCTGCTGGATATAGCAGCTCATAAACTTTCCTTGTTACACTGGAAGTCTAAATCTTCCCTAAAAATCAATATCCCACGAATTTTCTTTAGAAGTAGTAAAGAAAACTAGAGATGTCTCCTCTGGCCCGCAGTAAGAAGTGCTATCGCACCCTCCCTAGCCGTGCCCAATCAGGAACTGCCACCTTTTGCACACTCCCATCCCGCCTTTCCACAAACGGCTCCTCACCCTACTCCCACCAAGGCCAGTCCTGTTGGCGTCACTTCACAAATGAAGGAAGGATAAAAATCACAAGTTACCAACTCTTCCCACATGCCAGGTTCTACACCCCTGCTCTAAACTATCCTTAAGTCATGACAGGAGAGGTCTGGGTGGCTCAGTCAGTTAAGCGTCTGACTTCAGCTCAGCTCATGACCTCATGGCTTGTAAGTTCAAGCCCCACGTCAGGCTTTGTGCTTACAGCTCATAGAGTGGAGCCTGGTTTGGATTCTGTGTCCCTTTCTCTCTCTGCCTTATGCACTCTTTCTCTCTCAAAAATAAATAAATATTAAAAGGTTTTCTTAGGGGCGCCTGGGTGGCTCAGTCAGTTGAGCATACGACTTCGGCTCAGGTCATGTTCTCACAGTTTGTGGGATCGAGCCCTGCATCGGGCTCTGTGCTGACAGCTCAGAGCCTGGAGCCTGTTTCGGTTTCTGTGCCTCCCTCTCTCTCTGCCCCTCCCCCACTCGTGCTGTGTTTCTGTCTTAATAATAATAAACATTAAAAATATTTTTAATGTTTTTTTTTTTAAAAATCATGACAATATATCAGGCAGTATGCCTGATTATTATCCCCATCCTACAGACGAAAAAACTGAGTGATTAAGCAATTTGCCCTACTCACACACTGAGTGGCAGAGCCAGATTTGAATCCATGTTAGATCTGGTTCCAGAAGCCAGGTTTTTAACCACTATGGCCTTCCATCCAGAGGAATTCAACTCTCCTCCCAGAGGAACTTTTCTTCCAACTTTGGGCAAACCTACTAACTCTTTGGGTTGGGTGGCTGAACAAGAACAGCACTGGAGGCGACTGCTCCTCCCACTACATCAAGCACCCAAAGGGGATCAAAAGCTGGACATTAAAACTAGAGAAGTCAGCACTTACCTCCGCATGCTCTCATTTTGTAAGAAAATTTTTTTCAGAAGGAAAAAAAATGCTATTTCCATTGTAGAAAAGTCATTGCCTTCTTAGCCAAAGCTAGCTATTTACTTTTTTCTGGCAAGCTCATTGACAGGAGTGCAATACATGAGATTATCACTGGATGAGCTATGCAGTCTTCCACATGGCATATTTTGGTTTAGAGGGTGAGGCTGTGCAGCACAACCTCATCTCTGTACAGCAAACTTAAAATATAGCCTTGAGAGTGCAAAAAGGAGGAGAAGGAGAGAGAGATGACACATGTTCTCTTGCTTGCTTGCACTCTCTCTCTCTCATGAAAACAGTTTCCAATTCGTTTCATAATTGCGTTGAGTCATCTGGGCTAATACTCAGACCACTTTTCAAATTCACCATGCCCCTTACATGCAGGAAAATAAGGCATTTAAGGAAATTCCCCTCCTTCCCACGTTAGTTGGATGGAGGTGGCCTGAGAGAGGAGGGAGCAGAAATTTTGGAAATCATGGTTGATGAATTGCAAACGTGTGTAAGTGATGCACAGGGTGGGAGGGAGTAAAAAATGAAATTCCTCTGTGAAAATAACACACATGTCCCAGGGAAATGAGCCACACATTTTTTATGAATCAAGAGACCAGTGCTTTCTTTATATGTGTGCCAAACAGCATTCCTGGGTAACAGTTCCATATCTCATGAGGTGTAAGCCACTTCACTCCATCTTATTAGAAACATTCAAAACAAGGCAAGTATTTTGAAACCCATAAAATTTATGGAATTCTAAGCACACCAAAGACAGAGTGGACGAGGGACTCCTCTGTTTAACTGGTTTTAATTTATATTCACTTTAGTAGTTTAACCCACCTTTAAAATTCAACCAAGATTTGAAAACATTAATAACTATAAACCATTTTTAATGGTCCCCTACTTTCTCAACAACCTTAAAAGTCTCTTGCTTAAGGCTTCAAGGACATAAGAAAAATGAATCCCAGAGTCCCTAGAAAATTGGCTATAACCTTTGTCACTCACCGGATTACTTACCCACCTCACAAGCCATTTGAGAGGCAAGAGAGGCCTCCAGCTGGTGACCAGTGCAGCCACCCAGCCTAAATATTCCCTAGAAATTCTAGACAGCAAATAATGAGGAGAGAAGTGATCAAGCAAGTCTATTTATCCTAAAGCACAAGTAAATTAACCAGTGCATGGTGGCAGAGTATGTTCTTCAAAACAACCAGGTCAAACTGCACCATAAACTTGTAAGCACACTGTTTTAAACAGCTTAGGAGAATTTCATTTTTCCATTTCCCCAAGGTAAGACCCAAAGGGAAAATTCAATTTAAATATTTGTTCTTAATTTAGCAGTCCTTATATACATGACATAACACATAGAGTTTTTTTTAAAAAAAAAAATCAATTAAGTAAATCATGGTCATGGCCATCAGGGATCTTAATTAGAGCTCAAAAGTTCAGATGATAATATTAGCAAGACTTCCTAGGCCACTTCACAAACACCAATCACCATGCATATTATCTCATTTAATCTTCCCAACTGTCCTGTAGAGAAGATGCTGTTTTATTCTTTTATGCCCTGTTTGCCAATGGGAAAACAGAAGCTTGGAAAGGTAAAGTAACTTGCCCCAAAACACACAGAGAGTGGCAGCACCAGGGTTTAAGCACAGCCTATTTCTAAAGCCTCCTGAGATAATAAGACCTGAAGGTCTTCCACTCTGAGTTCAATAAAAGCCAACACAGAAAGTATAGATTGTTCTGGGCACTGTTGTGAGCACTGGGCATAAATTAACTCATTTGCTTTTTATGATAGACTTATAAAGTAAGTACTATGATTATTCCCAACTTTACAGATGAGGCAACTGAGGCATAGAGAGGTTAAGCAACCTGCTCAGGGTAACAGATTTCACAACTGATGGAGCCTGGCTTCAAACCTAGGCAGCTGGTTCCAGGCTGTTCTCTTTGCCACTCCACTATCCATCTGTCCAAGCATGGTGGCCCCAAATGGGTGGATACATTCTGCTTCCATGAAAAGGATAACAGAGCCCAGAACCATAAGAGAAATGTTCCACTATTCTTTGTGCTCATCTGATTATATTTGGGGCATTTCATTCAGGTAGCTTTACAATATTTTAACAAAAACAGTGATAAACTGAAACTTGTCCAGCAGAGAGCAAGAAGGGGAGAAAATAGGGAAACAATGTCCTAGTAGAGTAATTGCTACTGTTTGGCCTGGAAAGGAAATTTTGAGAGCACATATATACCATCTGATTAAAGTGCCAAGAAGGCTCTAACCACCATAAGATGTGGGAAGCAGCCCTTGGACCTGACTGGATTATCCTCCAGTTGCTCATCAATTTTCACCGAGTAGCCAGTATGTGTCACATGGAGCAGAAGTTTTGTAGCTTAGGGGCGCCTGGGTGGCTTAGTCGGTTAAGCGTCCGACTTTCGCTTAGGTCATGGTCTCACAGTTCGTGGGTTCGAGCCCCGTGTCGGGCTCCGTGCTGACTGCCAGCTCGGAGCCTGGAACCTGTTTCAGAGTCTGTGACTCCCTCTCTCTCTGACCCTCCCCTGCTCACGCTGTCTCTCTCTCTCTCTCTCTCTCAGAAATAAATAAAACATTTAAAGAAGAAGAAGAAGAAGAAGAAGAAGAAAGAAGAAGAAGAAGAAGAAGAAGAAGAAGAAGAAGAAGAAGAAGAAGAAGAAGAAGAAGAAGAAGTTGTTCTGTAGCTTTATAACACCTGCATTTTAAAAGCGGAAGATCTGCGCACTCATCAGGGAGATGCAGCAGAGGCGGGAAGAACAGATAGCAGGGATGGTTCCTGCACTGGTGGGACACTGGACATGTGCCCTCTGAGACCCTGCTGTGACCCATTTAACCCGTCCTGCACTACCACTGTCAAAAATGCCGTGAAAGTCTTCACAAAATACAACCGTTAATCATCCAGAAGAGGCCAAAAGTAGCAGTAGCAGCACCCTCCAAAAGAAGAAAAATGTCTTCAGTGGGCTTTTAAAACATTGGGAATTTGACAAGTTTGAACAGGGGTGAGACACACCACACTTTGAAAATAAGCCAAAGGACTACTTGTGTCCTTAAACAAGAGTATAACCAGGAAGGAAAAATGCAATTTCTCTCCTCCACTTCCTTCTCTTCAAATTCCTCATTAGCATATCTGATTAACAATCATCTTGCTCCTAGGTGTGTCTTGTCTGTTTTTCTGTTTGTTTGTTTTTACACTGAGCAAGAAACTGTGGCATCAGCATCCTGGGTCTCCCTGGACCACAGAATCAGCTCCTAACACGTCTGCCCTGGGCCCAGTTTGCAGCAGGGGAAGGCACTCGCTGCTGGCCCCTGTAGCAAAATGTTTTCCAATTTCTGAGTCAGGGGAAGCATCTGAGGTCAAGATCTATAAACACATTCCAGAATATGAGCACTTCCAAGAGAAAAAAAAACAATCAAAACCACTGCGATGGTTTTAAATTTAAGTCAGATAATACTTGCCATGAACTACTTCATTCTTTGTTAAAATGAAGATGTGTGCCTACTTTCAGTGTTGGTGTTATTTCTTTAAGTTTTTCTAATTTCCTTTTTCTTTTAAACAATGTATTACTTGGTAAAAAAAAAAAAACAACTATAAATCTTATGCTATCTCAAGGCATTCTTCTAGATAGGATGATGACTTTTCCATAGGTTAAGAATATTCTGAACCAATTCTGATAGTCTTTAGGGATACTTTTTTGTCTCCATTATTGAGACAAAGATTTGCACAAATCAGTCTAAAACAACGGAAATAGCCAATCAGAAGGATGGGCACAGGATTCTACTGTATTATCAGGAAAAGGCTTTGACCTAGCCTGCTCACTTCAAAATGTTTTCTCAATGCAAGTTCTTGTTTGCTTTGTTTTGCTTTTTAAAGAATGGTTTGGAAGAGTGAGTGTGGGGGATGGACTAAGAAGAGAAACAAGATCTCTCAACCAAAAATGTTTTACTCTTTGGTTTACAATACTATTGAAACAGAAACACCATTCAGCAGTAGCTGGAATCACTCAAACAGAGGCATCCATCCAAACCCACCCCTGAATCTAGGAGCACACATATCAGTGGAGGGCAAAAGTCTCCATGCAGTACTGATGACCTGAGAACTAAGTGCAAACAGAAATCATTGCACGATTTGTTGAAAGCAGTTCAGAGTGCTTCTCTCTCATCACTTGCCATTATCTCCAATTCTGACTGAGAGAGACTGAGAGAGAAGACTTCTCTATAGGAATCTTCATAAAGATAAAATCATCGATATACCCTGATAATCTTGTATGTAAATGACCTCTCAGATAATCTTCTCCTACTCTCTCCCCAGTTTTCTTTGGGTTTGGGAAGTCAAAAGAAAACATTAAAACACAACACGGGGTGCCTGGGTGGCTCAGTCGGTTAAGCATCTGATTCTCTATTTCTGCTCAGGTCATGATCTCACAGCTCAGGAGTTCCAGCCCTGCATTGGGCTTTCTGCTGTCAGCACCAAACCCACTTCTAATCCTCTGTCCCTCTCTCTCAGCACCTCCCCTGCTCTTTCTCTCTGTCACAAAAATAAATCAATGTTAAAAATTTATTTTAAAAAAATATTTTTACTGTTATGGCATTTGAGGAAACCAAGAGATCAAGACAGACAAAGTAAGAAGGTAATTATGTCCCCCATTAGCACCACTAATGAAGAAAAGAAGTGAAAGATTAATAATGGACAATCCAAAAACCATTTGTGTTTGATCCTGCAACAAGATAGATGAATTCTCTTACAGTAGGCCTGCCTTCCTAATTATTTTCCTCCCTCCGAACCAATGATAAAATTGCACTGTCTTCAAGAACACACACCAACTCATAATGAGAGAGAAGGCCAAGAAAGGCTGAGTGGCCCTGGACAAACTGGAAGTAAATTGAGTGATGTGTGTACCTTTAAATGGAACTTTAAGAGAGTACCAACTACATGTGAGGTGCTACATTATCCACTTGTCTCATCTCTACTAAACCTATCAACAGCATTGCCCTATAAATATCTCCATCCCTATGCTGCAGATGAGAAAAATTGACGCAAAAGGAAATTAAGGAATTTACCTGGACAAGCAAATGGGAAAGAAGGGATCTGGGACACAGGCCTAGATGTGTGTGGCTCCAACATTTATATTCTTTCTACTATATCTTGCTTCTTTTCACTTTTTTTTAATAGGAATGGTGTGTGTGTGTGTGTGTGTGTGTGTGTGTGTGTGTGTGTTTTATGGTTTATTTATTTCTAGGAGAGAGAGAGAGAGAGAGACAGCGTGAGCAGGGGAGGGTCAGAGAGGGAGTCACAGACTGAAACAGGCTCCAGGCTGTGAGCTGGCAGTCAGCACAGAGCCCGACGCGGGGCTCGAACCCACGAACCGCGAGATCATGACCTAAGCGAAAATCGGACGCTTAACCGACTAAGCCACACGGCCCCCCCCGCCCCCCCCCCCGCTTCTTTTCACTTTTAAGAGACAATTCTCATAGTGGATAATGCAGACAAGAACATTACAAGCTGGTGTGTACAGTATTTCACATGAGACCCATGAGTATGCAAATTTACCAGGGAAAAGTGATATTTAGCTTTTTACTTATAGGACCTACTATAGACCACCCTGGTTTAATATGAAACATATTCACCGTGAATTTCTTCCCAGATATGATGTTGACAGTTTCTGTTGAAACCAGGCAGTTTGTTTGTTTGTATTTCTCTAGCATTTTAATACAGAGGATTTTGCAAAGCCACATCTCAGGTTAGATCTCACACTTTGGCAAACACAGTATAAGATTGGTGTTTAATCTTGACAGCGTCTCATTAGTGTAAATTAGTGACTCAATATTAAAACTAGAAAACAAGTGGTTAAGAGACCCCAGCTAAGACAAGTTTCATTAAAACAATAATGACTTAATACACGCTGTGCTCAGTTTCAGAAAGCTTCAAGCTCCCTAATCATTTTCTGGATGGTTTCCATTCCAACCAGTTTCCATGTTGATATAAATCCATCAATCTCCAGTGAGGATGTGCATGGGAAAATGAACATAATATTAAGTCTACAGAGACCTTGTTGCAATGTCAAAATCAAGTGATGTCAGTTTAAATTACAGCTTAAAAAAAAAGGCACTATAAAGACAAATGTCTCCTGGAGCCTGTCTGGTTGCCTAGAGCAAATGCTCTACCAAGCGGGGTCGAGAAACCGGTTTCCATTTGCCTAGTAGTTTTCCCACTGCTTCCAGGTTCCAAAGAGACACTTGGCAGTAAAAGCTTGCTCAACAAGCCAGTTAACAGGACTAAGCACTAGAGGCTCCACAGTGTGTCAACTGCTGGTGTTCCAAAGAGAATGATCACTTGTACCAATCAATCAAGTCATTTGCACATATCATCCTCTATTTACTCCCATTACCACTGGAAACCCGCAAGCTTTCATAAAAGAACTTGCTAACTTCCTGAGTTGGAAAACCCAACTTTTTCAGCCACAAGGACCCCGTCTTTTACTCTTCCTCTGGGGGCGCCATGCTTCTAAGAGTCTACCATGTGGTTATTACAATGACCAGACCTGCCTGCTTCTCTTTGGCTTTGCAAGAACACAAAACATGGTTTACAGATCCCATGACTACTTTAGCCCAGAGTTACCAGTGTGGAAAGCAGTAAGACTGTAATATGAAACAGGAAATAACAAAAATAGTAATAACACTTCACATTTATTGAATGCTTACTATTTATGCCAGACATTGTGCTAAGTGCATTATTTACATTATCCAATTTAATCTCACCACAACCTTGTGAGGTAGCACTATAATTACCTTCCTCGTGGAAATATTCAGAAATGTTAAGTAATTTGCCCAAGGCCACCAAACTAGAGCCAGACCTAAAATTTGAACTGCGCTGTCTGACTTCAAAGCCACTGCTCTTCTCCACTCCACTGGCTGCCTTGCCTCTCACTCCTAGCTGCATTCCTAGGTCCTTCTCATTCCCTTGGAAAACATCATAAGCATTATGCCCATATTGGGAACTTTTGAAAAGATTCAAATTATCATCTTATTCTCTGACACTGCATTTTCAGTCTATGGAGGTTTGAATTTTTACAGACAAGGGCCGGATGGAGAAAGGAAGGGAGAAGAAAAGAGACGGGGGCAGGGAGGGGGGGGTGGCCAGGGGGAGGCGGAGGAAGAGGGACGCTGTTGAGAGATTGAGAGTGAGAGAGAGAATGCCTAGAGCATCAAAAGTATTCAAACCCAGGTGCTGGCTCTTTCAGTCACCATTTCCCCTGCACTTAACTTCCACCTTTCAAATAATGTAGGTATCTATCTCCAAATATTCCCAAACACCCTCAAATATTTCCTTCTAAATATTCTCAAATATTCCTTCTGAATTCTCTTCTTTGAAAGTGAAAAGCAAAGACGTTTTACTCTGACAGGCAGTGCCTCCAGGTTTCTGATGAATGTACCAAGGACAGCCTTGAACAATGAACTCTGGGTAGTACCCTCCTGTCACCATCCTGAACCCCTCCTCCTACTGCGAAGAGAAAAGAAAGCACCAGGGTGGGGTGGGCTGGGAGTTTCCCCTAGATATTCAAAGTTTAAAACACACGTTCTATAAAAATAGCTGAGGGTTTACATGCAGATATAATTAGTTTTGAAAGCACATGTGAATACCATACAATATGTGTGGAGGAGGTAGCTGGAAAGAGCAGAAAACCAAATGATACCTACAGTATGGTGTCAACTGTACTGTCATGGACAGATGGACAGGGACTAGTCATAACCCTAAAAACACAGAAAAGTTTGATTTGTACAAATGGTGAGCCCACACACATTTTTTCCTTGTGTTTTGAGTTCAGTTTCTGTTACAATATTTGTGCAATAAATAATAATTTCAAAAGGATATTATATATACAGAGTGTATAATTACAGGACACAAGTATAAACAAATTACCTTTATAACATGTCAGCCAAGCATTAACCATTTAGAAAATTCCAAGTCAGGATGCCTATCTGGGGTTACCCACTTATCCCTCTCTCCCTCGAAAGGAACTAGGTCCAGTGTAAGGTTCCTTTGATCATATGCACTAAGCGTCCAGGTCCAGATCTTACGGATAGCACACTACCTGTTCCTGGAGCTTAACCAATATTCTAGAATGACAGAATGAGGTCTTCTTCAAGTGTCACTTTCCTCTTCAGAGAAAGAGCAGCAAAATTACGACTACAGTGCATACATACAGGTTGTATTCCTAACAACCCAACACCACAGAGCTAAGTTCTGTTCTGGGGGCGGGGGAGAGGGGGAAGTGAGGAAGAGCAACATTCAGCTAGGAAAGTGCAAAGAAGAGAACACACCGTGAGTCCGATTTACGCTGAGGGCCTCCTATTTATGCTTGTCCAGCAGGACAAAGCCCCTTCTTAGCAGGGCTGACAAGAGATGTAAGATGCACCCTATCTCAAGTACTTGGCGGGCTGGTACGGAGGCCAGGCATGCGCGTACGTGTGCGCACACACACACACACACACACACACACACACACACACACAGGCTGGGCACAAGGGGCAAAGTTACCTCAGGCCAAATGAGCTGCAGGCCAGCGCAGAGTAACACTAGGCTGACACCAGAGTTTTCAGACTCATCAAGGAGTAAGGGGACTTTGAGAAATTAAAATTCTAAGTTATCAGAAGGTCCAAATAATCAATAATAATCACAATTAACATTAGCATAGTCGAGGGCTTGCCATGCATGGGCCACAGGCCATGTCTCTCTCATGTCTCCCAGGCTCTCACTATTCTAAGAAGCAACTAGAACTTGGGATCTGGGCACCTTTTAGAAAACACCTCTGATCACAGCAGATTCAGAGGGACATGCCCACTAAATGCAGAAATTTCAACACAACCAGGTCACGAGCCTCTGCATTCATTGAATAGGCGCTGTTTATAAAGGGCTGTGAGGCAACAAAAGAAAAAGACGAAATACACAATTGCTGGCATTGGGATTCATGCTAAAATTTAAGTAACATGATGGTTTGATCCACATGCTGCGAATAAAAATGATGCAAAATTGGTGTCTGTTTACTAAAAACAAACAAAAAAGGTATAAAAATACGTAATAAATCTTGAATACACTTTCTTCTCTATTGCCCTCACCACATTCCCAAATCCTACTCATCCTCCCAAGCTCAGCTCAGATACATCTCCAACCATCAAACTCCTGGTCCCTTCACTGATACTGTCCCTTCATTGCCCTCAAGTTCACACAGGAGTTTATATGAACCTGGCCAGTTGTAATAATAAGAGCTTCCAGGGGCGCCTGGGTGGCTTAGTCGGTTAAGCGTCCGACTTTCGCTTGGGTCATGATCTCGCGGTTCGTGGGTTCGAGCCCCGCGTCGGGCTCTGTGCTGACTGCCAGCTCAGAGCCTGGAGCCTGTTTGGTCTGTGACTCCCTCTCTCTCTGACCCTCCCCTGCTCACGCTGTCTCTCTCTCTCCTAGAAATAAATAAAAAACATTAAAAAATAATAATAATAATAATAATAATAAGAGCTTCCATTTATCAAGGGCCTACTCTGGACCAGGCCCTTTTCTCGACTCTTTCAAATCCTAAAGCAACTCTTCCAGGAATGAGATACATTTTTCACAATTTCAAGATTAAGAAACCAACTTTGAGCAAGATTGGATAACCTGACAGATGCCAGAGGAGCTAATAAGCGGTAGACCCTAAATTGGAACCCAAGTCTATCAGATCCCAAGCCCTTTTGCTCTGCACTCTGCCATGCCCCACGGGCCAGCCACTCTCTGTCTCATATTCATCTCTCATACCAGGTGACAAGATCCTTGAGGGCCAAACCCGCATCTGAGTCATCACACGTTCATTTACGAGCTGTCTTAAGCAAGCCCTGAAGTATATGGTGAACAGAACACAGAGTAGACATTTAATAAATACTTGTTGGATGGATGATAAAATGACAGAAAACCCACGGGAACAGGTAGAAAGGACAAGTGTCATAATGTTGGCAACAAAAGATAGCTCTACTATTTCCCTGGGCTTTTAATTACATAATGTCCTCCTTTTCACTCGGTCCCAGCTGATTCACCCTGACGTGCCACAGCTACTTTTTATTAGCAGCCTCACCTCAGCCCCACCTGGGGCCTCCTGTGTGGTGCCAAACCATGAGGCCCTCCAGGCAATGAGAGCAGCAGCTTGTATTTCTAAAGAGAACTAACTACATTACCATTCTCTGCAGGAACCTTCACTCTACCAGCTCCAATATCCCCCAGTAGCCCCCAACAGCCCAAAATGGGGAAAAGATGGGCAGCTCAAGGATGGGGGAATATTTGGCCCCTGCCCACCATTACATGGTCCAACAGTAACCTATGAATCTTAATCTAGATTTATTTTTTCTTTTAAAGCATAAAGGACAAGTGGTCAGGAGCAGGCTCATAAATCTGTTCTGACTTTTATTAGATGGGGAATATTTTCATCTGAGAGGTCAGCATAACTTGGAGGAAAAGACAAAAAGTTCTCTGAATGTGAACACCACATTACCGCTGACATAACACAGGACTGCTGTCTACTGACAAGTGAACTGCTTGCAATCGCGTGCAGTTAGAACTCGTTCAACGTCATCAGAGTAGGTTAATTTTTCCCATTCCATCTTACCGGTTACACATTTCACATCTCATACAGATTCTATGGAGAAAGGAACCTGATTGGGACTATTAACTAAGGCAACTGAATCCTTAATGATGAAAGAACACCAGACTCCCTATATAAACCATCTCACAGAAGGATCAAAGCATAGATTGGGAGCTGAAGATGTGGCTAAACACGTAAGAGGAACTCCAGTAAACCAATGCTAATGTTTTCTTTTGTGAAACCACCTGACGTCACGTTCAGGTTTTATAAAATGTCTTATCCATTCCTTCATTTTTAAAAAGCATTACTTGTGTGCCTAATATGGTGCTATGAACTAGGAACACTGTAATGAATAAGGCTTTGTCTCTGTTTTCCATAAGTTCACCATTTAGCAGGAGTGAAGCGATCTCGAAGTTCCCACACGGTCTAAGTGCGGGAGCAGAACAGCATGCCAGCTACAACGTGCCATTCAACTGCATAACTGGCCATACAACCTGGTGTAACTAACATTAATTAAAATAATGGTTTTCACTATGCATACCCAATGACTTCACCTATGTTATCTGATTTCTTCATCCTCAATTACCCCATCATAAGAAAATATTCTTCTTGGGGGAAAAAAAACCAACCCTGAACTATCAAATCCATTCCTTTCAAGTCTATATAAAAGAACACCTGGAATTTCACAGAAAATAAATTTCAGTCCAGAAAGGAAACGGTTTATGACAAACTCAGATATTTCATCAGATAAACCATAGCTTCTCCACAAAGGTTTCTTAATAAAAGAGCTTCCAGCCACTGCACAGGCCTAGTCTCAAAGAGTAGGCTCCACAACACTAGCTAATGAAAAGATACTTTCTGATTTGGGAAAACTCAAAGGAAATCGTTGGAAAACAAAAAACTAAAAACAAAAATGGAGGTCTCTAGCACTTCGAGGGGAGGGCAGGCTGCCCTATCCTAACTTTGACTGACGGAAGGAAACCCATGCAGTTCTCATCCATACTCGATTCAGGAAACGTAGAGCTCTTGTTTTCAAAGAAACCACTTATTCAAGATGATCAAGTGGAAGTAACATTCTAAGTCATTTGGGGACATGTCGTAGACACCTTGGTGGGTTCTGCAATGAACAGCCACATTCTCCTTGCCCATATTTCTTCGTGTTTGATACTTGGATTACCCCAGCAGGAAACGAGCAGTCTTTGAATGGAGGGTTTTGTTCAGAATTCTAATAGCTTCCAGCATTTGCCCCAGACCACAAGAAGTACACCAAATTTACTTAGACATTCAGGCCAGACGTGAAGAATTTCTCTGTCAGATCTAGTAAGCTCCACCAACTTAACATTTTGGCTTCTCATGGGCAAAGAGAAGACAGCCAAACAGCGCCAGTGCCGGGGGGCGATCTGGTGACATGTGGCAGCTCTTGGAAGAAAATTAATGAACGCGACCGGTGACCTTTCTGCCCCTCTCTCCTCTCCTCTCCTCATTCAAGGGAGAGAAGCAAAATTTCAGCAATCAGGGGGACTAGGCAACTGCTGCTCCTTAAAACAGCTTCAAGGTTGTTGGGGGATTTTTCCCACCAGACTTGCCACATTTCATTGTTTGCTTTCAAGATCACCTCACTATGAAGTTTGTTGACTTGGAGGTAGAGCCATCATTTGTTCCATTCAGCAATTTCATCCTTGTTAATCTAATAAATAAAAAGGTACCACTAGTCTGAATCAGTCACAAAAGCTAACTACGTACAGTCAAATCCAATAAAATATTTATCTGGTGCCTATTCATGTCCCAGGCACTGTACTAGGCATATTACACATATTAATTTAATGCTGCTGCTGATATTATGTTATATGTATATTATAATATGTTATTGTAATGACAACAATAGTGATAAAAAGCAATCAATCAACAACAATCATTTAGCAAGTGCTTACTGTGGGAGAAGCCTATGGTAAATGTATAAACATGCCTGGTATCACTCCTCACAACCTTTTGGGCAACATGTAATTATTATTTTCCCCTTTTATAGATGAGGAAAAGAGGATTCCAAGAGATTAAGTAAACTTGCCCAAAGTCACACAGCTTATAAATGACAGAGCTTGGGATCAGAACCCAAGCCTGTCTGCAGAGGCAATGCCTTCACATCCTTAAAGGAGGTCACACTAAAATAACATTACAAGTTTGCCATAACGAATAAAGATAAAATAGATGGTAAAGTTTTCCAGAGTACAGTGCAACAGGCCAGTTATATTACTCATCTGACCCAAAAGCATAACAAAACTACTTTGTAGTAGAATTTTGTCATCTCTCTACTATCCAGACCAGCATAATGTGTGTGTCTCATCCATTTTCACCCCTAAAAAGGTCTAGAGTAATCACCTATAAACAGACTAGGAAAGAAGAGGTAATATAAAATAACACAGCTATCAAAATGATAACATCCCTGAAACTTTTTCCCTAGCAGATATACTCAATTTCTGCGAACAGAAGCTAAATTGTCTATTGATGTGTGTGTGTGTGTATGCGTGTGTGTGTGTGTGTGTGTGTGTGTGTGTGTATTTCCTGTTGAATTTTCTAGTTGTACCACTTCATTCTTATGTTGGAATACAGCAAAACATTCTTACATGGCTTTGAAAGGACTTACCTTAACAACTATAACAACAACAAAAATCATAAAAGTTAACTGAGAGAGTGAACTCATGGGCTAGATGAGAAGTAAAAAGCTTACGAACATTTGATTTCTGAACAAAACCTATAAAGAAGAGGTAAAACAAAACAAAACAAAAAACCCTCAAACCCTTGAGGTTCCAAAATTGTAAGGGAAAAAATGAAAGTGCTAGAAGGCTTCAAGGAGAGAAAAAGGCATTGTCCTACTGTACCAAAGCGACAAAGCTCTGAGCAGAGGAGGATGTGTGGAAAGTCTGGTTCTTCTAGGTTTCCACAGCCACTCAATTGTTCAAGGGGTGGTTATGCCCACGCTTCCAGAATATTAACACAGATTTAGGGATGACGAGGACCTGCACAGCTAGAATTACAGCAGTGGGAGGAGAGGGGGCCCACTCTGATAACAGGCAGGAAACCATCAAGCAACCTACCCCCACTCGCACCAACACACATGGATGTATAAATGCAATTTGCACATGATTTCCAAGGGTGCATGAGTCACCTGAGACATGAAATCCAGACTGAGAACACTTGCACACAGTAAGAACCCTCGCGCTTGAGGATCTGGCCAAGTTCAGAGCTGCAAGTAAGATGATTCAGCTGCTTTCTTATTTTGTGGCCTTGTAACAAGCGAGTCTCTCCAGTTTCTCAGACATGCACTGAGAGCAGCTTTCATTAGGCGATAGTCCAGCCGTAAGGAGTCCAGCTGCAGCAGTTTCCAACTCTGCCACTGTCTCTTACAGCTGTGTAATGTGAAACAAGTTTTACGTACTGTTATGTACCTCCATTTCCTTACCCCGGGACCGAGGCTGAGGTACTTCAAAATGCTATAAAGATTCAATGAGTCTTTGGGTGCCTGGGTGGCTCAGTCGGTTAGGCCTCCAACTTCAGCTCAGATCATGATCTCACAGTTTGTGGGTTCGAGCCCTCTGTCGGGCTCTGTGCTGACAGCTGGCTCAGAGCCTGTAGTCTGCTTCCGATTCTGTTTCTCCCTCTCTCCCTCTCTGACCCTCCCCTGCTCATGCTGCCTTTCTCTCTCTGTCTCTCAAAAATAAATTTAAAAAACATTTAAAAAAAAAGATTCAATGAATCTTTATATGGAAAGCACGTAGAACAATACCTTCCTACCAAGAAGCTAACACTAAATAAATGTTAGCTATTATGATTCTATGTCCCTTTTTAAGGAAAATGGCCTAATATTAGAAAGGTTCATATCAGGGGCACGTGGATGGCTCAGTCGGGTAAGCATCTCACTCTTAGTTTCAGCTCAGGTCAGGATCTCACAACTCTTGAGTTCAAGCCCTGCATCACGCTCTGCACTGACAGTGTGGAGCCTGCTTGGGATTCTCTCCCCGCCCCCCTCCCGCCCCTCCCACATGTTCTCTCTTTCTCTCTGTCTCAAAATAAATAAATAAAAGTTAAAGAAAAAGAAAGGTTCCTATCAGAAAAGCACTATAGAACTGCAGAGACTAGTAATTAATTCTGGCATTGATTTTTATGGTCCCTATTAAATCATCATCAGATGCCCATTTTTGCTATCATTGTAAAGTTGACTGGTTAATTACGAAGTATCACCAACTATGTTTCCATACAGTCGTAATGCCAGGTATTAGAGAATGCAGTCAGCCAGTGAAATTTATCACAAATAATAATAAAGAAGAACAGGCCATCAGTTTGTAAAGGCCTGGCCAGCACACAGCTTTGGAGTCTCACAGACCCACAGATGGGACATGTCAGAAGAAACCTCAGTAATGGTGACCATTCTGCACAACTAGTCCAGTGCTCTCACTGGGCAGCTGGGGAACCTAAGCCCAGAGATGTGCGTGACTTGCCCAGATAGACCCTGTAAGTAAGCAGCAGAGACAAGAACTCAGATTCTTAGATGTCTGTCTTCTTGTCTGTCTACTTCCACTAGGCTAGAAGAATCTAGTTATCTATATCTTCCTACCTTCCTACAAGTCCGGCACATGGACACACAGATGGTAACAATAAAGAAGGTTTGAAATGAACCAAAGTGATGCAGTGTTGTTTGCTTCTTCTGAGGTATTCTTTTAACCTCCAAAAGGAGACTGTTATATCTCATTCACTGAAAACATGAAGCAAGTGATAAACTAAAGCAGACATCAAGCCTGAGCATTCTGCTGGTCTGTGAGTCAGGAGACCCAAGCTCTGACCTGTTTCTACCCTAACTTGCTCTGTGACATGGAACAGCATTTAACTTTTTTTTATAAACATTTTTTTAAGTTATTTATTTTTGGGAGAGAGACAGAGCACGAGTTGGGAATGGGCAGAGACAGAGGGAGACAAAATCTGAAGCAGGCTCCAGGCTCCGAGCTGTCAGCACAGAGCCTGACACGGAGCTCCAACTCACAAACTGTGGTGAGATCGTGACCTGAGCTGCAGTCGGACGCTTAACCGAGTGAGCCACCCAGACATCCCTGCGTTTAACTTTTCTAAAAGAAGATGATGAGACAAAATGCTACCCTCAATAGAGCTAAAAGGAGTAAAATTTTATCAGGTCACAACATAGAATTAAATAATGCAAGCTATAGTTAATTATCTGGTGCTTTCCCTTTATATCACACTTGAGAATTCTTAAAAGGCTTCTTTGTACATTATCACTTAATCCTCATGTTAACCTCAAAGTAGGTCAGGAAACATAGCCCCATTTTATAGACAATGATACCAAAGCAAAGAGGGGCCACATGTTTATATCAGTGTTAAATGACAAGTGTCACCCACACCAAAGGGCAGAATTCACACTAAGAAAGAAAAAGAGATGTCCAACGGCAGATGAAGGGCCCAAGAAGAGGCAGCATGCAGCTTCAAGCTGGAACAAATAAGAAGCCATGGAGCCTGGACATCATGCCCTAACTACCAGCTTTCTTTATTCAAAATTCTGCTTTCAAAGATATGCCTCTTCCACGGCCACAGGAAGATCAGATAGCTTATGGAAGACATAAAGTCAAGACATTTGGCAGATGGATCAGATAACAGAGGGGGAAGAAAGCCTCTTAAAATGTATCCTGCCTATAATAAAGTAAAATGTATTTCTCAGCATTTCATTGAAACTTCACAGGAAGAAAGATCCTGAAATGCAAAAAGTGATAACAAGTGGAAACTATGTGATACCTGTTGTGTATTATTTAAGCTGAATTAAAATATCAGTAATATTCACTTTTGTTATAGAATATGCCATTTTATATTTTAATGTTTATTTAATTATTTAGAGAAAGAGAGAGAGAGATCAGAGGAGGAGCAGAGACAGAGGGAGAGAGAAAATCCCAAGCAGGCTCCATGCTCAGCACGGAGTCCAATGAGGTGGGGCGGGGGGCGCCTTGATCTCACAACTGTGAGATCATGACCTGAACTGAGATCAAAAGTCAGACACTCAACTGACTGAGCCACCTAGGCACCCCTAGAATATGCCATTTTAAAATTTTATTTACTTCAGCAACTACATAAAATCAACATTGGACTTGTCAGGAAGGGCTACTCCACCCCCCAAAGCCTTATATTGCCGCAGAAAGCCCAATACCAACCTCCTGGCTAGTTGGAGGGGACATTTGTCTTTCCAGATTTCCCAAAAAACTTCTGAACACGTTCTCAACATCCTGGTAGTTTCCCACTTTATCGATGAGGGCCATCATCTCTAAGTAGAATCCAAAAACACTACATTTCCCAGGTTTCCCATAGCAAGGCAATCATAAGCCCCTCTGCAAAACACATGTGTTGAAAAAAGGAGTCAAGGGAAGCAGAAACCACTCTCTGGGACACAGTCTTCCAGCAAGCTTAATGGTTGAAGGGGACTCTAGGGAGTTTCTGATATCTTCCTGTTGCCAGCAATGTGCTGGACACAGAGGCAGTGGCAATTTCTCCAGAGCTGTCTCACAGTGTAATAAGTGGGCACTGCTACAGAATGTCCTTGGCTATGTAGCATCCAACCCTGGTTTTCTGGCCCTCCTGAAGATTCCTATCCCACATAGGCTGGGACAGAACAATAGCCAAAGGAGAAAGAAAGATCCAAACTCCAAAAGAAGAAAGAGCATTTGACCTTTAGTAAAATGAAAACTGTTACCCTCCATTTGCATAAGCAGTATTTAATTGTTCCTCCCACGAACTCAAGAGAGCCATAAAGATAAAAGTTCTGGCAGCCACTTCTCAGTGTGCAGCTTTGTTTCATGACAAGCTTTAATAATATCCTTGTTCTGCTGGTGAAACACTGGGGGATGTGGCGGGGAAAGACGGAAGCTCCTGGTCTCGGCAGTCCCAGATCCCTCTGGGAAAGCTGTGTTCTTCCCCAGAGTCGAGTTCCTTTCCGGAGAGAGAAAAGCTTTTATTTTCTGGTACAGCCATTTTCAAGAGAACCTAACCTAATTCATTCAAAACTTCATCAGACAAAACAGGATCCTTTGGCTGTGACCAACTTTGTGTCAGGTAAGGGAAGGGCTGGCAGAAGGACAAATTATTTTTTTAAACTTTTAAAGACTGCACACCCTCCTATCTGTTTGTCATTATTGTAAGGGATGGCCACATAACTGAGTAATTCATCATCGCTATTGCTTTTGCTCAGAATACTATCTGCTGGCCAGAATATTTTCAAGTGTGGTCAACTACCAGACTGTTTTTTCAGTTCTTTTTAATTTCCTTCCAGCTTTCCCATATAGAATCTCATTAACTGGTTTGCTTCTGTGTCTACTTTTTTATATTGTTACTTCCCCCATTTTAAGATATTCTATTAAGCATTTCCCTTTAGAGACACAGAGTTACCCACCTTCCCACACACAAAATCCAGAACCAATGAAATCCAATGAAGTTTTATTGAACAGCTACAATGTGTATTACTCAGTGTCAGACAGTATGATGAAGAAAGGTGTGAGTCTTAGAATAATAGTAATAAATAATAATAGCTGTTTACTCTGGCCTCGTGTGCCAGGGATCTTAACATATTTAGACATGTGACATAGCGTGATACTACCTGATGAGGAGAAATGTGGCTTCTGCTCTCTGACAGGCAGAGACAGAAGACAGCAGGGTTCAGCTTAAAGCTCTACCATTAGGCCATTTTTTTCAACCTTCTGTGCCCCAGGTTCTTCATCTATAAAATAAAGATATTAACAGGATGTACCTTATTGGGTTGTTTTGAGGAGTCCATAAAATCACAAGTGTAAAGCACTTATCCCAGGACCTAGTTCATAATGACATATGGCAACTGCTCTATTATCCCCATTTTAAGAGATGGGGACTGAAGTTCAGAGCTAGCATATGAAGCAGCTGGGATTTAAATCCACATCCACCCAACATGAAGCCTTTGCTCTTCCCACTGTCTCTTACTGACCGGGACATTGAAGGAGGGCACATCAGAAGCCTAGAATGTAGCAACAGGGAGAGCCTTGAAGAGACGATGCAACCCCTCCCACCGTATCTCTGTCCAGTGAAGTGACAGGTCATTCCCCCTACTGCTTGTTTGCAAGCTCTAAGTCCTACATGTTTCTGGACCCCCAGACCTGGAGCAGCACCTGCAGAGGGGACATTTGTTTGTGAATGAAGGACTGGGGTGATTTAAATAAAGGAATAAAAATAACTAAGCACTCTAAGGACTAAGCAAGAAATATGTGCTGGGCACCATTCTAAGAAATCAACATGTGCTAACATTGGATTATATATTTGAAACTTAACTTAAAAAATTCAATAGGTTTTGTAGAATGACTCAAGGCATCAAGGGGGAGGGAGTAGCATTACTTCATTAAAGAGTAGCTTTATTTTTTTAATGTTTATTTATTTTTGAGAGAGAGAGAGAGAGAGCACACAGCAGGGTGGGGCAGAGACAGAGAGTAATAGAGGATCTGAAGCAGTCTCTGTGCTGACAGCAGAAAACCCAGTGGAGGCTTGAACTCATGATGAACCATATCATGACCTGAGCTGACGTTGGATGCTCAACCGACTCAGCCACCCAGGTGCCCCTAAAGTAGACTTTAAAGAACTGAAGGGATTCTACAGAATTTGTACAGGCAGTGGAGTGCATCCAGACACAGGGAGCCACATGGGCAACAGTCAAGAGGCATGAGGAATGAGCCCACTGTCATCAATGACCGGAGGAGAAGAACAAGGCCAGGTCAGAGGGTGTCTATGCAGGAATTGAAAGAAATGTGATTAGACATCTAGAGTAAGGGCCAGTATGAGTAGGACCTCAAGCACCAAGATGGGTGACTGGCTCTGACTCCATGGAAATGGGAGAAGCTCATAAAGCTGCAAAGCAGCAGCAAGGCACACAGCAGTCTGCTCCAAGTCTTCAGCAGACAAATACCACAGAGAAAAGTGAATTTGAAGTTGGGGAAGGAGACGGAAGTTCCCAAAGATAGATTGGGAGGATAATCATCCGCATGGAGGCCGCTCTCCAAGGGACACTGACTGGGATAAGGACAAGTGTTCTCTTTGCGACCATGCAACACCAAAACCCACAGCCAGTCAGAAAACAAAGGTCTGAGTACCCTCATGCAACTGTGCTGCCCATGCCCTGCAGAAGGGCACTGATCCCTGGGGGCAAGTGAGGACAAAATTCCAACTAGGGGGGCATCTGGATGGCTCAGCCTGTCAAGTGTCCAACTCTTGATTTCGGCTCAGGTCATGATCTCGCGGTTCATGAGATGAAGTCCTACATTAGACTCTGCACCAATAGCACAGAGCGTGCCTGGGACTCTCTCTCTCTCTCTCTCTCTCTCTCTTTGACCTTCCCCCACTTGCACGTGATCTCTTTAATTCTCTCACAAAATAAACAAACACTTAAAAGGGGGCACCTTTTCTAATTTGTACAAAGTCACCAAAAGGCTTTTGGCTATCCTAAAAAGTAGAGTTTAATTTCTTATTCAGTTCTCCCATCTCAAATCCCAAGACTACATGCATTCAGACCAGTAACCTAGGGACTCTTACAGAAATGTAAGAGGAATGTAAGAGGAATAATGTAAATATAGTTGATTTATTCACTTATAACACTTGCACATTTATAATTTCTTTATATTGGGCCACACTCATTATAGTGAGTGATAACAGAGTTTACCATCTAATAGACATAATGACAAGTACCATAAACAGTAGGGCAAAAGAGAATAAATATCTTAATGAGCATTCTTGACAACATCAAGAAACTTGCTACCTAGGTCACAGTCAGGGCAGCTGTACCAGACCAGCAAAGAAAAAAGTTCAATACCCTCATCTAAACAAGACAAAAGGAAAAACAACACTATCATCAGATTTAAATACAAAGTACACTTGAAAGTTAAACTCAACTAGTAGTTTTGGAGGCAACACAGTTTACTCTTAAAAGCAAAAGTTCAGATTTTTAGAACTTGCAAGGTCTAATCTTGGTTTAGCCACACAATCACTGTGCCATTCTAGGAAAATATGCAAAATATACCCAGTCTTCATTTGTGCATCAGAGAGAGGTTTAATCAATAACTGAGAGGTAGAATGAGAAATCTACACTAGCTAATGCAGACTGTTTCTGTAAATTAAAGCCACCCCCTGACTTGGCTGTGGATTAGAAGGAGGAAGGACAAAAGTAGCTTTAAACAATCTGATAACCAGGCAAAGCAGTAAAAACAAAGAAAAGCAGAAGACTGTACTTTAAGTCAAGAAAACACCATTTCAGGAAAATAAACATGTGGCCTAAAAGTAAAGGGATGCACATTAAACCTTCAAGGAAAAGCTGATAAGAGATACAGAGAGAATAACTATGTGTCTATATATTGGTAGCCAGTCAATACAGTTCAATGTTAGAGGTAGAGAACTACCTTTTAGGTCGCTGGGGGGCGGGGGGTGGGGGGTGGGAGGAGGGCCTATGTCCCTGGAACTATGAGAGGCAGCTTACATTTATTATTTCATTTAATCCTCACAGCAACCTGCCAAGTTAAATCTCACTATCCCTACTATACAGAAAACTGTGTTCTAGAACACAGCCTCAATCTACTTCCATCAAGCCAACTGTACAATGGGGATGGCAATGTGGAGAGAACTCCTGAGGCACCTCCTGTAACCAAGAGCTGCTTAGGAAACAGTACAAGATAGTCTTAAGAGGCTTACCAAATATGGTTCATTCTACCAACTCTAACAGACCCAAATATAGTATGGACTTGCACTTGACCATGGCCCTGGTGGCACATATCCACTATCAATTGTCTCCAGTCGATAAGAATGCAGAGAGTCACAGCTATTTGCAGACCAGCTGAAGTTTATTCAGATAACAGATATCCAAGTACATCCAACATGGAAAAGCCACTTGAGATAAGAATACCACCTCAACAAATTTCAGACTTGGGGTACACCCCACCGGAGGCTCAACTAGAATGTGGGTTACCTAAAATTAAGTCTTCATTCCACTTGTCTAGAATATGGTTATTCTATTCTTAGTTCCTTTACTTTTATATTTTATTTAAGAATTAATTAATTATTAACGCCTTCTAATGAAAGGCTACAAGAAAACAAACAGATAAAAACCAGGTCTAAGCCATCGAAAATAACTATTATCCAAAAACTTAAGAGACTTAAACTGTACATATAAAAAACACAGTCTATTTTCTGTTTTGTTTTTTTTTTAAAAAAAAGCTTCTGAAAGTTGTTCATAAGCTGATACTTTGAAAATTGAATTCTAGGAGCGCCTGGGTGGCTCAGTCAGTTGAGCATCTGACTTTGGCTCAGGTCATGATCTCACAGCTAGTGGTTCAAGCCCTGTATTGGGCTCTGTGCTGACAGCCAGCTCAGAGCTTGGAGCCTGTTTCAGATTCTGTGTCTCTCTCTCTCTCTGACCCTTCCCTGCTCTCTCTCTCTCTCTCTCAGAAATAATAAAAACATTAAAAAAATAATTAAAATAAATAAAAATTTAAAAAAAGAAAATTAAATTCTATTTGTTCATTCATTCATTCATTCCACAAATGCTTATTCCACAAAAACCAGAGATAAAAGACATTCCCTCCCCTCAAGGAAATAACATCTATTGGAGAAAGAAATAAAAAAAACATCATAATAAAGCAAGGAGGTGAGTGCTATGCTGGTGAGCACAGGTATGATGGAGACACAGAGGAAGGGCTCCTCACCCAGTCTCATGGAGGCAGGGATGGTGAGGTTTAGAAATTGCAAATGGAGGATAAGTCCAGGTAGAAAGAACCAAATGGGTCACTTACACTTTTATCCACAGTGGGGTAAGAGGGACAGTTGTCAAGTCAAGATCTGGACAACAGGCAGCAAAGGGCATGGATCTCTCAGAGAAAAGGAACAAGCGAAATGAGTCCTATATACCCCCACTTACTGCCGGAGAGGGTCTCCGGGGAGAGGCGTGTGGGGGCAGGGAGAAGTCAAGTGGACATCCTGGGTTGAGTAAATGGAGCTAATAGTCAAGGGAGACCAAAGCAACTAGAATCTGTCCCGTGGACAGAGCCAACTCTTCCAAGAGATTATGTAGATTTAAGAGACCTGGATTTTTATGTCTTATCAATAAATAAAAGTATTAATTGGTAAAAAGAAAAGAGGACCAGAGAAGGAAGACCTATACAGAGACTCAAACGAAGTTCTCCTCAATCTTCAGTGGAATACTGCTCAGGGCATGCTTGTCAGGCTACTACCCAAGGCTGTGTGAAAAAACAGCTGAAAGAATGGTTCCAACCAGAAAATTCCATGATTCCGCAAACATTGGGTAGGGTACACAGAAGCATCTTGTCTCTGTTGTGAGGAGTGATTAGTCTTCGACTGAATATTGTGCCAGTCCTGTCTCAGAAATCCCAAAAGAATTAGGTTGCTTCTGAGCAGCTTATCTACATCCCAGAATGAAGAATATTTACAGAAATACAAAAATATCTAGCATCTGACAAGGCAAAATTCACATCTGGTATCCAATCAACAATTACTGGGCATGCAAAAGGCAGGAACATAGGACTCTTGAGGAGAGAAAAATCAGTCAATCAAAAGGGACAGAACAGACAACAGATGTGAGAATCAGCAGACAAGGACACTGAAACAGTTTTTGTAACTATATTCTACATGTTCAAAAATAAGCAGAGACACTGAAGATATAAAAAAGGCCCAAATTAAATTTCTATGTGAAATCTACTATGTATAAAATGAAAACTACTCTGGATTAGATTAACATCAGATTAAATGTTGCAGAAAGTAAAGATCAGTGAACCTGAAAACTCAAAAGTCAAAATGATCCAAAATGAAACACAGAAAATACAATTTAAAAGTAGAAAACCTGTAATATTTATTATCAATAATAAACATTAATATCAATAAATTTTAATATGTAATTGAAATGTAATATTTATCTATTTATAGCCTTTATGTGGAAACAAATTATAATAAAAAATAAGGTCATAAAATAATTAAAAACCAGAAAATATAAAACAAAAAATTTGTCATGAGGCACTACATAATTAATTACCAACTAGCAACACATAAATCTGTTTATTTTTTTTTTAATTTTTTAATGTTTTATTTATTTCTAGGAGAGAGACAGAGAGAGAGACAGCGCGAGCAGGGGAGGGTCAGAGAGAGAGGGAGTCACAGACTGAAACAGGATCCAGGCTCTGAGCTGGCAGTCAGCACAGAGCCCGACGCGGGGCTCGAACCCACGAACTGTGAGATCATGACCTAAGCGAAAGTCGGACACTTAACCGACTAAGCCACCCAGGCGCCCCACATAAATCTGTTTAGAGGGAAGGAAAAGATTATTTCATGCAGGGAGATCAGGTTAAGAATGGTCAAAGGGAAACATCTGAAGTGTCCGTTTCCTAAGTGAATATTTTCATATAATTTAAAGCATTGTTCATTAGCATATATAGAGAAATGCAACTTTTTTCCTTCCTTGTTCATTCATTCACCATTTATTAAGCAGCATCCACATGCCAGATACTAACCAAGCACAGGAGTGTTTGTTCCGTCTGTATGCTGATGAGTTTATAATCCAGAGAAGACAAAAGAGAAATGGCTACCGACTACTCTTCAAGATAAACTCGATGTGTGTTCAAGTGCTATGAGAAGGGGGCACTTCACTCTGCGAGGGAATGGAAGCAAAGAGAGAAGAAATTCACAAAACAGACAGCTATCTTCCACATCCAGATTGGGCTACCAGAAGGTGCTGCTGGAAGACAAGTGGGAAAGTCCACCAAGTAAAGAAGCAAGAAGCCAAGCAGTTTTTCAGGGGACTGCAATTCACACTAATCAACGTGAGGAGGAAGTCGGGAACCTCCTCCTTCCAGGCAATCAGCCATACCTACAAGGTGCTAAGATTTAGAGGCCCTGACAGGTTTGTTGGAGAAGTGACTCAAAAGAGATGGGCAGCAGACAGTAATATGTCCTATATTCTTAGCTTCTGTTAATACAAAAATTAAAGCAGGAGAATGGCATGAGATTTGTATCTGTTATTTTCATTGAAGAACAAGGACACTGGGGGGTCTGTCGGTGGCTCAGTAAGTTGAGCATCAGACTTTTGATATGGGCTTGGGTCACGATCCCAGAGTAGGTGGGATGGAGCCCTGTGTCAGGCTCTGAGCTCAGTGTGGAAACAAGGACACTGTGTTTCCTGAAGCTAGCAATCATTAAACACTATGCACTATGAAAATCTAGAAGGAAGTTTCATGATCAGAATCCAACACTCACATTTTACAGGTGGGAGCACTGAGGCCCAGACTGAATCAGAGGCAAGACTAAAAGCACAGAGAAGGTTAGGGACATCACTAGCAAAATTTCATGTCATCCTACTTCTGAGAAGCTGGCAATCTTTACACTAAATCATGTTGCCTTTACTTCTTAGAGTGAACCAATTCATGGTGGGATTTTAATAGAAAATTATACTAACAGAAGAAAAGGTGTATTTGGATGTGGAAACAGAAGCTTTATCATAAGCCTTAATAGTTTTCTAAGAATGAGTGTCTCACCAAGAAAATCTCATACTGGGAAAATTTTTGATTTAAGTTCCATATATAGTGAAAGACTCCTTAATGTGCCCCGAGGGCACTGTTTAATGTTCAATTTATAGCCTATTTTGCCCGGAAAGAAACAAGGTATAGGAGCAAAGTGTGAACTAACACTCCCATTCTGCTACATACAAAATCCATGACTTTGGGCAGAATACTTGATCTCTCAGTTTTCTCATCTGTAAAATGAGGCTAATAATAGTACCTACTTTCTGAATTTTGAGAATTCACGGAGATAACTCGATGCAAAGCACATTGCCAGGCACATCAGAGGGGTTCAAGAAACATCAGAAACAGTTGTTGCTGAAGCTGATGAGTGTGACCATGGAGGTAGAAGGGTCATGACTCTTATTATATTGAGGTTCATCCACACTGGATAGCTATTTTTCATTCTGGATCTCAAAAGAAAACTCAGGTGCCTATCTGCCAGGCACTGACAACGTTACAATGCTTTATTCTTAGAATTCTCCTCCCTAAAAGTTTGTGTTTTTCCATAAATTCAACCTTACTCAACATTGTCACAATTATTTACCTTATAATAATAATAATGCTTTTCTAAGTCTGGGAGGCACAAATTTCTTTGCCACTTATGCTATAAACACTGGGTCATAGAGCTTGGTAATAAAACATAAGAGTATCACGCTTTTTCCATCTCTGCAATGTTCTCACATAAAAGCTGGGCTCTATTACAAGTGTCAGCCTGAGTTTCCCATGGTGAAACTATGTGGTAATACTGAACTGTCATGCTACAGATTTGTCCTAAAAGTAGGATGTGAATTCTACCCTCTCCTAGTGAAAATGATCTCGTTCATTTTTTAATTTTTTTCCCTTCCATCAGTACCCAAAGGAACTGGTTTGCATTAGTGGGTAAGTGCCTACAAAGGTTTCTTCCTCTTCTAGACAATTAATTTATATCATGGAAGACAAATATTGGCACATCTGGACAAACTCAGCATGAGTCTAAAAACCATGAAATTTCTCAAGGCATCTGTGAATAAAAACACCTCTCCACATTTTGCAGAAATGACAGACTAAGGCAAGGGGTGGGGGGGAGGGGAAATGGGTTGGAAAATGGGCACAAGAACGCTCTTCAGTGATGTAAAGGGCTGTCAAGTGAAAGAGGGAGCAGGCTTCCGGTGCTGAGTGCCCAGAAGGGCAGAATGAGAACAAATGTGTGAAAAGGTGCAGAGAGACTGCTTTTTGCCCTGTTTAAGGAGGGCTTTCCAGGGCAAGGGTGTGCACACACATGTCCCAGCACAGTGAAGCAGACTGGGGCAAATGCAGGTAGCACCACTGACTGGCCCCTCAGGTGAGGCAAGTTTTTTACCCTATCTCAAACCTCAACTAGCAATCACAACAGTTATTTCTACCTTCCCTGGTTGCCCCAGCATTGCAAGAAAATGCAGATATTTGACGCTTAGTGTAATAAACATTTTGATTATTCCCCATCTTATTGTTGCCTCTGACAAATAGTATGGGTTTGTCAGATGCCTTTGGAATAGGATCATCTGCATGACCTAATGGTTAAAATCTTCCTGGTTGTGCTTTCCACCTCTATCTTGGTCTTAAAACCTACAGACCAGAAGTCGAATTATTCTACACTCAGCTTTGCCACTGCTTTTATGTAAGACGCTACTCTAGTTGTTTTCCATCTTTCCTGGATATTTCCAACAGCAGTACATAAAGAAAGACACTTATCATCTACCAACTTTAACCCCGGAAAGGATTAAAAGAATTATCTAAGAAATTATTACAAATCATTTTTCATATACAGGTGTTCCCCCTTTGCCCAACACATGTTTTGTGTAAATCACATTCTTTTTTTCCAACAAATGAGCTTATAATTGTTTTCATATGTTTATTATTTTATTCCAAGAATATTACTATATGACCATAGAAGAAAATTCGTAAAACAGAAAAATGGGGCAGTGAGAGGGATTATCACTCACAATAGTGCTGTTCTATCTCCCAAATTGTCTTCATGCAAATGACAATGATTATTTCCTACATAATTTTAATTTCGATCACAATTTTGAAGGTGACTTTTTAGCAATTTTATCTGCTCTTCACTTAGTGATGGCTCCTAAGTTCCTCTGTTCTCAAGTCAAATTGAGTATCAGTGAGTCTAAACCATTTTAAAGCACCAAGGGACATTACTATGTAGAAACATGGAATTTTGAAACCAAAAAAAAAAAAAAAATTAGCACTTGAAAAAAGAATGAGTAACGCGAGCCCTCATTTTATGGAGGAGAACACAAAAGTCCAAAGAAAGTCAAGCCAACAAGGTCTCCGCTGGAGCAGAGACCCAGGTCTCGTACAATGACTCTACCGTAACTCAGGCCATAGTGACCACTGGATTCTACGAGTTTGCATTTTGCATCTTTATTTTCCTTTGGAAGCTCCCTAAGAATGTGCTCTACGTCCAATGCATACATCACAAGCTAATTAAGGCCAAAGTAGCCTTTGAGAAGGATGACCCTATCCACCCAGAAACTCAAATCTGCCTTAAAAGAGCTAGAACAGCAGGAAGAGAAGAAATCCCGTCTTTTCTCAACATCTTTACTCAACTTTTGGTATATCTTTGTACATCCAAATTATGATAGTGTATACCCATAGAATAAGCAAAAACTAAAACTACTTCTAATACAAAGAGTTGGAAAAGATAAGAAGCATAAGGGGACCAACCCTACAGTAGACAGGAGCTCTCACTGGGATGGGGCATTTGTAACACAAATCAGCAACCTCGAGGAAGGTCAAAGACACTCATACTTCACTGTACTCCTAAGTACATGGCCTGAAGAAATGTTCCTGCATGTTCACAAAAAGACAGATCAAAATTTTTCACAGCAGCATTGTTTATAATACCAAAAAAATAAAAATAGGAGAATGAATATATTGTTAAATGGTCATATAATAGAATAGTTACTGCACAGCAGTTAAAATAACTTTCTAAATTAGCATGCAGTACCTAAATTAGCAAGGTTAAATATCAAATGCTAAAAGCTGAACAAAAAGAGTAAGCTGTGGGAGATCAGGTACAGTAAGTTACCACCAATATAGTCTAAAAATGGGTAAAACAATACCATGTATCATTTGTGGGTTTATACATACTTAGCAGCAAATGTATAAAAGCACACATGGAAATGAAAAGACACTAAATTTAGCTGAGAGATGATCTCAAGAAAAGAAACAGGATTTAGGAAAGGTACATGGAGAACTTCCATTGTATCTATAATATTTTCTTTCTTAAAAAATATCTGAGGCAAATCCGGAAAAAAGTTTGTAACTGAAAAGGAATTTGTCTTCTTTTTTGGTTTTGCTTTTCTTTTTTAAATATTTATTTATGTATGTATGTGGGGTGGGGGAGGGAGAACAGAGAAGGAGGTGGGGGGGGAGAAAGAGAGAGAGAGAGAGAATCCCAAGCAGACTCCACACTGTCAGCACAAAGCCCAATACAGGGTTCGATCTAACAAAATGAGACCATGACCTGACTTGAATCAGATGTTAACCATCTGAACCACCCAGGCGCTCTGGTTTTGTTTTTCTGTACGCTTACAATATTTCAAAATTTTAAAAAAGAAAAAATAGCATGATGGCTTAGCCACGGATTGGTCTAGATATCCAGGAGTCTGAGAAGGTACAAATAACAATCGTCCACCCCCTATTTTTGGCACAGTAATAAGTCTGATGGCCATCACCACTCCTTTAATTCCTTATGCCCCAGCACAATGCCTAGTCAAAAGTAATACACACTAAATGTTGAATGAATGAACAAATAACCAAATTAACTGAATGGGTTAATATATATATATCTTTGATTAATAAAAATGGAAAAAACAAATCATTGTTGTTAATAATCTGAAATTCAAACAATTTCTAAATACGGGTTCATGGAGAGCTCTTCTAAAAGGCATCATTAGTAGGAAAAAAATTGAAAACAAGTAGACAAAGTAATCTTTGAAGATTTTTCTATCCCTAAACTTCAGCACTCTTTCCTTATTTCTGAGGCAGGCACAGCACACACACCACATTCTATTCATCTAAAGGAGCAGGAGTTCATTGCCATAACAGACCCCAGGATACGGCAAATAGCCAGAAATATAAATAAGTCGTAGGGTAAGTCAGTCAATTAAAGTGCTCTTCTGGGCCTTATGTGAAGAATTCCCAGAATTTCTGTGCCTTGTTTACCAGGTGCATTAGGATTCTAAATCATTCTGTCTTCATGAATATAAGTTGTTCCCAAACTTTCCTCAAAATGCTAGAAGGGAACAAAAAATTGCCAGTGTGATCATCATGATTTCAAATTCCCCCCTCCATTATTAGGGAGTATACAGACTCCATGAAATCAGGCAGAAATCTTCTACCATACATTTTTTGCCATTGTTTTTTTTTCCTTTTTCACAAAAATCCAAGTGAATTTAAAAAGAACCAAAATGAGACATGTGCTACACTCACCCAAGCCTAGTAATTAAATCCAAAAACCAGTTTAAAATAGTAAAGCAAAGAGAATCATTTTAGAAAGTACCACAGACTTCTACTATCTGAAATGAGGTGGATGTTTTCTACCGTTTTCTTTATGTTACTAAAATATTAATTTACTTTTAAATATAATCCGGGAGCTTCCTTCAAAATACCTTCCCCATGAAGGGGGGAGCATATAGTTATAGTGTCCCTTTAAAGTTTAACAAAAGAAGGATTCAAATGGAGTTACCTCCACTCTCAAAGTTTTTTTTTTCAAATGTGTAACAGGATCTTACTGCAGTCACTGGGTCTGCTCTCCACACAAAGAAAGGCTGGAAAACATTTGTATTATGCTTCTGGAGTTAAAAATGAAGAAGCCTTTTCCTTTCCATCAGTTCTTTGTTATTAATAAGGTGGCTACACTAAGCCAGAAATTATAACCATCTGCTTTAGCCATTAAATGCAGATTCAAAGGCTTAATGATAAAGTGACCTCTTTATTAATAACAGAAAGCGACAAGTGGCCGTTTTCTCAGAGCATGCAAGGAAATAAATCAATCCATAAGTTCAGGTTGATGGTCTACCTCAGCAATATCGGCTCTTAATTTTCTCTTCTCTTTGGCCTTCATGTTTTTAATCACTAGGTAAACAAAATGGGAGCTCCTGAAACATTTTCCAGTTGTTTACCTCTACTATCAATGAGATGCCACTCACCACCTCACATAATTTGAAGACACTACCTTTTTAGTTCCCATCACAAAAGAATCACTGCATGCATCATCCAACCAATGAGTAGACACATGGGACTTATTTCCTGCAAAGATTATGCCTGCATCAAGGCCTAAAACAAAGAAGGTGTGTGGGAAAGCCACAGATCTGTAGGAGGAAACAATAGTAAAGTCACGACAGCTGTACTTAAATATTTCAGTAACACAGTGCCATATTTTCTTTAATTCATAAATTTGAATTTTAATTATCAAGTTACTAAATTATGGTGGCTTTCAGCTGAAGTGGGTCTTACCGACCCAGCCTTGTAGGGCAGACAGAAGTTCTTTGTTGCACTGCCAGACGCTTGGCGACGCCGGCATGGCAGCATTCACATCCTCTGCCTCAGATCCTTCTGGCAGGAAGCCTCCACCACCACCTCGAGCACAGGAATCTCTGGGAGATGAATCTCCTTGGCACTTGTCCAAGGGGCTTTAGTACTGGAAGGACCAGAAAGACCTCTTCACAAACCACATCTTTCTCCTAATCCAATCCACAGGCTATAACCCTAAAAAACAGCAGAAGAGTGAACCGGTCTATCCGAGCTAGGTCATGAAGGATGAGGAGGAGTTCCTGGGTGAGACACATTGTAAAGGATGTAGAAAACGCTCCTCTCCTCTTTCCTGCCACAGAGGGGATTCTTCAAGTCCTGTCTTCACTGAAAAGCTGAAATGCTCTAAAAACTGATATCCCAAAGCAAGCATTCAACACCTCTCACCTGCCAGCACTTCTTGCCTCACTCCCTTGCTGCCTCTCTCCCGAATCTACCCTCACTCCCCCCACACTGGAGAAGGCAGTCCCATCTACCAATGAAGAAGAGGACTTCTTCCAAGGAAGAAGAGGGCAGAAACAAGGACACCAGACAGAATTCAAACAGAGACGCTTGGGAATCAACCTGAAGGGGTCATCAGAGAGTTCAGTCTGTCTATACCATTATCAAAAGAAACTTCCTGAGGTGCCTGGGTGGCTTAGTCAGTTGAGTGTCCAACTCTTGATTCCAGGTCAGGTCATGATCCCAGGGTCATGAGATTGAGCCCCACATTGGGCTCCTACTTAAGATTCTCTCTCTCTCCCTCTGCCCCTTCCCGACTTGCGAGTACTCACTTCCTCTCTCTGAAAAAGAGGGAAGGGAAGGGAAGGGAGGAGGGGAGGGAGGGAACGGAAGGAGAGGGAAGGGAAGGGGGAGGAGGGGAGGGAAGGGAAGGAAGGGAGGAGGGGAGGGAAGGGGAGGGAAGGGAAGGGAAGGGAAGGAAAAGCAAGAAAAAGAAAAAGAAAAAGAAAAAGAAACAAACTTCCTTCTTTCCCCACAGCCAGGACTAAACATGACCCACAATGCAGAGTGGCAGAAAGGATGCTTGCCTATCAGACAAATCCCACAGATCCAGCCTGGAGACTGATAAGTCACCCCTCCTGGGCCTGAGGTCAGGGATCCAGTGGAGTCCTTGCTCTATAGTAACAAGCTGTATGACATTAAGTCTCACTATCCTTCCCCATAAAATAAGAGAGCAGGGCAGGGCACCTGGGTGGCTCAGTCGGTTAAGCGGCCGACTTCAGCTCAGGTCATGATCTCGCGGTCCATGGGTTCAAGCCCTGCGTTCAGAGCCTGGAGGCTGCTTCAGATTCTGTGTCTCCCTCTCTCTCTGACTCTTCCCTGCTCATGCTGTCTCTCTCTCTCTCTCTCTCTCTCTCTCAGAAATAAATAAAACATAAACAAATAAATGAATGAACTGGTAAAAACTTTAAATGAAACTTAAAAAAAAACTTCACAAAATAAGAGAGCAGGGTGAGGTCATGCCAAAAGTTCCTCACAGCCTTGGAATTCTATACTTTTCAATCCTTTACCTGTTACCTAAGTTTCCTCAAGTATAAAATCATGCAGCTGGAGTAGATGGCTTTAAGGTCCTTTCCAACACTGAGGCTCTATGATTCAGCTGACAAATCTGGATCACAAACAAGGATTATTATATTAATCTCAGTGGCCCATTCTTTGCCAAATAATGACAGGAATGTGCTTCTGCTGAATGCCCCCATCCCAGCTACCAGTACATCTGGTTGGGAAACATACAGCTACTTCTATCTGCCTGCTTGCCAACACGGAAATCTTCAAACACAGGCGGGATGATTAATAGCATATTTAATAGGGCCCCCACCTTGACATTAAATCTTGGGCCGAGGTTATCAAAAACAGCAAATACACAAAGAACTTACTCACAGCCTTGAGAACAAGCCAGAGAGAGAGGCAGAGACTGTGCAGGTGGCTGGGAGGAAAACTGACATGAATTACAAAGAAAAGGTGCATTGAGTTAATAGAATATAACTCTGGTATTGGGGTTGGGGGTTGAAAACAGATGTGAGGGGCAGTCCATTTCACCATAAGGAACAAAAGCAAGGGCCACAACTTTTCTCAAACACACATATACACATACACATACACATAGCCCTTAAAAAACCAATATCCCAAAAAAGTCTGAAGCCAAGTAGTATGTAGGTAGAGTGGCAATTTCACATACCAGAGAGGGTGTTGGGCATAAAGACTCTAAGATCCACTTCTACCTTCATGATCTTTTACAGTTATTAAACCCCTTGACCAAATTCCTCATCTATAAAATGAATATTAACAAATATACAGTCTATCAGAAAACATATTTTTTAAGTGTTTAAAATACATACAAGCATTTGGGACACAGAAGATGCTCCAAAATACTGGAGCGTATTATCAAGATGCATGTAGGTATCAAAGATCAGAACACAGTGGTAGGTCAATCCAGAGAGACTAACAGAAATCAAGAAAGGACAGGTAGTGACAAGCAGGCAAAATGGTGGGTCAAGGGCTGAAACAGCAGGCTACAAGAAATTCTTCAGCACCATCACTTTTAATAAATATCTGTTGATGTTAAGGGGGGAAAAGCGGATTGCCAGATGAGTGGTAAAATATGACCCCACTTATGTTAAGAGAGAAATGGAGAAACATAAAGCAAAGGAAGAGAGACTAGAGACATAGTATAAATACTAAAAGTTCTTATCACTAGGTTTAGATATTAGGTCATTTTAGAAGTTTTTATTTGTCAATATTTTCCAAATAGTTATACACACACACACACACACACACACACTTGATTCAGCTTTTATTTCGAAAGAACTGAAAGTTGTAAATTAGACATTAATACCAGGCATTGAGAAACTGCTATCGCAGAGAACAAGAATTCCTAGAGATCACTGGCATCCTGAGACCAGGGCTGTGTTCTAATTATTCAAAAGTTGTTATCTCCTATCTGGAGAATCCCAGTCAGACAATAAATATATGTGCCTGGACTTCATAATTCAAAAGCAGAATGTTACACATTTCAGGAAACAAATATAAATTCCCAAAGAGTCTTGATCTCACGAGGGAACTAGATATGTTCACATAAAACTATAACTTACAATTCAAGGTGAACCAGGGGGATAGTAAATTCAAGCATGGTGATTTGAGCCAGGTCTCGGAGACCTGGGGAACTTCAAAAAGAAAGATAAAGTCACTTTCTGTTGCAGAGACAATTTAATTAAAAAGAAGTTCCATTCTACCCATTCCATCAGGTAACAGAGAATTCATTGTCTTCTGAGGAACTGAAAATCTTACAAGAAGGCAGATTGCATGACCTTCCACTTGCAATAGCTTCTTTTAGGAAAGGGAATAATAAGAATCACATAGAAGGGGCTGCTTTCTTTCATTCAACAGATAACTTTTTTTTTAATGTTTGTTTATTTCTAAGACAGAGCACAACCTGGGGAGGGGCAGAGAGAGAGGGAGATACAGAATCTGAAACAGGCTCCAGGCTCTGAGCTGTCAGCACAGAGCCTGACGCAGTGCTCGAACCCATGGACTGCGAGATCATGACCTGAGCTGCTTAACCGACTGAGCCACCCAGGGGCCCCACAACAGATAACTTTAAACAGGCTTCCTAACCACATGAACTTACTCAACAGGCAAACTCTCTGCGCTAGACTTCTACAGGACCTAATTTTCACCTCAACCCAACACTTACTCAGATTCCCTTCACTGTTATTAAGCTACTTAACTGCCTTCCATCCCTCAACCCCAGACTCCAAATACCCCAGTAGACTGTGAACTCCTTTTATTCTTTCATTTATTCATTCAACATTTTTTTGACATGTGCTATGGCCAGCTACACATCGACAAATAAGACAGCCCATCTTCACGAAGCTAGAGGCAATCACTGACTCACTAACAGATACCTCTAGCTCATTAACTGAGGCGTACATAGTGAATCCAAGAGCAAGAGACAGGATGTGTCTAACCAGCCTGAGCCCAGACAATAGGGATTGGGGGTCAGCAGGGGCAAAGGCATTACCTGTGGTGAAAAACAGCACTGAATGAACAGAAAACTATGTGGCCAGATCCTAAAGAGTGAAGCACAGTATTAAAGATACAACCATAACAGGCAACATTTACTGAGGGCTTACTATGTGTGAAGCTGACTCAAGCCTCAGAATAACCCGGGAGGAAGGTTCACCAACCTAATGTTATAGATGAGAAAATGGAGGCAACATAGGATAAGTATCTGGGGAGTAATGGAGGCAACCACTGTCACATGCAGCCTTTCCCTGAGACTAGAAGAGTCTGCTCTGAGAACCCCATTCATGTCACTGCGAGGAGCTTGGGCTTTTCCCACAGACAATGAGGAGGACGTCAATGGTTTAAAGCAGGAAAGTGTCACAATTAAACTGGTCTCGGGAGGCTATTCCAATATGGTGTGAGGGACTGATTTGAAGAGCTAGGGAGGTCAGTTGAGAAGCAATAGTCTAGGGAAAGTGGGCTGGCCTGATCTGATGGTACAAGGAACGTACAGAGGAAACAGATGCAAGACAAATATACTGGAAGACAATTCTCCACTGGTTTCATGAGTTTCTGCACCTACTGTAAGCAAAGCACTTGTTGCCCTTGGTTTCAGATTATCTTTTCAAAGATGTTTATATGGAAAACAGCTTTGGAAGATCTGGTCTTCCTCTGGAGCAAAGGGAAAGCATGCTTATTATCCAACGTAAAAGGTTTGGGTTCCCTAAGCTCAAGGTTCCTCTCCCATAACATAATGCACTGCATGGACAGGTGTGATCTGGTCCTCTTCATGGTCCCGTATGGGAACTGGAGCAAGAAAATGCTAGCATTCTGGCTACTACTATCACTAATAAATTCCTTTGTCTCTAGCGCAGGAATCTCATGCCTTCTGCCAGCATCCATGAACCTGTGGCAGCCTAACTAATTTATTTGCAAGTGGGATAAAATCTCAAACCTTCATGGTTCTTAGGATTTATTTTAGCTGGGAAAACCAGCAGGATTGATGACTGGCTAACTGTAGAAAGTAACGGAGAAAAAAAAAAAAACCCAAAGATTACTTCGGGTGTTTTAGTCTGGATAAAGGAGATGGCAGTTATGCCACCAACTGAGATAAAATATATGACGGATACAAAGCTGGGGCACGGGAGGTGCTGGGGATTCAATGATAAATTCAGTTTCAAGCTGTCTGAAACATCCATGTGGACACAACCAGCAAAGAGCTGAGTAACTGAGCTAAAAGGGATGGGCCGGGTTAAAGCTATAGTGGTCATGGGGCGCCTGGGTGGCTTAGTCAGTTAAGCGTCCGACTTTCACTTAGGTCATGATCTCGCAGTTCGTGGGTTCGAGCCCCGTGTCGGGCTCTGTGCTGCCTGCCAGCTCAGAGCCTGGAGCCTGTTTCAGTCTGTGACTCCCTCTCTCTCTGACCCTCCCCTGCTCACGCTGTCTCTCTCCTCGAAACAAAACATTGAGTGTGCAGAGGTCATTAGCATGAGAGGGTAGCTGAAACCATGAGTGCATAAAATCCTCTCCCCAACAAATAAAAAGATTGCTGGACCTCAGTGAGCCAAAGACGGACCACTCAAAGGAGTCATCATACTCATCCTTAAGCCGTTAGTGTCCAGCAGAAGACCTGACATAACGCATATGCTAAATAAATGTCTATTAAACAGATGGCCAAAACCAGACGTACAATTAGCTGTAGCCTTTGTTTAAATTAAAGTTGCTTCAACAATTACCTATGTAATGCTCATCTAGATTTTCTCAAATCAGGATCTCAAATACAGAGTCTCTAAAATTGGTTTCATATGAAATAGTCAGTTTCATGTGCAAAGAATTAAAAATCTATCATTTTATCATGTGCAGTGTTCTGTCCAGAAGCAGAACACAATTCTAAGACTCATAATTTCATGGTCATTAAAAAGCAGTACTTCTGGTTTTCTGTTGGAGAAAAGTTCCAAGTTCTCTTATCCACAGGATCACTTCTTCATTCATTCATTTAAAAAAAAAAAAAAAAGACAAACAAGGAACAGGGGTGCCTGGCTGGCTCAGTCAGAGGAGCATGTGACTTCTGATCTCAGGGCCATGAGTTTGAGCCACACATGGGTATAGAGATGACTTAAATAAATTTTTTAAAAACTTAAAAAACTTAAAAAACCAACAAAACCACTTGCCTTCCATTGTTCAGGGAACTGCACTAAAATTCTGTTAGAAATCTAAAAATATAAAAGGCTTCTCCTTAAAAGAATTAACAAAAGCAGAGCAGTAGCAAGTAAGCCAGACCAGAATTTAGTTCTTAGACTCCTATTTAGCAATTTTATGACCCTGAGCATTTTACTTAACCTTTATTGGCTTTAGTTTCTTCGCCTGTGAAAAGTGGTAATAAAAAATATATACCTCATAAACAGTGATGTGAATTATATTTCATGATACATGCAGAGCATCTAGCATAAAGTACTCCCTCAGAAAGTGGTAGCTAGTCTTAGTACCATTATCATTGGCCAGTTGGGGAAGAAGTGCTCAGGGAAAAGCCACTCACTGAGGGATATTGAAGGATGTTATGAATGCCACTAAAGGTGGTCTGAAGCCCTCAAAATGCACAGCTTCAGGGAGCTGGTCAAAACAATAATACTATCGTCAGCACTACTGATTTCCTCCTGTGTTTTAACTTATGTAAACCATCCCCATAAACCTATGAATGAGTAGTTTTATTCCCATTTTCCAGATGAGAAAACGGACACCCAGTCAAATCGAATAACTTGCCCAAGGTCACCCTGCAGTAAGCAGTGGAAAAAGAGGTCAGCCCCAGCCATCTGTTTCACAGTCCAATGCCAGGTTGCCTCCTTAGGGAGAAAAAGAATGCATTTTTTTATTACTTAAATTTTTAAAGGAAAAAAAACAAGGAGCTTTGGAAGAATTTACTTTCAATCTACAACTACAAATACTTTTCTACTCGGTAATGAAAGGTTATTCATAAATATCTAAACGGGCACACCGACTTTTCTAGACTGACTGGGGTCCTATTTCACAGATTCTGCAAATGGAGTAAGGAAGACTTACTGTCTCATACTGAACACTGTGTAAGGCAAAATCACAGTGCATCGTGGACTGACCCATGAAATCAAAACTGACTCAAAATTGAGGGGTATAGGGCTTAAGTCTCTGAGGTACCCTCATAAAACAAAATGACTCCATTTACCAGCCCTCATTTCTAACTCTTCTGTCGGCTGTTCATAAACACTTCCGTAATTAGAGTTTAAAACATACTCACAGATGCAGAGGGGTTTTGTCCTCACATTTCCATGTGAACAATGTAATAGACTATTAAGATAGATGGCCATTGTTCTGGTCCATCTTGGACTTCAGCCAAGTTTTCTGTTGTTGTTGTTTTGTTTCATTTTCAAAAATAGTGCAGGTGAAACACCCTAGTAATCCAACCATCGAGAGATGACTAACTAAACAATTTGGGATGTGCCCATTCAGCGTAATATCACACAGATATAAAAGACAATATTGATAACGACTTGGAAAAAATAATATTTTCATGTTAAGTGAAAAAAGCTTGACACAAAATAGTATACAAGGTGATCACATCAAAGGAATTTTTAAAAATGGATGCATAGGGGCGCCTGGGTGGCTTAGTCGGTTAAGCGTCCGGCTTTCGCTTAGGTCATGATCTCGCGGTTCGTGGGTTTGAGCCCCGCATCGGGCTCTGTGCTGACTGCCAGCTCAGAGCCTGGAGCCTGTTTCAGCCTGTGACTCCCTCTCTCTCTGACCCTCCCCTGTTCACGCTGTCTCTCTCTCTCTCCTAGAAATAAATAAAAAAACATTTAAAAAATAAATAAATTAATTAATTAATTAATTAATTAATTAAAATGGATGCATAGGGCAAGAGAGGCTGGGAGGAAATATACCAAAATGTTAAAAGTGATTATTTGTGTTTGTAATATAAGCCTAAGGGAGATTGAATAGATTTTTACTTTCCCAATGTTTATCTGTTTTAGTTGACAGACATACATTATTTCTATATCTTTAATTACTGGAAATTTATTTAAAAACTATTTAAGAAGACAGAGCACCTGGGTGACCTAGTTGGTTACGCGTCTGACTTCAGCCCAGATCATGATCTCACAGTTTGTGGGTTCAAGCCCCACGTCAGGTTCTGTGCTGACAGCTCAGAGCCTGAGCCCTGCTTTGAATTCTGTCCCTCTCCTGCTTGCATTTTGTGTCTTGATCTCAACAATAAACAAGCATTTAAAATAATTTAAAAAGAGGGAGTGATGAAGAGATGGAAAAGATCAAAAGAATACTCAAGGAGAACACTTAATAATCTGTCTCTACTTGATGCTTTCAGAGCTTTCTGTTGGAAGTAGTAATCTCCTTCAAGATCTATATTGCTTACGTTTCTCCAATGTTTGGAATATTTGTTTTACAGATAGATTAATGGATAAGTGATATAGATCAATAAATCAATTGATGGATACATAGATGGATAGATAGATGATACAGAGAAGCTATTCTTTCACCAAAAACATTCCAGAATAGCTCCTCTTAGAAATATACTTGATATGGCTTCCGTATCTATCTCACCTGCCTCTCTCTTCCCTAAATGAATCAACTGATTTCTTAAAATAAGGGAAACTTATTCACAAGCATCCTAGACATATAGATTTGACCCGTCAAACTCTGAATGGATGGCATGGGTAGCCCATTAACGTATGAACTAGTCACCACACAGATACAACAAGAAGAGTATCTTAGCACACACACATTTAGATACACATTTTCTTCTCGCAGTCACAAATAAGTAATGATCAATATAAATATCAATTTGACAAAATTAATGCTCCTTTTCTGAAAAACTATCCAAACTTAACTTAGTTGAAGGAAGAACATACTGTGTTGTCTGGGAAGGATTGAGTAGAATCTGGCAAAGTGAGTAGAATACGTATACAAACTATATAACAAACAGCGGCTGTTTACATCTGGGAACGTACATCACATACACATCATCCCATGTGCAACCTGTAATCCTCCAGCCACTTTCAAAACACCAGTCATAACACAACTCAAAAAAGAATAATAGTACACACGCAAAAAAAAAAACAAAAGAATACAATTATTGGAAGAGCTTTGGGAAATTAATGCAACCCTACTGTGGAGGTCAAATTCATATGTAGTTTAAAAGGAAAACAAGTCCGACATACTGAACATTTGTCCTGTGGCTCTCCCTGACAGAGCAAACAGGATTTCAAAGCAGAATGGAAACTGGAGTTCAGCTGGAAGTACAGATGCGTGACTACCTTTCTTTAAGGGGAGCAGAAGCCTTCACATAGTTGCCTGCTGCTTTGGCCAAGTGAAGTCTAGTCTCCCCTGCCATCCACCCAGGACAGAGCTCCAGTGTCTTTATGCCAGTTAAGAGAAAATTCAAACACTTACACACTTCATCACTCTAAGAGGTGGGTGTCACCTATGTCACCAACTCTATGTGGTTGTCAGCCTTCAGCATTATCAACTTACTAGACCCATATGGTTTTTTTAAATAAAATAAGCATGAATCAGGGCACCTAGGGGGCTCAGTCAGTTAAGTGTCCAGCTCTTGGTTTCAGCTCAGATCATAATCTCACAGTTTGTGAGTTTGAGCCCCATGTTGGGCTTTGGGCTCTGCGCTGGCAGCATGGAGCCTGCTTAGGACTCTCTCTCTCTCTCTCTCTCTCTCCCTCTCTCTCTCTCTCTCTCATTTTCTCTCTCTCTCTCTCTCTCTCTGACCCCACCCCCATATGCACACACTCTCTCTCCCAAAAATAAACAGACATTAAATACATACATACATACATACACACACCTAAATTAACTGGGAAACCAGGAGGAGGGAAAGGAGGGGGGCATCTTAAAAGATGGGGAAACAATTGTATTCACAGTTATAAAGGAACCAGAGAATGTTTTTGGTTAACTGTGGAGCAACCACCTTCAGAGTTTTAAGTTCTTCAGTTAAGATACCAGTGATTTTTAAGAAATTATCTTCAGGCTTGATCTATGCCAAGAGTCGAGATTCTGCTATACGGCATCATGGAGCAGAGGAAAATCTACAGTGCCTGCTCCTCTTTTTGTGCTCTCTGGATGGAAGTACCATCTCCTGGACTATCTGCAGAGGCCTTTTTAGGCTCATTTGCTCAAAAATTAGCCCTCTAATTATGAAATCTTAAGAAACTTGGTTTTGAGAATTTTTTATCATAACCTTTTTCCTTCTTATATCCTGACTCACTTGGCACCCCAACACCTACAGACTCTATTCATTGTTCATAAATTTAGCTTCCCCACTGGTTCAGATAAGCAGGTCCTAAAAACAATTTGTGACATGTGTCTTTTCAACAGTCCCAAAAGCTTGCAAACACCTTTAGACACTGCAGTGAGGATAAATCATGAATGGGGTATGGTACAGAGGCTGAGGGCTTGGCCTCGGGAATCAGACAGACCTGAGTACAAATCGGGACTTTGTATGTGAAGCTATGTGACCTTGAGCAAGTTCTTTAAACTCATAGTAGTCCAAGAAAGCTGCTGGGGCGGGGGCGGGGGATGGGGGGAAGGGGGTGGAATGTGACAGTTCATGAAAAGTGAGTACCAAGTCTGATGACAATAGAGCAGAGAAGAAACAGAGAGAGTTTTCAACATTAGTTACGATATAGGTAAAGGTTGCAGGGGGGCTGATCTCAGCTTTACTTGTACCTAGAATGTGGGATGTATTAACCACTCCTGGGTTGTTTCTTCAGCTCTAAAATGAGAGCCCTACCTCAGCGAAGCTCTAAGTTTTAACATCTGCATATTTGGAAAAATGCAACCTACAATGCTGTATTCAGTCTATGTTACTCGGCAAATAAGTGCCTTTTAACAACCAGAATATTGTGTCTTTCCATCTGCTTTCCCCACCCTTAGTGTATTTTACTGCACTGTTAGCTTCCTAAAGGGAAGAGCTGCCTTACATTCTTTTTCTATCAATAGTGCTCATAGTAATATCTGGCACACAACACATGACCTATAAATGTGGAAAGAATTGTGGCTGAATCATTGTAGTGTCCTCCCAAAGGCCCAGGGTTTTTGCACACAGTAGGTATCAAACTGTTTGTTGAATGAATGGGTTTGAGTCAAACTGTTGAATGAATGAATGGATTCAGAGGCACAGTCTTCTTACTCATCTCTGAAGCCCCTGGGCCCAGGACAGAGCCTGGCACAAAGAAGAAAGCAGGATCAACTAATTGTCTTGCTCTGGAGATACGTCAACTGGTATTGAAGCAACTGACTTACTCAAGACAAAAAAGTAACTGGTACAAGTTGGTATGGATTCCGGTTCCGGAAGGCCTTCTTTGTGCCTGGCACTGTAGTAGGCACTTCACACATTTTCTCAACAGCCCTGGTAGTGAGAGATGAATGACATCACTTTTGAAATGAGTAAGCAAAGGCTCAGAGAGATTAAGTCATGTGCCCAAAATCACAAAGCCAAAATATAACAGAGCTGCGATTAAACCCAAGCTTCTGGAGCTCACACTCTTTCCATTAGGCAAGGCTAAGGGAGAGGGGAAAGCACCTAAATAGATGGGCAACCTTATTTATTTGAAGTCACATGCCTTTGGGGGAGGAAGGAGGTGGGAACTACTGGTCGATCGGGCCTAAGGAGAGAGGCTGACTTGGGGGCCACTTGCCCCTACCAATGATTGTCCCCCGTGCTTGTCTTTGTATCCACACCCAGCTGGGCTGGAAACATTGGTCAGAATCATTTGCCAAGCAGGCTTGTCCATCCAGGTGTGTGTCTGGAAACAATGGCAATGCCAGCCCAATTCCTTCGGGGCACCATCCGTGAGTCCAGGCCAGCCAATCAGAGTGCCTCAGACTCAGAGATCAGAGGTTTCCCACATCTTCTTATTGTCAATACACCTGGCTCAAGAACTCCCACGTGGAAAAACCATCCACATATTCCAAAGAACTTGAAAGGAAGGAGAAGAGATACCAAAGCAAGAAATTTATTAGTTTTGGAAAAACTGAGTTAAGGGAAAGCCTAAATCCTATGAGCTCTTCATAGAAATAAACAAAAGAAGATAACATTCATTTTAAAAGCATGAGAACAACATAGTTTCCATTAAAAATACACCATTTTAGGGGCACCTTGGGGGCTCAGTCAGTTAAGAGTCTGACTTCGGCTCAAGTCATGATCTCACAGTTCATCAGTTCAAGCTCCACGTTGGGCTCTGTGCTGACAGCTCAGAGCTTGGAGTCCACCTCGGATTCTGTGTCTCCCTCCTCTCTGCCCCTCCCCCGCTGATACTCAGTCTCTCCCTCCCTCCCTCCCTCTCTCAAAACCAAACATAAAAAATTATTTTTGGGGCACCTGGGTGGCTTAGTCGGTTAAGCGTCCGACTTTCGCTTAGGTCATGATCTCGCGGTTCGTGGGTTCGAGCCCCGCATCGGGCTCTGTGCTAACTGCCAGTTCAGAGCCTGGAGCCTGTTTCAGTGTGTGACTCCCTCTCTCTCTCTCTCTCTCTCTCTGACCCCCTCCTGCTCACGCTGTCTCTCTCTCCCTCTCTCTCCTAGAAATAAATAAAAATATTTAAAAAAAATTTATTTTTAAAAATGTCATTTTACATTTTTAATAGTTTCATTAATATTTAGCATGTGAACGGTATTGCCACATCTATGATTAAAAAGAAAACTGTCTGAATGAAATCAAATATGTTTGAAACATCTTCTATTCTTAATAGCAAGACCAGATAGAAATCTAGAATCTTCTACATCACTATATAGAGATTGTCTAATATAATTATGTTTATTCATCCAGGGGTCTAAAAAGAATTCTTCTAGAGATACTGCACTAAGCCCTGCAGTCTGCAGGCTCAGAGTAGCCCACTGCAAATACCTGGGCAGATTCTGCCAACCCTCAGCTAAATTCCCCACGCATCCTGGTGCTTCTCTCCATCTTAGCTTGACTGAGAGGGTCCAAGATTTGGTGACATCTTCCTATTATAAGAGCTTAACAGCCTGGCCCAATTAGAGAGGACAAAAGCTATACAGGATGTTAGAGAGAAATTAAAGCCAGATCAGCAACTAGTTTAGCTTTCTCCCTGAGCTGGGGGAACAAAAAAAAAAACCAAAACCAAAAACAAAAACAAAACAAAACAAAGAAGAAGAAGAAAAGAGGAAAAACTCTGGATGGGAACCAGTGATGTGATTATGTGATTTCACTATTCCTAAGCATGCCCCAAGCCATAAATATTTGTTAAGCACTGTCTTTAGATTTCCAGTGTTCAAGGGCATAACTAAAGAAAAATCAGTATGTAAATATGTACACATGTGAGCTATTCTTTTAGACCATTAAAAAAGGAAGCAAAAGCCCAAGTATTGCTGGAACATTTTAGGTTGTTTCTGTATCAGATTTATTCTGGTAAACCTGCAGTTGTCTGTTTTTGTACTTTATCTTTTTTTAAAGAAGGAACTTTCAAGGTAAAACCTCCAAAGTCTGACTTCTCTCTGTCCTTGCCCACCCCACAGAAGCCCCAGCAGCCCTGTGCCAAGCAGACCCCTGTGCCCCAAAAGCTGCTGCTTTGTGTGAAACCCCACAAACCACAGCAATCCTTCTTCCCCCAGGCAGCTCTCTGATAAGTTTAAAGACCTTTTCTACACCTTCTCTCTTCCTGGATTGCTCTTTTCTATACATATCTGGTTTGTCGCCAATAACACCCTACAAGTGGTCTAACCAGCACACACTCAGAAAAGATAAGCACCCAAGATGCTTCCACTCAGGTGTTCTATTTCCCTTATGTTCACAAAGTAATTAAATGCTAGTTATCCCTGCCCCAATCCAACATCGTATTTTAATGGATTAATAATAAAACAGCTACTTTTTAGTAAGTGCCACTCGTCTGTCAGGACCTATGTTTGGTTTTTTAAATACAGTCAGCTTGGGGCGCCCGGGTGGCTCAGTTGGTTAAGCATCCAACTTTGGTTCAGGTCATGATCTCGCATTTCATGAGTTCAAGCCCTATACTGGGTTCTGTGCTGACAGCTCAGAGCCTTGAGCCTGCTTCAGATTCTGTGTTTCTCTCTCTGCCACTCCCCTATTTGTGCTTGCGCACGCTCTCTCTCTCAATAAATGAATAAACACTAAAAAATTTAAATACAGTCAGCTTTTCTATACCAGAAAATGCAAGTTCCAAAATATCACCATGGTATGCAAAATCATGTAATACAAACTACAGGGCTTAAGGGAAAATGGGACTGTGGCACACCACTCAAAAATTTCACTAGTGACACAAAATAAAAGATAGGAATCTAATAAAAATGGTAGCACAGTTTTATACAAGCTCGGTGGTTAAGACATACGTAAGTAATAAATGTGGCACTTTACGCTGAAGAAGACTTAAGTGTTCTGTAGAAGTGGGTGTTGGAAGGGTCGCAACTCATGGGTTATTGAGAAGTCGCAGAAGGCGAGTTATCGTAAATGAGACTGAAAATTATAACACCAGATGTGGATGGGTGGGGCTTGTGACATACACAGTGAACTCTGGTAGCAGTTAGATGTTTAAGATGTGTGTCCTGCAGATTCCCACAAAGTTCCCTTCAGCTGGGTGTAGTTTTCTGGGCTCACCTGGCTTTCCTTATAGATAACATCGATCATATTTGTGTTATCTTCAAATTGTTTACCAATAGATCACCCAGGATGGAACAAATTCATGTTTTTAAAACAAGTGCTATAGCAGAACTAACAATATTTTATCTCACTGAATCCTAACAACCCCAAAAGATAGGTAGCATTAACTCCATTTTCCAGAAAAGGAAACTGAGGATCAGAGAGGTTAAGTAGGTGCCAAAACCACATCCTGTGTAATAAGAAAGTTGCAGAGCTAGGACCAAGGTCTGCTTGCTGGGTGTCTCCTCTACCACCTAACACCCCATCGTTGCCATTTTTTTTCCCACCTGGCAACTAGAGCTGGGTAGGAGGTGCTGTCATTCCTTCTGGGTCTAAAAGCAGATTAGAACTCTCTTGGCCTCCTCCATTCCTGCTGTATTTGTCTTCCCCGTAGTGATATTGAGTTCAGTGGGAATATCTAGGTCTGTAGCAACACCCTGTCCCTAAACTCAAGCTATGAACGATACACCTCAAAATAACGAAGCTTCTTAAGCAGTTGGGGGGTGGAAGTGAACTCTAAGTTTATTGCTGTCAGATTCAACATTTCAGCGGACTTTATGGAGCCTAAAGATTCACTTTCTGGAAACCCCTTCAACTGTTTTCACAGTCTCCCTTCTGGGGAGCTTATGTCTGAGTTCCTTATCGCAGAAGAGAAGACTGTCTTACGAATAAAATAAATGTTGTAAAGGAAAGTCTGATCAAGTCATTCCTGTCCTTGGAATTCTTCCATGGCTCCACACTGCCCTTAGCATCAAATCCCAGCTCTCTGACATGGCCTGCTAGGCTCTCTTTTCAGTTCTTCCATATTCCATGGTTACTCACTTCCACACTCTGTACACACTATTTTTCCTTCCCGGAATCCTCTTCACACCCCCCATCACATTACCCCAACTCTGCCTAACCCATGTCCATTCTCCAGATCTCAGCTGTCAGGCCTCTTCCTCCTGGAAGCCTTTGACATTCCTGTCACCACATCTGGATTAGGAGTCCATCACGGGTGTCCCCATAACTCATTGTACTTTCCCTATTATTGTTGCTAGCCTACTTTACTAGAATTACTCATATAGTTGTCCAATTCCTAGCCCCCCAAGATTAAACTCTGTGAAGGCAGGAACAGTGTCTGAACTGTTAAATGAAACATGAATGAATGCATTTGCAGAACACTGCACAAAAGAACAATGTGCAATGTGTAACACCTCATGGGATCCACACATGCGACTTCATCAAACAAACAGGGAATCAAGCAAAGGATCCAAGAGAGCAAACATACCAGCCACTGCCACATAAATGGTAGAATGGTAAATGGTAGAATCTGCATTCGTTCCTCATTCATTCATTCATTCATTCAACCAAGTTGTAGCAATGATTATGTTGTAGGCAGTAGGTGCACAGCAATGACCAAGTCAGACAGAAATCTTTGCCTTTGTGGAGCTCATATTCTGTAGGTAGAACAAATGATAAACCAAATAAACAGGATACACAGCACACCAGTACATCAGTTTATCTGACAGTGATGATACTATGAAAAAACAAAGCAAGGAAAGGAGATAGGTAGTACCTCACGGAGATGGAATCTTTGAACAAAGAGCTAGAAGAGGTGAAGGAGTGGTACAGGCTGGTATCTGGCCTCCAGGAAGAGGGAATTAAAAAATGGCAAAGAACAGAAGCAGGAGTAGGTCTGGCAAATTCAAGAAGAAGCACAAAGGATCGTAGAGCTGGGAGGAGCAAATTGCTTTGGAGGGTGAGAATACTAATAGCTATTATTTCTTGAGTTTCTCCTCTGACCCAGAAAGATATACCCCCTGTCCTTACAGACTTTACAATCTCATCACATAGGTTTAAATATGCTAGAATCAAATCACATCCTCTGAACTGTAACATGAATATACAGGTCAATTCATTCCTCAGCCTATAGCCAAAGGATGTCAACCCCTTGGAAACTGCTGCGTCAGACCTTGTACTGAATGAAGAAACAGGTGGTAAGAGTTGCCCCCATGAATAATTTTAGTGCTGGCTTCCTAGAGATGAACAAGAAATTTTCTGTATGTAAACAGTGCCAGTAGCCACATCACAGGGGTTTGCAAACTCTGGCTTTCTGATCAAACAAATGAAATTAACACAGAAATGTTTTAAAACGTATTATTGCTAGGGAAATTACATAATAAAGACAAAAGCTTCCCTATTACTTAAGGTAATGAAAACAAAAATAAGGTTTTATAAGCTTCCCAACTCTGACCTAAATTTGCTGTGCATTATTTTTCTACATCTCTTTCTACTTTGGAAAAAACCACTACTAATTGCATTCACATTACACAGTATCAACCAAACCTGGATTTGGGTTTCTTCCAAGACCACCAACAGGCTCAAGTTACAGCGAGTTTATTAAATGTTTTTTTCTTTCTTTTAAGCAAAAAACTTAGAAAGCCGCTACCTTTTGGAGGGACTAAACAGATAAAGGTTTGATAAGTAACATTTTAAGAAAATCCCAAGCATATGAATAAGGGTAAAAAGCACTTTTTTTTTAAGCTTTCAAAATAATAAAGGATTTTTAAAAGCATACAGTTTATTGGTGGCTGGGAGCCTGGAGCTAATGAAAAAAACATTTACAAGTTAAGTTTCCACAGCTTTTCTTTTGTGTTTTCTGGGTACAGAAATATATGCTGGCTATATTCTAGGAAAACTGGAACTCGGCTGGGAACAGAGAACACAAGGATTCGGAGACCAGTTCAGTCTCAACTCAGTTTAAACTCTCCTGGGAAGGCAAACATGATGACCTATTATTTGCATGGCAACATTTCAAAACTCTTGACTCTAAAAGTATTTCCAACCTCAGTTCCTATAATGAGCTCTACATTCTTACTTGGGAGCACAAAACCTAGAGAGCTTCCTAGTGATTAAATCACCCAAATGGCACTCCTCCCCGTGGCAGGGGCCAAGGCCAAGCAGACAGCTTCCAGTTTACAAAGCAGATCCCACCCAACTTCTTGTCACCATTTCTTCATTGCAGTCTCTTCTGAGTCTCCTCCAATTTCTGATCTTCTCCTTAGTAACGATCACCCTGCACACAGTTTCTACTGACTTCCTGCCATATAAGAGAGCAGGAGGCGGCTGGGCTGCCGTGGACAAGACGGTGGGGTTAGTAATCAGTCATTGGCCTCAGAATGCCAGAGAAGTCCGTCTTTTTATTTCCACCACTACCAAGTTTTCTCTTCTGATCTTCTGTCCCCTGGGCTCCAGTATTTCTTTGTGCCCTCTTCTTTTCTAGATTTTACAGATGAAGAAACTGAGGTCCACCCAGCTGAAGCCATACAACGTTCCTTGACCACTAGATTAGGATTCATTCTACTAAATCATTCTTGTTTAAGTCCAATGGCTCCAATGTCACCTACTGAATATAGATGTTGGCTAAGAGGGAATACACACTGGATATTTCTCCCATGTCTCACAGGATAAAGAAATGAAACATTCTGACAATGGAATACGATACTATTAAAAGTACAGTTTTCAATGAATATTTTTAACAATTTTATTGAGGTATAATTTACAGACCATAAAATTCACCCATTGTAAGCATACTGTCCAACAGTTAGTAAATGTGTCTCATTGTGCATTCATTACCACAGGACACTTCCAGAGCATTTCTCGTGCCCCAAAAAGATTCTGTTGTTTTCGTTCCTACCTCAGCCCCAGACAAACTCTAACCTGCTTTCTGTCTCATTTTTTTTGCCTTTTCTAGAAATGCCATGTAACTATAACCATACAGTATATGTTCTTTTGTGTCTGGCTTCTTTCATTTAGCATGTTTTTGAGGTTTATCCATACTGTAACTTGTATCAGTATTTTGCTCCTTTTTATTGTAGAATAGTATTCAATTATATAAATACACCATATTATGTTCATGCGTTCACCAGCTGATGAACATTTGAGGTGTTTCCACTTTTGGGCTATTATAAATAATATTTATAAATATTAAATATTTATAAAAATATTTATAAAAAGTAAAATATTTGTTATTTGGCCCTTTGCTTTGAACATCTGCACACATCTTTGTGTAGATGCATGTTTTCATTTCTCTTGGATAAATTAGTTTGGATTTGTTTTGTTTTTTTGTTTTTACTTATAGTCATTCTGTGTATAGTGGTTACCTTATTGTGCTTTCAGTTTACATTAGAATATTTAACAGCACTGAAAAATATTATCATAGAGTATTCAGAGAAACAAAGCAGGATTCAAAATTGTTTATATAGAATGACCTCCCACATGTGAGCCCTACACATACGTGAAGACTAAAAAGAAATACATCAAAAATACATCTCTTATCCTTCCCAAAGGATATGACAGCATTTTTTCTTTACACTTAACTATGAAAATTTTGTACAAGTAAATATATAGTAAAATACATTTCAGAAATTAAAAATATTGCTAAAACACAAAGAACTAGGTGTTGTTGCAAGTCATTAAGAGTCAGGATATATCCAAGCCTCAGCTAAACTCAAATCTATCATCCCTTTATGAATTGTCTATTCTTGGGGTTGTTTATAGCAAATTTGCAAAACTAGGTTGGCTTCTCTCTGCCTTAAAGCACGCTTCTGAGATTCTACCCCAGAGGTCGGCGAACCACAAACCCCAGGCCCAAATCCAGCTCCCTGGATATTTCTGTATAACCTACAAGCTAAGAAAGGTTTTTAGACTTATAAATGATTGGAAAAAAAATCTAAACAAAAATAATATTTTGTGACATGGGAAAGTTATACAAAATGTAAATTTCAATATCTATAAATCAACATTTATCAAAACATAGCCAGGCTAGTCTATGGCCACTTTTGCACTATTACAACAGAGTGAAGTAGTGCCATAGAGGCAGCAATGGCCTGCAAAGCCTAAAATATTTGCTATCTGTCCTTTTATAGAAAAAGTCTGTTGACCTCTGCAGGGTGCTCAGAAAAGATAGGCTTAGTTCTATCATCCTCAAGAAAATTGATTAAGGAAAAAACTTTTGGATTAGCCACTCTGTATTAAGTCATATTAATATGTCTTTTCTAAAAATGTAAGATTTGTAGCTGATAAGAGCAATATTGAAAATTTTCAAAGTGCTGTTTGAGATTACAAGCCTGTATTTTTCTGCCTGGAACCTATTAGGTCCTCAGTAGTTGTTGAGCAAGTCAACAAATGATAGATGGATGGATGGGTAAATGAAAGGAATCAGTGGTTAGTGAGGGCTATCTTGTGGGTGAAGCCATAGCAAGTCCCACTGTGGATTGGAAGGGACCAAGAAAAGATTTGTGCTTTGTGAATGAATCTCTGAGTAAGACAACAGATAGGAACTAGCAAAAGAAATAATACGAATGACTAAAAACATATAAAGTAATATTTAGCATCACCAGCAAATCAAAAGTATGTGAACAATAATAATATTCACTCTTTCAACCCAGAAGATAGTCAATATTGTAAAAATGATAATATGCATTGTCAGCATAGATAAAAGAAAAAGCCATTTTTGTCAAGAGAATACAGAGGGGGATGCATTTTCCCAGTCTTTAGAGCAGGCAGTGTGATTTTATGGATCAAAAGCCTTTGACCTTTGACCTGTAATTCCACTTCTAAGAATTATTGCCAAGGAAATAATCATGGATATGTGGGAAAGTTTACAAACAATCACAGTGTTGTTTATACTAAAGAGAGAAAGGGGGAGGAAAGGAGGGAGGCAGAGAGACAGAAGGGAAAAAACCTAATGTCCAATAATAAGGATGTAGAAAATTGTGATACAATCACAGATACACCAAACTGTGTAATATTTGAAAAATGATTATTTGAGAATTATTTGTTTCGATATAAAAAGTTATTCACAGGGTGTGTAGGTGGCTTAGTCGGTTGAGCATCTGACTCAACTTCACTTCAGGTCATAATCTCAAGATTTGTGGGTTGAAGCCTTGCATTGGGCTCTGTGCTGGCAGCACAGAGCCTGCTTGGGATTTTCTCTCCCTCCTTCTCTGCCGCTCCCCTATTCATGCATACACTCTCTCTCAAAATAAATAAACTTAAAAAAAAAGAAGTTATTTCCAATAACACCAATAAAGTGGAGGGAAAAAGCAAGTTATAAAATCAACTTTGCCTGAAGATGCGCCTATTTAAAAAAAATGTGTATTTGCTATTTACATAGAAAAAGTTTTGAAAGATACAAACTTAAATGAATATAATTACCTTTTGACTATTTTTCTTCTTACTTATCTCTTGTTCTCATGTTCAAACAAACACATTACCAGTTTAATTTTTAAATAAGATTAAAATAAAATAAGGGATTAAAGAACTCATAAAACTGAAGACTCCAAGACACTCACATAAGTAGAATAAAGGAATAAAATCATTAATTAACATTAATTAATTAATTAAATGCAAGCAAACCAGGTTATGAGCTCAAATTAATAATTGGGAATTAATTCTAATGCAAACAAACTCAACTGCAAGCTCTTACAGGCAGGGGCCCATACTCACTCATTCAGCAAATATCTGTTTAGCATCCACTCTGTACCAGACACTGTTCCAAATACTATGGTGTGTTAGTAAACAAAATAGACAAATCTCTGCTCTCAAATAGCTTTCTTTCCTGTGTTCCTCCTACTTCTTCCTCAGCCACATCAAGCAAACCCAGTGCTGAACACATGTGAACGTCCTCATTGAAAAATCAGTGTTGGTTAATTTCTGAACAAAAGAATTCATCAGAGCAAGCTTCCCGGCACATTTATCGAATGCCTTTATATTCACAAATAAACAAAAAAATGTTTGATCTAAATACAGCCTTTCACAAAACTGTGTAGTGTGCAAAGTGGGGTAAATCTATAATGCCAAAAAGAGAACACAGGTTCCTGGAGCAGCTCTGAGTCAGTCCCCAGCCACTCGGGGAGGGGGAAGCTGTCAGATAATATTTCATGAGTAGTGAGGCTTAAGTTACTTGAACCAGCTGGGGCTTTTCTTAAGCTACATTTTCCTTTGGCCCAGAATATCCTCGAGGCTGAAGCTGCCTGTTCAGTATCACTCCACAGAGAAATGGGTCTTTCTGTTTTCCTCATAATACAGATGCTGCTCCTTTTTCAGGCTAGGGAAACCCATGGACCTGGTATTCAGCTTATGTAATAACTGCCTCCCTGCTGGGGTGAGCCACTAACAGACCCACAGACCCTCACTCCATTTCGGAAGACAGATAGTTCTCCTTTCGGGCCAGACTCATTCGTAACGTATTGACTCAAAATAAGTACACGTGGATGCTTTCACTTTCCCAGAAGTCCTGAATCACTAACACAGCAACTCATTATTATTTTTTTCCAAATGCAGCAGTGAAAAGTTTTGGCAGTTTCCAATGGATACCAAATATATCAACTATGAAACAATTTAGAAGGCCTTTGATATTAAAGCCACAAATATCATATGATTGTCAGGTAGAGGGCATTAGAAACTGAATAGGCAAGATGGTGTTCTCAACACCTGCATTCCAATCTAAACACCAGCAATTCTCCCTGGGTGAACTTGGGGACAAGGTGCTTGCTTTTTTGAAGTTCATCCATAATGATATTCTGGTTCAATGCGAGCATTATGCAATACGCTTGTTCTGATCAAGGCACAATATGAGGACTTAATACATGGTGGCTCCAAGTGTTTCTCTCCTTGTCACAATCTTGAGCATAAGAAGGCCTATTTGGATGAAAGGCGAACACATAGAAGTCCTCTTTCCCCTTCCTCTGCTATGAGGGACTCCTTATAGTACACCAGCAAACCCAGTTTGCTCTAGGAGAGAAACCTCTAACGGAGAGAGCATATTTCACTGTAATTCAGAGGATGGGCTTGGTGTCATAAACATTGGGTTCCAGTCCCAGCTACTTTCCTAGCTAGCTGCATCACCTCAGTTACTGAACTCTCCCATTCCCTCTCTGTGTCCCCATCATCTGTACAATAGTAATGAAAACAATGCTTATTGAGATATAAATGATGACATAACATACACTGAAAAAAATCTATAACAAAGGGTTGTTATAAAGAGTATATGAAAAAATGCATGTAAAGTCCTGACACTCACTACAGAACCATTCCAAGCAGGTGACACATCCTGAACCTCATCTGAACTTTAAATTTTGCTGTCAACTCTTGGAATGTTTTAAATTTATCCACACACTCCTCAAGGCCATAAAAGAACTAACTCCAGCTAAACCAAAAATTCACGTCAAACCTTAATCTGCACACAAGCCAAAAAAAAAAAAAAAAAGACTGCAAAGGAGGCGAGAATAAAGAAATGCAAAAATCACTCTCCCAAGGTGTCACACTAGGATTTCAGTTTTTCTGGGGACAATTTCCCTCCCCTTGACCTCTCCACTAAAAAACTACAAACAAAAACCAAAAGACAAAACCAAAAAAATCTTCACCAGTGTCATGACAGCCTCAATTTCCGGAGTCCATCCTTCTGAACACTGGTTCTTTGTGCCTGGAGAAGTACAAGGGGATAGATTTCATTAAATAACCAAACAATTGTGGAGAAAATACAGCAGTTTGGGGGCACGTAGGTGGCTCGGTCAGTTGAGCGTCTGACTTCCACTCAGGTCATGACCTCACAGTTCATGAGTTCGAGCCCCACATCAGGTTCACTGCTGTCAGTACAGAGCCCACTTTGGGTCCTCTGTCCCCCTCTCTCTCTGCCCCTACCCTACTCACTCCATAGCTGGCTCGCTCGCTCTCGCCCTCTCTCTCTCTCTCAAAAATAAAACTTTTTTTTAAAAAAGAAAGAAAATAAGCAGTTTGTAGGGGCTGCACAAGGCAGGGAGAACCATCAATCCCATAAGATGCCTTGTAGAGATCACTAAAACATTAAAATAATATCAACTGTGTCACCCAGATGAGCAATGCCACCTCACCTACTTAAGCTTCAACCAAAATGACACCAGATATTTTCACATCTTACCAGTGACTTTTTATCAAACAAACTGGAACTTTTGGCTTAATTAAAAATAAATAAATAAATAAAAACCTTTGCCTTATTAACAGCAAGAAGAGTTTTGAGTCGCAACCATGCTTCTTGGTACCCACATAATATTCCATGGTGAAATTTGTAAAATACTTTGAGAAGTGAGTCATTTCACATTTCCAAATCCTACTCAGATTTCAAGACGTACCTTACTTCTCCTCTTCCCACTTACGGAGCTATCTCGTATTGTCCACCACTATGAACTACTATGTCAGGAGCTTCCTGTATGCTACAGAAGCTTCATCCTCACAATGGTATGATGAGGAGGTATTATTAACCCCATTTGATGATGAAAACCTGAGGACCAATGAGTCCAAATTATGCAGCTCTTGAGTGCTAGCACCGGATTTGCACCTAACTTTAAGCCCCAGACACTTTCTATTCTTCCCCTCAACTATTCCCACTGACAGTTATTTCTTCCCATTGCTACCTTTATAGCAACTCCTACCTGTACCACCTCCTCAGTCTCCAGCAGCCTCTTCTTCATGGGTTTATGCCTTGGATCCTTAATAAGATTAAATTTCCTGATGGAAGGAACTCTATCCATATCTTTTCTCTACCCTCCTGACAATAATTATTGTTGCAGGGAGACCTAGAGCTTAAACACCTATGTGACTAGTTCAAGGTTATATCCAATCAGCAACAAAGCAAGTTCAGGCATAAATATGCCAAACAGCACCAATATCTTTCAAGCATGGTCCCTTACAAAAGTCACATGCATACCTATACCTGCTCCTATAGGAGTCAGTGCCAACAAATGCCATCTTCTTCCCCAGGAAGGAAAGAAGTCCTATGGGTCTGAGGAGGACACAGATGATTCTCCTCATGACGAAAAACTTAACACCTTGCCTAAAGGTAAGGGTTTGGATTTTTTTTTCTTTTTTTTTCTTTTTTTTTTAGTGTGTGAAAGGAAGTCAGTCGTAAGAAATTCCAAAGGTTGGGGTACCTGGGTGGCTCAGTCGGTTAAGCACCTGACTTCAGCTCAGGTCATGATCCTGCAGTTCGTGGGTCTGAGCCCTGCGTGGGGCTCTGTGCTGACAGCTCAGAGCCTGGAGCCTGCTTCAGATTCTGTGTCGTCTTCTCTCTCTGCTCACATTCTCTTTCTCTCTCAAAAATAAATAAACATTTAAAAAAATTTTTTTAAAAAGAAAGAAATTCCAAAGCCTACAAAAACTTTCTGTGCACTCTGGAGAGAGAATTCCTGCCTCATCCCTGAAAAAAGTCTGCCAAGGATATTCAGGAGAACTAGGTCTTGTCACAGAGGCTCTTTGGAAACTACTGAGAGCCTTCAATTTCTGGGGCCTTGGGAATTTTTGCTTCACGAGTAACCTCCTAGGACCTCCCATCTAGAACCTGATCTTCTAAATAATATGACATTGAGGAAGAACAGAAATACAGGGAAGAATAATTTGAAATGCAGAGGAATCACACCCCAGTCTCCATGCTTCAGTTTCAAATCCCAGCAATACAACTTGCAAGCTAGAGAAGTTCAGGAACTTAAACCTCTGTCAGGCTCAGTTTGCACATCTATAAACTGAGAATGTCGAAAAGATAAATGAGATCAAGTTAATAAAGTAGTTAGCATTGTGCCTGGCACCTAGAAGAGAGTAATAATTGGTTAGAACTTACATATTCAATATCATCCACTTTTTAACAGGTTTTTTTTCATGATACAATGTCTGGAAGGAAAAAATATATCTCTGTATTACCAAGGAGCCAACACTGAAGGATCCTTCTTTTTTGTTTTTTAAAATTTTTTTAATGTTTATTTTTAAGAGAGAGCAAGAGACAGACCTCGAGCAGGGGAGGGGCAGAGAGAGAGAGAGAGAGACACACACAGAATCTGAAGCAGCTTCAGCTCAGAGACTGACACAGGGCTTGAACTCACAAACAGTAAGATCACGACTTGAGCTGAAGTTGTACGCTTAACCCAATGAGCCGCCCAGGAGCCCCAGAAGGATGGTTCCCAATGCAAGACAGGGCTAATGTGGTAAGATGTATCTAGAAATAATCCTCCAAGCTTATTTTAGGCAAATTTCAAACTTCTCACCCTTTCCTCCAAAAACCTTTTCTCCCCAGAACCCTACTAGTATATAGACACAGGATATAGCATGTGAAAAGAACAAGAAGTTTTCAAAGAAACAGAACTGGGTTATAACCCCAGCCCAGACACTCACTGGCTGCGGACGACTAAATCTCTGTGTCTCTCAGTAACCTCATCCTCAATAAAGGGATAACAATTCATTCCTCACAAGGGTATTAACGAAGATTGGAAGGAGCATATGTAAAGTGCCTCACCCTTACCACAGTAAATGCCCATTCTGTCACATCTCCATTATTACAGTGGGATATCTGGAAACACTCTGTGTTTCTCCCACTGACCCTCTGGAGGCAGGTGGCTCCTGGGAGCATCACCACCGAGGAAGAGAGGGAGTCAGGAAGATGCATAAGACCTTATGAGGACATTCCACAACCCAGGCCAGCCTCAGCCTCCAGACTCTCCCAGAGTCTAGAGAGAAATAACCCAAACAAATGAAATCAAGACAAGAAAACAGAGCTCTGCCCTCCTTCTAACCCTTCTCTTGAGTGAACCCCTGTTGCTGTACTTTGGTTTTGATTAGAAAGCTCGATTGTGCTTCCCTGCACCCTTGCAGCCTCCCATAGTCCCATCCTAAACAGAGATGGCCTCTTATTAAAGACAATTGTGCTTTAATCTCTATAGCAGAGCTTGCTAATGATACTGTACTGGGTTTTGGTCGTTTGCCAGAGAGCAAACAGTGCCAACATTTGTAGACTTCCAACAGGAAATTAAATAACTGGCCTGCTGGAAATACGAACCAATTCACGGTGGTCAAACCTGAATCTTCCAAAACATTGGCATGGTTTATGTGCATCGAGCACGAGGCGCGTTTGAGGGAGAAGATGGGGAGCAATTCAGGTAAAACTTAACAAAGTCTTCAAGAGGGACTTTGAAAGTGGTCCTTTCTCCCCTCTGCCCCGGGCATACCCAGAACTCTGGTATATACAGACCTCAGGGCGTTTATATCATGCAGCCCTGGGAAACATTAACTGCTGAAACCTCAGGCAGGGCAGCGTTACAGCCACAAATTCAAAAGCACAAGCAAGTCAGGAAATGCAAAACTCCAGTTTCCTCCCAGAAGACACGTTCCACACTCTACCCACTACATATTATGAAATATGCATTTAGAAGCCATCCTATTACATGAAAGCTTTCCCCTTATGCACACAGAAGAGTAATGCTTTGAAAACATTCCCTTTAGAGCTTTCTCACTGTTAAGCTCCATGAGGTCAGGAACCGTGTCCATCTTTTCCTCCCCACTGTATCTCCAGTGCCCAACACAGTGCCTGGCACTCAATACAAAGGAGCTCCTCCTACTGTCACGATAACCCTCATCTGCTTCGCAACCAGCAGGAGTGCAGGGCATCGGGCAGCCCCTTCCAGGGTGCCAGCTGGAAGTACGAAACACATACCCGCCATCCACAAGGACCCGTGATACACAGCAGCAAGGAAGAGACCCGCCATGGACTGAGCATCTGAGATGTAACCAGCAGAATGCAATGTGTTTTTCTTACTGTGCCACATTCAATCCTCGCAAGCCCAGAAGGTACCCAGTTTTATCCTTATCTTGCAAATGAAGACATGGATACTCAGGGAGGCTGACAGGTTTAATGGAACAGAGGCAGCGCCCCAGCCCTGGGAGGTGTGCATCATTAGCCCCATCCCACAGACCAAGAAACTGAGGTGGAAGAAATCCAAGTTGGTAAAAATCCACTAAATCATTCTCCTCGGATCACATCGCCTAAATCCAACTGAAGGCTCACTTTCTTTCAAGCGGTTGGTAACACATTTCTCTGATGACGGAACCGGCCTAAATGGTTTCATGAGACAATGTGTGTAAGTGCCCTGCAGGGAGGGACAGTCGCTGGGCACAAATGAAAACGTTCAGTTGTTAAAATAGTTACTAGAGCTCTGCTTGTGGCCAGCTCTCACGAGTGAATGCCACACAACCCCAGATCAGTAACAACTCGGCCTGGGTTCCAGTCCCAGAGGGCGTGGCTTCCCAGCCTGGCCAGCTGACCACAACCCCTGGAGAGGTCCGGCAGAGGGAGTGGACTTACGCGGTGGCTCTTCATCAGTAGGATACAACAGAATCGCCCAGGAAGCTTCTTCCAAACGGGCAAGTTCCCCACCCTCTCGACTGCCTGTGTCTGTAAGTCCCCGATAGGATCCGAGCTTGAGTAAGTCACACAGGCGTTCCAGGGAATTCTGCAATCACCCCTGATTAAGACCCCCTGGGCTGGAGTCTCTCAAATTCACCTGCACCGGCAGACAAGCTCCCACAGATCTCTCGAAAGTAACTGAAATCACCTCTCTGGCTGATAAAATAAGTTCATAAAAGGAAATATGCTTTGAAAGTTAAAAGCATTTCACTACTGAACACAGTATTATTATTATTATTAGTTTTATCTTCATACACAAAGTAGTATATGATTAGACCCACACATCCTCCTGGCTTCCTTTCATGAACACTCAAGAAAACAACAACAAAAAGCCAGCCTTATTTCCACAGCAAGTCAACATAGAAGGATTAGGAGTTTTTTCCTCATACAAAATTACAGGCCGCCACCCAAGAAACAAAAAGATAACTAAACTTCAAAAACGACAGAATTGCTTACCCAAAAATGTATAATATTTGAAGATTTAATGCTCTCAGATTAGTGTAATTACTGGTATTCTCCTGGCTCTGCTTTTCTCCATTTCTAAAAAGTCCTCATCACTGGAAGACTCTCAACCAGTGTGGGTGACAGAAATGGGCAAAGCTGTTATTGTCCTGGAGAGTGATCTAGAGGGAGTGGGGCAGCTGGGGGTCAGGTGGCCTCAGGCTACCCAAAAGACCAACCATGAATTAGAGTGCATTTGCAAAAATCAACACACAGAGGCCAGCAATAATTTCCCATTGCCCAGGGATTTTTTTTTCCAAACAGATCAAAGCCACAGTGGAAACAAATTAAGTGAGAAGAAGCTGATGGAGAGGAGAATTAGGCCGAGTAGATAGACCCAAACCCCTCGCTGAGGGGAATAGAGACACGCCAATAAAATATAGAAATATTGAGAGGCCCAGAAAAGGCCACAGCCACTGCCCTGACCCTGTAAGCAGCCTGAACAGCCGTATTCAAGTTTTAAAGGAGTTGCCCAGGGGCGCCTGGATGGCTCAGTTGGTTAAGCGTCCGACTTCAATTCACTTCATGATCTCATAGTTTGTGAGTTCAAGTCCTGCTTCAGGCTCTGTGCTGACCACTCAGAGCCTGGAATTTGCTTTGGATTCTGTGTGTGTGTGTGTGTGTGTGTGTGTGTGTGTGTGTGTCTGCCCCTCCCCCACTCATGCTGGGTTTCTCTCTCCCTTTCAAAAAAAACTTTAAAAAATAAATAAAGGAGTTGTCCAAAATCATATACAAATGCGAAGAGAAAATCAAGAAAAAGAGTCTGTGAAAAAGCTGGGGAACCAGTTTGTAAAGGATCAGTCACCCCAGGCTGAGATTTTGGTGAGTGACTTTGCCTGCTTATCCTCTTTGCCGAAGACAGAAGGTACCTGTGTCTGTCCAGAGCTCCAGGCCAACTTCTTCCATGGAAACAAAAGCAGGTGAGCATTTCTGACCCTGGCCTGGCTCAAGCAGCCCGTTAGCAGCACGGGACTCCCAAAAGCTAAAATCCTCACAGGAGCCATTCAGGTGTTCCTACTTCGGCAAAGCAAAGCAGCATACAAATCAACAGGTCACATGCAAAGCACAAAAGAGATAAACAGCTAATTGGTAACACAAGAGGCTGCTGAGGGAAAACTCCTGAATCAGGGCCACATACACTGTGAAAGTTTCACTTAAAAAGTTAAGTATAGGCATCAAACAAACCCACACTGGAAACTTGGTAGGGAAAAGAAAAATGCAAGTTCAATGATCTTTCATGAATGAATTTTCCAGATTAAAAAAACAAATATTCTTTCTATCTAAAGCAACAAATATATTTTTTCTTTGCTTTCAATAGATTTTCACCATCAATATATTTGAGGGTTTAAATCATTCCCCTGGGGACACCTGGATGGCTCATTCGGTTAAACATAGGACTCTTAATTTTAACTCAGATCATCATCTCACAGTTCATGGGTTTGAGCCCCACACGGGCTCCACGCAGACAGCACAAAACGCACTTAGGATCTTCTTTCTCCCTTTCTCTTCCCCTTCTCTGCTTGTGCTCATCTGCATGCTCGCTTTCTCTCTCTCTCTTTCTCTCTCTCTCTCTCTCAAAATAGATAAACTTTATTAAATAAAAAAAAAGAAAGAAATCATTCCCCTGACACAGAAAGAAATCTATCTGATCTTCACACTAGCTTCAGACATTTCATCCACTCAGTCCACAAAAGGTTTGGGGTTCACAGGTCATCCTTCACTTTAATGCCACAAAGGGTTATTAAGCATCTTCTTAGTCCCAAGCACTATGGTAGGCAGACATCATAAGTAGTATGAAGATGTGGCAGGGACACAGGTGCTTACTCTGTAATACATAAAGACACACACACACAATTATACTGGAAGGCAGTATATGTGAAGTAGAAGGTATTCATTCATTCCTTCATCCACCCATCATCCATTCAGTCATTCAACCAACATTTATTCAATGTCTGCTACATGCTGGGCACAGGACTTTGAGCACGGTCCTTTCAACTGGAGAAGATTTCTGGAACAAGGCAGCATTTAAATATGTATTACCATTGCATACAACATTGCTAAACAAATGAAAATTTTCCAACTCCCTGAAACTTACCAAGATTTGTCTTTCCAAGAGAAAAACATGGTCTCTGATTTAACTTTTTCCATAGAACGTAACTAAGCTGAATTTTAAAGAGCGTTTTCTAAAGGGTGCCTTTAATGATGAGTATCCTCATGGTTCTCTCAATTATTTAAATGGTTAAAAAAGTTGAAAACCAACCTTTTTCCTTTTCACTTTACTATTCCACATCTCGAGACCCCCAAGGTCAATACTTGCTTCTCCTATTTAAAAAGAAGGTAGAAAGCACTTAACAACATGCAGAAGGAGTAGGGTATAAAGGCTTTGGAACCAGACACACTGGGGATGAACTCCCAGCTCAATCCCTTACCGACTGTGTGACCTTGGCAAGTGACTCAGCCTCTCTGGGCTCAGTTCCTTCATTTATAAATTGGGGTCAATAGTTCTACTCTCACAGTGGTCATGAGGATTAAATGAGCTAATAAAAATAAAGTCCTTAATAGAGTGTTCCACACATATAAAGCTTAATAGATGGTAGTTATATTTTTAATAGCACTTAAACACTCAAAGTTGTATTACGGAAAATAATACTCATAAGTACCACTTATTTCATAAGTACTACTGTTCTTGTTTTATTTAAAGGGAAATTGGGACCTGAAGTGTGTCACAAAAGGTTTGTTGTCAATGTATGTACTTATCCAATAAATTAAGAGGTTTTTGTCCATCCATTCATTCAATCAGAGTTTTTTGAGCACTTGCCATGTCCCCAGCCCTCCGAGAGCTTATGACCTAGAATAGGGATCACCAAAAACACCTATAAAGGGCCAGATAATAAATATTTTAGCATTTGCATGCCATACAGTTTCTATTGCAACTACTCTATGCTGGCATGGTAGCACAGAAGCCCCCCACACCCTGCCCTACACAATGTGTAAATGAATGTGTGTAGGTGTGTTCCAATAAAACTTTATTTATAAAAAAGCCTCAGGCCAGATTTGGCCTGGAGGCCTTAGTTTGCCACCTCCTGATCTAACAGTTTAGTTTTATTTTCCAAAACCCTTCTTTATCTGTTGGAATTGATTCCAACTTGGACCTGAGGAGGCAGAGCCAAAGGTAAGAGAGCTCTTCTTCCCATACCAACTGCCTAAGCCACCCAGACCCTTCTAGATCATATATCACTCCATTCATGGACAGAGAAGCCAAAACAGGCCACAAAACCAGGCAAGCTTATAACAAAACCTCGAATCTCCAATATCCTCACCTCACAAATGAAGAGACTAGGGCCCAGAGAAAAGAAATGCCATTCTGCACGCCTTGCCACCAAGTACCTAGCAGAACTTGAGTTAGAACCAAGCCTCTGGCCTCAAAGACCAGAGTCCTTCCTGCTATACTTCACAGTCCCCTTCCAGAAGGAAAAAAGAAAGAAGGAGGGAGAGGTTCCCCAGGAAAGTCTACCAAAAGCAACTTGCCCACAGAAGCCTCCAGGATTTTGGCAGAAAAGACAGGCCACAAGGCTCTCTGGCCAAATAGCATTTTGTGTCAACTGACTGAGGAGACATGAATCTTAATTTAAAGAGTAACCTAAACACCTGCACCAATTTCTCACAATTAATTGTCTGACAGTTTTAGGAGCACTGATCATTGACTTCTGACCACTTGAGGAATCCAGCCACAAGCAACTCCCCTCCCAACCACTCCTAATCTAGGCTTCCAGGCACTGCCCTACAGAAAGGGATGCTTATTTCTTTCCGTGCCCAGACCTCCTTAAAGGAAAAGGTGCTCGGGGCACACAATTTTCAGATGAGCATGAACTTACCTTCTTGCCACTCTCTCTACTCTATATTCACCCCAGTGAAAGCAAATTATACATTAACCTCAGTCCCACAATTTTATATAGTTGTTGGTTCTGTACCCTCTCAGCACTTCCTGTGTCCTTCAGGGCCCATTTTCAGACACAATTTAGGTTTCTAGCACCCCACTGGAAGAAGGGACAAGAAGAGACTAGACAATCCATAGGAGTCCCTAAGGTCCACACTCAGAAGCTCTGGCTTTTTTGGCAAATATTTTTCTAACTATCACTTAGTCATTTTCCTACCGAGAGACTATTTACTTCCCAAAAGATTACAATTAAATTCCGTAAGCTAAAATATCAAATCATTTGTAGTCTGGTATTATTTCCCAAAATACTTTTCATGGGCTCCCCCCAAATCCTTGCTCCAGCCAGATGAACTACCAGCCATGCTCCAAGGGGTAGCATCGGTTTCACACTTCTGTGCCCTCACACAAGCAGATCCCTTCACCTGGTACGTCTTTTTCTCTTTTTCCTGGCTATCACCTTCAAGACCTTCCAACATCCAGCTTAAATTCCATCTTTCCTGTGAAGCCTTCTCAGATATCCTCCGGACAATTAATTGGCCCTTCTTCTCTAAACCTGCAACACTTTATACCACTTACCATACTACATTATATTATTGTGTGTGTGTGTGTCTGTCTGTCTGTCTGTCTGTCCCCACCCATCTCTGAGTTCTTTAAAGGCTGGAACAATGTCTTTTCATCTCCAAAACTCAGCACTGGATCTGGACACACAGTTAAGCAAAGAAAGGGTACCTTCAACTTCTATGTGATTTCCTAATCCATATAAAAGTTTCAGGGCCAGAAAACTAGGAAGGCATCAACAAAAAGGAGGAAAGAGAAGGCTTTAGAATGGTCCCAAATATCTCTTGACTCCTATGGCCACTTCCCAAGAAGCAACATTCTTCCTCAATTCAACCAAAAGGCTTTGTGACCAAATCCATTGACCTGCTGATAATTTCCCAACACACCTATAAAATGAACATATGCACTAAATTCTCAAAATGGGTTTCTCTTTTCTTAACTGAATATATTTTTCCTAAATACATTTTGTATGTTTATTCTCCTCCTACACAAACACCTGACCTTTAAACTTCACTGAACCTGGGCAAGCTGCCTGCATCTAACCTGTTTGTAACATTGGAATCCAAGGGTTGGTGAGTTAAACAACTGATGAGTTTTTTGTTTGTTTTATGAACTTTCCTCTGGCAAGATGAGCTAACAAGAATTGAACTCTGTGTACCTCCTTTGTCAGTCTCCCACGGCACCTTCTTTGAACTTCTCATAGGCCTTGCTTTAAGAAAATCTAAAATCTAAAAAGTTAAATGTCCAATGTATTCTTGGCTTTGGAAAAGAATGGCAGATGATTAGTTTATCAACATTTTCTTACACAGATATTTTCAGGTTTTTATATCCACCACCTAAAGTGACATATGCTCAAAAACAACTTTCTTTCTTTAATCCGAAGGAGAAAACCCCATTTGATGAAACTTGGCCCTTCTGCAGCCCCCCTGCTCAGGCATCACACTGGACGTGGACTGAGGTTTTCTGGAGTGTCTGCCCTCAACATGGAGGAGGACAGTGCCTCAATTCGAGACTTCTTTGAACCTCCCATTCTCCACAACGCATATATGACACACAAGATACCAATTCAAACACAATTTGGAAGCAAACCAGGTATCTGAGTGTTGGAGTCTCTTCTGCACTGAAATAAAAACATTTCAGCTCCAGGCACCTCCTGCTATTCTTTCCGGAAGACTTTTTGTCTTGTTTTTCCCTTGCTCCCAATACTTATTATAGACACTCTATATGGCATTCATCCGCTGTAGAGTACTCATGAGTTTGCCTCTCCATCTCCCTCTTAATGGCAGAGCTTATTTCTAAATTCCCAGTACCCAGCTAGGCTGCCGCACAGAAGTATCAGCTGAATGTTTCTGACTGCCCCGATACTACCTTTCCAGCTCACCTGAAGACTCTGGGAGGGCCATACCTTTCCTTGGACTGGCTATGGCCCCAAAGAAGTATTTAAGATGCTGAATGTAGCAGGTGGCCTCAGCATCAATATCCTTTTGTAGTCAGTTCCAGGTGGCCATGAATCAAGTTGTATGACAAGATGACTACATCTAGCCCCAGGGTCCCTACTGATAATTACCTATATTCTTTTGAAGATCTCTTATCTTTCCAGAATCCGGTTCATCTGGGATAAAAACTGTATCTCTTCTTAGTGATACTCAAACTAGGTGGCTTACAGTCTTTTTTTAATTGAAAAAAAAAAAAAAGTAAAGCCCTGTAATTCTAAAAAATATAAGCCGAAGCTAATCTTGTGGCTCATAGGTACTATAGATTGATTCACTCATTTCTCCCCTTTCCTGCTGCCTTTACCTCTTCAGCTACAAAGACTAGAAAATGAAATTCAAATTCACAGCCTCATCTGCAGCTAAAGAGACACATCTGACATAGTTCTGGCCAGTGAAATGTAGATGAAAGTTACTTGGAAGACTTTTTTTCCCCAATATAAATGTGTGCACTGTCTGCTGCTAAAACTGTAAGACAATAGGGCAAGGCAGATATTCATTCATTCATTCATTCAACAGATATTTACTAAAAAGGGAATTATTGGATTAATCAGAATGCTACTGATTAATTAGTAATTAGAATACTACTAATTAGTGAATTAATTAGAATACAAACTAGGCTGGTGTAATAAGAAACCCAAAGTTGCAAAACAAGCTTAATCAAGATACAAATTTATTTGTCTCTCACATCTACATTCTCTTCCAGATAAAAAGTGCAGATATTCAGTCCAGGCCTAACATGACAGCTCAGTGGTGATGAGGACCCAGAACCCTTCCATCTCATTGCTTTGCCATTCTGAAAGTGTTACCTTTATTCATATAGTTGAAGTTGGCTCACAAGAAGGAGAAAAAAGGGAAAGAGATGGCCCACTCCTTTCCTTCTAAGAATGGAACTTGGAAATTAAATACATTTCCTCTGTTCACATCCCTTTAGCCAGAACCTTGGTCATATGACCATATTCAGTTACAAGAAAGGCTGGGAAATGTGCCCAGTGAAAGGCCCTATTACTATAAAAGAAGAAGAAGGAAATGGAGGAGAGGAGGAAGAAGAGAGGGATGAGGAGGAGGACGGGAAGGAGAGGAGAACAATAAACATTGGGAAGAAAACATAGCCAGGCTTCTAGATGCAGGGCACTATGCTGGGCATTAAGGATAGAGATGAATAAGTCCTAGTCCTTCCTCTCAAGGAGCCAAGAGTTATTAGTACAAACTGAAAAGTGTGCAAGCACCTTTGTATCACCAGAGACCGGCCCATAGCTCTGTACCCCATCGATGTTGAGCAAACGTTTGTTGATGCCAATCAGCAGGAACAGTAACTACTCCCCCCAGGACCAATATGTGCCCACTACTGAACTGGGACTTGGGAAGCAACTGTGGATATGGCATCATCCCTGCCCCCAGGAGTGCCCAGCATAGTCAGGAGACGAGAGAGCACATACATATGGAAAGATGATGCAGTGAGGAATGCAAAGCCCAGTGCCAGGTGAGGGAAAGCTCTCTGAAGCTGGGGACAGCCACAAATGGCTCTGGATGGGGAAGAGTGACATCAGCTGACTCAGGACAGATCTTAGATGAAATGTTGGGATAGGTAAAGGCAGGATTATTAGAGGCCGATGCAGGCACCAGCTCATCACGTGAGACAGCCCTGCTAAGTAAGCCCAGTTGGGTGGAGGAAGATATCGCCCTCCTCTCTCATCAGGCAGAAATTGTCCTAGATAATCCCGGCACACAGCTGCTGCTCTCCCCACCCCCAAGAGACAGGCATTGAATCCTTATATTCCAAACATAACCCCCCCAAGCTCCCAGCTTGCCCATCATTAATGATTTCATGGTCCCAGTTAAAACAGTATTTCCCTAAAGCAATTTTCCCAGAAGTGGCAGAAGGGGAGAGATTAGCTGCAGTTGCCATGGTGAGTCTCAGAAGACCATCTGTCCTGGATGGTTTAGACTTTCACCTCCCTCAAGGTTATTTCTTAAGGTCAGATGCTCTCAAAAGTCACTCCTAGTTGTAAAATTCTGAGAATGTAAATTGGAATCTGAGATCTGAAACTTCCTAGGATAAAAGGGAGGAACACCTTGACCAAATGAAGAAGAAATCATTTATGAAAAGGACCCAGTACAGTGTCTGACAAATAATAGTGCCTCTTTAAAGACTTATTAGTATCATTTTTAGATTATTTTTTTAGTATTAGTTTCTTGTTTCTTTATCAATATCCATACCCCACCTCAACCCAGAGAGAATTCCACGTGGCTTATGCTACAGTGAACACAATAACAAGTATTTTTTTTTTACATTTTTCATTGTATTTTATTTATTCATACATTTAATAAATATTTTTTTTTACAAATAGTTTATTGTCAAATTAGTTTCCACATAACACCCAGTGCTCATCCCCACAAGTGTCCTCCTTCATGCCCACCCCTCCTCCTCCCCACATCCACCAGTCCTCAGTTTTTGTCAGCATTCAAGAGTCTCTCATGGTTTGCCTCTCTCCCTTTCCCCCACCATTTCCGCCCTTCTTCTCCCCCTTGTTCCTACGTCAAGTTCCTCCTAATCCTCCTGTACGTGCACACATATGATATTTGTCCTTCTCTGCCTGACTTATTTCGCTCAGCATAATACCCTCAAGGTCCATCCATGTTGCTACACATGGCCAGATTTCATTGTTTCTCATTGCCATGTAGTATTCCATGGTAACTTCTTAAATAACAAGTATTTTTAAGTCAGTCAATGAGTCTATCAACAAGACAAGGAAAGAAAACAGGCGGAAACACAGCACAAAGATAGAAAGGCCACAGTATCCTAACCCTGAAACATACATTTCCTCTGAGCTTCATTTAAGCCAACAGAAAAAGAAAAATTAAATTATTCACAAAATTTATACCATATGAAAAACACATACAAGCTGATAACAAAACCCCCAAGAACTCAGTTCAAAGCTTTGCTGAGCCACGGGGCACCCGGGTGGCTTAGTCGGTTAAGCGTCCGGCTTTCACTCAGGTCATGATCTCGCGGTTCGTGGGTTCGAGCCCCACATCGGGCTCTGTGCTGACTGCCAGTTCAGAGCCTGGAGCCTCTTTCAGAGTCTGTGACTCCCTCTCTCTCTGACCCTCCCCTGCTCATGCTGCCTCTCTCTCTCTCTCTCTCCTAGAAATAAATAAAAAACATTAAAAAAAATTTTTTTAAATAAATAAATAAATAAAAAAGCTTTTCTGAGCCACATACTAGTTTCAGGGAATTTAACCCAGGTATGTAAAAGTTAAAAGAAAGTCAGCAGGCAGGAAGCAGGGAAGTCCATGGATAACAAAATGAGGAATTACTGGACTAAACAAGGTCAAACAGTTTGCTTGGTTGCAGGGCTTTGCAGAACCATTAATACATTCATTGTAAATCTCCAAAGGGCAATACAATTGCCTTACTTATATAGACAAGGAGCATGTGTTTTAATGGAGCATCTTATACTCCAGAAAATGCCCCGTGGAGGAAGAGATAATCACTACTATAATTTTATTATCATCACTGTAAGACAACTCAGGCTACTTACCAAGGAGCACCTTTTTGCCTTTTTTTAAAGAACAAGAACAAGGTTCTGCATGTCCCCATCCTTCTCTCTTAATTTGGCTTGGTAGTTTCATTCTAGATAATGCATTACTAGCAACTGTCAATAGCTGCACTGGAGGGCATCTTAGACTTTGCAGTGGACCTGCCCCCTTCCTCATTCTGTCACCTATGCATATCAGGAGGTAGGAAGGATCTATATTCTCATCTCTGTCTTAAAAGGATGGAAAAAAATAAAAGAATCCCCCAAAAACTGAGATTCAAGGTCATAGTTAGTCAATGACTGAGCTGGTCCTGGAGCACAGGCTTCCCAGCTCTGGGCTACCAATGTGGCAGAGCCTGTCCCTCTCCCTCCTGCGTCCTTCCCCTCCCTATCAGATGCTACTTTTATCTTCCTGTGTGTCTGCAGGTGGGTGGCAAGGCGGCTGACTCCTTTCTGGCTCAGTTTGGGCCCTTCTCTTTCATCCATTAATTAAATCATGCACTTTTCTTATAGGGGAGCAAAATCTTCAAAAGAGGAAAAAGAACCCTCCCTTTCAGAACATTCAGGGATTAAAGTTCATCTGGCTGTGGAATGCTCACCAGGGACTAAACGCATTACTGAGGAGCAAGTGCTGAAAGCCAGTGACACATTAATATGGAAACGTAAAGAGAGAGTTCAGGCTGCCAAAACGCTGTGTCTCCGGCATTCCTAAGGTGGGGCCAAACCAGAGAATGGCACCTCAGGGGACATCCAGGTTTAGAAACTGGTCAGGGTGATTTAGGATTAGCATTCAGTGGTAGCACTGTCCACTGCAGTGACCTAGAGGCAGTCAGAACAAGAGTGCCCTTGGAAGTGATCAGCACAGGGTGCCTCCTCACGTGGAGAGAGTGTACAGCCTGGCCACAACCATGTCCCCTGCACTGACATGAATCCAGCATCAAGTTCACGGAAAAGACAGTCCTGAACAAAAGTCTATGTACTTCATCTCTATTTATTCAGCTTCACTAGGGTTCCTCACTAGGAATTCTAGGCAAGAGGCTTTCCAAATAACAGAACAACTGTTCAAACACCAAACTTTTTTTAAATTTGAAATAATCTTAGATTCAGAGGAAGTTGCAAAAATAGTACATAGAGGTCTCACGTACCCTCTCCCCAATTTCCCCCCGTGTAACATCTTACATAACTACAATACAGCAGAAAAATCAGGACACCGACTTTGATACATCCAGAGGCCTTACTCAGATTTTACCTATTTTACATGCACTCATTTGTGTGGTGCATGTATGGTCCGTGCAGTTTACCACATGTAGATTTACATAACCACCATCATAATCACGATGCAAAACTGTTCCATCACCACAGGGTGTCCCGTGTTACCATTTTATAGTCACAGTCCTCCCAGCCAAGGGTCCCCCCAACGCAGTCCCTGACACCTAGCAACCATTAGTCTGTTCTTCATCCCTATCGTTTTATTTTTAAAATGTTATATAAACGTATTGTTTGAGATTAGTTTTTGTTCAGTCTGCATAATTCCCTTGAGATCCCTCCAAGTTGATAGATCTAGCAATCATTCATTTCTTCTACTGCTGAACAATATTCCTGGTATGGATGTACCACTGCTTGTTTAACCATTCACCCACTAAAGGACATTTGGATTATTTCCAACTTTATGTAGACATAAGTTTTCATATCTCTGGAACAAATGTACAGGAGTACAACTGCTGGGGCATATGTCAAACTGTTTTTGGTTTGTTTGTTTGTCAAAAAATAATTTGATGTACCATAGGATTTTACTCATGTGTGGATGTTAAGAAAGAAAACATTTTGATTAACATCTGGGAAGGGACAAGAGAAGACAAGAGAGGGAAACAAACCAGACGAGACTTTAAGGATAGAGAACAAACTGAGGGTTGAGAGAGGAAGATGGGTGGGGAAGGGGCTAGATAGGTGAAGGGCATTAAGGAGGGCACTTGTTCTTTTTTTTTTTTTTTTTATTTTTTTTTTTTACTGTTTTATTTATTTCTAGAGAGAGAGAGAGACAGCATGAGCAGGGGAGGGTCAGAGAGAGAGGGAGTCACAGATTGAAACAGGCTCCAGGCTCTGAGCCGGCAGTCAGCACAGAGCCCGACGCGGGGCTCGAACCCACGAACCGCGAGATCATGACCTAAGCGAAAATGGGACGCTTAACCGACTAAGCCACATAGGCGCCCCGCGGAGGGCACTTGTTCTGATGAGTACTGGGTGTTGTATGTAAGTGATGAATCACTGAATTCTACTCCTGAAACCTGAAATACTCTACTGTATATTAACTGACTAAAATTTAAGTTTAAAAAAAAATTTGATGGACTTTTCTAAAAAGATGTATTTCACACAGAACTCTGCCCTGTTAATCACAGTACAATGTAAATCATTTAATCTCATTTTTAATTACTTGGGACAATTACTATGACCCATTGAAATCTCTCTAAATTAAAGTGCCCCCACAGTCTTAGGAGTTTTGATGTCAAAGTGCTTCTATTCCTGCATTTGTTACATTTTCCTCAAAGTTTCCAGATGTGTTGCTCATGTATATGCCTACTGAACACCTGAAATGTGGCAAGTCTAAATTGAGCTGTGCTATTAGTTTAAAAAGAATGTGAGGGGGCACTTGCGTGACTCAGTCAGTTAAGTGTCTGACTTAGGCTCAGGTCATGATCTCACAGTTCATGGGTTTGAGTCCCCCCTCAGGCTCTGTGCTGACAGCTCAGAGCCTGGAGCCCTGTGTCTCCCTCTTCTCTCTCCCTCACCTACTTACTCACTCACTATCTCTCTCAAAAATAAATAAACATTTTAAAACTTTAAAAATAAATAAAAAATAAAAAGAAGAATGTGAGAGGCAACTGGCTGGCTCAGGCAGCTAAAGGGCCAACTCTTGGTTTCAGCTCAGGTCATGATTTCACAGTCCGTGGGTTCAAGCCCCGTATTGGGCTCTGTGCTGACATCATGGAGCTTGCTTGGGATTCTCTCTCTCCCTCTCTCTCTGCCCTTTGCCTCCTTGCTCTCTCTCTCTCCTCTCTCAAAATAAACATTTCAAAAAATGGAAGAATGTAAAATATCTCATTAGTAATTTTTAAACTAATTATATGTTGAATGATATTTTGTACACCTTGGATTAAAGAAAATATATTATAAACTCAATTTCATTTGTTCCCTTATACCTTTTTAATGTGGCTACTAGAAACTTTAAAATTACATATTGGGCTCATCTTATAATTTTATTGGGCAGCACTGGTCCATAGGGATTTTGTTTGCCTATATATTTGCTTTTATCTAGGTTGCTAAAGGTAATTATTATGTAACGCTGAGATATGTGGTATGTTACTATTACTGATATACTCTGTAGCATCAACATAATGCTGTAAGAAAATGGTAATTATCTAAAGCCAGAGTCCCATCATTACTTTCAAAACTGCATGAAAAGAGGCTGGTGTCAAGATGGACAAACTCATGAAACTCAGGAAGATGGTGCTGGTCCTGGCTAGATGCTACTCTGGACACAAGATGGTCATCATGAAGAACATGATGATCGTACCTCAGATCATCCCAAGAGCCATGTTCCTGGTGGCTGGAATTAACGGCTATCCCCGCAAAGTGACAGCTACCACGGGCAAGAAGAAAACTGCCAAAAGGTCAGAGATCAAGCCTTTTGTGAAAGTTTATAACTACAATCACCTCATACCCACAAGGTACTCTGTGGATATCACCTTGGACAAAACCATTCACAACAAGGTCTTCAGAGACCCACTCTTAAATGCAAGGCATGACGAGAGGCCAAGGTCAAATTCAAGGAGAGGTACAAGACCAGCAAGAACAAATGGTTCTTCCAGAAGCTGTGGTTTTAAATGTTTTGTTTCAGTCATCAAAAATAAAAAGAATTGCATGAAAAGAGGCAATAGAGAAGAATAAAGATCTGGCATGTGACTCTGAAAAATCAGAACTTTATTCCCAATCCATCCTCAAAATAATTATCTACTCATATTCATACATTTCAACTTCTATGAACCTCCCTTTCTTGCCTTGCCTATTTCATGACAGTACTGTGATAATTAAGTGGGAGAATCCATTTGAAGGTGCTTCAATAACTCTAAAGTAGCACGCCCAAAACCAGAAATGCAGAAGTCTGTACTCAACCTGTGCACAGCTGACTCACCAGATTAGTCAGCACTTCCCAGGATCCCGTCTGGAAAGCACCTGCCTGCTGTCCATGGCAGCCCTGGACAAGCCTTCCACTTCTGCTCCCACCTCATCCTCAGCCACTCTCAAATTTTATTCTAACAAGAATCAGTAGAGTGTGGTCCCAAAGCTCATTACAGGTTTGTCTTATGACTTCAACTGTATAAGATGTAAATTCATGAACTGAGTATGAAAAGAGAGTGGTTAGGCTCCTGGGTGGCTCAGTCAAGAGCAACTGACTCTTGATTTCGGCTCAGGTCATGATCCCAGGGTTGTGGGATTGAGCCCCAAGTCAGTCTCCATGCTGAGTGTGCAACCTGCTTAAAGTTGTTTCTCTCTCTCTTTCTCTCTCTCTCCCACCACCCCTCCTCTGCTCCTGCTCTCTCTTTCTCTCTCTCTCTTTTTTCTCTCTCTCTCTAAATAAATACATAAACTTTAAAAAATGTAAGTGATTCAATATTTTAAAAATAGATGATGGGGACACCTGGGTGGCTCAGTCGGTTAAGCGTCTGACTTCAGTTCAGGTGATGATCTCATAGTTCATGAGTTCGAGCTCATGTCAGGCTCTGTGCTGACAGCCCAGAGCTTGGAGCCTGTTTTGGATTCTGTGTCATGATCTCTCTCTGCCTCTTCCCCATTTCGTGCTTTGTCTCTCTCTCAAAAATAAACATTAAAAAAATTAAATAAAAATAGATGATGGCCATAAATAAAACTACATAACATGCATATCCATGTTAAGAATAGAAAATACAAAAAGCAAGTGAAAAAAGGGGGGGGACACTTCAGATGCTAGTGATTCTTTAAGGCCACTTATTAATTCATACAAAAGACAAATGTAAAATTACAACATTTTAGTAATGATAGCACAGCAATTCTCCCATCATAATAAATAGTTGACTGTCTGCACTGGGGCTCAGATAAAATAAAAATGATATCAGCAACAAGTAAAACATTTATTAAGTTCCTATTATATGTTAAGAGCTTTACATTATTTCATTTAATGCATACACACAAAACCAGAGAAACACTCAATATGTATATTTTATAGATGAAAAACTCTAAACCTAAAAAGAGCCAGGTAATAACTCTGTGGAGGCAGTTCTAGGATTCAAGGCAGTTCTGGGATCAAGAGTCATGCTACATCCTAGAATGACAAAAATTCAGACTATTAAGCCTCAAGGATGAGAAAGAATTTCTCATCAGAGCAGAGCTTCTAGAACATTAGTGTGCATATGAATCACCTGTAAATCTTGGTAAAATGCAGAGTCTGATTCAGTAAGTCAGGAAGGCATCTGAGACTCTGCATCTCTAACCAGTTTCCAGGTGATGCTGAGGTGGCCGGTCCTTAGACCACACTCTGAGCAGCAAGGTCCTGACCTAGGGCACACCCACTCATTGTCCTTCTCACAGGGCCCTGTTTCCCTTCACGTGGCAGACATCATTCAGAACATCATAACCCTCTCTGCCTCTCCAGCTCCTGGTCCACACCAGCTTCTTATACCCAGGACAGGTGTATGTGGGTCAGAGCTCCAAGCATTCCATGGATAGATAGGCCCAGCAGCACTGAGAAGAACAAGGGAAAGACCCATACCTCTTGGGGCTTTGAACCTAAAATCCAGAACCTACTCCTGAAAATATGCCCATATAATAAGTTCACAAACAAATGATCATTTCAGAGGTAACAGAGCATAACATCATAAAGGAGCTGACAATCGTCGGAATATCTTAAAAGAAGTTAGCACTCTTTACATTTTCAAACTCAACATGGAGAAATATTGAAGCAAACATGGACCCAGAGTATCCCCCAGACCCATTCCTCCTAATGTCAAATCTTATCTGTCTGCACAGCATCCCTGTCTTTGAGTCTGGCTGCCTGCCCATCTCCTGGGCTGAGAAAAGGAAAGCACTCATGATCCTGCCTTCATTACAAGGGGAAATGCTAGCTTCTGCTTTTAATTAAGCAATTTATACTAATTTTCTTCTTTGACTATAAAAGATATCCAACTGCATATTTTCTAAATGATCTATACAGATCTAATAAACAATGTTTTTCCAGTAAAAAGGCAGCTCCCACTGTCTGCCATAAAAATTTGAGCTTTCTAATATTCATTGATTTGACAAATATTTAATGAATACCTCTTATTTATGCCAGGCTCACTGGCTGCGCGCTGAAGCTAGGAAGGAGACTTAAACACCATTCCTCCTCACCCAGAGCTCACAGTCCAGAGGGGCAGGAAACATAAAAACAAACAATCCCAACAGAGAGTGATAGTGGCTATATAGGGGGGGGGAAATCAGGAAAGGAAGGATGGCTGTTTTTTCCTCCTGATTCAAATGCAAAATCATAATCCATTTCCAATCTGAAGGGGCTTAGAGGCATAAACAGATGGAAAACCAGCAAAGTTGCTGGTTTACAATATATTCCTGAAATACACTGTGGTTAGCAATCAACAACCACACACACACTATGCCAGGCACTCCTCTGGGCAGTCGAGGGGTGACAGAGATTTCCACTGCCAAGGAGATTCCAGTGCCCTTGGGAAATGGGATATAGAAAGAGCAAAAACAGCAACCACCACTAGCATTCTACAAGGTTTTTAAGCACTACTGGAAAAAAAGTTGAGCAATGTAGACTGGCTAGGTCATGGAGAGCTCTGACCCTCCATGGCCATGGGCAATGGGGAGCCACTGAAGATTTTTTTGAGGAAGGGAAATGACATGATGAAAGCTGCTCATGTATCATTTATATAATCCTATAATTTAATAATAAGAAAACCTACTCTTTCTTGACCACTTATTATGAGCCAGTCACTATTATTTCCAGGGCTTTACAAGTATTATCTCTCATTTTCCTAATAACCCTCTAAAGTAGACATGATCATCCCCTTTCTAGAGATGAGGGAACTGAGATTCAGAAACATTAAGCAAGTGCGTGTAGGTCACATGATGGATGTAAGTGATGGATCTGGGAGAGTTAATCAAGCTAGTTGGATTAATATGAGAAAGAGATTACTGGCAAGGAAATTGGTATGAATGGTATGGTGATGAAAGGTATGGTGATGGCACGAAAAACAGAGAAGGCTATAATGCAGGTCATCACAAAAGGGTTCATCTGCTTTTTCAAAGTTATCTAGTGATGGTTCACCACAGGGCAGCAATAAAGTCAACAACCACACCACGTTAAGGACCTACTATGTGCTGGGTACTATGTATGAGCGGGGCTTGGGATGCAAATTATAATTCAAGGAGTGACTATCTATCACCATAAGGCAAGGAAATAGGACAGTGAGAGATCCTCTTCTCTCCTTCCTAGGACAGCTGACCGCAGGCTGCCTGGCTTAATGCATACACAATACTGGAAACCACCACAAGGGGTCAGGCCTGTGGTGGCTGACTCCTCCTCCTCCTCCTCCTCCACTACCTCCTCCTCTGTCTCCCCCTCCATCTTTCCTGCTCATCCACTTCCTTCTCCTTCTCCTCCTCCTCCTCCTTGCCCAAAAGGCTATGTCCCCACTGACTTGTTCCTCAAGGGCTCTTGGTCCTGATTCTGAATTATTCTAACAAAGACCAGCTATATAATTCACAGGGCCCAGTGCAAAGTAAAAATGCTGGTCCCTTTGTTCCAAATAATATTAAAAATTTCAGGACAGCAACAGCAAAGTATTAAGCCCATGGTGGAGGCTGAAGACAGGAGCCCTGTTCAGCTGCACAGGTTGCACACCCATGAAGCTGGCCCTGATTGTAACCCAGGTCCTACTTCCCTGGATTGATAACAATTGTATGTGGCACAGAAAGGTGCCTGACTGATTCCTGGAGAATAATTCTCACATTCTTATTTTCTGAGGATCAGGAGCTCTATGACCCAGGAAACAGCTTCTCAGTTCAATGACAGTCAGTAAGTTGTGGGCTCATAATAGAGATGAAGCTGATCCAATGGCCAAGGTTAACTTTCTCCCCTTCCATTACATGCTTTCCAATGATTGTGTGGTTCTGTATTTGGTGACAAGGAACTTGGTGCTCTGCCCTCTCAGAGGCTATCTTTAAGATAGAGAACACAGCTGTGATTGAAGGTTCAGAGGAGAGTCAAGGCTACAATCATTCCAACTTTCAAAAACACAAAACTGGGTGGAGCACCTGGGTGGCTCAGTCAGTTGAGGATCTGACTCTTGATTTCAGCTCAGCTCAGGATCCCAAGGTCGTGGGACTGTGCCCCACATTAGTCTCTGCACTGAGCATGGAGCCTGCTTAAGATTCTCTCTTTCTCTCTCTCTCTTGCTCTTTCTCTCTCTCTCTCTCTCAGGATGCCTGGTAGCTCAGTTGGTTAAGGGTCTGACTCTTGATTTCAGCTCAGGTCATGATCTCAGAGTTCGTGAGTTCAAGCCCCGCATCGGGCTCTGTGCTGACAACATAGAGCCTGCTTGGGATTCTCTCTCTCCCTCTCTCTCTGTCCCTCTCCCATGCTCACTCTCTCTCTCTCTCCTTCTTTCAAAATAAATAAACCTAAAAACAAATTCTCTCTCACTTCCTCTCTCTTCCACTCATATGTTCTCTCCAAAAACAAAATGAAATGAAGTGAAATAAATAAAAATTTTAAAAATAAAAACACAAAATTCTTCCTAAATTTAATATGCAAAGCTAGGTTAAAAAAAAGATAATAAGAAACAAAAAATTATTATTATAATAATTTGACTCCTTATAATTATTAGTGACTATGCTAAAAGTCCTTTTAAAAGACATATAAATCTTTATGAATCCTGAGATTATTAGAAACCATGGTCATTTGTTTTCACAAAAGGGCTTGCTGCACTCAGCCACTCCTCTTATGAAAATATGTATCTATAAAGAGCTAAATTTCAGGTAGAGGAAGACCAAAACAAGCAAGCAAACCCAACTAATTACTTGGCCTTAGATAAGTCCCTGTCCCTTGCTGGGCCAGGTATGCTCACCTGTAAATGCAAGGATTGGCCCACATGCCGGATGCCCATGAGGGCCTCACAACTCTGGCAGCCTTTGATTCCCACATGAGGAACCCAGGAACACTGACACTTATCCCGCACATGCTCCCCTGAGGCACAGATGGACAAACCACAAAGTCTGGCACAGCAGACAGAGAATCGGCCAACAGCCAGTACACCTGGGTTCTATTCCTGGATCCAGGGATCACTCCTTTGAGGTGTGACTCACAGCAAGTCACTTCACTGCTATAAGCTTCAGTCTCCATAACTATAAATTAATTAGCAGATACCTAAGGTCCTTCCCCATAAGGCACGGTGCCTGGTAAATATTAGCAGTTCTCAATATTGGTTAGTTATTGTCATCAGTATCATTATTAATTATTATCCTCTATCCCAATGGTTCCCAATGATTTCAAGTAAGATGATGCCTTTTATTACAAAAAATGATATAATCTCCCCATCTTTAAAAGCTTTAACATTTCACATCAATTAAGCAGGAAAATACAGAATATCAAAAAATCACTTTGAATTTTTATTCAGTCTATCAAAGCAACATTCATATATACTTGAAAAACATAGGGGCCCCTGACCGGATCAGCAGTTGAGCATCAGACTTTGGCTCAGGTCATGATTTCATGGTTTGCAAGCTCGAGCCCCACATTGGACTCTCTGCTATTAGCCCAGAGCCTGCTTCAGATCCTCTGTCCCCCTCTCTTTGCCCCTCCCCTGTTTGTGCTCTCTCTTTCTCTCTCTCAAAAATAAGTAAGCACTTAAAAAAAAAAAAAAAGAAAAATATAAAACCTGATTTTATAATCACTAAAACTATTTAATCCTCAAAACCCTTGTGTTGATTCCAAGAACCTGAGCTGGGGACCCACTGCTCTGTGCTACCCACCAGCTCAGAAGGTCCCAGTCCATTGCCATCTCCACCTTCAATCACCTAGACTTCCCACCTCCTCCTCTTCTCTCTCATAGCTGTCCTTATCATATTGCCAAGACCTAAAACACAAGGTAAAAAGAAGAAATATGTATATACATTGGAACTGAGTTCATAACTATTTGTGCATGACTCTGCCTTTAAATCTTTTCTCTCACAGAGTACTAACATTTGGAGGGTAAGAATACCCAGCCCAATCTTAGATAAATTCTTCGTAACTGGAGTTTACAATACATTAGGCAGGGAAAGCACAAAACATTAGAATATTAGAACAGAAATCCTTCTTTAAAACAATGCTTATTCAACTTTAATTTGCATGCAAACCACCTGTTACAAACCGCTTGTGAATATGCAGTTTATAATCCAATAGATCAGAACAGCCTTAGACTCTGCATTGCTTACAAACACTGAGGTGGTATTTATGCTGCTGGTCCACAGAACGGGATCCAGCCTGATTGCTTTGTATAAGAGAATTTGAAGATCAGAGAAAGCAAATGTCTTGTCAGGTGTCACACAGCTAGTTAGAGGCAGAGCTAGGAGATGAATTCAAGTTTGTTGATTTTTAGTTCAGAGCTCTTTTTGCTATGCCCCGGCATCATCCTCCTTCTTGAAAAGAAAAAAAAGCTTCTGAGAAACATCTCATTTTCCGAGGACAGGGGTAAAATCATAGTCTCTTCCTCAGTTTCCAGCACAGGGTCTTGCAAACCAAATGTACTCAAAATAAAATGCGTCGATGGATTATGCAATCAGGCGGAAGAGGAATCTTCTGGTTAGAAGAATGCCTTCACCTTTTTCCTCCCTTTTTCATGTCTTTAAGGACACCCCTCTGATCAGCTACACCATGTCTCCAAAACACCTGGTAACTCTATCCTGTCTAAAGTTTCCCTTCAGGTATTCTTCTAAGTTAAAAATCAATTTATTGAGAGAGAAAGTTCAAAACAAGCTATTATTCTAAATCAATATTTAGAGAGGAGATAAGGGTTTTTATTCTGGTATCAGCAGGAGATTTTATGTTCCCGAATACAGTTTGCACTAGACCATTTAAGGCACGTGAAGTGCTTGAAGAGCTGCACTCAGCGGTCTAAGTGTTCAGACAGGACAGCTTCAAAGCCTCGCTCAGCCCCCCACCTTGCAGAAACCACTCCCACAGGCTTCTGTGGCTTTGAACTGCATTCTAACAATCTGAAGAGCTCGAGAAAGCTTGTTTCATAACATGACTTAGCTTAGACCCAAGTACACAGTAGGTCCATGCTATGTCCCCAAGTGTCACATCCACCACCTACAGCCAGGTTTTCAACAGAACTTTCTTTAGAAGGTCAGAAAACACAACCTCGCAGAGAAGAAAGCTGGTAGTGTTTCAGCTGTTTCCACCTCTTATTCTACTCTACTACCTTGCTAAAATCAACAAGTTCAGTGCAAATAATTTGGGTTTGGATCTTGCCACACTTAGGGAAGCGAGAGGACAGAAAGGTAACACTTAAATCAGAAACTACTTTTTCCCCTTGCAGGAGGAAACATCAGCAAAGCTCCGAAGCCACAAGAGTGCTGCTCAGTGGGGTGTCTGATGGTTTCTAACTGGAGGAATGTAATCCATCAGTCTCTGGCCTGGCTGCCTGGCTGCAGGCCCCCACCCCCAACTCCAATCTTCCTGGTCCTGCCCTTTTAACCACAGACTCCCCCCTTACCCAGCACACAGGGCTCCGGCTCCCTTTGACGGTACACTTTTCAGAACCACACCATGTGTGTTGACGGTTCTGTACGTGCGGGTAGCCACACAACAGTAAATGACAGCCGTGTCTGGGAGCCGCAACTCACCATGACATTTCTCTTATGACAAATTCTAATTCTTCTGTTTATCTCCACTGCCTTCCCCCCCAGTTCCATGAGTCTGGGAGTTCCTAGAAAACAGGGATAATGTTCTGCTCCCAGTATATCCTCGTACCCAATATAGTCCCTGGCACATATTCAGGATCTACAAAATGCTAGCTGTTTTTATTATTATGTACTATTAATAATTTCCCTGCACTTCTCCCCTCTGGCTCTCTTCTTCCTTCAGTAGGCGTCTCTAAAAACAGTCAGGGCCAAAAGGGCAGTCAAGCCATCTCATTTTACAGAGGAGGAAATTCAGTACAAACTTCAAGGGATGTGGTGGTCCAGTTAGTGGCCTAGCTGGCAGAGACACCCAGCGTCTGGCCTCTGTTGCTGAGCTATCCCAGTCCCTCCTCTTCTCTGTCTCCAGGCCAGACAGCAGGGCATCGAGGGCTACCACCTTGAGAGACAGAAGCTGGTTCATGGGTGGTCCAATGACAGAGACTCCATCACTCTCCTCCAGACTCCAGCGCTGAGGGATTCTAGGTGGTTAATTCCGATCAACACCACTGTGGGCCTCAGGCTGCCCACCTGTTAAATGGTCCTCTTAGCTCACAGTTTTTGATGCTTACTGTGTGCATTCAGTATGTGCCAACGGTTCAGGAGTATTACGATAGTTCATCCTCACCAAAAGGTAACGAGGTAGGCATAATTTGCACCCCAAGTTTTACACATAGAGAAATTGGGCTTTTGAGGTTTGCCCAAAGTCACAGATAGATGAATAGGTTTAGGGAACTCCCAGAGCCAGCATTTTGGTTTTTGTCTAATTTCTCTTTTTCAGGGGGCCCCTTGAGCCACAAGAAAAGTAACAGTGAGGAAAGTCTTCGCTGGGGGCAGACAGAAAGCTCACCCCCAAGCTTCCAGTTCCCAGCAGTCACCTCTGGCCCTTACCTAATTAAGTGCATTAGCGGCAGCTCCGCCTAATCCTAGGTGCACACAAGGAGAGACAGGAGACAGGATTCTTTCCCTGGGGGCTCCGCTTCTCCTGAGATTAGCCACAGTCCCCAGGAGGCTGTTATCCCAGCCCCTGGGGAGGGCAGCATCACAGCTGGGACGGAGCTTATCACAGGAAGCCAGCCGCGCCGGGGAAACAACACACAGACTGCGTGACTCGGGTCCCTCCCAAGCACCAGGTGATGTGCCAGCTAGATGGGCGCACGTCCGCCAGTTCTCAGCAAGTGACGATGAAGCGGCTACTGTCTCTGCATTTTCTGGAAGTGCAGGGAAGGGCGGCAGCAAGCGTTCAAGTTAAATGATATGTCCTGAGCATCTCCTAAGGGCCTTCCCAGAAGAAAGTACGTCTGCATTCCCAGCACCTAGCACTGTGCCTGGCACAGAGCAGGTGCTCAATCAGTTGATCAACATTCGAATGACTCTACTGACCCACCACCATGTTGGCGGAAGCAAAGTGCTCCTCAGCAGAAATGACAACGAGTATCAAGTCTCACCATCAATTCTCCCGTTTGGGATAGGTCCTGTAGCCTCGGTTTTCCCATTCTATAGTCCCAAATAATAATATCCATCTCTCCAAATCCCCATGATTTAGCCATTTGTCCCATGGGATGCTGGGCCAAATACAGGGAACAATTTAATAGAATAATTTGATAGGGTACAATTATTTAGGACACTTACTTAAAAGTTATTGAGCAACTATGATCTGCACAATGCAAAATTAGAGAAAGCTACCATAAAATTCTAGGTTTAGGGATTATAAGGAGCCTGGGATTAGGGAAGAGAGTGAACTGGGACTCCCAGGGTCTCAAGTGATTTCATCAGAAACATGAGCAGCCTCACCACCAACTGTACCTCAAGTTCTTTAATCTTGCAGAAAAATACTTTCCGACTCAACTGGACATTAAAATTTCAGAGAAAGAACAAAGGAAATTAAATAAGCTACAGACTTCCATTTTCCTCTCATTCAATCTCTTTTCAAAAGGCTATGAAGGAGAATTGGTGTCTTAGTAGAAGTAGTAGTAGTAGTAGTAGTAGTAGTAGTAGTAGTAGTAAATAACCTTGCTCGGGGTCCTATGCAGTTGGCAACATCCTTTCGCCTAATTTCTCACTGAATATACATAACAATCCTCTGAGATTTTATTGGCCCATTTTACAAATTAGGAAGTGGAGGCCCAGGGAAATTAAGCACCTTGCCCAAGATTAGGCCCAGCAGATGCATGGCCCAAACCCAGATTTTTTCTCTCTCCAAACCATGCATTCTTTCCTCTGTGCAGGGCTGCCTCCAACACACCCTTATGTAAATGACAGTTATTGCCTCTTCCGCAGTGAGCTGAACGCATAGCTTGTTGCTGGTAGTGTCTTAATTTCATTAGTGAGGGAATAGGAATGATAACAACACAGCCTCCCTGGCAGGGCTGTCGTGAGGTGAGGATTGACTACTGGCTATAAGCACTCTGCAAATATTACCAGTGGGAGCACCTCATCGCTGATGTACTGTTAACTGAGACCACGCTCCCACTTCAAGCCTTTTGTCCTGGCTGGCCCCTCCTGGAGGGCTTCCCCACTGCACGTGCACACACACACACACACGCACACACACGCACACCAGCCACAGTGCTCATTCCTGTACTTGTGCTCAAGAGTCACCTTACCTGGGGTCATCCCTGCCACCCCATACAATGGCACCCACCCCACCCCATCGCTCACTACATCACAAGGTCTTGCACCCTGTTTCCTCTTCCTTAGCACTTAATATAACCTGAGAGAGCGTACATGGCTCCATGAGCAGGGCCTTAGTTTTGATTACTGCTTCACCCCCAGCATCTAGAACAATGCCAGCCAGCCACATACATATTTGCTGAGTGAATAAAGGAAGTCTCACGAGTCTATTCACCAAGAAATGGAGACAAACTCTTGCTTGCTATCTGACTCTTCCATCTCAGATAAGACTTTAAAGTTTACAAAGGTGTTTTCACATCCTTCATCTCCTTTAATCTTCCATAATCTTCAGGGAAGGAATTATAATCCCTGCCACGGACATGAAGAAACTGAGACCCCAGCACTCAGAGCAGAGCAATTTCCTGGAAAGGCAGAGGGCTGGCTTGGGTTCTGAACCCTATCCCAACCCCCAGCCCTCAGACAGCAGGGTCTTGGCCACCCTCTGAGTTGCTGTGGCCCCCTGGAGCAGCTGAGGCTCCCAGAGGTGGGCTGGTATACAGAGAGGGACTTACGAAATGCTTTCTACCACTTAGATGAGCACCAAACATTAGACAGCAGACTTTTAAGTACTCGTTTGTCAAAATAAACCCATCCATTATTATCAATGGTATAAAAATGCATTATGTGTTATTGTTTTAGGGCCTCACAGATTCCTGTTTTCAATGAAGCCTCCCTGAGACACCTTTCCTGATTCCCTCTGGCTCAGTCCTACCTGGAGCCCTGATTTGCTGGCCCCTCCTCCATGCTTTCAGAAGCTGGCCCATGTCCTCACTGCTCAGCAGTCCCCTACCCCATAAGGCCAGCCTTGGAGCTCCCACCAGAAGTGCCTGCAGCTCCAGGACAGTGCCTGGAACCCAAGACGCCTCAGCACACATCCTGACCAACCACTCTCCCCCGCCCCCCATCCCGGGAATAACACCAGGATGGCCAGAACCGGCACAGCCTAGGCCTTTCTCCCTGGTCACTGCCTCAGCGGCCGAGAAACGTAACCAATGCTTTGTTAAGCTCCTTCTTCTCTCTCTTGCATGAAGGAAAGGTAGCCCAGCCTGAAGCAGATGGTTCTAGGGATTTAAAAAGAGGTGTTGTAGGAAATACAAAGACACGCAGGGCTTTCTGACCATATTTACATCCAGATTGCTCGCAAATTCAAAACTTAGAGAATTTTTCCCCTCTGCTTATTAAGCGAAGGAAGAGAGTAAGAGCTCCCCAGGGGATATTTCCCGAGTAATGAGACCTTTCAAAATTCCTGAAGAAAGAAAGGGGAGGGAAGAGCTTCTAGGAGGGCCAAAGGAGGGAGGGGAAGGGTTGTCAGGGCAGGGAAGAATCACTCAGCACCCCCGATCCTCAGCAGCCCTCACAGCCCGAACCTGCCTGCAGGCTCAGCCACGGTGCCCTCTCCCCTGTGGCAGGGGGCCAATATTCTCCACACCTCTCAAACATACTACACATGAAAGAAGAGAAAGAGAAGGACTCTGAGGGAGAATTTTAATTTGTTGCCAATTAAGGGCAGAGTGACCCTAATTTATAGCAGCAGAACTCAGAGTTATCACAGATTTTTCATCTTGGGAAAACAGCCCAGCTCTCAAGCTGCCCACTGCTCGCCTGCAAACAGAGCCCACAGCAGGTTTAATTGAGTCCAGATTGACTTTTTACGGGGTTGAATTCCTCCTCTTTTGGAAGAGATAGCCTTGAGATTTTCAGTTGTTCAAAGATGCATTTTTCAACCGCCAGATAGTAACAGCAAAGCAAGCTGGAAATATCCCAGCCTCTAGGAAGTAAGAACAAAGCTTAGTAAAAGTAAGTAGAGTCGATTCAATGGGCCACCAGGCACTGTACTGGCTGTTCAAGCTCATGCTATGGAGCATCCAATCCAGTGATAGAGAAGATAATGGTTGCACAAATAAATGTTTAATTATAAATCATAATGAAGAATATTTTATAATACAGGATGCTATCAAAGTACGTAAGTGGGAACCCAACCGAGTCGGACCATTCAGAGAAAAGACAGTGAAGCCAGAGCAGGAACGGGAGCTGACAGGTTGAGGAAGGATGTATCTGTGGGAGGGGACAATCCATGGAAAAGCCACCATGTACAAGGCACCAGATGAGATCCAAGAGAGGCGGGAGACAGACAGACAAGGCCTGCCTGAAAGTCCTGCCAGACTATCCTTGATAATATTTTTGGTTGTGCCTGCACGCTCTCACTCCCTCCCTGATCTCTTTTGACTCGAGTTCCTATTGCCCCAACAGCTGTGAATTTCCTTCAGGATATTGAGATGTCGTGTATCTCTTCCTCCCATCCCCTTTGTCATGTCCACGGGGCACCTTTTCACTTTGATCCCCTTGGTGTTTTCAGAAAAAAACTCCAATGGCATCATTAAGTCTCGAGCAGTATCCAGCTCTGACAGCAGCAGGCACTCAGGTGTCCCTGCTCTCTGGCTTTGACCGCTCAGGACACCATACCAGAGAGAAACAGATTACTATTGGCTCACCTTCCCCACCTCCTTCAGAAAACCTGCTGAACAACACACACCTCTCTCTTTGATCTACGAAACTTGCCGTATGCCCCTTCCTTGTGGCACCACTACTCTGAATTGAGCATTCACTCAACACGTATTTGGTGATTTCCTACTGACTGAAATGTGCTGGGCCTGGCAGTCTGAGCCTCGGTTTTCTCTTGGGAGTAAAAGTGTGACTTCCTTTTATAAATATACATGTACAGAAAAGACTAGCAGAGATTATCTCTGAGTGGTAGGATTGTGGGTGATTTTGTTTTCAAACTACATTTCTGATTGTGCTTTTCATGGACATATATTTTCTCATGAGAAAAGCATTAAAACTGCTTCCTTTAGGTTAAAAATAATAATGACCCCATTTCATTCTGTTGTGAGAATTAGTGAGGGAAGTTGTGTGCATGGTCAGGACACAGAACTTCACCCAAAGCAGAGTCTATGGGCTCTGAGCAGAAAATCTCAGAGACATGGAGACCAGACTAGACCACTGCCAGACCTCTCAGCAATACCTGCCCTGGATATCAAAGTTATTGTCCCCCTCAGGGCAGCTTTTTCCAGGGCAGAGACATGGCCGAGGGGTGTCTCCTATCTTCTCTGCCCCAGAAGGGGCACCGCTAAACCCCAGGGATAGACTATGATTAGCCCATCATGGTGAGGCTAGGGGTCAGGGGTTATGATTGGCACTCTGTCCGTAACAGGGCTGGAATACAGGCAAAAGTAGTTTCTTTTCCCAATGGAAACAGGAGCAAAAGGAAGAAGTGAGGGGAGGGGGGCTCAATTCTGGAGAGACAAAATAATAGGATTCTGCTATAAAATACAAAATGTCTCACCAGATGTATGCCCCATAGTAGATGTTCAATAACGGATGGTGACTGGGGCACCCAGGAGGCTCAGCTGGTTAAGCATCTGACTCTCAATTTTGGCCCAGGTCATGATCTCACAGTTTGTGAGTTCCAGCTCTGGGTCAGGTTCTGCGCTGACAGTGCGGAGCCTGCTTTGGGATTCTCTCTCCCTCTTTCTCTCTTCTGTCCCTCCCTGGCTCTCTCTCCTCTCAAAAATAAATAAATAAACATTTAAAAAATAAGTAAATTTAAAAAATAAATGATGGTGACTATTTCTACAAAGATTAAAATCTTGGGCTGAACTCAGAATAAGTGAGTGTCACTTAGGTGCTCTGTCTAAAAATACAGGCTGGCTGTGGGGGCATAGGGAAGGAAGGGCAGGAAGTGAATTCTTGAATGTGGAAGCACTGGGGGTTGAAGACAAAGATTGCAGCAAGGAAAGATGGAGAGAGGGACCAGCATGACCCTGCTGTGCCAGAGAGGTGGGGCAGGTGCTAGAGCACAGGGATTCTAGAAGCTGTGAAACAGAGCCCTAAACAAAGGTCAGAACAGTGAGCTGTGATTCAGTGTTATTCTCATTCCATTCGGGGGTATCAATCTTGTCTCCCTAACAGGAACAATAAACTTTCCACAGGAGAGGATATTGCCATACATTTCTTCTGCATCCACTTTAATGGCTAAATAAATATTTAACCAGATGGAATTGCCAGTGCCTCCTTGGTAGTTTACACAGGACACATCACTTGACAGGTGAAGGAGCTTTGCCTCTCAGATCCCTTCTTTCCTTCACAACTCTACATCAACACTGAGCAGACAGACCAACCGTCATGTTGATTTGATTCTCGGTCTGGGAGAAGCCACTTTCGCCAACATTGTGGGTTGGCTGAGAAACCTGCGAAACCTGAATCCTGAGGCAAAGGTGTGGGAGGGTTATTTATTTTGACCATCTCATCTTTGTATATAGTGTTAATCCCAACACAACCATGAAATCTGGCAACTGCTACTTTTAAAAAAAAATCAAGCTTGGGGCACCTGGGTGGCCCATTCATTGAGCATCCAACTTTGGCTCAGGTCATGATCTCATGGTTCATGAGTTCAAACCCCCCATCAGGCTCTGTGCTGACAGCTTGGGGTCCTCTGCCTCCCTCTCTCTCTCTGTCCCTTCCCTACTCTTGCTCTAACAAAAAAAAAAAAAAAAGGTTGTAAGCCAGTGTAAGGGAGGAATGCTTTCCTCCCCACACCTCATACTATGTCTTGGGGAGGGAAAGAAATTTGTGTTAAATGCTGGACTCTCACTGCCCCTTTACCAGCTACTCCTTGCAGGAGGCTCCACAGCACAATACAGTGACTCACTGATGAACTGGGGAGGACAATGTTCAGCTCAGTTCCTCTCTTGTAAAGCGGGCATGAGGAATGACCTTTATCGGGTATCTTCTGGGAGGCCCCCAAGCAGGTTCAGACTCTGAAGATTATCTACCACAGACAAATAATCACAGGCAAATAATCAAGTGAAAAGCACTTGAGTCTTTAGTTTAGGGACACCAGATGTGAGTGGGCAGAGGGCTGTGAGCCACATCGAGAGAAAGAGGGTAACTCAGCAGTAGATTAAGAACGTCATCAAAAAATGTTGCTTCTGGGGCGCCTGGATGGCTTAGTCGGTTAAGCGTCCGTCTTTCGCTTAGGTCATGATCTCGCGGTTCGTGGGTTCGAGCCCCGCATCGGGCTCTGTGCTGACTGCCAGCTCAGAGCCTGGAGCCTGTTTCAGTCTGTGACCCCCTCTCTCTCTGACCCTCGCCTGCTCACGCTGTCTCTCTCTCTCTCCTAAAAATAAATAAGACATTAAAAAAAAATGTTGCTTCTTCTTGTTAGCAGTCTACGTAGCTACTCACCAACAGGCAACATTTGGGGACTGAAAGTCCCTATACGACATACAATTCTCTGAAGGGAGGAGGTAAACAGCCACCACTTAGTTAAGCACTACTTTCTCAAGGCCACGCCTTCCAGAGGAAGGGCTCGCCTTCACCACACCAAAAGTTCAGGTGGGGAGAACAACCAATACCCCGCAGGGAGTATGAAAATTATGGGACAACTATTAAATGCCCAAGTCAGAATGAAATCCAAGAGATGAGGATGTAATCTCTTATGGAGAAAAAGTAGAATAAACTGCTTCATTGTAGACTTAAATCCACCAGGAAATGCGGCCAATTTCCCATGAAGAACAGATAGGAGCCCTTCGAGGAAACTGAGGATTTCAGGCAGAAGATCTGTTTTTGCCTTAGGGTGTTCAATCTTCACAAAGCATAAGAAAGTCATGTCCTTGACAAACATAATTATAACCTAAAAGTTCCTAGTGCTAGGAAGGTCTGCCCCAGAGAGGATTCTATCATTAAATAGAGGCCAACAAGGTGCTGAAGTCCAGCAATTTTGCCCCATCATGTCCTGGGAAAAGCTCAGAGGAAGAAGTGCCTTCTTGCTGGTGTCCATTTAACTCACAGGAGTAGGTTGCACACATACAACGTGACCCAGGTGCTGTACAAGCACGTTGCACAGTACCTCCCCCAACCTGATCAAGGCAAGCACCATTATGTCTCCCATTTTACAGGCAAGGGAAGCGAGTCTCAGAGAGGTGAGGTAATTTGCTGACAGGAAAGCAGTGACCCTGGTTTTACACCAAGACCTTCTGATGCCAAAGCCCTTTCACATCAATGGCTCTTCCACCTGCCACAAAAGCAACAACCCCTGGGAAACTCCTTGTTTTTAGGTAAGTTCTCTCAGTCTATTAGCAAGTGGATTTCCTTAGGTTACAAGAATCACAGTTCCAGGTCCCTTCTACAAATGTCCTACAACTCTTTCTGGAAAAACAAAAATGCTGATTTGAGGAGAATAAAGCAAATTCATTTGCTGGTGAAGGTACAGTGAAAACAAACATATAGCGATCAGCATCTTAGAATCACAAATTCCAAGCACAGGTAGTCTTTTAGAGCAGAAAGCACTATGAGCCTGGAGTCAAAGAGTCTGGGTTTAGGCAGGTTTCCCCAGCTACAATGACCTCAGGTGAGCCACCAACCTCACATGCCTGGTTTTATTTTATTTTAAGTTAATTTTTTTAATGTTTGTTTATTTTTGAGAGAGAGGGAGACAGAGCGTTGCAGGGGAGGGGCAGAGAGAGAGGGAGACACAGAATCTGAAGTAGGCCCAGGCCCTGAGCTGTCAGCACAGAGCCTGATGGGGGCCTCTAACTCATGACCTGCGAGATCATGACTAGAGCTGAAGTCCAACACTTAACGATTAAGCCACCCAGGCACTCACATGCCTAATTTTAAAAGGAAGAAAGAAAGAAATCATGTTTTATTGGATCATTTGGAAAATTAAGATAACATTATACATGAAATAATTTTGTAAGCTGCAAAACCCTATTTAATTATAATTATTTTGACGCAGCTATTTGGTTGGAATCTTACAGAGAATTTGAATCATCAGATTAAAAAAAATATATTGAGCTGCAGTCAGGCATAATGGTCAAGGACAAAGCCCTGGACTCAGAATAACTAAGTTCAAATTCTGCTTCTCTCACTTAACTTGCTGTGTGATCGGGAGCAGGTTACTTACCTTCTCTGTAGCTCAGTTTTCTTATCTGGAAAATAGGGATAATAATTCATGCCTACCTCATAGGGTTCCCTGAAGACTATTGGAGTTAAAATACTTGAAGAACTTAAAATGGTTCTTGGCAGATGGGATGCTTGATGTGTTCATTATTATTATACTATTATGATTTTCATCAAGGAGGCAAAATGTGTACTGGGATTTAGAAGCTTGCTCTACAAAACAAAATTGCTGCAGCAGACGTAAGATACCTTTGACAAGCAGCCCTGAAATGGATTGAATTTTAAGAGTACTCCCTGGGGTGCCCTTTTGGAGAGGAAGATAAGTTTTCTCGCTCCCAGTAAAACCCTCTTCCCCCAACACGAGCCCTCCTTTGTATGCAAAAAAACATAACAGGCAGCATTCAAAGCCCTCCCTTTTCTCCATAACTCTCCCATCCCATGAAAACTAGCCCCGTTCCAGGGTGGAGGCCCAGGTGAAGAACCCAAGACAGCCTGGGTAAGTCCATGGAGAGTAGGGCAGCTACAGAAAGTCTGGCTCCTCTCCTCCTGTCCCCATCTTCATCCTCCCCATCCTTCAAGGCTCACTTCACATCCCACTTCCTCCTGAAAGACAGCTCCCTCCTCAGCATTCTGCATCTATAATTGCCAACTCTGTACTGACTATGTGTATCATTATTTCACCAGTGCCTATTTTAATGCCCCTAAAAAGGTGAACTCTCCAAGGGCTAGTCAGAGTGCTTCTAAATTCCCCATAGTGCTTAGCACGGGGCTAGAGACACCATATGTATGCCATAAATAATTTGGGAAGGGGTTTAATTCACTGAAAGGAGCCCAGACTCCATGTGAAGTGGTCAGATGCCAGCTAGGGCTGCACCTTACTCCTCCTCCCCAGGCCCATGGTAAATGTTGCTATCAGATCACAGCATTCCCTTCCCGGAGTCCTGGAAGGAGCCTCAATTCCTTCTAAACACTGCACCACAAGCAGCCAATACCAGCTGATTGGAAAAATGAACCCTTTTTGCTATCTCTGCTTCCTAGGCACTTCCTTAACTGAGTCTCCATAGCACAGGGTCTTAAACCACTACTGTCATAACCACCGCACTCCCTTGTACTGGGCTGTTGACTTGTCTGCCTCTACTAGACCAGTAGCTTTCAAACTTTTGAGCATGGGAGCCCAATAACAACCCAGATCAGCATAAGCAGAACTGAAGCTAAAGTTTCCTAAAGCAATACTCGTTTTGTTAACGTAATGCACTCTGCAATTTCCTATTAAATTCTGTCTAAAAATGCCGGTCCTGACTGCTGCACTGTGGGATGGGGAGATAGATACAGACCTATATAGTGTCGGTTACATAAATAATGTTAGTTAAGGTAACATTAGCAGCTGTAACCGACAAACTGTGAAATCTCAGCCTTTACTAGGATAGAAGTTTATTTCTTCCTCACATAAAACCTAAACGAGTAGGGACCGACAGGTGCCTTCCACAGTGCGGTGATGAAGGGAGGGTTTCGGGATGTTTCTATCTTGCCATATTTTCAATACATGACTTCTGTGATTACCATAGCAATCCTGCCCAGGAAAGTTTTTTACGAGCCAAGCTATTCGGTGTCACTTGTAACTGACACTCACTGCTTCCAATCTCATTCCACTGACTAATATTTAGTCACATGGCCTCACTTAACTGAAGGGGAAGTGTAGTCTAACCAAGTTACCAAGAAAAGATGGAAAAAGATTTTCTTCTGATCAGCTGGCAATCTCTTCCAGAAATCTGCCATTTGAAAAATCCTCCAAAGCAAGGACATAGCCTTATTCACCTTTCCATCTCTAGTGACTAGCAAAATATTTGACTCACAATAAGTGCATAGAAAAATGTATGATCAGGGACACCTGGGTGGCTCAGTCGGTTAAGAGTCTAACTTCGGCTCAGGTCATGATCTCATGGTTTGTGGGTTCAAACCCCACGTTGGGCTCTGTGCTGACAGCCAGCTGTTTCAGATTCTGTGTCCCCCTCTCTCTCTGACCCTCTGCTGCTCACGCTGTCTCTCTCTCTCAGAAATAAATAATTTAAAAAAATTTTTTAATTAAAAAAAAAAAGAAAAGAAAAATGTATGATCAGTGACTGAATGGGGAAGCTGGTATATCCCAGCCAGAGTTCCAGGAATATTACAGTTTATGATTAGGCATCATGGTGGTCTCCAAATTCAAACCTGTACAAACCCCCTTCCCCAACCAAAGCAGTGCTGTGTCCAAAAATCTGAATTAGGGCAGGTGGGGAAGATACCAGAGAAACTGTCTTAGGTCATCCTTTCCATTTAGGGACTGCACAGCCACTTAGTCTTCCAACCACATGCCTGCTGAAAAGGGCCGCAGTGGAAAAATGAGGAGCACAGGCTTTTGGGGCAGATAAATCATAGCAGAGCCGCTCTCTGGCTACATAACTACAGAACTATCACTGAGCACTCACTATGTGTGCGGCAAGGTGCTAAGCATTTTCCATGCATTGTTCCCTTGCATCCTCATAATAAGCCTGCGAAGGATACTAAAGTTCTCCCCACAATTCCCCGAGTGAAAACTGAGGTCTTCTAACTCTGTGTTCCTATAGCACTTTTTGCACACCCCTTTTCTGTAATTCACTTGGGGGACAGCTAGTTGGCATATGGAAGTATACATCTGCTTATCCTGTCTCCCCAGTTATACTCAAGGATAGTGGAAATAGCATACACTTGAGAGTCAAAAGACCTATATCAAATGTCTAGGTTCAAATGCCACATCCCAACTTAACAGTTTATGTGAGGTTCACCAAGATACTATCTGAGATTTAATTTCCTTATCTGTGAGATGGGGTCAGAAGTCCAGCCACAAAGGGCTGCTAGGACATAAGAAACCTAATATCTATAAAGAACTATGCCTGGCACATAGTAGGTTCTTCAAAAAGTAAGAATTTCCTCCTTTATTACCCTTGAGGGCAAGGGTAATGTTTTATTCCTGGACACCAACACCACAATTACATATTTATTTGCACAAAATAAATATGTAATAAACGTTAGCTGAAATGCATTGAATGACCATTGAAAAATAAAAATAAAAATAAAAAACACAACCACTGCCTTGGTCTTTACAAGTTCTTATCTCCCCTCCCCCTTCCCACACTTCATTACGCTTCTCTCTTTGGGTAACGTGAACTTTTTTTTTGTCCTCAGAAATTTTAAATGGCTAACAGAGCACCTCAGGATTCTTTCCTCCAGCCATTATCCTTCTCTTTTAAGTTGTGCTCAGCAAGATTATTTGGTATGGGAGCTAAAAAACGGTCAGATTACAAGTGTAGGTCCCTGAAATGTAACATTCCCCATTGCAGGATTCTGGAATTACACCAAGCACCAGGGAGGGGTTGCTCTTCCCCAAAGAGCTCGCTGTTCTGAAAAAAGCCTTTGTTTTAAGGCTTGCAAAACTGCGCTGTGGAATCTCCCATCTGGGTCCCCAGCACTGACCTGGGTACTGCTCAGTTCTAGAGGCTCTATAAGCTCCCTGTAAAACGTAACACTCAAGCATCTAAAATATTGTAAAAACATCTGCTCTCTGAGTCTTGGTTCATATCTTACAGCATAATTATCATTGTTTTGGAGCCAAATTTTCTGATTTCCCCAGTAAGCCCCTAGTAATGACAGCAGCTAACACACTGGGTGTTTACTAAGTCCATGGCACTGTGTTAGGTATTTTGTTTGTTATTCCCTTACATTCCCACAAAAACCCCACAAAAATCCCCAAACTCTCCATTTTGCAGAGAAGGAAACCAAGGCTCAGAAGTGCAAAGGACTTTGCCTAAGGTCACACAGCCAGGAATCAGAAAAGCCCCAGTTTAGACCCTGCTCTATCAGGGTCCAAACTCATTCCATTTCTGTTATTCCACATTATCTCTTTTATTCAGAAACAAATTTTTTTTATTTTTTATTTTTTAATTTATTTCTGAGAGAGAGAGAGAGACAGCGTGAGCAGGGGAGGGTCAGAGAGAGAGGAAGATGCAGAATAAGCAGACTCCAGGCTCTGAGCTAGCCATCAGCACAGAGCCCAATGCAGGGCTCGAACCCACAACCCATGAGATAATGACCTGAGCCGAAGATGGACTCTTAACCGACTGAGCCACCCAGGCGCCCTCCACATTACCTCTTTTAAATGGCTGTAAACGAAGGTCCTTTCTGCCTAGAAATACTAGAGAAAATAACCAGCTTGAACTGGTTGATCTTTTGAGGTCCCTTCCCCCTCTTAAAAAAAAAAATCTGATTCTATGGAGAGAAGGAAAAAAAAAAAAGGAAATGTAGGGAGGCCAAACATTATGAGGGTTGGCTTATCAGTATTTAATAACAGCTTTTGGATCAAAACTCTACAGAACCTTATTTATAGACAGACAGTTACTGTTAACCAGGGCCTTTTTATACAACCTTTTCATCTGAGGATGTTGTAGCCTTCTACTGCCTTTCCATTAGTGAGAGATGGGGTGTGAAATTTGCTGGCCCTGCCAAGTCTATCCCATTAAATTATCTGCCCTCTTCCAGTGTAATTCACTCAGGGGCAACAGTTTGAGAGTCGGGCTGGTAGATGTCCATGCCTGGGTGCTCTGAGGGGGGCGGGTGTGAAGGAAAAAGTTCAGGTGGTGGGAGCATCCCAGTGACATAACATCAATCCACGTTTCACTGCCTTACCAAAATAAAGTGGATGCCACAATTATCCCATTCCTAAACAAACTGAAAACCCCAACCGAGCTTACTGCAACAAAGAGAGAGCCTTTTTACTGCTGTTTATTTTTATTTTGTATTCGTTAGCTTTTTAGATATTCCTGGCATGCAAGCCAGGCTCCGTGTAACAAGCAGCTGCATTTAGTTAAGGATTTCGAAGAGTTTTCCCCACCCCACCTCACCCCACCCCCTGCCATCCCCTCCCCCTCAACTCCAGAGAACTTTCTCAGACTCACAGAAGACTATTCCTTTCTCTTCGAGTGTCTACAGAACAGGCTCTCCTGTCACACCCCAGGGGAATTGGTAAGGCCAGGTTGAGACCCTTCTGTTTGAGAAAGAGGCCGCAGAGACCTGAGTGTTTCCCACCTGGGGCTGGATTTGCCAGGCTCTGGTCTACATAAGGGACCTTGAAGCTGGCAAACCAGCTCTCCCACTAAAGAGTACTCTAATAAATCACTCTGCTCAGCCTACCAACCCAGTTGTCCACCAAGATGCAAATACAACCGCCCTTCATCAAGATGTATCTCATGTCTGTTTGGAAGGAACGTCCAGACACACTCTTCAAGCTGCATTAAAGTTGCAATTCGGTACAACAATGTAATTCCTCCTGATCAGAGGTGCAGACTTCCGAAGGCCCTTCTGGTCTGAGTTGCAGCAAAACTGGCTCAGGGACCTCCAGGACAGAAAGAAAAATTGAAATTGGCTGTCTCCAATCATTTCTTATAACCCCTAGACGTAGCTAAGAAAATATCCCATTGCTCTTGGAAAGCATGGGGAAATGGCACCTTTGGCCCATACATAGTGTAAACTGTAAGACTTAAACCAGAAGGGATGCCTGGATGGCTCAGTTGGGTAAGCTCCCAACTTCAGCTCATGATCTCAAGGTTCATGACTTTGAGGCCCTCATCGGGCTCCATGCTGACAGCTCTGGGCCTGGAGCCTGCTTCAAATTCTGTGTCTCCCCCTCTCTCTACGCCCCTCCTCTCAAAAATAAATAAACATTTAGAAAAAAATTTTTTAAATACTTAAACCAGGAAAGATTGTCTAGGACAGCAGTTAAGAGCATGAAGTCAGGGTTTGTAAACCCAGCAATGCCATTTCCTAGCCATGTGACCTTAAGAAAGTAATTTAACCTTTCTGTGTCTACACTAAAATGACCTAATTATGCCATCTCCCTCATAGATTTGTGGTGAGGATTCAGTGAGCTAATATTTGCAAAATGCTCAGAATGGTGAGTGGCCATTGTAAGGATTATCCAAGTGTTTGTTAAGCAAATTGTATAAACAGAAGCATCTCAGCATGCTTGGATTCAAGGAAATACATACTTAGTTGGGGTCAAAGGACTTAGCACCATTCTTCAGCTTCTCCCAAGCCCAGTAACTGCCCTGGTAGGAGGGAAACTGGAAAGTGAGGAGAGGTGGAGGCTCCATTAATTGTGCAGATCTAGGCTAAGGCCCAGGACCCACCACCAACCCTCAACTCCTTGCAATCTACCCAGGAGGTCGATGTACTGTCCTAGGCATCAAATACTCTGAATCAATGGTTCCTATCTTTTGGAGATTGCAGTTTTATTTGGTTTTGTTTTGTTTTTCAGAATATCAGGTTATAGCTAGAAACATACAACCACAAAAATGCACATAAATCTTTGAATATTATTTCGGGGGGTCTGCACATCCTCAGTCTCAGGTACCCCAAGTTAAGACCCTCTCAGCTGGGTGCTTTTCTCCAGTACTTCACACTCTGGTAAGGTCCTGAAAAATGGATGGACTATCCCAGTACGTGGCAGAGAAAAGATTCAAACCCTTGTCTGTTAAATTCCAATACGTGTGCTGATAACCATTAAGCCCTATGGTTAAATTCTATTATACTCCATTCTATTATACTCCATTCACACCAAAAGATGGGGCAAGAAAAGAAGTCCTTGAAAGTATGTCATGTTACATTTTTTACTAAGAAAAGCAGATATCACACCATAATTGTACATGCAACCAAAAAAGTTATTTTCTACTCATTCAACAAAAAAATTCTATGGACCGCTTACTATATAGATGTGTACACATATGTCATTTATATGTAGATACACATTTACATCAACATACAAAGCTTTCCGTTCTCCATAGGATGCTGCGTAAAACTTTCAAAAATATTTGAAATGGGGTATGTGATCAACATCAAACCACAGCCAAAATGAATACTAATGGATGCAGGTGACACACCATTTGGAAACCGATTGGAAAGATCTTATCGGAAAGATAATGCCAGCATCAGAGTAGCAAAACAGCCTCCCAGGTATGCTGAATCAGTATTGAGGATTAAGTATTTCCAACACACTGCCAGAGGCAGCTTCACCACACCCTTTGTCTACCAGGCCTCTGTGTGGCTCCCCTAGGGAGGATTTTCAGGCATCTTCAATAAAGTTCAGGCTGGCTGACTTGGCTTTCAGTGCTTTCACCAGGAAAGCTGACAGTCTTACTGCCCTCAAGAGACTCCTATTCTAAAAGTAGACAGGACAGACACCTATTAAAATGGCATTGGAAGGTTTATGAAATGACAGCAAACACAGTAGCAGGCCACCTCCCTCTAACTCTAAGAGGTAAACCACAGAATCCACAGGATACTGAGAAAGGCCCAGGTGGGTTCCTGAGGTCCTGAGCTCTGGGTACAATATTAATGGCTTCAGCTTCCCAGAGAGGTTTAGCTCTAGGTAGGTAGGGGGTAGTCAAGGAGATCAACAGTAGACCAGGAAAAGTAAATATAAAGTTTTGCCCTCCTGGCTAACAAAATGATAAAATGATGGGAGAAATACTCAGCATCATTTTAATAAGTAACTGAAACCTACCTCCCCTTAAGCAGATCTCTTGAGGCACTGGTTGGGAATCCTGGGTCAGACAAGAAAGTAAATCTGAGTTCCACTGGAAGATTTGTCCTCAGAGAAAAGATCAAGCATTCACAAAAATGGAAAGGGATTTATAAGATGACAAATAAGACAATGATAACAGATTTTAGCTCACTACTGAAGAGCTTGGAATAGGCAATACTCTTTTTTTTTTTTCTTTTTAATTTTAAAAGCCTGTAGACAGGTAAAAAGACAGAGTTTGCCTGACTGCTGATAACAAGACCATCTTACACTCAGCAAAGTCATTGCATGGACATTTATTTAAAGGCAGGTGACCAAAGAAAGGTACTTTCCTCCCCTCCCACCCCCATGATGTAAGAGCAACCACGGTTGAAAGGTTATGTAGAAATTAAAGAAATCAAGAGGTGATATAACCAAATCAATCAAGGATCCATGCTAGGAGCCCTACCTTAGCTAGAATCACCCTGATTATCTCCACCTCAATTTGCTGGGCAACTTGACGTGGGAAGGATGTATCTGTTGTTTAGGCAGCCTGGCCAGGTTTTTATTTTTTCACCCAGGTGTTGTGGCAAGGGGCCAGATGTTTGGCATCCCTGAAGGAAGTAAACATCCCTGAGACCAAGCTGTTTACATTTCATTAGGATTTTTCATCAGGAAGGTGCACTCCCTGCTGATGGACATCTTAATTACAATTAGGAGCTGTATTTACCCCGAGGAGCCTCCAAATTACCACAACCACACTATGGGATCAATTTCACAATATTCCTCAGAAAAAGTAGTTCTAACTGCCCCTCTAAGAACTCACCTCTAAGAAACTCACCTCTAAGAAACCAAAATTCACACACAACTTACTTTCAGAGTGTGTCCTACCTACGAAAATTAAGAGCTAGATTTTAGTAAAAACTAATTCCGTGGCCACGTGTAGTCTATGTAGTGGATAGATCTTTCCTCCTCAAACTGCTAAATAGCCCAAAGCCTTTTCTTTTCCAAAGCACAGCGCTAACTTAAAAAATGAAAGATGCATGATAAAAGAGCACCGGCTTGGCCTGGGAGTGGGGGAGGGCAGAATCCAGGGACTCCAGCACCCCCTCAAGGGATGCATGTTAAAAGTGAGGCCCAGGACCCCGGAGACTTTAATCAACTTTCCCCCTCCAACCTCCAAAGAATGAATCGGTTGTCTCCACAGGCACAGCCGGGCTCTTCCCTCTCATTGTGTACGGGCTCAGACGCAGCGAGGATCCAGGCTTCCCGCAGCGAACTAAGACGCTCGGGCTTTTGGTGGAGTCTTTCTCTAACTGTTCCGATTGTCTTTGGAGATTACCAAAATCAAGTATGCATTAGATGGCTTTTCCCCCCTTGTGTGTAACGCACGCACACGCACACGCTCACGCACACACACGTGCACGCTCGGAGCACTCTGGAGCGGCAGGCCGCCTCTGACAGCACATTTTGCACAAAGTGGCGGCGACGGCGGCAGCGCACGCGTTGGGAGCCTCCGAGGCAGGAGAACCCGCGGTGGCGGATAAGCGAGGCCGCTCGGGAGGCGAGCGCTTTTGTCTGGGTCGGTCTGCGGACAGCCTGGGCTCTCGCGGGCACCGCTGGAAATACAAACTCCCTCCTGGACCGCGCCTTCCGGGACGGCTGCTACCTGGGGACTCCGCACACTCGCCTGAACGCGGGTTAGGGCGCTTTAGGGGTCCAGCGGGAGACTGGGGGACCAGCGGCACGGAAGTGCCCCCATCGCCCCCACGCCCCCCAACCCCTCCACGCTCCCTGTCAGCGCTGACAACTGCTGCTGGGCGCCGACGAGGAAGCCCCCGGGCGCACCCCCGGACCGGAGCGGGGCTCCCGGGCAAATCCTCGCCCGCCTCCCCGGCGCCTGGAGTCGCTTTTGCGAGACCCCCCGACGGGTCTCCGGCTTCCCCACCCCCGATGGGCGCAGTGTTCCCCGGCTGCCCAGCGCCAGGCGGCGGACGGGGGAGGGTCGACGGGGGCCAGGCGGGCCCGGGACCCGGCGGAGGCGCCTCTTACCTTGGGCAGCGGCCCCGCGCGCAGCCAGCAGCAGCGCGGCCAGCAGCGCCAGGAGCGGCGGGCGCGCCCCGCGGTGGCGCGGCCGGTGCATTCCTCCTCTCGCGGCGGCGGCGGCGGCTCCCAGGCCACGCGCAGAACATCCACGGGCTCTGCCCGGGGTCCCGGCCACCTCGTCCCGGCCGCTCTCCCCGCAGGATGCCGGGGGCGTCTGCAAAGTTCTTTGTCCCTCTAACCTGCTCCCTCGCTCCGCCCGGCCGCCTCTGGACCCCGTACGCGCGGTCCCTCCTCAGCCCTCCGGCTGCAGCCTCGCCTCCGCCGGCCGGTCAGTCCCGAGCTGTGGGTGTCGCGCTAGCGGAAGGCGAGTGCCCCCCAGCTCGGACTCTGAGAAGAGCGCGCCCTGCGACCGGGGGCTGCCGTCCCGGGGCTCCCTTGGTGGCGGCTGCTGCGGCTCCTCCCGCTCTGCGCGCTCGCTCTCTGGCTCTCAGCTTCCCTCAACTTGTCACTTTCCACCAACTCTCCAGCCCAGGGCCCCAGCCGGACCAATGGCAGAAGCGGGCCCAGGCCGGCGACCCAGCGCCCCCTGCTGCCTCCTCTCAACACCCGCACCCTCTCCGACTTCCCAGAACGTTGTGGCTCCCGCGCCTCCCGAAAACCCACCTCCCCTCCCCCATCGCGCCTCAAACCCGCAGAGGGACCGAGGGGCCCTAGAGGCCATTTGACAGAGGGGTAAGCCGAGGTTCAGGGAGACTTGTCCCGACTCTCCAAGCAGTCCGTGGCCGAATGGCTTCTTTAGGGGTTCCAGATCCTAGCAGCCTCGGCTCTGCCACTGCTAGCTGTGTGCTCCTGGGAAATAGAACATTTATGATATCACAGTTTCCCTTTTGCTTCCCTCTTTGCCCCGAGTCAGATGTTTTCCCATTTTGTCATTAATTTCTGGTTTCGTTGTGTTGAAATCAATGTCATCTGTACTGCTTCCTTTTGGAGATGTATTAAGGACTTCTCTGTGATCAGTTTTTGTCAATGTCCTGAGATCTCTTAAAAGAAGGTATTTTTTCTGTCTTCAGAATGGGCAGACAGGTGACTATCTCAATTTGATCTTCTTTACATTTATATAATTGAAGCCTTCTATATCTTCGGCTTAAGCGGCTCTACCATGGGCCAAAGGGGCCATTATACCTCCCAACAGTATATTTTGTGTGTCATGCTTAAGTGTTATGAATTTTGTAAAGAGGCCCCTTGATCACATAAAGCGGTGAGTACCTGCTGTGCTCCAGGCCCTGCTTTAAGCTCTGAGGATGCTAGAGCAATAGGAACACCAGCCAGTCTTGCCTTAGAGGAAACAAAAAGCCCAGTCTATGGATAATCACTTATTGAATACTTCCTGTTTGCCTAGTGCTTTGTGTGCATTTCCTCATAAATCTTCCATTGACACTTTTAAAAAAATCACTACAAATTTTTATATCTCTGTGCACTTTTACATAGATTTTCCCCATATTACAGTTTTAGAAATTGAAATGCAGGGGCGCCTGGGTGGCTTAGTCGGTTAAGCGTCCGACTTTCGCTTAGGTCATGATCTCACAGTTCGTGGGTTCGAGCCCCACGTCGGGCTCTGTGCTGACTGCCAGCTCAGAGCCTGGAGCCTGTTTCAGAGTCTGTGACTCCCTCTCTCTCTGACCCTCCCCTGCTCACACTGTCTCTCTCTCTCTCCTAGAAATAAATAATTTAAAAAAATATTTAAAAAAAAATTGAAATGCAAAAAGAGTATGCGAATTGCCAGCAGTCACACAGACAACAGGTGGCCAAACCAAGACTCAGTCTCTCTACCATGACAGGCCTAAAAGTTCTTGGCCAGAACCTGGCATATAACAAGGCCTCGGTCAGTGGTAGTGGTCCTTATTATTGCTGCAATAATCACCTCTAAGAACTCAGCTTTAGGATTTTATAATGAGCAGTTACCTCATCGCGGGCAAGGACTTTGTAGCCCAAAGTATGTCTAGCAGGTCACAGATTCTATCTAGTCTTGCAGCCCTCTGCCTTCAAGCAGGTGAATGACTAACCCTTGTGGGACAAACAGTCACTTATTAGTCTCCCAAGACTTCAGGGCAAAAGTGTCCCCAGCTGCCACGGTAGCTTTCCCCCTTTCTATCACTCTGACCTGAGGTCAAAGAATGATAGACAGAGAGGCCTTGGGTCAACCAGTTCATTGCCCAAATAGGTCTGTCCTCCAAGTTTCTCTGCCTGAGACCCATTCAATCCTGTCTCAATTATCTCGTCATTTGCCTGAGGAACTTACTGCACAAGGTTCTCTTGTTAGGAAACTGTCTTTGATGGTCAGTCCCAATATACTGCGGCCCAGAATCAGAGGAAACTCGGTGACACTGCACTTTGGTGACCAGTCTTCCATGGTCTACAATACAACACGCAGTTGTCCTGACAAGGAGCCTTTCCTGTCCTCGCACCCTGCCCCCAACCCCCATTCCATAACTGCTTGTCCCAGGTATCTTAGGTAACAGATGGCTGCCAGTGCTGAGTATACAGAACTTAATGGCACTTTTATCAGTACTTAAACCTTCCAGGGACTTAATCACAGAATCATAGACGTGAGGAATGTGACAGCTCAAACGGGTCTTGGAAATTAACTAGTGTGCACCCCCTCTCAACATTTTATAGAAGAGAAACATGGGACTTAGGGAGGTGAAACTTCCTCACCCAAGGTCACACAGCTGGCCAGAGCCAAAGCTGGAACCTATATCAACCAGTCCAGACCTGGGTAAGCACTCCCTCAGGCATCCAGATCCCTTGAAGGATATAACCCTATAGTTATAACCCTATAGAATATAACCCTTAGCTATATCCCTATAGTTCCCAAAGGACAGGTTACAAAAGGCTCTTCCTGTTGTTGCTGCTGCTGTTGTTATTGTTGTTGTTGTTTAAAGGACAAAGGAAATATTTATGCAAATTCAATAAATGCCAGTGCTTAGGAGCACAGGCTGGGGATCTTGTTGCCCAGGCTCCTGCTCAAGCTTTTCTGATCTCTTCTGAGTGACCGTGGACAAATATCTTAGTCCCTATGTGCTTTCTTATCACAAAATGCTGATGATACTAATAGTACCTATTCCGTATTGTTGTGAATTTTAAATGAGTTAACATATAAAAAGAGCTCTTATGAGGGTGCCTGGGTGGCTCAGTCAGTTAAGTAAGGGTCCGACTTCCGCTTGGGTCATGATCTCACAGTTCGTGAGTTTGAGACCCACATAGGGCTCTGTGCTGACAGCTTGGAGCCTGGAGCCTGCTTCATATTCTGTGTCTCCCTCTCTCTCTCTGCCCCTTCCCTGTTCGTGCTCTGTCTCTCTCAAAAAATAAAAACTTTTTAAAAATTTTAAAGAGTTCTTATGAGTATCTCATACAGAGTAGGCAGTTAATAAATGTTAGATGTTATTAGATTATTATTATATACATACAAGAACTGACTTAGACTTAGACCCTCAAAATTCCTTTGAGGTCAGTCTTGTCTCTATCTTTTACAAACAAGCTAAAGTGAAATCAGGTTAAGAAACTTAACCAAAGTCACAAGAATTAAGGCAAAAAAGTAAGACTCAAGCCTAAATCACATCCCTCTCTACACAATACCCAACTGGTGAGATGTTTGAAAAGCCTCTGGCAATCCAAAGGTTCTTCTTGAGGATCTCCTATGGCCCTGCCCTCTCCCCTTAACCAAGCCAGTGGTAGATACAAATGAATTAAAGAATCCAAGAGGAGCCACTCTTTTAGAGGGTTCTGGCTCAGGTTCAAATATACTTCCTGAGGCTCTGGCTGCTTAGGAAGGAAGCCATCTCCTCTGGCCTCTCCCACTAGCACACACATGGCTCTGTTTATTATCACCATGGATGCTTAGAAGGCAACACCATAGTAAGTCATGGTAGGAAGCTGGAGAAGGAGTAGGAGAATGACCAAGCAATGAGGGCAGGTACGAAGGGGAACATAAAATAAACTACACATTTGAAAAAGTTATTGGAGAGAGATTCATTTGGGGCATTTGCTTGATTTACCCAACAAATACAGCCATTAACTATTCTTCTTGGAGAAACTGAGTAGCATGATGGTTATAAGACTCAGGAGCCAGATTACAGGGGTTCATACCCTGACTTTGCAGTTAGTAGCTATAAAAACTGAAGTCTGGTATGTCGGTTTCCTCCTCTGTAAAGAGGCATAATAGTCATACCTACTACCTAGCTTTATTCCAAAGATTAAATTAGTTAATACTTTTTTTAAAAATGTGTGTTAATTGGTTAATACTTGTAAAGGGTTTAGCACAATGCCTATCACACAGGAAGAAGCCAATATTTATTAGTTATTATTAGTGGTGATTAAGAACATGGACTCTAGCATTAAACAAACCTGACTAGATGACCTGAGCAACTTATTTTACTTCTTTATGATATAATATTCTCATGTGAGAAAAAGAAGAGATAATAGTAGGTCCAACATATAAAGTCATTTTAAGTATAAAATAATATACATTATGCCTTGAGTACAAAGTTCTTAACACAGTGTTTGGCATGGCACCTCTTCAATAAATTTTTGATTATCATTTTTTCTTCAAACCTCTACATTATGGGGTGCGAGAGAGGCATAAACTTTGGTAATCTATACAGCCTGGATTTCTAGTACAATCTTAATTTCATATATTTTGTTCCATTAGCTTCACAGGTCCATTTGTATAGCGGGTAAAAAGCTGATAAAAAGACAAATTGGCTCCCCTGTTGTGGTCCACGTGCCCTTCTTATCCATACTATATCTCTGTGCTGCCGTGTGTGTGTGTGTGTGTGTGTGTGTGTGTACATGTGTGTGTGTAACACCTTTTCAATCTAGTATCATCATCAGAAGTTTATGAACAAGAAATTCAAGAACAGTAGGGGATTATTAGTAAAACTAATACCAAGATGGTATTGCCTATAAAACTTCTGAAAGGAAACATAAGAGAAAATCTTAGTAGTCTTGGGTTTGGCAAAGATTTATTAAAGAAGAGACAAAAGCCATGAACTACAAGAGAAAAACATTGCCAACTTGGACTTCTTCAAAATTAAAACCTTTTACTTTTCAAAAGACATGGTTGTGAAAATAAAAAGTAAACATTGGGGTAAAATATTTGCAAAATGTATGTCCAACTAGAGATTTGCATCTAGCATATACAAAGAACTCTTACTACTCAATGATTAAGATGACAAAAATATACATTTTTAAGTGAGCAAAATATTTTAATAAACACCACTAAAGCAGAAACACAGATGACAAAGACATGCATGGAAAGATTTTTCACATCATTAATATTAAGGAAATAAACTAAAACCATAGTGAGATATTATTACACACTTACTAAAGTAACTAAAGTTAAAAAGATGAACCATATCAAGTGTTGGCAAGGATGTGGAGCACGTAGTGCTTTCATACATTGCAGATGGAAATGTAAAGTGGCACAATCACCATGGAAAACAGTTTTGTAGTTAAAAGCTAAACTTACATCTACCATATGGTCCAGCTATTCTACTTCTAGGTATTTACCCAAGACAAATCAAAACATATGTCCCTACAAAGATTTTCTCATGGAGCGAATCAAGGAAAAGGAGTTTTGATGAAAAAACATGAAAAGGGGGCATTGGATAGTCTTAGAGGCCTTTTTTTTTCTTTTAAAGTAATTAGATCTACTTTTCTTCTCTGTACCAGTTTCCACTGGACATCAGGTACAGTTGCACCAAAATCAGGTCACTCTGGCTCCCAGACAAGATTAGATGAGCATTGACAAATTCTTTCCTTCTCCTTTTGGAAGACCTTATTCAGAGAATTGGCTCAATTAACACATCAGTTATAGCACAATTGTCATCCAAGCCCTCTGGGCTCTGGATTATGTCTGCTGGATTGGACACCTGCCCATTACCTGATACCTAACCCAGTCCCAGTGGGAAGGTTTAATTCCAGACCTTCACATCTCCAGTCCACTCAGGCCTACAGCAGCAAACATGTCTGTTCTCAGTTCCATCATGAACTAGACTCAGACAACTGACCTTACATGTTTTAATGTACTCTACCAGCATACATTTGTGATGGTTATATTTTCCAGACTTGACTTCCAATTCAGAGACTTATACAATCCTGTACTCTGAATACAATGATCGTATTTTAAACTTAAAGTGTGTCTTTTATCAAAATATTTAGAATGGAGAATATTTTAAGTATCAAGGAAAGAGGTCATCAAGAACAGTCTTTGTTCCAGGCAATTAACAGCCTCCTCGGGTGGAGATAATTAAACTCCTTCCTAAAATGTTGGTTTGGGTATCATCTCAGGGTCCTGAAACAGTAACAAACTTATTTTCACATAACAAGTCTGAGAAAATACTACAGAAAAGCATTTATTTTATTTTTTTAAGTAAACTCCACACCCAAAGTAGGGTTTGGACTCATGACACCAAGATCAAGATTCACATGCTCTATCAACTGAGCCAGCCATGTGCCCCCAGAAAAATACTTTAAAATTAGTAAAACTAAACCAATATCCTAGTGAATCACCCTAACTATTCCTATTGTCTATGTAACTAATGAAAGTTGAAATTAATAGATGCTAAGTAAATAGTTTTTGAATTAATTATTCCAAGTCATGTCAAATGAACGATATAATCAAGTAAGTTAAAACAATTTACTGACGGCTTGACAGAACTGCATTGAATACCAAGCTCTGTCACAGATCGTTATATGCCCTTGAGCAAGTCATTTCATCTCTCTGAACCTCAATTTTCTCATCAATAAAATAAAGCACCTGGATCAAATAGTTCCCCACACCCCCCCCCCAAAATATTTCACATGAAAATTTATAGCAGCTTTATTTGTAATGGCCCAGAATTATTAACAACCCAAATGTCCAGCAACAGGTAAATGGATAAATCCTGATGTGCTCATACAATGGAATAAAAAGGAATACTCATCAATAAAAAGAAATGTTATTAATACGTATAAAAACAATTGTGCCAAGTAAAAGAAGCGTGGTTTTTTAAAAGAATAGATACTACATGGTTCCATTTATATAAAATTCTATAAAATGCAAACTAATCTACAGTGACAAAAAGCAGATCACTGTTTACCTGGAAACAGAGAATGGAAGGACAGATGACAAACAGGCATAAGGTCAGGGCATGGGAGTGATAATTATATTTACTACCTTGAATGTAGTGATGGTTTCACAGGTGTATACATATGTCAAAACTCACTGTAGGAGTCTGGTCCAATGAGGAGCTAAATAGTCTGTTGCTTCCAAGTTTCTCTTTCCCTGTTTATTTTTCTCTTTTATGTTTAGAACCTTTCCTCAGATGGTGTTCTTTGACTGTTAGCATGTATTGTTTTAAACGTTTATTGAGGTAGAACTCACATACACTAAAGTTTATATTTAAAGTATGCAATTCATGAGCATGTCAGTTATCAATTTATTGTTCTCAGTTTGAGTGCATCCTTCAATAACTGCTCTATGATAAACAGTTTAAACCACCAGGTTTGTGGCAATTTATTACAGAAACAATAAGAAACTAACCCAGAATACATAGGAGATACTTCTGAGCCTTTGCATGTTCCAGATGTTCTTCTCTCATGCTAGATGGTAGTTTAGCTAAGTATAGAATTCTAAGTAGAAAATAATTTTCCTTGAGAATTTTTAAAGCATTTCCTCAAGGTCATTTCTTTTCAGAAAAATTTCTTTCAGGCCTAAATCTACCTATGAGTCTATCAGAAGACGCTTTTTCTCTCAGAGTCTTAAGATCTCTTCCAGCCTTGGCTGTAATAATTATTTTTAATTTCCAGGACAATTGTGGTCCACTGTATCTTCTTCCCCCTGATCTTATTTTGTAAAAACAATATCTTCACTTATTTCTCTGAATGTATGAATGATAGAATATGTTTACACACATAAATAGTAGAAAAGAGATACCACACAAACAGTAACTTAAAAAACTGGTATGGCTTTACTATTATCAGACACAATGATCTTCAAAACAAAGATATCACTAGAGATAAAGAGGGATATTTCATAATGACAAAAGAGCCAGTTCATCAGAACCATATAAAAATCCTAAATTTTTGTATGTTTATGTGTATATATTCCTAAATGTATATGTTCCTATTGATAGAGTTTTAAAGCATATGGAAGCAACAACTGACCAAAGCAGAGGGAGAATAGAAAATGAATAATCATAGTTGAACACCTGAATACTTCTCTCTTAGTAATTGATAGAAAAAGAAAATAGATAATCATAAGAATATAAAAAATCTGAACACTTTCAACCAGCTTGATTTATAGATGTTATAGAACACTGGATCCAGCAACTAAGAATATACACTCTTTTTAAGCACTTACAGAACATTCAAGAAAGACCATATGCTGAGCAGTAAAATAAATCTGATAAATCAAAATGTTGAACCCATAGAGTCTATTCTCTGACCACAAGTCAAATGAGTTAGAAATTAATAATAAAATGTATGTAGAAAATCCATACAACTTGGAGAATTAACATTTTTAATAACCTTGGGATCAAAGAACAATTCACAAGGAAAATTAGAAAATACTTTGAACTAAAGGAAAGCACAACACATTAAAATTTGGGAGACTCAGCTAAAGCTGTATATATAAAGAAGAAATTCATAACTTTAAATATTTATATTAGAAAACAAGAAATAGGGATGCCAGGGTGGCTCAGTTGGTTGGGCATCCAACTCTTGATTTTGGCTCAGGTTATGATCTCATGGTTCATGGGGTCAGGCCCCACATCTGACTCTGTGCTGACAGTGCAGAGCCTGCTTGGGAATCTCTCTCCTTCCCTCTCTGCCCTTCCCTGTTCATGCTCTCTCTCTCTCAATAAATAAGTATTTATTTAAAAAAAAAATGAGTTTTCTCCTTTAATAAAAGAAAAAAAAGAAAAAAAGAAAGATCTAAAAATCTTGATCTAAGCTTCTACATTAGGAAGCTAGAAAAGAAAAAAAGCCCAGACTAAACAGAAGAAAGTAATACAAAAATTTTTAAAAATCCAATGATATAGAAGACAAATAATAAAGAAAATCGACAAAGCCAAAAGTAATTTCTTTGAAAGTGTTAATACAATTGATAAACTGCTAGTGATATTGACTAATAAAAATTAGAGAAAAGATGGAGGACCTGGTTGGCTCAGTCCATGAAGTGTGCAACTCTTGATATTGGGGTTGTAAATTAAAGCCATGTTGGGTGCAGAGATTACTTTAAAATAAAATCTTAAAAAAGATAAGAGAAAAGAATCCACAAATTACCAACATCAAGATCAGCTCCTACATACATTAAAGGATGGGACTATTATAAGGAGATATGATGAAGAACTTCATGCTAACATATTAAACAAGGTTGATGAAATGAATAATGTTTTGAATAACACAACTTAACATAACTCATAGATGGAGATAGCTGTGTACCTATGAAAGAAAATTGAATTCTTCATTTAAAACCTCTCCATCGGGGTGCCTGGGTGGCTAGTCGGTTAAGCTTCTGATTTCGGCTCAGGTCATGATCTCACGGTTCATGGGTTTGAGCCCCGCATCGCATTCTGTGCTGACAGCCAGCTCAGAGCCTGGAGCCTGCTTCAGATTCTGTGTCTCCCTCTCACCCTGATCCTCCCCTGCTCATGCTGCCTCTCTCTCTCTCTCAAAAATAAATAAAACATTAAAAAAAAAAAAAGTTAAAAAAAAAAAAAGAAATCCCTAGCCTAGATAGCTTTATAGGTGAATTCTATTCAACATTTAAAGAAGAAATAATACCAATACTGCACAAAGTCTTTTACAAAATAGAAGAGAGAACAGAGAACACTTTATAACTTATTTTATAAGCTATGTGGCCTTAATACCAAAACCTGATAAAAGATATTTCAAGAAAAGAAATATTCAGGGGCGCCTGGGTGGCTTAGTCAGTTAAGCATCCGACTTTCACTTAGGTCATGATCTCGCGGTTCATGGGTTCGAGCCCCGTGTCGGGCTCTGTGCTGACTGCCAGCTCGGAGCCTGGAGCCTGTTTCAGTCTGTGACTCCCTCTCTCTCTGACCCTCCCCTGCTCATGCTGTCTCTCTCTTTCTCTCCTAGAAATAAATAAAACACATTAAAAGAAAACAAAGAAAAGAAATATTCAAACCAGTATCTCTCATGAACTAAATATAAAACTCTTAACAAAATATTAGCAAATTAAATTTAATAATATAAAAAGGATAATAAATTGAGACCAGGTTTGGTATATCCGAGTAAGGCAAAGTTGCTTTGACATTCTAAAATAATATAATTCACAAATCTAATCAATGTAATTAACAGATTTAAAGATAAAATCATTTAATGAGCTCAACAGTCAAAGAAAAAGCACTTGAAAACCTTCAACATGCATTTATGATTTTAAAAGAAATATCTTATAAAACTAGAAATAAAAGAACCTCCACAATCTGATAAAAGGAAAATCTATAGCTAACATCATGATTAATGGTGAAATATCAGACATGTTCTCCTTAATATGGGGGCAAGTCAAGGATGTACAGTCTCACCATTTCTATTCAATATCACATTAATGTGCTTGCCAGCATCATAACACAAGATCAATAAAAGGCTTAAATATTGGGGAAAAAATAAAATTATCTTTATTTGGAGGCAACATGAGGTGGACATACAACACCCATAAGAATCAACAATACAATATTTAAACTCTAGTACTGAATTTGGTAAGAGAATTTAACAAGGTCTCAGGATACAGGACTAATACATAAAAAGCCATTTTATGTCTATATTTTAGCAACAAATAATTGGAAATTAAATTTTAAAATAAATTTCATTTATAATAGCACCAAAGTACATAATCAACAGGTAAATTTAACAAAAGAAATAAGATCTCTGCATCGAAAAACTGCATATTATTGAGAGAAATTGAAGAACACCTAAATAGATGGAATGCTATATCATGCTTATAAGTTGGAAAAAATACTTTAAATATGTCATAAAGGCAGAAAATAGATAAATGAAAAAGAAAAAAGTCAAAAAACAAAACAATAGAGGGCCCAGAAATAAGCTCACACATATACTGACAATTGTTGTTGGTTTTTTTTTTTTTTACAAAGGTAACAATGCAATTCAATTAAAAAAAGAAAGTCTAACAAATTGTGCTGGGAAAAAAAAGTGAACTTTATCTGTACCTTATGCTATATAAATATTCATTTGAGATTAATTAGGACTTAAATGTAAAAGCTAAATCTATAAAGCTCTTAGGATAAAATATATATTAATATCTTTGTAAATAGGGGCTAAGCAAAGATTTCTTTGGACAGAGAAAGCAGAAATTCTAAACAAAAATTGACAAATTAGAATTCAACAAGGATAAAAGTATTTGCTCATCAAAGACACCTTTCAGTGAATGATCAATAAACTCACAGAAAAATGCTCAATGTTATTAATCACAGGAAAATGCAAATTAAAATCACAATAAGCTAGTCACATATCCACTAGCAGTGGCCAAAATTAGAGAGACTTAAAAAAAAATTAGAGAGACTAAAAAAATAAAGTTAGAGAGACTAAAACATCGAATGTTAAGAGCACTGGGTTTCTCATATACTGCTGGGAAGAGTGAAAAATGTTACAACCACTATGAAAAACTTTTTAAGAAATTTTTATTAAGCTAAATATATACCTACTTAAGATTGAATCATTTCATTCAGAGATATTTATCCAAAAGAAAATAAAAATATATGTACAAATATTTATACACCAATATTCATTGCAGGTTTATTCATAATAGTGAAACCTTGGAAACAACCAAATGTCCACCAACAAAATAATAAAATGTGGCAAACTCATCTTATGGCATACTAATAATTAATAAAAGAGAAGAGGTGACCAATGGATGCAACAACATGCATGAATCTCAAAAATATGCTCAGAGGAAAAAGTCAGTCACAAAAGAGTACTATGGGTCATTTTTTATGAATTTCAAGAACACACAAAATTCAGTTACAGTTAGTTATTTTATAACTGGTTAACTACGGATGGGAAGCTAGGATACCCTTTATCTTTTCTATGGTTAAACTGGAGACGGACAGGAGGGAAATTTTTCTGGTGATGGGAATGTTATGTTTCATAATTAAGGTGGTAGTTACAGTTTTGAAAACATAGCAAACTGTATATAGTAAGATAATGCACATTTTTATGGTATATATTTACCCCTGAAATTTTTTAATTTATAGCAGAAAACAAATGAGAAAGACTTGGGAGTAGGTAGATGCCCAGAGATAAGTCAAATCATCACTTTCAGAGTTAAACTATTTCAAAAACTTCCCCAGATTGTTAAGCCACACTTTTGTGGCAGAAGTGAAGATACTAACTACTGTGACCCTTTCAGAATCCCAAGGTTGATTCCAGATCCACTGCAGAGTAGCTCATTCGCTTAAGCTCATTATGGGTGCATAATAATGAATGGAATATTTATAGAATCTCCAAAGTCTAAAATTGCAAAGGGTCATAGAGGGCATCTAGTCCTGTGGTAACATATCTGTGCACCCTGAGTAGCAAGGCTGGGAATGGAAATGAGTGAGGCCAGTGCAGTGGGACCTAGGGAGACCAGGGCATCATTTAGATCCTATGGAACACCATCATGTGGGAATGCAGGCCAGTATACCCAGATTTTCTGTTTCTTAGACAAACTAGAATTTCAAGTTACTTTTTTTGTTTATTTTTGAGAAAGAAAGAGACAGAGCATGAGTGGAGGGTGGGGGGACAGGGAGAGAGGGAGACACAGAATCCAAAGCAGGCTCCAGGCTGTCAGCACAGAGCCTGACATGGGACTCGAATTCATAAATCATGAGGTCATGGCCTAGGCCAAAGTTGATGCTTAACTAACTGAGCCACCCAGGTGTCCCTCAAGTTTCCTATATAAAATCATTTAACCTTTCAATATTGCTAAATAATTTTTAAATTCTATAGAAAAAAAAAGTAAAAATATAGGAGAAAACTTTGTGACCTTGGAATAGGCAAATAATTTTAAATTATTGACCAAAGGTACAATCCATAAAAAAAATACATTTATAAATTTGACTTTATCTAAATTAAGAACTCCTTCTTTTCAAAGGATACTGTTAAAAGATGGAAAAATAGGCTATAGACTGAGAGAGAATATTTGTAAGTCATATATCTAACAAAGGACTTGTATCCAGAATTTATAAAAGATATTCAAAATTTAATAATAAGGAAAAAAGACAGACTTCTGGGGAAGATAGTGGAGCAGGAGTAGCCAAAGCTCACCTCATCTCACAGACACAATTAAGTAATATCCACATCAGCATAAATAACTCAGAAAGCAACCTGAAAACTAGCAGAATGGACGCTCCACAGTTACATGTAGAGGAGTCTGCATTGAAAACGCTAGGAAGGGCAGAGAGGCAGTCAGGAGCTAAAAGGACCTATGGAACTGTCCCTTGGAGGAGGGGACACAGCAGGTATGGAGAAGGGGAAGAAACAGACTGTCAAACTGGCTAGCCCACACAGAGAAGATGAATCCCTGTAACATACAGCTTTGAAAGCCAGAGGAGCATAATTTCATGAGTTCTTACACTCAGCAGGGCTTAATACATGAAACTTTTAAAAAATCAGTAGGCTCAGCTCTGGGAGAGCCAGGAGAGTGAAAAGAAACTGAGTCCCTGCCCTTAAAGAGACAGCACAACAAACATCCCCATGAAGTTACAGCATAGAAGCAACAATTTGAAAAATGCCTGGGGTATACAGGAGGGAGATTTGTTTACTAATCTCAGATCATGTGCTAGAGGAGCAGAGAACGTTGAGAAACTTCTCCAAGAACAAAAGAATTGGCAGGTGCCATTTCTCTTCTTTGCCCCTCAGCTTAGACACATGGACATCTTCAGGAACCAGCGCAGGGCCAACACTTTCTACCTAACTTAATAGTGCACCCAGGCCCTGAGTTCTCCTGCAGAGATGCCCTCTCCTGCCTGGCCTGGTTCTGGGCCCCTCAGATCACATACCTCCCCAAACATTGCTAACACTGTACTCCCCACCCCCATATTCCTCTGCCAACCTGCCTTCTTGAATATACCCTTGACCAAAGCCCATCCAAAATGGTGCCAGAAGCCTGGCAATGTGAAAGTAACCCATTGGGCCAGCACCACTCCAAAGTGACTCCTGAATTGGGAGAAAGGAAGAAAACCACACACATCAGTCCAACTGGGGCCTTAGCAACAGGCTAGGAGTAGGTATTAGCTCTGACTTCAGGTCCTATCCACCAATGAAAGAGGCTCAGGAGACAACACAGCAAAAACTCCCTGCAATTCAGTACTACTGCGTCTTTACCAAATGCCTAGTCTGACTCAATTCAAGTGCAAGGTGGCCCCTGACTAAGGACCAACACAGGAACCAAACTCTGCCCACAGCAGGCAGAGAGAACCATTGCAGATACCTAGAATACAGGAAAATGTGGCTCAGCCACAAAAGTAGGGCTCATGTAACACACATAGGTGACAATCCTGAAATACCAGGTTCTAGTGAAGAGAGGACACTGCACTGCAGAGCACTATAGGACCTCTTCTTCATAAAGCCATTATGTGCAAGTCCAGCAGACATAGCTGACTTTCCTAACACATGGAAACAGACACATACAATGTGTTACATACAATGAGGAGACAGAAGAATATGTCCCAAATGAAAGAACAGGACAAAACCACAGCAAAAGAGCTAAATGAAATGGAGATAAGTCATATGCCTGATAGAGAATTTAAAGTAATGGTCATAAAGATATTCAGTTGACTTGACAAAAGAGCAGAGGACCTCAGTGAGACTTTCAACAAAGAGAAAATATTTTTAAAAAAGAACCAATCAAAGATGAAGAATTCAGTGACTGCAGTTAATAATACACTGGATGGGGGGCGCCTGGGTGGCTTAGTCGGTTAAGGATCCGACTTTCGCTTAGATCATGATCTCACGGTTCATGGGTTCGAGCCCCGAGTCAGGCTCTGTGCTGACTGCCAGCTCAGAGCCTGAAGCCTCTTTCAGAGTCTGCGTCTCCCTCTCTCTCTGACCCTCCCCTGCTCACGCTGTCTCTCTCTCTCTCCTAGAAATAAATAAAAATTAAAAAAAAAATAATACACTGGATGGGAGGCACCTGGGTAGCTCAGTTGATTGAGCTTCTGACTCTTGATTTCAGCTCAGGTCATGATCTCATGGTTTGTGGTATCAAGTCCCACATGGGTTTCTCCACTGACATTGTAAAGCCTACTTGGAATTCTCTCTTTCCTCTCTCTCTGCCCCTCCTGCCACTTGTTCTCTCTCTCTCTCTCTTTCTCAAAATAAATAAACATTAAAAAAATACACTAGATGGAATAAGTAGTAGACTAGAGGAAGCAGAAGAACAGACCAGCAATCTGGAGGACAGAGTAATAGAAAGCAATCAAACTGAGCAGGAGAGAGAGCAAAAACAATAATAATAAATGAAAATAGACTAAGGGAACTCAGTGATACTATCAAACATAATAACATTCTCATTATAGGGATCCCGGAAGGAGAAGAGAGAAAGGAGTTGCCAGAAGTTTTACTTAAAGGAATAATAGGTAAAAAGTTCCCAAATCTGGGGAGAGAAACAGAAATCCAGATCCAGGAGGCACAGAGATTCCAACAAAATCAACCCAAGGAGGTCCACGCCAAGACACATAGTAATTAAAATGGCAAAAAGTAGTGATGAAGAGAAACTTTTAAAAGCAACAAGAGAAAAGAAAACAGTTGCATACAAGAGAAACCCCATAAGGCTGCTAGCTGATTTTTCAATGGAAACTGCAGGCCAGAAGGGAGTGGCATAATATATTCACAGTTCTGAAAGGAAAAAACCTGCAACCAAGAATGTACTATCCAGCAAGGCTATGATTCAGAATAGGAGAAACAAAGAGTTTCCCAGACAAATGAAAGTTAAAGAAATTCATGACCACTAAACCAGCCCTATGAGAGATGTTAAAGGGGACTCTGAGTGGAAAGGAAAGACCATAGCAGGAGTAAGAAAAGTAGGAAGCACAATAGCAGTAAGATTAAGTATATCTATAGAAATCAGTCAAGGAATTTACAAAATAAAAGGATTTACAGTAAGGCACCATATACTGAAAACATGGCCAAAACAGGAATAAAGAATGCTTAAGGGACCATCAATTTAATATAGACCGCTATATGCATAAGATATATGCATATACAAACCTAATGATAACCATAAATCAAAAACAAGTAATAGATATGCAAAAAATAAAAAGTAAAGAATCCAAGTATATTACTAAAGAAATCCAGCAAATAATAAGAGAAGAAAGCAGTGGAAGAAAGGAACAGAAAAGAACTACAAAAATAACCATAAGACTAGTAACAAAGTAGCAGTAAGTACATGCCTATCAACAGTTACTTTGAAGTAAATGGGCTAAATGTCCTAATCAAAAGGGTGATGGAATGGATAAAGAAGCAAGACTCATCTATATGCTGCTTATAAGAGACTGTTTCAGAACTAAAGATACATGCAGATTGAAAGTGAAGAGATGGGAAGCATTTATAATGCAAATGGAAGTGAAAAGAAAGCTAAGGTAGCAGTATTTATATTGGACAAAGTAGAATTTAAAATAAAGACTGTAACAAGAGACAAAGAAAAACACTTATAATCATAAAGGGGAAAATTCAATAAGAAGATAGAGCCATTGTAAATATTTATGCACCCAACATGGAGACACCCAAATATATAAAACAGCTGGTAACAAACATAGAAGAAGTAAATGATAATGATACAATAATAGTAAGGGACTTTAACATCCCACTTACATCAATGAATAGATCATCCAAACAGAAAATCTACAAGGAAACAGTGACTTTGAATGACACATTGCAACATATGTATCTAACAAATATATTTGTTAGATCCTAAAACATCCTATGACAGCAGAATACACATTCTCAGTGCACATGGAACATTCTCTAGAATAGATCACACATTAAGCCACAAAACAAGTCTCAACAAATTCAGAAAGATTGAAGTTATACCATGCATCTTTTTCTGACCACAATGCTATGAAATTACAAATCAACAGCAAGAAAAATTCTGGAAAGAACACAGATACATGGAGAATAAATAACATGCTATTAAACAATCAATGGGTTAAGTAGAAAATCAAAGAGGAAATTAAAAAATATATGGAGGCAAATGAAAATGAAGACACAATGGTCCAAAATCTTTGAGATGCAAGAAAAGCTATTCTAAGAAGGAAGTTTATAGTAATACAGGCCTACCTCAAGAAGAAGAAAAATCTCAAACTAAAAACCAAACCGTAAACCTAAAGGATCCAGAAAAAGAAGAACGAAAGCCAAAACAAGCAGAAGAAAGAAAACAATAAAAATTAGAGCAGAAATAAACAAAATAGAAACTAAAAAACAAACCAAAAAAAACATCCAATAAAACAGATCAATGGAACCAGGGACTAGTGCCTTAAAAAGATCAACAAAACTAATAAACCTTTAGTCAGACTTATAAAAGAGAGAGAAAGTACTCAAACAAAATCAGAAATGAAAGAGGAGAAATAATAACTGGCACCAAAGAAATACAAAAGATTGTAAGAGAATATTATGAAAATCTATATGCCGACAAGTTGGATAACCTAGAAATTGAATCAGTAATCAAAAAAATTCCCAACAAACAAAATTCGAGGACCAGATTGTTTCACGGGTGAATTCCACCAAACATTTAAAGAAGAGTTAATATCTATTCTTCTCAAACTTTTCAAAAAAATAAAAAAGGAAGGAAAACTTCCAAACTCACTCTATGAGGTCAGCATTACCCTGATACCAAAACCAGATACAGACACTAGAAGGGGAACTACAAGCCAGCATCTCTGATGAAGATAGATGCAAAAATCCTCAACAAAATTTTAGCAAATCAAATCCAGCAATACATTTTTAAAAAATCATTCAGCATAATCAAGTGGGATTTATCCCTGGAATGCAATGGCGGTTCAATAATCACAAATCAATCAACATGATACATCAACAGGAGAAAGGATAAAAACCATATGATCATTTCAGTAGATGCAGAAAAAGCATTTGACAAAGTACAACATCCAGTCATGATAAAGACTCTCAACAAAAAAAATAAGTTCAGATGGAACATACCTCAACGTAATAAAGGCCATATATGACAAATCCACAATTAACATCATACTTGATGGTGAATAACTGAGAGCTTTTCCCCTAAGATCAGGAACAAGACAACGATGTCCACTATCACCACTTTAATTCAACATCAAACTGGAAGTCATAGCCACAGCAATCAAACAAAAAGAAATAATAGGCATCCAAGATGGTATGGAAGAAGTTAAACCTACCATTTGCAGGTAACATGATACTATATATAGAAAACTCAACCAAAGAATTCTAGAACTGACAAATGAATTCAGTATAGTTGCAGGATACAAAATCAATATACAGGAATCCAATCTATTTCTATATGCTAATGATGAAGGACCAGAAAAATAAACCAAGAAAACAATCCTGGGGCGCCTGTCTGGCTCAGTCAGTAGAGGAAATGTGATATTTGATCTTGGAGTCATGAGTTAAAGCCCCACATTTGGCACAGAGTTTACTGAATGAATTAATTAAATTTAAAAATGAATAAAATTTAAAAATAAAAATATTTTTTAAAACAGGACAATCTTAAAAAAAAATAAAATAAAGCAATCCCACTTACAAATGCACCAGAAATAATAAAATACCTAGGAATAAACTTAACCAAGAAGGTGAAACACCTGTACTCTAAAAACTATAAGACATCGATTAAAGAAATTGAAGACAACACAGACAAATGGAAAGATATTCCATGCTCGTGGATTGGAAACACAAATATTGTTAAAATATCCATACTGCCAAGAGCAATCTACAGACTTAATATAATTCCTATCAAAATACTAACAGCATTTTTCACAGAACTAGAACAAATAATCCTAAATTTGTATGAAACCACAAAATAGCTCAAATAGCCAAAGCAATCTTGAAAGAGAAGAATGAAACTGGAAGAATTACAATGCCAGATTTCAAGATAAGTACACAAAGCTGTAGTAATCAAAATAGTATGGTATTTACACAAATATAGACACATAGGTCAATGGAACAGAATAAAGAGCCCAGAAATAAACCCATGATTATATGGTCAATTACTCTATTACAAAAGAGGCAAGAATATGCCATGGGAGAAAGACAGTCTTCAACAAATGGTATTGAGAAAGCTGGACAGCTACATGCAAAAGAATGAAACTGGACCACTTTCTTATAGCATACACAAAAATAAGCTCAAAATGGATTAAGGACATAAACGTAAGACCTGAAACCATAAAAATCCTAGAAGAGATCACAGGCAGTAATTTCTCTGACATTAGTCATAGCAACATTTTTCTAGACATGTTTCCTGAGGCAAAGGAAATAAAAGCAAAAATAAACTATTAGGACTACATCAGAATAAAAAGTTTCTGCACAGCAAAGGAAACAACCAACAAAACTTAAAGACAACCTACTGATTGGGAGAAGATATTTGCAAATGAGAAATCTGATAAAGGGTTAGTATACAAAATATATAAAGAACTTATACAACTCAACATCAAAAATACAAATAATACAATTTTACTTTTTTTTTTTTTATTTCTAGGATAGAGAGAGACAGCGTGAACAGGGGAGGGTCAGAGAGAGAGGGAGACACAGACTCTGAAACAGGCTCCAGGCTCTGAGCTGGCAGTCAGCACAGAGCCCGACGCAGGGCTCGAACCCACAAACCGCGAGATCATGACCCAAGCGAAAGCCGGATGGTTAACCGACTAAGCCACCCAAGTGCCCCCAAATAATACAATTTTAAAAATTGATGGAAGAAATGAACAGATATTTCTCCAAAGAAAACATACAGATGGCCAAAGGACACATGAAAAGATACTTGACATGACTCATCATCAGAGAAATGCAAATCTGACACTTGCCAGAATGGCTAAAATTAAAAACATAAGAAACAGCAAGTGTTGGTGAAGATGTGGGAAAAAAGTAACGCTCTTGCACTGATAGTTGGAATGCAGACTAGTGCAGCCACTGTGGAGGAGCCACAGTACAGAGGTGCTTCAAAAAATTAAAAATAGTATTACCAAATGATCCAATAATTTTACTATCAAATATTTATTCATAGAATACAAAAGTGCTAATTCAAAAAGATATATGCACTTTTGTGTTTATTGCAACATTACTTACAATAGCTAAATTATGAAAGCATAATTTGTGTCCATAAACATGCCCATTGACAGATGAATGGATAAAGAAGTAGTATAGTTCCTCACAAAATTAAAAATAGAATATTGAACCAGCCCTGTAACCCAGGAATGAATCCCACTTGATTTTGGTGGATAATCCTCACCAAGATTAAAAGCTTCTGCACGGCAAATGAAACAATCAACAAAACTAATAGGCAACCAACGGAATGGGAAAAGATAGTTGCAAATGACATATCAGACAAAGGGTTAATATCTAGAATCTATAAGGAACTCACCACACTCCACACCCGAAAAACAAACAACCCAGTGAAGAAATGGGCAGAAGATATGAACAGACACTTCTCCAAAGAGGACATCCAGATGGCCAATAGACACATGAAACGATGCTCAGCATCCCTCCTCATCAGGGAAATACAAATCAAAACCACACTGAGATACCACCTCACGCCAGTCAGAGTGGCTAAAATGAGCACATCAGAGAACTCTAGATGCTGGCGAGGATGTGGAAAAACGGGCACCCTCCTACACTGTTGGTGGGAATGTAAACTAGGGCAGCCCCTCTGGAAAACAGTGTGGAGATTCCTCAAAAAATTAACAATAGAACTCTCCTATGACCCAGTAATAGTACTGCTAGGAATTTACCCAAGGGATACAAGAGTGCTGATGCATAGGGGCACATGGACCCCAATACTCATAGCAGCACTCTCAACAATAGCCAAAACATGGAAAGAGCCTAAGTGTCCATCAACAGACGAATGGCTCAAGATGATGTGGTTTATCTATATGATGGAATACTACATGGCAATGAGAAAGAATGAAATCTGGCCATGTGTAGCAACATGGATGGACCTTGAGGGTGTTATGCTGAGTGAAATAAGTCAGGCAGAGAAGGACAGATACCATATGTTTGCACATATAGGAGGATTAGGAGGAACTTACCAGAGGACCATGGGGGAGAACAAGGGGAGAAATAGTGGGGGAGAGGGAGAGAGGCAAAACATGAGAGACTCTTGAATGCTGAGAACAAACTGAGGGCTGATGGGGTTGGTGGGGAGGGGAAGGGGGAGGTGTTGAGCATGGAGGAGGGCACTTGTGGGGATAAACACTAGGTATTATATGGAAACCAACTTGACAAGAAACTATTTTTAAAAAATTAAAAATAGAACTACCCTATGACCCAGCAATTGCACTACTAAGAATTTATACAAAGAACACAAAAATGTTGATTCAAAGGGGCACATGCACCCCAATATTTATAGCACCACTTTCACCAATAGCCAAACTATGGAAAGACCCCAAATGTCCATCAACTGATGAGTGGATTAATAAGATGTGGTGTATACACACACACACACACACACACACACACACACACACACACACACATACACAATGGAATACTGCTAGGCAATAAAAAAGAATGAAATCTTCACCCTTGCAATAACATGGATAGAACTGGAATGCATCACGCTGTGTGAAATAAGTCAGTCAGAAAGACCAATATCATATGATTTCACTCATATATGGAATTTGAGATACTTAACAGATGAACATAGGGGAAGAAAAGAAAAAATAAGATAAAACCAGAGGGAAGCAAAACATAAGAGACTCTTAGATACAGAGAAGAAATGGAGGGTTGATGGGGGGTTAAATGGGTGATTGACATTAGGAGGGCACTTTTCAGGATGAGCAGTGGGTGGCATACATAGAGATGAATCACTATTCTTGAAACCAAGACTACACTGTAAGCTAACTAACTTGGAAAAAAAAAAGTGATATACATATACAATGGAATATTACTCAGCCATTAAAAAGAAAGCTCGCCATTTACAACAACATAGATGGAGCTAGAGAGTATAATGCTATGTGATATAAATCAGAGAATGACAGGTACCATATGATTTCACACATATGTGAAATTTAAGAAACAACACAAACACACAAAGAAAAAAGAGACAAACCAAAAACAGACTCCTAATTAGAAAAAACAAATTAGTGGTTATGAGAGAGGAAGTTGGGGGGGGGGCGGGTGAAACAGGTGAAGGGGGTTAAGAGTAAGAGTACACTTACCATAATGAGCACTGAGTAATGTAAAGAATTGTTGGATTTGTATATTTTACACTGGAAACTAATATAACACTATATGTTAACTACATTGGAATTTAAAGTAAGTAAATAAATAAATAAGAAAATAATGTGATAAAATTAAGCAAAAGATCAAACACATTACCAAAGAAGATATGCAGATGGAAATTAAGCACATGAAAAGATACTCAACATCATTAGTCATTAAGGAACTTTAGATTAAAACCACATTAAGAACAAATACCTACTGACTAGAATGGAAATTAAAACGATTTCTTATCCAAAAGTTGACAATCATGAGGAGAAACTGGTACTCTCAGACACTGCTGGTAGGAATGTAAAATGGTACAGGTCTGGAAAGCAATTTAGCAATTTCTTTAATAGTTAAATATACACCTACTTATAATCCAGCCATACTACTCCTAGGCTTTTAACCCAGAGAAATTATATGTCCATACAAAGACTTTTAATAAATGGTCATGGCAGGTATATTTATAATAGCCCCAATCTGGTACAGCCCAAATTGTCCATCAACAGGTGAATGAATAAATAAACCATGGTACTTCCATATACCAACTACCAACTATCAGTTGAGCATACCAACTACTCAGCTATCACAAGAAATGAATACATTACAACATGGACAGATAACAAAAGAGTTAAGCTGAGCTAGAGAAACCAGACCCACCCCCCCAAAAGAAAGGAGAGGAGAGGAGAGGGAAGGGGAGGGGAGGGGAGGAGAGGGGAGGAGAGGAGAGGAAAGGACAACCTGAATGGTTCTGTTTAAATAAAATTCTAGGGAATATAAACAAATGTATAGTAAAAGAAAGTAGGTGAGTTGTTACCCGGAACAAAGAGTGGAAAGTCAGGGATGGATTATAAAGGGACATAAGGAAACTTTTGGGGGTGATGGATATGCTCATTATCTTGATTGTGGTAATGGTTTTCATGGGTATGTTCATGTGTCAAAATTTATCAAACTGTACACTTATAACATGTGCCCTCTTGTTTGTGTTAGCCATGCTGCCTCAATAACTTTTGTAAACAGAAGAGCATTATTTAGATCCAGCCAAAGATATCTCTGAGTAAAATAAAGCCATTCAAATATCAATTTGAACTTCTGCTTCAGTCTTACTTCTCTCACTTAAGAGTCAAACAAAACAAAACAAAACAAAAAAAACCCTGAGGCCTAGAGAGATGTAGTGATTTCCTAGGTAAGATTCTACTTGTAAATTCTGTATCTAGGGGCTAGATAAGAATAGGCCAAAATGATGCTGTTGATGAGGAGGAGGATTTAAATGAATTATTGCTCCTTATCTATTTTAAGAAATGCTTTCACAATGGAAAGTAGAGCTTAAAATCAAAAGAAACTGAATCTCCACTCCATCACTAATTAGTTCTGTGACCTTGAGCAGTTTCCTTAAAATCTGCAGAATCTCTTTCTTCATCCCTATATCCATGTTAAGAATATCTACCTCATAAGGCCTTCTTGAGAATTAAGTAAAATAGGATATGCTCAAGTAACTTTTTAATGATTAATAATTGGGTGAATTTTATCTGTGAGATGGATGGGTGGAGCATGTATTATGAGTTGATATATTAAAAGCTGAGGATGAGAAAAGTTAAAGGTTTTCCCTTGATCATGCAATCAGGAAGGATAGAGTTGGCTTACCCAATCTCCTAATCCCCAGTCCAGTGTTCTTTTGTTTAAAAAGAAAAAAAGACACTCACCAAGGTTATTGGAAACACCCATCTCTAAATGTAGAGTAGGGAGGTTCTTCTCTTCTCAAAGAGCGGCTTAATTCAGAAGTCTCGAAACAGCAGCCTGACCACCATATTTAACCTTCTTAAGTATTTAGATTCTAGTGCAAAGTGCTTAAAGAAGTTGAAGTCAACATTTAAAGTTTGAAAGATTTCACATAAAAATCTGAATTTCTTGCTTGTTTGGAAAAAATGAGCAGATCTTGCAACACTGAGCCTCTACTGAAGAAGGGCAGTGGAGAACTGGAGGTGAGGAACAGGTTCCCCTTCAGGTGGGTGGGTCCCCTAAGGTCCTCACAGTCCCTACCATCCCTCACATCCTGACAATGAGCCTGTCTTACTTATAATATAAACCTAGAACCTATGAACATGTATTTATATGTGCAACCCATGTTTTCCACAATTCTGCCTCACACAGTTAGCCATCATTTCCGGAGGGCCAACCATGTTTATGATTTGTCATCTAGAAATGATGATGAGCTGTGTTGACATTCAGACAGCCACTCAACAGAACTGATTCCCTCTAGGCTGCATGTGTAAGCAGTTTCCACGCACACCAATTGAAGCAGAGAACTGGCAATCTTCCAGCATATTTGAGCAATGTAGATATTCAATCTGATATTCTTGAGCACCAAAGTGCTCAAGAATTTTGGGGGTCCTGACTCTTGAATGATCCAGCCTGATATTCTACCTTGATCAAATTTACCAGACCACTTCCCTATTTCCACAGACCTGCTGTCCCATAGCCACAACTTTAAGTGGTTCATAACCACATTACATTTTCTAAGGAAGCTAATGCCCAGGACACTGAGATGGTTCCACATTAAACCTTAAATGAGCCCATGAAGTAAACACACAAAACATATTCAGGATGACAGAGAGGAAAACCAACAGGTAGCCCATAAAAATGTTATTTTTTATATACAAAAATTACCAACTGCCTACAATTAGTGAATACAAATCACTTTTGGGCCCTGAAATAGTTCCTTGCACACAAAAGTAAGTTTAAGTGTATGCTTGAGACCTTGGTGTGCACCTGATCTTGATCTTCTGACAATATGAAATATTTTTCCTCTTTCAGCCTAAACAGTGCGTCAGGAAGCCCATAATGAACTATATAGTACTCACCAATCTAAAAATATTTTTGAGACCCAAAGTCTAGAAATAGATACATCTTCTCATTTGTCTCTCATGATAACTACAAATTACAAAGAATACCCAACTTTTAGGTATTCTGACTATCCTGGATTTTGCCACTATGAAACATGGGTCACTGTGAGGATAATTGCCCTAGACAGTTATATACAGCTATGGAAGAGCCACCCACGGGAGGAAAATCAGCTGATTCTCTGTGTAGCTATGGTTTGTTTTGTTTTGCTTTTTCAAACAGTGAAATGCTTGTGGTTAATTATTTTTGTGATTTCACTCCCTAGAGAAAATGCACTACATACCATCCACTTTCTATTATTATTTTGTAATAACAGAGTTAAAGATCTATTGCCTGGTGTGATTTGTAAACACTAGCAAGTCAGGAAGAGAGCACTCCAAAAACTAGCAATCATTTTAAGGGAATATGTTAAAAACTCTATATAATAAACCCAGTTACCACCAGACCCAAGACTAAGATTGGTAACAATGTACAGAAATGTTCCTGTTTTCCTGTCTTACTCAGAGCATTTACTCCAGATATCCTTATCTCTCTAATAAATGTCAGATTTTATTGACACATTTTATCTGCTTCTTGCCATAGACACCAAAAGCCCTGGAATGTGAGGTCCCTTTATGAGCCACCCTTTATTCCCATACATTTGCAGGGAGAGCACCATTATAATTTTTCCAGCCTCCTGACTTTGTCCCAACACACACACGGCATATGTGTTTTCCCGTCAGAAGAGAAGCATTCTTGATTACTCTCTCTTTTCCCCTCAGAGAAATGTACTACACACAGATGGCATGGATCTTTTGATCAACAAGCTTTCAAAGAGATACAGATTTGTTCACAATCAGCAAGGATGCTTTGCTCAATTTTTTTTCTTTATTACAGTTTTTTAAAAAGTGGGTGGGAATCCTATAAAACTATGATGGAGTAGGCCTCCTTTAGGGAAAAGAGTAGAAAAACATTTACAAGGTCACCCCCAGGAAGTTGTATGGAAATTGATCTCCCAAAATTATTCACGATATACCCCAGCTTGAGCAGAGAGAGCACTTTGGGTTTCTCTTCTTAGATGCTGGATTTTTTTTTTTTAATCTCATTGAACTCTGAGCTCTGGACTCATAACAGTGTTAGGCATGCATTGTCACTACGGGGTTTTTCATCTCTGTGTCATTTTACAGACTAGCTCAGAGAATCCCTGTGCTAAAGGGAATTATTTGGATTCCTGTTTTACAGCTGAAGAAACTGAAGAAGAGAAGCAAAGAGTTTCCCACTGAGATGCAGAAAGAGCCTGTTTGAGGGGCTCAGTCTGCAGGGTTTCAGAGTTCAAACGCCCACTCAGAACTCTACAACAGGGGCACAAGACAGCCTTCTAAATCTAGCATGAAACACTGGATTTGTTATTCTGTCTATATAATGTAATATAGCATGGTTGTATGGGGAGGGACAGAAGAAGAAAAGGTGATGAAATTGTGGCTCCATCTAAGATAGTCTTATTTTTCATAATTGGATGTGATTTAAGAAATATACTCATTCTCCTTTGCCACAACATTAGTTAAACCTTTGGTGCCAGGTAGATCTAAAGCTTTCCATTTTATTGTGTATTTGACAGTAGCTGTTCTCACAGTCTACAAAAGATACCGTTTGGGCATAGCTGAACTATATAACAAAACTGCTCTCAGAAGATGTGACTTTTAAGTATAGAAAGCAAAAGCTTTTTGGTCGCTAAAAAGAGATATGCTTCCTGGGGATAGAAGTTTGACAAAATTTCTAGTTATAATGTGAAGACGTTATTTCATGTGCAGAAAAACAAAAAGAAAAAACAAACAAACAAACCTAATGGTGATTTGTGAATCCTGCTGGAAGCATCAGGAGTAACAGAAAGAGGGGGAGGTAGAGGCCATGCTAACCTGGCTCTAGTGTTGGTAAGTAATACTCATAAGGGTCTACCTACCATTTAGTGACCACTTTACATGCATTTTCTGATTTAATCCACACAACTCTTCATTTGGTATCTTTGTTTCCATTTTAGAGATGAGAATAGTGAAATTGGGGGGGGGCAAAGTAATTTACTCATGATTATATTCAATGCCGGCGTTGTCAAACAAGGCTTCTTTTGGAACCAGACAGACTGGGGAGTGTCAAATACATTTATCAGCTGTAGAGTGGCCAACCATCTAAGTTTGCTCCAGACTCAGAGGTTTCCTGGAAGGAAGGAATTTCAGGGCAAACCAGGATGATGGCTCACACATCAAGTTGTATAACCTTAAAGAAAGTACCTCCCTACTCTGGACCACAGAGGAATTTGGACCAGGACTATCTCTACAGTTCATTGGAGGGTTACTGTCTGATTTCCCTCTGTGCAGAAGGACAGATGGTCATCTCTCTCATCATAACCTCAAGGAATCTTTACTCTTCCCTTCTTTATGACTGAGTTCTTTCAGTGTATTATAGAAAGCCCCCTCTGATTGGATCTGCATAGCTACAAGGAAACTCATAACAACAGTTTTCTACTGAACAGGCCTGGGCTTGATAAACCTCCATTGGTATCTGCCTTCACATTTTAGGGATACTTCACATTTATCACATCTACTCAATCTCTCTCAACCGCTGTTTTCCCATCAAAATGAGAATAATAAAAACTGTACCTCACAGGGTTAGTGAGAATCAAGTGAGATCAAAGATGTAAAAGTGCTTGTATAAACTGTAAAACAATATAAAAATGTATCCCATGCTGCCTCTTAACAGAGTATGCCCTTAGCATTTACAGATAGCCCCAGGTCTGTGTCTACCCCACAGTCTTGTCTCACACACCATCTAAACTATATGGGCTGTTGAAGATGGAGTTTTAAAGGCTCTGGATCTTTTCTCATTTTAGCCATGATCCTAGCTGTTTGCTGGCCATAATCTCCTAATTCAATAATCAAGAAACAGAAAACTTGTTCTATACCTCAGGATTGGAGATAGAGATTAGGGAAACAAGGGGAAGCACTCAAACCCTGGGACATTAGTTAAAACATTTAGAAGAAGTGGGGCGCCTGGGTGGCTTAGTCGGTTAAGCATCCGACTTTCGCTTAGGTCATGATCTCGCGGTTTGTGGGTTCGCCCCGCGTCGGGCTTTGAGCAGACTGCCAGCTCGGAGCCTGGAGCCTGTTTCACAGTCTGTGTCTCCCTCTCTCTCTGACCCTCCCCTGTTCACACTGTCTCTCTCTCTCTCTCCTAGAAATAAAAAAATAAATAAAAAATAAAACATTTAGAAGAGAAACAAGGAAACCACATCATTATGGTAGCGCAACTGTCTAATCTCTTAAATAGGCAAAATGGTCTCTATCCAGTGTGGTTCACAGAGATTATTTTGAGGATCACTGGGACATGGACGTGAAGTCCCTTTCAAAACCATGTAAAGGAGGCTACAAACTTAAGTACGAGGCACGCCTCTGGATATGAAAATAGATGGCACACGTATATTTCATCCAGTCTGACACTCTTATTTTACAAGTGATAATATAAGGAGCTAGAGAAAGTTAGTGACTTGCAGAGAGCACAGAGCCAAGAACCATGATGAAAACTCAAATCTCTTGACATTCAGCCAATGCTCATGAATCATAAGTGTTGCCTTACTTTGGGATCCTCCAGAAGCAGGCTTTGAGACAAGAATTCAAGTGCATATAGTTTATTTGGGAAATAGCTTCAAAGACCACTACTTGGGCAGTGAGAAGTGAGATAGGGACATGAAGGAACTAATCAATCAAGGCTCCACTGTGGACAACTAGAGTGTCCTTCTGGTGAGAAACTCAGGGAAACAGCATAGATCCTGGGTCTCAGAGTTATTCTAACTGAGAGACAAGAAGATCAGGGTATTTATCCCATCAGTCATTTGGTGACAACTGCTGGGACAATGTCAATTCTTCCATCACTTCTAGCATACAGGTAGAATAGGCTCCAGTGACCAAAGAATGCCCTTAGCAAAGGTTCACAGGATTTGGGGATTAGGGGTTGAGTCAGCATACCCAGCAGTGGTACAAGCTGGAGGAACACTGGCAGGCACAGACAGCCATCTATGACTGGTATCTTGGGGTCCACTAGTTGAATATACCAGAGAATGGTGCAATTACCACTATATTCTGTTGCAGTGTAAACCTCATTAAGGCAAAACTGTATTTTTTTTTAGTCTGTTTTGTTCATTGATGAATTTTCAAGGTCTAAAACAGTGATAACACATCACAGCTACTTATTAAACATTGAGTGAATGAATAACAACTCTCACAATTGGCCAGCTTGCTTCTCCTTAAATGCTCCACCAGTGAGAAGGTACTGGTGATAAGTCAAGGCAGCTGGATCATTGACTGAACCATCCTCTGATAGAAATTTCTTCCTGACATTAACTTCCTATGTGCTTCCCTGTAATACCTATCTTCTGGTTCTAATTTTCTCTGGGACCAAAGAGGAATAAATTTAGCTCCCTCTTCCACTTGACAATATTTCAGATATATTTAGATAGCTGTGTGTGCCTGGTTTCTTCAGCTGTCCACTTGTGGTATGGTTTTTAAGATCTTTCACTTTGATGGTAGTGGGAAGAACATGGCGTTAGGAGCCAGCCTAATCACCTTCAAGGGGAGTAAGCTTGAGCAAGCTTCTTTCTCCAAAAATACGTAGATGAGATTAATAACAACTATATTTCATGGTTGGTGTTGAAGATGTACTGAGACCATGTAAATAATGTCCTAGCCCAATGCCTGACACTTGGAAGGCCCCCACAAAAGTGGGTTCTTTTCCAGGACCCACAGCCCAGTCAGCAGCCTCTGGTTATGTTCCATCTTGTCAATAGATGGTTTAGACATGACATCCACAAATGGACTTTCTTGCCTATCTGTACTTAAATACAGAATACAGAGGGACTACAGCAACCCTCACTCTGCAACGTTTAAAAGACTCAAGTCTCTCAGCCTGTGATAAAATCAGGATTAGAAAGCAACCCCGTTAATGCACTCTAAGAATACAATAGCTTTTTAGGCAACCCCATAGCAATACTGTTTCCTGTTAAGCTTATACAACTAAAACCCCAAGGCCCTTTTTTTGAGAAATAGTCTACCATACCCTGCATCTGGCACACTTGATATTTTTTTAACCTAAGTATAGGAATTTCTATCGATCCCTATTGGATTTTTTAGTTATTCCCTCTTCTCACCACATCACACCTGTCCTTACAACAGACAAGACTACCCTAAAAATCTTTACCACACCTTCCCTGTCTTCCAGTTTACATCATCATTTGGTGGCCTGTCCTCCAAAGATTAGCAGGAAACAGAGGATATTAAAATCCCTCTGCCAATTTTGCTACTTTTCAGCTGCGCTTTTAAAACTTCTACATAAGGAAGGAAGTGGAAGCTCTTAAACCACTAGATGTTTGTAGAGAATGTGAATTAGCTTTATCCAAAATCTTTTTGACGTCTAATTCCACAACTACAAGAGAAACAGTAGTTTAGCAAACAGGAGGAGATCCTAAAACACAAACTCTAGAAAATGTCAGAAAATCAGCCCATTAAATTAGCAGAATTGCTGGATTGGAGGTTGTAGAGTTACTTTTGAGTCATGACTGTGTCACCAATTAGCTGTAGGACTTGAGCAAGTTTTCTTAACTTCTCTAGGATTAACTTTTCTCATCTATAAAATGAGAAGAATTGGGCTAAAAAAACAAAAACCTTAAGAAACTATAGCTCTTTGTTACATCTACTGCAAGAATGAAGACCCTTCTCAGCAATTAGACTGTTGACATTCCAGGAAATGTCAACATCACTCTGAAGGGATCCACTGTTATTGTGAAGAGTCCTAGAGGAAGCCTGTGAAGGGGTTTCAATCACATCAACACAGAGCTCGGCCTCCTTGGAAAGAAAAAGAAGAGGCTCCAAATTGACACATGATGAGTAAATAGGAGAGAACTGGCTGATGTTCGCACTATGTAGTCATGTGCAGAACATGATCAAGGACGTTACCCTGGGATTCAATTACCAAATGAGGTCTGTGTATGCTCACTTCCCTATCAATATTGTTATTCAGGAGAATGATTCTCTCATTGAAATTCGCAATTTCTTGGGTGAAAAAAATACATCCACAGAGTTCAGATGAGGCCAGGTGTTGCTTGTTCAGTACCTCAAGCCCACAAAGATGAGTTAGTTCTGAAGGAAATGACATTGAACCTGTATCAAACTCAGCTGCTTTGATTCAGCAAGCCACAACAGTTAAAAAAAAAAAAAAAGATATTACAAAATTTTCAGATGTTGCCTGTTACTAAAAAAGGAACAGTTCAGCAAGCTAATAAATAAGGTCTAAGTTGTCCAGCTACAGAAACAACAAGATGCCAGATGATTTTTCAGACTTATTTGTGATATTTTAACACTTATTTATTTTTGAGAGACAGAGAGAAACAGAGTGCAAGCGGGAGAGGAGGAGAGAGAGAGGGAGGTACAGAATCTGAAGCAAGCTCCAGGCTGGGGCTCGAATCCATGAACCATGACATCATGACCTGAGCTGAAGTCTGACACTTAACCGACTGAGCCACCCAGGTGCCCCTGTGATATTTTGAAGATGCAATAAAAGCTGAATTGCTTTGTGGGGGGGGAAATAAATACATAAGCCTTAATGATCCAGACAATGGAATATTATTCAGCACTGAAAAGAAATGAACTATCAAGCAGTGAAATGACATAGAGGAAACTTAAGTGTATATTGCTAAGTGAAAGAAGCCAATCTGAAAAGGCTACATATTTTATGATGCGTACTACAGGACATTCCGGAAAAGGTAGAACTATGGAGACAGTAAAAAAGACCAGTGATTGTCAGGGGTTGGGAGGGGCAAAGGAGGGATACATTGGTGGAGCACAGAGGATTTTTAGAACACTGAAACGTCTTTATGATACTAGAATGGTAGATACACACTGTTATATACTTATCAAAATCCTTAGAATGTACACCAAGAGTGAACTGTAATGCAAAAACAAAAACATCATCAACAACAAAAACAAAACCACAAAAAACCCACTTTGCACATGTTAACTACTAACAGCACCACATATGCCTCATCTTTTACCTCCCACAGGTAGGTTTTGCTGTCACCTCCATCTTACAAATGAAGAAACTGAGGCTGGAATGTGAACACCAAAGATGGGATTTGAACCTAGATCTTCTGATCACAAGCTCAGGGTCCTTGGCTTTTCATCATATTGCCTACATCACAGATCTCAAATCCTATGACATTTTCTTGGAAACGAATTTGTATCTATTTAGTGTCCAGGCTACAAAGGAGATTCTCTGCAAAACTGTTTCATTTTCTTTGTCTATTTACAGTTTATGCAGTTTACATGGAAGGCAGTAAAATAGAATGATTAAAAGCATGGGCTTTCGAGTCATTTACTAGCTATGGAATGTCTGGCAAGTTAGCATCTCTGAGCCTCAGATTCCTCATTTAGAAAATGGGAGTAATGACAGGACTTTCTCTCCAGGAATGTTTTAAGGATTAGGGGACATAGAGCATGTCAAGCCCTCAGCACAGTGCTTGATATAAATATGACTAAAGAAGGTTCTGTTACTATCATTCTTGGGTGCACTGTGTAGGTTATGAAATTCATGGTTCAAAGTGTGGAGTCCCTGGGTTGAAATCCCAGCTCTGCTACATAGTAACCATTTACTTTCAGCAAGTTTCTTACCCTCTCTGTGCTTTAGTGTCCTTACTAGTGAAAAGTGGATGATCATAATATCACTTACCTTGTAGAACTGTGGTGAGAAGATAATAGATAATGCATTTGATGCTTAGATTAGTGATTGGCACAAAAGATTACATACGTGCTAACCATGGAGACCATCCCTCTTTCTTTCCTTCAGTAAGTCTCAAGTCCATGGTTGCAACCAATCAAATGCAAGACCACTTTGGAATATATTCTCATTTGCTTAAAACCCACACCAAAGAAATCAGCTGTCACGGAAGTCTCCCCACGTATGACTCCGGGCTATGTATCATCTGTTCTGATGAGTGCACTACAATTGTCCTTACCACATGTGCAGATTGCTAGCACCAGGAGGCCTCTCTGGAGCAAACAGCCCACTAGCAAGAGTCTGGAATGATCAGCCAAGGCTGGCAACGCTAGATGGAGTCAGCACAGCCCTTTGAAGTCAGAGTGACAATTTAGAGATTCTTGGCCTCTTGCAGGGAGTGGAGAGGAGAGTGTTCCCTGGGTGATGGTAGAATCCCTCTTCAACACTCTGCCTAGGAAGAGATGCCCAAAAGGTTATGTAAGGTACTCCAGAGCTTACAACCACGCGAAGGACATAAATTGTGTTAAGCCCCTTCAACTGAATGTCCCAAAGCTACTCGTGTGGCTGGGCTTGCTCCCCAGTTTGGGTTTCTGCCTAGAGAGCATGTTTTCTGCACTGCACATGCACTCAGTCCATGTGGCAATGCCCAAAAGCTCATTTCTTCAGCCTCTCAGATGCTAAACATACCTTACAAACGTGTCTTTCCATTGTCAACATAGGATGGAATGCTTGAGGCAGATGGTTTAAAGAAAGACCCAGCCAACAATACCAATCAAAAAATAACATCCTTACCGGGATAAGGGCTTAAGAAAAAGCATTTCTTCAGGTGCTGGCTGTGGTTATGTGAGTGTCTGTTGCACATTCATCTTGCCGACTGGTTGGAAGTATCTAGAACCTAGTGGCACAAACCTCTGAAGTTACCAGGGGTTAAGCAAAGCTATGTTCCTAAAATATTTATTTTATCTGAAAGAAGCTGCAATAAGACCTTACTTTTATATTAAGAATATAAACTATATCTAACATAAATATGACATAATTATTAAATTAGAATTCATAAATCAAGAAATTGATCCCATTCACAATTGCATGAAAAACCATAAAATATCTAGGAATAAACCTAACCAAAGATATAGGAGGTCTGTATGATGAAAACTATAGAAAACTTATGAAGGAAATTGAAGAAGACACAAAAAAACATTCCACCCTCCTGGATCGGAAGATTAATATTGTTAAGGTGTCATTACTACCCAAAGCAACCTACACATTCAATGCAATCCCAATCAAAATTACACCAGCATTCTTCTCAAAGCTAGAACAAACGATCCTAAAATTTGTATGGAACCACAAAAGACCCCAAATAGCCAAAGTAATACTGAAGAAGAAAACCAAAAGGAGAGGCATCACCATCCCAGACTTTAGCCTCTACTACAAAGCTGTCATCATCAAGACAGTATGGTATTGGCAAAAAAACAGACACATAGACCAATGGAACAGAGAGAACTTGGAACTGGACCCACAAACGTATGGCCAACTAATCTTTGACAAAACAGTAAAGAGCATCCAATGGAAAAAAGGCAGCCTCTTTAACAGATGGTGCTGGGAAAACTGGACAGCAACATGCAGAAGAATGAAACTAGATCATTGTCTCACACCATACACAAAAATAAACTCAAAATGGATAAAGGAACCTGAACGTGAGACAGGAAACCATCAAAACCTTAGAGGACAAAGCAGGAAACAACCTCCTTGACCTCAACCGCAGCAATTTCTTACTTGACACATCCCAAAGGCAAGAGAATCAAGAGCAAAAATGAACTATTGGGACCTCATCAAGATTAAAAGCTTCTGCAGGGCAAAGGAAACAACCCAGAAAACTAATAGGCAACGGACAGAATGGGAAAAGATAGTTGCAAATGACATATCAGATAAAGGGCTAGTATCAAAAATCTATAAGGAATTCACCAAACTCCACACCCAAAAAACAAATAATCCAGTGAAGAAATGGGCAGAAGACATGAACAGACACTTCTCCAAAGAGGACATCCAGATGGCCAACAGACACAAGAAATGATGCTCAGCGTCCCTCATCATCAGGGAAATATACATCGAAACCACACTGAGATACTACCTCACGCCAGTCAGAGTGGCTAAAAGGAACAAATCAGGAGACTACAGATGCTGGGGAGGATGTGGAGAAACGGGCACCCTCCTACACTGTTGGTGGGAATGTAACCTGGTGCAGCCCCTCTGGAAAACAGTACAGAGGTTCCTCAAAAAATTAACAATAAAACTCCCTTATGACCCAGCAATAGCACTGCTAGGAATTTACCCAAGGGATACAGAAATGTTGATGCATAGGAGCACATGTACCCCAATGTTCATAGCAGCACTCTCCACAATAGCTAAAACCTGGAAAGAGCCCAAGTGTCCATCAACAGATGAATGGATCAAGAAGATGTGGTTTATCTGTACCATGGAATACTACATGGCAATGAGAAACAGTGAATTCTGGCCATGTGTAGCAACATGGATGGACCTTGAGGGTGTTATGCTGAGCGAAATAAGTCAGGCAGAGAAGGACAGATACCGTATGTTTGCAGATATAGGTGGATTAGGAAGAACTTAACGGAGGATCATGGGAGAGAAGAAGAGGAAAAATAGTTGGAGAGACGGAGGGAGGCAAACCATGAGGGACTCTTGAATGCTGAGAATAAACTGAGGGCTGATGGTGGTGGAGGAGAGGGGAAAAGGGGTGATGGGCACGGAGGGCACTTGTGGGGATGAGCACTGGGTATTATATGGAAACCAGCCTGACAATAAAGTATTTAAGAAAAATAAAATAAAATAAAATAATAAAAGTATGCTGACAATTTTCACCTCAAAAAAATTAGAATTCATAGTCTGAGTGAATTTTTTGATATAAGACACAGAGGGGTGCCTTAGTAGCTCAGTCAGTTGGGCATCCAACTGTGGCTCAGGTCATGATCTCACGGTCAATGGGTTCAAGCCCCATATTGGGCTCTGTGCCGACAGCTCAGAGCCTGATGCCCGTTTCAGATTCTGTGTCTCCCTCTCTCTCTGCCCCTCCCCTGCTTACGCTCTGTAGCTCACTCTCTTTCTCTGTCTCTCTCAGAAATAAACATTTTTAAAAAATTTTAAAGATAAAACAGAATCTGGTAGTAATTTTGCATTTCCAGGATATTTATTCCGCTCTGCCATAAGGGACGTTTCTATGGGAATGTTTTTGCAAATGCTAGGCCTAAGTCATAGTGTGAAATATAAGAGAAAGGCAGCATAATACAGAGAATGGAGCGCTGGCTGTGGGGTCCAGAGGCCTGCGTGTGGGCTGAGACTCTGTCACCCAACCTGCCACGTGACCTCATGGCGAAACAGTGATGTTAATCCTTGTCCCGTCTGCCTCCCAGGGCTGTTGTGAGAATCCAAGGAGACAATGCGTGTGAAAAGAGCTTTCAAAACTACAGTGCTCCACAAATGTAAGTTATTATGATTCAGGCTTGTTGTTTTTGGAAAGCTTGTCTCATTTTATATATCACATGTATTCTCCACCCCGCCCCTCCCCCCACAGTCAGATCAAAAGTGTTCGCCTTCCTCCTCAGAGTGAGGAACCTCTGATCTGACAAAAAGAAATGAAGTCACCAGGCTTGTTCTTGCCCAGTTTTACATCCAGGCCGTGTGAGAAGCATGTTCCCCGCCCGGCTGAGTGGCCCAGCCCTTGTTGCCCATACTGAGAGGAAGTAGGCAGAACCCAGCAGTCACTGTTGTCTGAATTTCATTATGCAGGTCTCCAGACAAGCAGAGGGGAAAAGTGCAAAGGAGCGGGTCCGCGTCTGAAATGTGAGAGGGAAAGCAGTCTCTGAAGTGTATGGGAATGGAAGGAAACTTAATACCACTCCAAAGGGGAGAGGGAACATTGCATCATGTGAAAATAATAGCAAGCGGTCAGTAGAGCTTGGGGGTTTGCAAAGGCAGGCTTGCCCACTGACTCACTTGCAGAAGGACTTTGACTCCATTCTGTGCCGTTCCAAGGTGAATCTGCACCAGGGCACACTAGTACGTGGTCTTGGTTGTTCAGAGGGACTAGAGATTGGGCTCAGGTCCTGAGCGACCTGAGAATACTGTTGGGGGTGGACCGGGCAGTATGAATCTCAACCGGAGGTCTAAAAGGGAGCCCCAGAATTGGGAATTGGAGAGAACCAGTCGAGTAATCAACCAATTAGTTAAAAGTACTATTTATTGAGCACTTCCTATGTCCTAAATACATACTTCACTTACTCTTCACAATAACCCTAGAGAGAGAGTATCATCCCCATTTTGATTGAAACTGAGGGTCAGTGAGTTAAGGGACATTTCCAAGGGCACACAGCTAGTAAGCAGTAGTGCCAGAGTTTGAATCCAGATCTGTGCAACTTCAGGTTTCTTGATTCTGAACTCTCTGCTGTAGCCCTCTCTAAAGCAGAAGTGGTCGGGAATTGAGTGGAAATGGATTAAAACATAAGCATGGAAACAAGAGAGAAAGGTCTGGATTTTTTCCATGTCAGTGACTTACTTTTCTGGGCTAGGGGAACACGAGTGTGGTTTTCTCTGGAACATTTGCAATGTAAGAATTGGCCACCTTTCCCAAGTCGGTAACTCAGAGCCTGTCTTCTGTGGGTCTGGTTGAGGGTGGAGCTGAGGCCACTATGGAGACCAAATGCAAAAGTTAGGAACATAGTGAAGAGGGCATGTTGGAGAGGAACAGACTTCCTGTGTCACTGATGAGATCTGCCTCTGGTACTTTTATCATTGATCCATTGTTATAATAATGCTGCATAACGAACCATCCCAACATTCAGTGGCTTAAAATCACAACCATTTATTGTTTCTCATGTCTTTCAGGGCTGGCTGAACAACTATGCTGATCTGAAAGGGGCTCATAGGATGTCAGATGGGTTTGCTCACGTGTCTGCCACCAGCTGGAAAATCTGTGGGAAATGGTTGATCTGGGATGGCCTCAACCAGGGTGACTCGGCAATGCACCACATGTTGTCTCATCTCCCAGCAGGCTAATTCAGTATTGTTCTCATGACGAAGGCAGAAGAATGAGAGACAGGCAAGATCTTAGTCTTAAAAATCAACATACCACCTCTTCTGCCCTGTTCTACCAGCCAAACCAAGTCACAAGACAGCCCAGACTCAAGGGGTAGGGGAAATGATTCTATCTCTTAATGGCTGACAAAGTCACATTGTAATGCACTTGAAGAACTACAGCATTTGGGGTTGGGGGTGGGGGGCAGTTAGTCTACCACAGGATTCAATTTCAGTACCAAAAGTAGATGAAAGACGTTGTCATTCTCCAATATTCTGGACCATACCCATTTCCCTATCAAAAACCCTTTGTCCACTAAATGTCTTTTTTTAAAAATTTTATTTAAATCCAAGTTAGTTAACATACAGTGTAATAATGGTTTCAGGCGTAGAATTAGTGATTCATCACTTCCATACAACACCCAGTGCTCACCCCAAGAAGCCCCTCCTTATTGCCCATCCCCATTTAGCCCAACCCCCAACAGACACCCCTCCAGCAACCCTGTTTGTTCTCTGTATTTGAGTCTCTTATGGTTTGCCGCCCTGTTTTTTGCTAAATGTCATTTCTTTGTCCAATTTTTATGTGTCTTACTGGCAATAGATTGGGAAAGAAGTGACACAATGACTCTATAGTTGGGCAAATAAAAGAATGCCTTCTTTTAGGGGTACTAAAATTCAGACTGCTTACCCACTGACTTCATCTCTCTGGTTTCCTAAGAAAGTTGCATTAGGAAGTATATTACACTTTCTCAGTGAACTGTCCCAGCCTATCTATATGCGTATGGGAATGCTGTCAAATTCCAGGAAACAGAAGTTCATTTACTAAGATGAAGAATACTGTTTTTTTTTTATTATTTAAATCCAAGTTAGTTAACATATAGTATAATGATGGTTTTAGGAGTAGAATTTAGTGATTCATCACTTTCATATAACACCCAGTGCTCATCCCAACAAGCGCCCTCCTTAATACCCATCACCCATTTAGCCCATCCCCCTGACCTACCTCCCCTCCAACAACCTTCAATTTGTTCTCGTATTTAAGAGTCTCTTATGGTTTGCTGGAGACTACTTTAGATTATAAATATGTAGAGGACAAATTTCATTTTCATTGACCTTGCTATATGCTTTACCTAGTATCAGCTTTTTTACTTTGCAAAGTGGTTTTGTTGTTGTTGGGGTGGGTTTTTTTTGTTTTGTTTTTTTTTTGTTTTTTTTGGTCAGTGAAGGCTTTTACAACCTAATTAAGGAGACAGGACTAAAACAAGGTAAGTTTGAGAAATAACACAGCCGAAGATTTATTAAGCCAAGTGTTTTATAAATCTTATCTTATTTAATCTTCATCAGGGGCAGATCCAGGATATGAACTCACTGTTATCTGACCATCAAAACTTTTCTTATCTTAAAATAATTTTTTCCCAAACATTAGTCATTCATATTTTTCATATCTGAGTGTCACCTGCACTATTATTTCTTTGACATTTTTCTTCAAATGGACCTCAGGGTTTTTTTTAAATTTTTTAAATTAATTAATTAATTTATTTTATGTTACTAATCTCTATACCCAATATGGGGCTTGAACTCACAGCCCCAAGATCAAGAGTCGCATACTCTTCTAACCGAGCCAACCCAGCACCCTGGCTCCACTTTTTCTCTTAGTATTTTTCTAAACTGTAATACTATGAGTTTCAAGGGTACGCTAGATATCTACTTTTCCTGATTTACATTAAAATAAGTATGTAGCTATTCACTGGGTGTTATATGGAAACCAACTTACAATAAACAAAAAAATAAAATAAAAATGTAGCTATTAAAATAGAAAAAAATGTTTATCTGTGTGCCACCTAAAATTGTATCAACCTTCAGTGATAACTGTACCGCTCTTTGGAAAATATTACATGTTTTTAGATGAGCAATGGCATTAAACATAATGAAGCTCTAAGCAATGCTATGGATTGTCCCAAAAGGGACAAAGTCACTGCTGACTGCCACTGATTTCATCTTATTCTAATAAACCCTCCATGAAATTTACAACAGGAAAGAGATGAATGCTGCTACTACTTCCACCCCGCTGCCAATACTGTGCTTGTGATCTGAATTTAAGACTCTGAACCAGTCATTTATTTCCTACAATGTGGAAATCGTGAGTTCCCCAGAGGTATACCTTTGAAATCCCTTATATATTAAGTTATTGGCATCACATTTGACATTTCTATGCCGAGAACTGGCTGTTAATGTACTAAAAAGACCAGACTTCACTGGTGCTGATGTCAAAGGAGCAACATGGTGGCTGATGCTGTCTGATGTCAGACTGCCTGGATTTGAATTCCAGTTCTATCACATATGATTTGTAACCCTGAGCAGGTTACTTAAGTTTTCTGTGTCTTGGTTTCCCCATCTGTAAAATGGGGATTATACAAGTGCCAATAGCACAGGGATGACATGATTCAAATAGGATGCTGAAAACAAGGAAACAAAATCACTGTCTC